>JBAIZL010000005.1:246273322-246633322 GCA_036971475.1 Prosapia bicincta | reverse complement strand
TGTGTTGATGGTTCTGAGGGCTGCAGCCTTTAGTTCTAGTGGGTTACAATCTTTCTTTGGGATGTTGTGGTCAAGAAGATTTAGGATTCCCTTGGGCAGTGAATTGAACACTTCATGTTTCCTGATATCTGTTGTATGAGTGCCAATGTTGATGTTGTATTTCTTAATCAACTCTTTATATGTGGTTATCGGAGTTTTTTGTGTTTTTAGCCTCGTTGTGGCTTCTTTAAAGATTGCCCATCGGTGGCTGTACGTCCTTTTGTTTCTCTCCCAAAACCCGAGGCTGAGTTTTTCTCTTCTAAACTGCATTGGCTCTGTTTCCAACTGTGCCTCCATTGCTGCTATCGGGGTCGATTTCGGTGCACCAGTGATGACTCGGAGGACTGCATTTTGGGTTCTATCCAAGATTTGGGATGTGGTGTTTGACGCTGTGATTGTTGCTTCAGCTCCGTACTCGAGTATGGGGCGTATATATGTTTTGTACGCTGTGTTCAGTACATCCTGATTTGCTCCCCATGTTGTGGCAGTTAGGCGTTTCAGCAGTCTTGCTCTTTTAATGGCTCTGTTGGCGCTTTCTTTGATGTGTGGTTTCCAGGTCATTTTGGAATCTATTGAAACTCCCAGGTACTTGCAGATATTGCTCTCCATGAGTTCGCTATTCCCGTATCGCAGAGAGATTTCAGGTCGCCTTGTTGAAAGTGTAAAAAGTTGGTAAATTGATTTATTCGCATTCACACACATCGCGTTAGTCTCCGTCCAAAGCAGCAGGTTAGTCAGTGCCTTGTTTATTGCTTCTTCTAGTGATTTGATGTTGCTACCACTAGCCCAGAGAATTAGATCATCTGCATAGAGTAGGCCTTGTACTCCAGGCACTGCTCGAACTGCCGTGAGTACGTCATTGATCATCAAATTAAAGAGTACTATTTTTTGAAATACTATTAGGCAATAAAAAATGTGGAAAATAAACGTAAGTCTTAAAGAACAACCAAGAAAAGTAAGGACATAATTAATATATAGTTTTGATTTACTCCTGTTATTGAACATCTATCAATCACAGTTTGAATAAACATTGTTGCTTGAGGTAGATTATGAATGATGGAATTTGAACCGTTCGCAATTTGACAGTCTGCTTTGTACAGTAAACGGTTAGGAACGTTTAAAACAACTGTTTATATATATATATATATATATATATATATATATATATATATATATATATATATATTATTCCTACTTAATTCGTATCTATATCTTTTTCGGCTTGATGTATTTAAAATGAAGTCATTGTGTGTAATAGATAATAAACGAGAGTCATTAATTTAACTCACTACACAGATAACTCAATGTTCATTAAGTTTTAATGACACAAATATTATTTAGCTGTAGATAGTTGCCGTTTATTAAAACAATTATTTTCTATTTATTTCGATTAAATATATGTATTCTTTCTCCAATTATTTACTTAGCAAGCACATTAATATAATATGATTATTCACTTATAATTAGAATAATACATTATTCAACACAATGATTTATTATTTGCTTATTTTATTGTTAATATACAATTACGATAGCCATAAACACATCTACGTAGATATAAATAAAATAAAATTATTTGAAATTTCAATTTTACTGTTGGTAAATCTTAAATTACCATTTTAAAATTAAATATGGAAATCAGAATATTTGTAGATAAGCAACATGGAAGAAATAATTATTTAAAATAAATTATACCAAGTAATTGTACCGAATGATGAAAAGCTATGAGCAAAGAATTGATAATACATGTGGGAGTTGAGTTTATATTTTATTTATCTTCGGAAATGTTGTTACTAGAAACTACAATTATTTGCTACTTTTCAAAGTTCTATTTACTCTGTATAGATTCATAAAAATTCGAATTTTTTAATACAGAATGAATACATTATTTCTTAAAACCATAGTCAGCGTGGTAAAATCGAAAAATTAAATTCGGTCACACTTTTGGGCATATTTTGTTTTTAACATCATGGTAATAACAAAAAGGATTTATCTTGAATACATAAAGCGTGTAGTGGAGGTTTTGACTGGTTATAGGTCGACCGCCATTTTGTCATAATTAATTAAATTACTTTTGTGTTTGCTCAAACCGTAGTGAAATTTCCAAGTGTAGTGGTAGCGTTATTCGCGGTAGTATGAAATGAATGATTAAAGATGGATTGGTTAGGCCTTTTATATATATATATATATATATATATATATATTTAATAAATTAAAAATATTTGAAAAACAAGAATACTTTTATTGCATATATTATTCAAAGCTTTTCGCCGATAAAATAGTACCAGCATCTTCAGGAAAACTTTATCTAAAGATGCTGGTAATATTTTATCCGCGAAAAGCTTTGAATAATATATGCAATAAAAGTATTCTTGTTTTTCAAATATTTTTAATTAATTAAATATATTACAAGAAAACATATTACCATATTATATATATATACGTATATATACATACATATACACATAATGTAATTACGATTTTTGTATCTATTAAATATAACATTATATTTGTTTATGTCAACACAAAACAGGTAGCACGTGTTGAAGAAAGGGTTGCCTTTTAGTGCGGGTGATTTGTGACAATTCTAAAATCAACTTGTTTATAAGAGACGAGGAAGAAATATGGTTATAGAGAACTCCTCTATTCATGGATACGATACATGATTTGATATCTACGGATGAAGATGCTTCTCGCAACTCCGCTCACCATCCCTAAACAGTCGCCAAGCAATCCTATGATAAACTATGATTCGATTGATAGACACTGTCCCAAATTACTGCAAATTTTGATAAATGTTAGAATAAAAATGTATAATTTTTCAAAGTTTTAAAGAAAATGAGTCCAAACTTTATAAACGTTTTCACGTTTGAGTGATAAATACTGAACTAATTGAAATTACATATTGAATTTTCAATACAGGGAAAACATCGTATATATTTGTCATAATATACAAAACTTTGTTTCTAGTTTGAGCTATTTTTTTTTTTTAAATAAACAAATATGAAAAATTCAATTCAAAGGGACCATAACCTGCCCCGAGCAGTAAGAGTTACAGCTTTTAGATTGAAGACTGGCCATGGTTCCCTTGCTGCGCACTTCCACCTCATCTATGTGCTGCCGATTCCGGATAGTCTGCTGTGCGGTAGTGAACTTATGAATGCCTAAATGTTTTCACAGCCCTGGTTCAGAATTAGAACAGTCCCATCTTGAAGGAGGTCCTCCTCTGGATGATCTCTACTGGTCATCTTCTCCTCAGTACGTCGCCAAATGGCTCAACTGCCAAGGGTGGGCGTTGGATAGTAAGCAAATAAGTTTGTCACGCGAGAGGGTCAAGAGGGTGAGTCGAGTATCGAGAAGCTCCTTAATTCATTGGGTGTTATGTAGGAGCGGAAACAGTAGAGAAAATAAATGATCGATCAGTCAGCAATAATTTGTAAAGAAATATAGCTTTCAAGAATTATCAAAGAGGGAAAGCGATTAATGCGGAAGGAAAAGGAAAAGTCGCCGAGACCAAAATAATTAAGCTTTGAGTATCGGGTAGCCTCCACCTGGTCAAGGTAGGGTAATGGTATCGTGATCCACATCCTATTTCCGGAACCTGGGGATGTCTTTTCATTATTTCTACATGATATAATTTACCCTTTTTTATTCTTACACTGTACTTACAAGGAGTTACACAGATAGACTCTTCTTTATCACCTCGATAGCCAGTATATCTGGTGTAAACATGAGTCTACAACATCATCCCCACCTGTATCGAAAGTTCCATACACTTATATAATAAATACTCATAAATCTTTCCCTAAGGAACATCTTTCTTAAGAAATAATTCATAGTCGTTGTGCTTTTGTAAGTAGTGATTATGGCTGATCGACTAAACACTATATAAAAATAAAAAGACCAGACCTAACTGTTATTAAATTAAGTAATCGTACGTCATACGATTAGGTAAGGGGTACCTTTCACTAATATTGGCTGAACGTAAGTAAAAAAAAGTTAGAGAAAGCATGTTTTCTCTTAATTTGAGAATTAAGGTTACGCCATAAAGTTATTACCACCATCTACCGATTATTAGTTGGATCTATATTAACAATTCTTAATTTAAATTCGAGTGACTGATTTTCGACCAGAAGACCACTCGTATTTTTATTACTAATTTTTACAAACTAACCCGTCACCAAACGTGCTAAAAATATCCCGTAGATCTACGCAAACGGTATTCAATAGAACTCCAAAGTTTCAAGTTGATCGGCTGATTATGTAGTAATACATAAAAAAAAAACATAATTAATTTTATTTCCAGGTGGCTATTTTGATGTTTCTCATGTCGTGGTGTTTATTTTTTCTTCTAGAGATGTTCTGCTATTTTGTTCATTCTTTTAAAGATGGTAACAAAATGTCAAAACATAAATAATTTATCTAAGAATGGTAAAACATTTTTAATCCTAATGTATAGAAGAACAACTGAACGAAACGTCTTCACTGCCCTGACTTAATATAACAGAGCAATGGGAGATTCATTATTCCCATAAACAAGAGAGAAAGCTTGGCTTGTATCATAATTTAAGCTATTGTCTTAAAGCACATCGAAGAACTAAGCTAAACAGATTATTACACGTTTTGTGTAAACAAAGTTTACTTTAAAAATAGCGTTTATCATTTCAAATTTAAAATATATTGATTAAAATCTTGTTTGGTACCTATTTTAAAAAAATAATAAATAAAGTAACTTTTAAAATATAGCCTATTACGAGGACTTTTGCCCCTATACCTACCCCTTTTGACCCTTTAAACTTTTGAACCTTAAAGAATTTATCATAAAGTATACAGAAGGAAATGACTGTTTGTTAGGAAAAGAAAACATTTTACGTGTAGGTCGACTTAATTAGAGCTGTGGGCGGTGAACACATACGGAGGTAAAAACTTGGAGCAACTGTGACGTAAATGTTATTTTAAATAAATGAAATTTTTTAACCACAAGTATAACTTTTTATTCAAACATTTATGTAGATTTCAATTCCAAAATAACCATCTGTATGGGTATTTTATATATATATATATATATATATATATATATATATATATATATATATATATATATATATATATATATATATATATATATATATTTAAAACAACATAGGATATTCAAATACAAGAATATATATATATATATATATATATATATATATATATATATTTAACTTCGCAACACTGTTTTCTTGTATTGACTTATCACCTTCACAAAATGTACTTAAACAAGAATCTTACTTGGAATTTAAGCGAGTTAACTTTCAATAATTGATACTATCTCCACCTGACCGGGGGTGTAGTTGACTGTGAGCTGTGTGGAATTTCCGTTGTCACAAGGTGTGGTGTACCGTTATAGTTGTATTTTAGGATTAACTACACTGTGAGAGTCTTTTAAGTTTGTCTTAGGGTTGATTTTGTCTATTACGTTGAATAATGTATCGTTTATTTGATTTTATTGGTATTTGTTCGTTTATGATATTATTTTTATGTTTATAAATTTGTAGTTGTTCCCAGATTGTCATTTTGAAGCTTTATTGTACTTTATTTATTAGGTGTACGTTTTTTAATGTGGGGCGTCTGTGTTTGTTTTGGATGGCGTGTGTAGCTAAGTTTGAGTTGTAAGTTTGAGGTTTGATGTTTGTCCATTGAGGTGTCCTTGATATCTGTCTTTTAATTTCTTTTTTGTTTGGCCTACGTATATTTTATTACAGTCTGGGCATTCGATTATGTATATTCCGTTATTAAGTGTGGGACATAATTTTTCCGGTTGGGGATTATGTTTCCTGTGTTTTTGTAAGCTATGTTATATATATATATGTTGTAGGATTTATATATATATATATATATATATATATATATATATATATATATATATTTATAAAACAAGAATATGCTTTTGTAAATACTTACCACTTAAACTTTAATGTACTCAAACAAGAACCTTATATCTACGAGTCGACTTTCAAAAGACTCAATTTTCTCTAGAGCTTGAAAATGAGAGCACTGTAATTAATAGCTTTCGAAAGCTGTACCGCAAATATACCAAATAAGAATCATTTTTAGGTGTACAGAAGTGTTTGTAATATCTAATTTATTTAATCTGGCCATATTATGATTTTTATCTCTTCTTTGTCTTAGTTTCCAACTTATTGTTCTTATTATGTCTGTTCTACTGTTATGCCTATGTTTAACACTATTTTTCTTTTTATCTTTCCATTTCTATTTGCTACTACCTCATTAATGGTTTCTTTTTCCTTATTTTTTCCCATACTTTATTTCCTCTTGACACAACATCCTTCTTTATGTTTTTGATAATGAAAGAAAAGGAGGAGAGAGAAAAATTCTTTTTCATAAAAAAAGTATTTCAAAAATTATTTTGGGTTATAAATTATAATAGCATATGTTCCATTCGATATAATTACATCGATTATGTTCAAGTTTTTAAATTACGATTCGATTGAGTACCATCACTGTGGATGACGACATAATGTCATTGAAACGCGTCTGATATTAAAGTTTTTATAATTGTGAGTCGTAGCTTGTTTATTATTGTGTTTATAATATTTTTAATAGTCATGGGACGACTGCTATAGGTTGCGTACATTATAGCCGTATATTGCAAGTTAGATCTACAAACTCACTGTAGCGAGATAATTACAATAGCACACAATGGCTGTTCGCTTTAGTAGACAACGCCCTCATCGGGAACGTTTGATTAAAGCTATAAATCCAGAGCTAATCAAACTTTATCTTGTTAGTGGAATTGAGAGCTGTTGATTCATTGGATATAAAAGTAAACATAGTAACCAAGTAACTAAAGTGCAATGATTTACCTTGTATGACTTAACATTTCTATCAGAATCTGTTTTCGACATAGGCTCAAGAACTGTATACATGAAAATCTAAATTTAGAGAGATTACCTTTGTAACAATGAAAATAGATCCATACTCTGTTAATAAAACAGCATATCGGTAGATTATTTAAACTTAATATAGGATGTCGTTTCTTCATGTCGTTCCTTATTTTTGCAATGCCACGTGTACACGTGCCCAGCAAATAACATTTTTTTTGACGGATAGATGGTTTTAAAAAGGGGAAATTTACAAACGAATGTTTGATAGGTATAAAGGAGTTACTACTATGAGGGAATTAAGTAGGTTCCTAAATATAATAGGCACTAGAAAAATGGAGAACATTGTGTTAGGATGAAGAATGGTATCTCGTCAGGGGAAGACGTATATTATTAGGCGGTTTGCTCTGTCTGCTTGATGGCGTGAGTAATAGATGACGCGTAAGGATTATGTAATTATAAAGATGAATAAATTTTAATGTAAATAATTGATTTTAGATTTTTATTTAAAACATTGTTATTTTTTAATCGATCCGTATGTTTTTTATGTTTATTATACCATAAAGTTTAAAGTATTTACCCGATCAAAGTATTTTATTTGCAAATGCGAGGAGAAACCCTCCTGGCGGACCCAGTATAGTTAAATCTCAATCCATCTGATTTGCGTACAATAATACGCTATTTTAACTCAAAAAACTTTTTGAAGTAATTTTTAAAAAAATAACATTTACTTTATACAGTATTATACAATATACAAAAGTAATATAAAAAAATTATTACATGAATAAATTTTTCTATTTCTTGCTTGAGAAAGCTACTTAGACAAACATCATCGGATTGAATTGAATGAATTTTCGTCAAGAAAGCAGCTTTCTTCGATGGTCTACCCATATTGATATATATATATATATATATATATATATATATATATATATATCAATATATTATAACTTAGTATGTTATAACTTAATATGTTATAACTTAGTATAACTTGAATGAGATAAGTCAAAATAAATACACTGAAATACGATTTAGTTTGTTTACTATAAACGTGATATTCAATAAAACTAGTGTAAATATCATTTTCACCTAAGAGTTACACCTTAAGTGAAAACTCTTTTTTTAAACTAAATATCAACAGATAAATTCATTAAATATAACTTTACTATCAATTTTCACTATATTTTTTTATTAACATTTTATGTCTAAATGCCAATAAGTATTAAAGATAATAATAATAACTTTGCACCGATAATTATTAAAGATAGAATTATATATATATATATATATATATATATATATATATATATATATATATATATATATATATATATATATATATATATGTGTGTGTGTGTATGTATATATATATATATATATATATATATATATATATATGAGGTTTGCATTACATGAAAATTAACACTTTTTAAATGAAAATGAAAAAGAATGATTGCAAGATTATAAATAAAATTTAGAATTTTAGGAAAATTCATCAATGGAATTTCCAACATAAAATACTTAATGTATTCGTCTAACGAACTGATATGTATATTGTTATTATCGTGTATATCGTGCCAATTATTTGAACAACGACTAAGCAATATGATTAGAGGGATATATACATCGGAACTTTGTGTGGATATTTTGGCAATTTTGGCAACATAATCAACGGCATGAAACGAAATTGGATTATAATTTAAATAGGAATTAGAGATCAATCAGTTTTTAATTCTTTTATTTCCCATGATTAATTATAGGAAAAGACTATACAATGTGAGATTATATCCAATAAAAATATAAGATTGCAAACTGATACAGATTCAATTTCTTTGAATGATTTACACGGAATGTGAATACTGTAGATGCTAATAAATATGAGATATTATCTCATTTAACCTCTTTTATCGTACATTTAATTAATCTCTTATATCTATAAAATAAGTCCATGGAAGAAATGGTTGAATAGCTCCAATATCATGTCCTTTGTTTGTTACGCTCAGTACGTTATATATGAGTGTAAGTATGAAATTCGGCACCGACTTCAAAATTTGTGGGTAATAAGCTTTTGATAGATTGTGTTTTCTGTATTAAAAAAATATATTTTTCACTTTTTAACATTATATGTTCTGGTTGTTAAAAAAAATTAATTATTTTTCGTAAAAATAGTAATAATATCTAGTGAAAATATTATAATTTTCGAAACGTTAATTTGTAAGTAATAAAATAACGATGTAAATACATTTTTAAACCAAAGAGCTCTGAATGAATATATTCGTCTAGGAGAATTCGGATACCTGAAGGAAACCTCCACTAACCATCAGCTGATTGGCGATAAACCAATCAGTGTTAGATGTCTTCACAAGCTCCAGTCCACGACTATATTCTGTCTAGATGTCAGAAAAACCTTCGACAGCTGACATCCAAAGGTGGTTCAGAAATTGGGTTCTAGCATACTATCCAAACACACCATATATCTGACAACATCCCACCAGTTAACAAATATTTCTCTGTTTCCGTCGAAAAAGGTTTCTTGTCCTTTTAACCTAACTCAACGGGAGCCTTACAGATGCCTTTTAGGATATCTCCTCGTTCTAGTCTAGACAAACTATATGCAACTTCATCCTAATGTCTCTCAACCCCACTTCACGGATGATGGCATATTTTATAGGAGCTCGGCGAACATCGGCCACGCCAGCATGTCTGGACACTCTGGGAGGAGAACCACAGACTTGAGCAATTACTCTTGACAAGATGCCCGTCACATGGAGGTTTTGGTAGAGATCCCAGCGTTATTACCTATAAGCGACTGTCCATTTCCTTTCCGGCCTACTCCACTATTAACAAATAGAAGATATCTCAAGTTCTACCCACTCATCTCCAGACAAATCTAAACTTTCAGCGATTATATTGGACCCTTTCTCATTTTCCGTGTTCTAAATCCTCCTGTTTATTCTTGAAAGACACATAGAAGTCGTTTTAGGTACACAGAAATTCTTTATATGTATCCGTAATACAACCCTCTTTCTTTATATATATATATATATATATATATATATATATATATATATATATATATATATATATTTAACTAAGTCCTAAAATACCACTAATTTACATGGCGTTAAAAAGATTTCACACAATAGAATCTATTAGAAATACAACTGTTGGGAAATTCTCAGAAAACTCAATGACTTATGAATCGACGTCGATTTAGAATAGCAATCTTCTGAGACTTACAACTATTGTATGTAAATATCTTAGCCTTGATCCGATATTTCGAGAGGAAGTAATCTTTATAATGTTGATTTCTTGGTTAAGCGAGGATTTCACAGACGTTCATCATTAAAATAACTTTTGAAATAGAGTCTAAGAACCATTCGATCGAAAAGAAAACAAATTTGTTGGAGAAATATTACGTTTCAAATTTTTAAATGAATAAAAAAGTAGTAGATGACAGTTTCTCTCTCAGTGAGAGAAAAGTCCATCTTTGCAATATATTCTTAAGTAGCTGGAGCTTTTAATGAAAAGTCTTTTTATTTCATATGAGATCACGTCAGTGTTAAATAGAGTGTGCTCAGAGATAGAGTCTTTCATTTGAGCTTGCAAACGGCGTTTTAGTGCTGCTTGACGTCACGTCAAAGTTTTGCTAAGACTTTGATTGATAACAGCAACGAAATGAGGGATTTCTGCTTGACGCAATCAATTTCTGTGATTGCTACGACACAAATCGAAATGGATTCAAAACTTTAGCTACCTGCCCTGTTTCAGTTCTGGGTTTTTTAAGTAGCACTTCATATCACAGTTATCAAAATTAAAAAAAAAAATGTTTCGTTTGTTATAAACTATAAATGTATAACAATAAAGGAATATAGGAAACCAAGTAAAACACTGTAAGTAGTAGGACTCAGGTTCTAATAATAAAATTTTCTGGTACCAATATCAACGGCAGACTTACATTATGATTTGTCATAAAACTAAGTGTTTATCACCAAAGTTTACCTTTTTGTTCTTAGCCTTTCTCTATGGTTGTCAGCTCATATATATCTCAGCTCGAATTTATATTATAAAAAACACTAAACCCAATTTTTTAATTAGTTAGATTTTAAAATTACTTTTAAGAAACCGAAATAATTTTGGGAAATGGTATTTAGTTATATATATTTTGAGTTCATAAATAATAATAATAATAGTAAACTTTTGTACATATATAAAATCCAAACATACAACTTTAACGTTTTATAAACATAAATTTTGTTAAAAGTATTGTTATGATTTAATTTCTTAATTATTTCATTTCCTACATATCCTCCTTTTTTAGTAGCTTTTCTAAATTATCTACCTGAGGCTTTTCGCTTTTAGAAATTTTATGCTGAGCGATAGTTTTGTAAAAGTGGCGTTTTGAGTTGAAAGTGAAAATAACTTGAGGTTAGAGTCTAATTAACAGTTAGGCTAACCAACTCTACGGAGGTAAACACTTTATGATTATTTGAATAAATAAAGTTTCAGAGAATACTTTTCGTAGCACCTCTTTTGGTGTACATTTTTGCAGTGCTACAGAGATCAGCCAAAATGACTGTTGTTATCTGAGAAGGTTGGAAACATTTATGGGTATTTTTACATCGTTCAGAATAAATTAATGATTTCATACTACCTGTAGTTGAGAAATTGATTACACCATTTAAGAAAACGTGCGTCCTATGAAAAAGTAACCAGATTCCCAGAAAGAATCTTCTAAAGAATTTCGTTGATGACCGAATACAATTTGTACAGCAATACTATCTATAACACCACTTAGACAAGCCCTTCAATATCACCTTTAGAAGTACATGTAACTTGAAAGTTTAAAACTAGAATTTATAAGAACATCTTCTTTTAGTACATTTTTTTGGTATTAAGGGGAATTACCACCATAATTATCATTGCCTACGAATGTAGGAAAGGTTTGTAGGTTTTTGAAAATAGATTGGGGTATATTTAGGATCTTCTACATAGTTAGGGGGAATTGTTATGTGACGTAAAGGGCTTTACTTGGCATCATGTGCAGGGATGAACAATTGGAGTAAGCCTACTCTATAATGAAGGAGGTCTCTACCCTTTAAATCCCAGTTATGAAATATGGTATTTGGAATAGAGGCCCGATAAGCTAAAGGTCTCTCGCCTTAACTATGTAGACCTTGTACACACACAGAGGAAATGGAAGGGCCTCCGATACAGGATTTATTTTAACGAGATATGTAAAGTTCAAATTTTGGTCGGGAAGCTGATAAAAAATATAATTTATTAAGGAAGGGGTATATTACATTATTAAATGTATAGAAAGATAGTTTAAAGAAAATAGTAAAAATGAAAAACAATCTAAAGAAGATGGAAAGAAGTTGATCTCTACAAACAATGGATAATTAAAAACGCAAAATCAATATTCCTGTTGTTAAAATGAAAATTAAACTCAAGAAGGAAAATTTTTGGTTGAAGATTTGTAAGAATCGTAGTTAGTATAATATACAATTTTGTTATAAAAGATGTAGTTTGAAAAATAAAAACCTGTCAATAGTTTACATTTACTTGCAGATAGGGATAGACGGTGTTCAGAACTGAGCTCTTTTCGCTTTCAACTAAACATAAACACGTATTTGTTTTAGTTAGCGTAAAATCTGTCGAAATTTAAAAAAAAATTTGTTTCTAAAAATGTCGTAACAGTTTGTGTAGAGATACACGCAATAATACTGGTAATCAATCAAAGCCCTCTGTTTAAAAGAGGGAATTGTGTGGACCAAGGGTGGCATATCAAGTCTCCCCCTGTTCTGATCTATCTTTCATGGAATATAGATGTTCTTTGAAATCCTTCCGAATGAAACCTACATTTTGGTTCAAACTTGTTCCAGCAAGTTGGCGTAACCAGTCACACTGCCTCAGACAACTAAAAGTGCCTTTCATCAAACAACACCTCCGACACTTAGCAACAAAGTTCTACAAACAGGCTCACGCACATACAACATCAACACTCATTTCCTCACTGGGTAAATACGACCCCACCCACGACACACACAGACGGCCGCTGTCCTTACTGACCGCCTAGCTCACACCATACCACCAAAATAAAACATACATACTAATAAATTCTGCTTCACAGTTATGTTCCAGGTGACGCAGAGGCACATCTCCAGGGCCGCAGCTTAGCCCCAACGGAAGTAATAATTTGATTGCATGCCTTTTCAGTTTCGAGTAGGCAGCAGAAGATGAGGTTCATGCCATTCCTGCCATAGACTCACTAACAAGGTATTTGCAAGGTAATACCTCTCCTTATTCCTTAGCATAAGGTGATCCAAGCCCCCAGGGTTCCTGCATGATCTGTCGCGGGATTTTTCCTGGCAGGGTTTCTTTCTTGCCAGGTTTTTTCATCCCGCTCTTAGCGCGACACTTACCGTACTGTTTCATTTCACTATCTCCTGATTCTCCATGGAAAGAGCTTATGAGCTTGGTACATGGGCAATCAATCCCGTTTCCTTCATTCGCGGTAGGGATACTAACCGCATGCGCATGTGAGACGGAGGTAGCTCGCTAGAGGTTGGCTGCCACGAGGGCTGGGCGGGTTTTGGGGGCTCAGACCCGGATTAAAAAAAATAAAAAAAACAACAACATTGCTTTCCTTTAGGAAACGATAGGGAACTGTCTCATCTCCCTTAGAATAACATTCCCTTACACATCCCACTCTTTGACTTTACACCACCTGACGTCTGTGTCAAGGGATGAAGGAGAAGAATATTCCTGTGATGTGAGAATAACTGCGTTAACATCATAATAACGATAGAATGGAAATGAACGTCTGACGATGTTAACTGTGTTAGCACCAATAATGTGTTAGAATGAAGAAAATGTTAGATGATGTTGTGGAGTGTTTGTAACATCAAAATAATATAAGGAAGATGAACTTCTGATGATGTCGACAATGTTAGCATCATAAAAATGATAAAGGAAAAATAACGTCCTATGATGTTAAATGTGTTAGCAACAAAGCAAAAATAAGCAACAACGTATTAGAAGAAAGACTTATGGTGATGTTATCATGTATCTATGTCTTGATGCATTATTATCAGGAGTGAAGAAGTAATTATTGTATCATGTAATCTTGAAAGCATATATGAGATTTAATTAGGTAAATTGTGTTACGAGTTTGTGGCAATCCATGGTAGAAAGTTTTGATGGCTGGGAACTGATGAAAATAATTATGTCTAATAAACCTCTGGAGTAATTGCTGTCCTAATTAAATTTGGATATGCGAGAGTGCTTTCCAGTATTAGTGTTAGACATTATTCAAACTTTACAAACAATCGACTCCTTCTGAGAATCTGCGAGAGGAAATTTTGCAATGAAACTGTTCCGGTATGTTAAAATGGAAAAGAATCAATTAACAACTCACATACTTGGTAGCAAGAGGTGTAGTTAAAGGTTTAGATTATATATATATATATATACACACACACACACATTAATATTTGTCAGTACGTTTAGATGTTACTGTTGCTCTTTAATATAATTGAGTTTTCGTTGATTCTGTTACACTTTTTTGAAGCTGTTTATTTTATTATATTATTGTTAGTATTCTTCTTTGCTTTTATAAGATGTTTTTATTGTTTTTTTTTTGTTATCATTGTTTCTGTCAACTTGTTTGTCGTTATTAGTATTGTCTTAATAGTAGTGGTTTTTGAATTTGTAAAAGTTTGTTGTTTTCATAATATTTTTGATCATGTCGTAACTTCTGTTGTAGTTCTTTTACCCTTGGTTAATATTTTATTATAATTACTATCATAATTATTTGTTTTGACTTTGTTTTTGGTGTTTTGTTTCTATTGGTATTTTCTTTTCCCATGTTGTTTCTTTTTAATACAATATTGTTTTTGTCGTTGTTGCTGTTATACCTGTTTGAGATTGTTGTTATTTTATTATTATTAATTCTATTCTGTTATTTTTCATGTTGTTGTTTTTTGATAACGATCTAGTCTTTTATTTTCCGATTCTCTACACAACTTTTGTTACTTTATTTTAATAATAATAACTATTATTATTATTACATTTATTAAAACATGTTGATTCCATTTCGGTTACATACCTAATTATTATTTTCTATTATTTAGTGGTTAGAGTTCCTTGACTGAAGTATTTTTTTATTCAGAGACGAAGAAAGGTGTCAACCTTTGGCATGAAAATAAGATTTCCTATTGAATGTAAATAACTCTGATAACGTAAAATTTCACTGTCAAATTTAATTACAATCATCATAACCTTTTCGCCAGTTTAATGAAAATATTTTCACCAATACGGAGTCAAGATCTTTTTTCTATATTCTTTAAGACTTATACACAAATTAACATCAAACATTAGTAAACTAACTGCGATATTAATGATTCCCTTGGCAACAATTGTTTGAATAGATTTCTTTTCACTCTTTATTCAAACATTAGAAAAATTACGGAGGACAGTATTTTTAATTGGATTTCTAAACTTAATCTGAGAAAGGTAGTAAATACACTGAAAATAATTTTGCATAAAGAGAAAGGAGTCGCCGAGAGGTGATGGTAAAGTTCGGATAGGCGGAGAGGCCAGCAGTACACAAACACAGGAGTTACGTTTTAGGACCCGAAGAAAGAGCTGTTGGGTTTCCGGACACGAAGTGAAACGAGTTTCTGGGAGCTGAAGAGAGAGTCTAAGCTTGAAAATTGGAAGTAGAGAAGTCCGACCCTGGGAGCCAAAGAAGAAGGGGCTAAAATAATCCTCCTTCATCCTAGAAACTTAAGTCGACTACGAAAGACCCTGGTTGTGCACGAGGACGCTAAGGATCGACCACACTTTCTCAAAATCGACGTTAGTACAAACTAACTGATTATTAAAAATATAAAGTTTGGAAATTTTAAACAAGTGAATTCAGAAAACGGGTATAGTAACTAAGTTTAATAAAATGCAAGCCACGACCCATTAGTCTCAATTAACAATAACATAAATTCAATTAACAAAAAGTTATTCTTCGAGATAGTATTAGAGTTAAGACTAAACAATTGGTAATTGTAAGGAGTTACTTTTCAGTTCTTTTACTGCTGAAATTATTCTATGTGTCAATTCATCAATCATAGTTTTATGAATATGTAAATTATTAGTAAAGTATTAATATAATTGAAGTTGAAATGAGTAAGTTATCTGTGAGTTTATTTAAGTCCAACAATTTGGAAAATTAAAGTGCGTTCAAATTACAGGTTTGATGCACAACAATAAATTTATTTATTAATAAACTAAGTAGATGGTTAATGACATAGGCACACTTGAAAATACATGGGAACCTTGTAATTTTAATAATTTTGTTTGTAACATAACAATATCAGTGGTATCTAATGATAGCTCCAGTAGCATGAGAAATAACCGTTACAGTATATTTGTGTGTGTGTGTGTGTGGAAAATTGTGAATCTATTATTCCATTGTCCTTCTTTTAATTTAAATATTGCACCGCCATGATTATATTACTCCTTTGCTAGCTCTTCACCCATATTTATTATAATGTTTTTCAATAAAAAAAAGTATATAGTGATGCAACTTGATAGCGTGTTTCAATTTTTCACTAGTTATTAATAATATAAAAAATACAAACAATTAAAAGTTCACAAAGTTAAAAATATAATCAGTCTACTACTATAAATCCCACTACATTTTATTTTATTAAAAGAAACCTACTAGTTTAATAAAATATACAGACTAGTTTTGACAACTATAGTGCCTTCATCAGTTAGTAGTACTAGAGCACGGATTACGGCGACATCATAATCGAAACTAGTCTATTTGTTTTATTAAACTAGTGAATTTCTTTTAATAAACTAATGTATAGTGAGATTTAGAGGGAACTAATTTTATTTGTAAAATGTGAAGATGGGAATTGCTCTCACCAGCTAAGATCTAACTATCCTAATAATTAGTTAAAAGTTGTTTATAATTTTTAAAAATATTTCGAATGTTTTATTGTTCTTCTAGTCTTACATAAAATAAATACTATTTTTACACAAACAGTGGGACCATATAACAAAAACAGCCACCGTTAACTCGTGTTACAGGGCAACATGTGTTCTGTCGTACTTGTTAAATTTTGTATGGCGTTCAACTATTTCAAGAGCTCGTTCTGTACAAGTTACCTAGATTTAATAGAATCAGCAAGTGTGAGGTAAATTTTATATAAATAATATTTGATTTAAACCATCCCTCAAATGCATTAGAAATTAGGGAGGTAATGCAGTTTCTCCCATCTGAATTTAAAATGTTTAGGTTGACAACGTAGCTATTCTTAGGTTGGTATAATAGTCATAAGCACTCATACACACAAAACAATCTTATATCATATTACTAAACTGTGAGTATATATTAAACAACAAGAAATTAGAAATTATAAGAAAAGAAACAACTAATACATAATTTAAACTTTCACAAGTTTGGAAGGTTTTATTATTTTTCAATTGAAAATCATTAGTAAACATATTAAATGCTTCATTAAGAGTTTGGAGGGTTTTTGTACGCTTAAATCATCCTAAGGGTTCATGTAAACCTCATAGAAGAACTGTTACAGCAAATGTTTATACATATTCACAAAAAACATCATTGCAATAATTTCTTATGCTCTTTATTAACAATAAGTGAAATTTGAAAATTTAATAGTTTTTGGATTCTTTTATAAACTCTAAACGGTGATTCATTAGTTTCCTGTTTTAATTGTGACATTTCTAAATTTAAAATGAAACGATCTCTTTTAAAATTAAGGATCTCTAGTTACTAAAATATTTTTTTACTTTATTCCAACTATAAGTGTTTGTTGCTAACAATTTCTAAAGCTTGACCTTTAACTTTGCAAGTAAGGATGAGAACAAATATTTATTTTGAAAATCCTCTAGATTTTCAACTACATAGATATTATTAACGTCTTTATCACAAATAGATACAAATCTATAGAGCGTAGTGGGCTCGCCATTAAATTCTATATACACTTTCTTTAATACGACAGTAGCCATTATTTTATAATATTACTTCAATATAAAATATTAAATAAAATATTGTAAAAATAATATATAATATTGTCAGTATTTTACATATAATATTCTTTAAGATTTACTTACAGTATAATCCAAAATACTTTGCTCATTTGTAAGGTGGGGACACAACGCGTATTTCTGACTGAACAAACTACACATTCATTTTTCATTTTGAATGATGCCTTCTTCTTGTAGATATATTCACACTACGGCTTTTCCGACTTCGTTGCAGGTATTCGCTCTATAATTTTGCCGATTTCCTAAAAGATGTTCACCCTATAATTTTGGCCGATATTTTTGCAGATATACATTTTACAGCGATATGTAGATTGTAGGTATCTCGGTTAACAACTGAGATCTGAAAAATTATCAATTATTTTCCCGATATGTTTTACCGAATGCTCCAATTACGTGTTTTGTTAAACATCAAAGGTTTTTAAAATTAATTTTATATTAATAAAACGTTATTAGTTATGAATCAATACATATTCCTTGAAATTATAAAAATAACATTTTACAAATACGACTTATATTCACTCAGCATACAAGAAGTTTAAAACCACCTTTCAGGTCAAGCGCGTATCCAGCGACTTGCTTTGGGGGGGGGGCGATAAATGTATTATATATATATATATATATATATATATATATATATATATATATATATATATATATATATATATATTAAATATGGTGATATGTTTTCTTGTATATATAGTTAATAAATTTAAAATATTTCAAACACAAGAATACTTTTAATGAATATATTTATTCAAAGCTTTTCGCCGATAAAAAAGTATCAGCATAAGAAGATGCTGATATTGAAGATGCTGATACTTTTTTATCGGCGAAAAGCTTTGAATAAATATATTCATTAAAAGTATTCTTGTGTTTGAAATATTTTAAATTTATTAAATATATATATATATATATATATAATATGTGTGTGTGTGTGTGTGTGTGTGTGTGTGTGTGCGTGCGTGCGTGCGTGTATGTGAAAACATAGAACAGAAAAAGTTCTTTCTACGCTTGCGTTAGAAATCGGTAACGTGATAAAGATTCGTAGCAAATTAGACTTTTTAATAAATAATTATTCCAGTTTCGATAATACTTATGGCTAGAGAATATTATTAATTTCATAATAAGCTATTATTATAAAAATGGTTTATTAATTAATATAAGTAGTTATTCTTCCACACGAACAATTCCGGACTCAACTGTGAATATTACGCTTGCAAATTACGTATTGAAAATCATATGAGACTAAGCTTCACTAGCGCTATCTGTTGTTAAAACGTTTAGACGTTTACGAGCGTATGCCGAGGGAACGCGTCACATTTTCAAATTAAAAATTAAAATTTCATTTTTATTCACAATAAGACGAATTAACTTGGGTAAAAGTCTAATTTAATAGAAAGTCCTAATTTAATAATATATTGTCGATTATTAACCCAAAGATCTTGAGGGTAGGGGGGTGATCGCCCCATCGCCCCCCTTGGATACGCGCCTGCAGGTCTAGAGACGGTTACACACTAACCTAACAAAGAACTAGCAGGTGTACCATACAAAGGTACCTAAGCATAAATCTCCTCTACGTCACCAATAAAGCTATCTAGGTATACATTATTTAGCTAAATAACTCTTATATATATATATATATATATATATATATATATATATATATATATATATATATATATATAAAGAGTTTTAATGTATATAAAATAATCTTCTGTACATAAAGAAAATTAAGAAGAATGAAACAAAAGAGATGTATTTTTTATCTCTGTGTGTATTAAGCATTTATGAAGACTTTAACTGAAATCATAAGATTAAGATAAAGACCTAAAATACTCAATACTCGGGCCTCACCTGTTCTTCTATAACAGTAATAGCTACCCTTAATAACTAAAATACATAATAAGGGGTTGATAATTGCAAGTGTTTGTGCAAAAAACTGATCCGTGTTTATATTTTACAGAACTACAGTTTGCACTTCAAATATAAACATCACAAACAGTTGAATTCTTGTTTTTGTTTTTTATTGAACCCAGCAATAAACGTAAACAAATTTTTGGAGTACGTTCCAAATTTGGAAGTGGCTTAAATTTATCACATGGCCGTATATATAATTTGTTATATTATTAAATAATTCTCATACAAAAATACTTTTGTTCATTTTTATCATAGAGTACTAGTGTATAATCCAGAAATCCCAATAGCTGTCCTACGGTGAAACCGGGAAAGGGTAATAATTTTCAAATGTGCAAACAAAACGTTACCTCTTTGAGCAGATTAACATTAGACTGTCTGATACACTTTTTTGTTGACGAAAATGTAAAGACAATGAATAATTTATCTAAAATATGTTTTGCCTGGCTGTCAAATTTTATAAAAATATATGAATTTTAAATAAAAAAAGTAAAACTATCATAACATTAATGTTCATAAATTTAAAGAATATGAAATATGATTTAATTTCGGTTTAAATGGAAGTATTTTGCTCGCATGATGTTATTACCCGGAGGCTAAAAAGTAAAAATAAATATGTCTGGCATTCCTCAAAAAACGAGCTATTAGTAGTCATATCAAAGTCTTCGTTTAAATAACTTCTTCGACACCTGCCTTTCATAGTCAAACGTTGAGTCTTTGAAACAATAAATGAGATTTTTGCCCTGTTGTACATAAGTTTATCACTCCCTACACTTGGGAGTTAGTTCTATGATAAATTGTGACCACTTTACGTACAGGGCTTCCAATGGGATATTTATCCTAAATTTGTTTGTAGCTCCACGTGGGAGTTAAAGTTTTGAAATACACTTGCAGTTTGCAGATAAATTATTGAAGCTAAAGCTCTGAAAGACGAAGAATAACAAAGTTATCGAATTCATGTTTATTTGAGTACTCGAGATAATTATTGAATAAATGATAAGGTGGTTGAATATCGAATGAAATGTTTGACTCGATAATAAATTCAAAATCGTCGAATGCTATTCGTATAAATGTTTTAATTACTATTACAGCTAAACTACTTTTATAATAATCTTACTTTTAAATAAAGCTAACTCCTTAAAATATTTTTTTGTAACAATCTTAGAACAGATTCCTGCAGATTATAGATGACTGAATTTGGTATTTTTAAATATTAACTGTATCTTCTTTAAAAAGTTTTTTTAAAGGGAGGTTGGTACTAAGAACTTGGGGTACATAGCCCTGTCCGTCTCTCCCTTTGAAGAAAACTTATTCCGTCCTTTATAGGCAATATTTTAGTTATCTTTACTGGAAAACAAATTTATACATTTAAATATTCAATTTATTCTGTTAATAGCTTACATTTTATTAATTTTAAAAACAATTTATATAAATAATAATAGGTATTTATGGGAAAAGAGATGTAAAGCATTTCCAAATTGAATGCAAAAAGAGTATAAATGTGGAGAAAATAACAGTTCTAATAATGTTACTATTTTTATATTTTTTCAAGTATAAACTTTACGTTTTCTCGCTATATATTAATTGTTCTATCTATTATATATATATATATATATATATATATATATATATATATATATATATATATATATATGTATAATACTTCACAATTTTACTTCATTATTTACCTGTAATGTTTTTGTAATAATTGAGAAAAACCTTTAACTGTAAATTCTATTATTATCAAACACATTTATTATCAAATATATATATATATATATATATATATATATATATATATATATATATATATATATATTTTAACTTCACTTAAAATCCTTTCCCTTTTATTAGAGAAAGTGTTATTACTTTTAATCTTTATTAAATTTTTACAAAATTTATTGCTGAAAAACTACGAACAGTAATCTTTTCTAAATAGAATACGCTGTATTAAAAGCCTTTAGAATAAAAACAAAATATATCTTTGCAACTATAACAAAATATTTATTTATATCTATTGTATACACTCTCCTGGAACGAAATATTCAAATTAATGCATAATTTACATTTAAACATAGGCATTTGAATAGGTTTTATGTCAATATAGAGTTAATTAATAGTCCATTCAGATATAAAGGGTAAAGAAACAGACAAAAAACTGTGAATGAAATTAAGGTTAGCATTTGGCATTTATCATTGCACAAAGTTGTTCCTATTTTATTCATGAAATGCAGACGTATAAACAGTAAGTTAAGGCATTATTAGCAAAATTGTAGACTAACTTGCGAGCAGAGTTAACAGTATCAAAACGGACCACTCACAAAGATAGATTATTTCGTAAACTAGTGTCATTGGCAAAGTCATCGTCCTCTGTGAGTGAAAATAAATATAATCTTCCAAATAAGTATGAATCTATAATTTAAAAGTAACAGATTAGAATCTGTGGGCATGCCTTCTGGTGATAATGAGTGTCATTAAGACTTGTTTAGGAAAATAAATAATAGAGTGTGAGTTATGGTTGTTTATATTTAAAGTAAAGGATATACTGTTTACGTTTAAGGTTTGCGTCCCAGCTGTCAAATATCAAGTTAAACAACTATTCTTTGAGCTAAGAGTGTGAGGTTATATTAAAACAAAAAAAGACATACACAAGACTCACAAATTAATCATTTATATACTCATACGCGTTTCAATGACAAAGTCATCCTCATCAGTGAGAGTTGCTACTACAAACAAGAGTTCTAAGTTAGAGTTTGTAGTAGCAACACTCGCTGATGATGACTTTGTCATTGAAACGCATATAAGTAAATAGATGATTACTGTTTAAGTCTTGTATATGTCTCTTATTTGTTTTTTCAAGTTAAAAGTTGAAGGTTGTTATCTTAGAGGGCGCGACAACGTTGACGTCAGTGAAATCATTAGTAAATCATACTTGAAAATGTTAATCAAGTCACGTAGGCTTGACTAGTAGTGAAAACTACGATTTTAATCTATTTATTTTAATCAGAAATTATCGAAGGGTATATGTTGCCGGATTTAAGGACTTACTGTTAATTATTACGTAAATAAACAATTTTAATTTCCATGTCAACATTTTGTACCCAGAAACTATAGAAGAATCCATACATTAACCGGTAAAACCACAAATGAAATTTAAGTTATGTAATAATCAAGTCGCTGAAAAAAGAAACACCCGATGTGATAAGAGTTTTGTCTATTCTTCACAGAATACTTCTCTAAACTTCCTTAAGCAACATACATGCAAACCGTTTTTAACAATGGTTAAATACATTCGAATATGTGTTACACACCACACGCACCCATATAAGTTGTATAATAAGTATTGTAGATGTAGCTACTACTCGTATTAAGATGACCAATGTATAATTTTGTTAATGCAGGCTATGTGTATTGTGCACATGCGGACTATATTTAAGGCAGAGTGTAGCCATCTCTTGTCTAGAATAGTTCTCCCTCCATGTACACTGAGAGTATATCAGCGTATATGTAAAATCTAGTAATAATTGCTAACATTGTAATTATTCAAAGTTATTAAAGGTTTATTAAAAATAAAATCCTTTTCTAAAAACCTTTCGTGTGTAACGAGTAACGTATATATATATATATATATATATATATATATATATATATATATATATATATATATATATAACTAAGTCAAAATACACATACAAGAATTATAATTGAATTTAAATTCAATTATAATTCTTGTATTTGTATTTTGACTTAGTTCTTTATTAATACACAAGAATACATATTGCGATATATATATATATATATATATATATATATATATATATATATATATATATATATATATATATATATGCTTATACGTATTCCTTCACGGATGGAAAAATATGATGAATAGTTACTATCTGGAGTACATCCGTTCCTTCTGCAGTCCATAAATTCGCAGTTCCGACGTTTCGCTAGAATTTCATCCAACATTAACGAGGTGAACCCAACAACAGTAGAAGAGCGATATATACACTGTGTATATCTATAAATATTTTGTTTTTCATTTTGTATAGAATCTGAATGGCATCTGTTCATTTTAATTGCTTTTATTTAAGACACATTTAATTGAAGATTTAAAGTAGTATCCTTTTAGAGTGCCATAGTTATTCAAGTACGATATATTAGTTATATTTTCTACAACTGAATCCCACTTATTTAATAAACATTTACTGTATCAATGTATGCTTGGAGCATGGAATGTATTACTTGTTTGTAACATGGTTTAAATTAACTCTGGCTTTGTTTGAAATACGTTCATTGCTGAACTTGGCAAAAGCCAGTGTATACCGCAACATATTTAATGAAATATACCGGTGAGTTGGCGGTGTAGTTTCATTTGTTATTCTGCATACCGAAATATTTAACTTGATTAAATGTACCTGACTAAATATGTTGCACAAGAGATTATATATTTGTGTGCCTTTTGTCAACTAAACGATTCATAAACAAATAAAATATGAAAATAAGTTTTTTAAATTTTGTATGAAATTAGGTGATTGTTTTAAGCTTTGATTTGTTATTATTTAAAACATGTTTATGGTAATAATTTTTTTGAACTTCTTGTAAACCAAGTATTTCATTTTTATCTAGGAATCTCTGTATCTCATTCTTGGACATTCACTTTGTATTTACGTTATTTAATCTGAATAACAAAATTAAAACCATAAATGGCCGGCGTTTAGTTATTGTGGACATATGTAGAAACCCATAAAAAATTCCATCCAAAATTGACTTCAGACCTTCACGTCAAAAGTTTAAACAGGTTTGCCGGCTTGATTGTGCATTGGACTAACCAAACCGAAAAATAATAACGTTTTCTGGAATATCTTCATGCAATAATTATTGAAAAAAAAATAGTTTCATTCAACAAAATTCTCCCCATTTTGGCAAACTCCAGCCCTAATTTGTTTCGGTCAGAGCTACCAACCTCCTAATTAAATAAAATGTATGCGGATACGTTACTGTGCAATACTCTTCTCAGGTGAAATTGTGGATCTCTTGTGTCAACCTCCAGTGCTATACCTTACCAAAAGCATTTCCTACATCAAAGAATAATGGTGGGTGAGACAGTTTCCTTATCTACTGGCATATCGATGATACTAATATTATAACGTATTGTGTTCGAGTTAGTTTTGCCGTTGGATTTTTCAACCTCAACATAGCTCACTACTTTTAAAGTCATAGATTGTTTTATTTGTGTACGCTACTACAATTAAGGCTAAAATTATATAAATTTTTCCTATAATGTAAAGGTAATTACCTGATATTTATTTTATTTCTTTATATTTTAAAGTAGGTTTAAATTGGTTTTTACAACTTTCATTTAAATCTGCCTATATTTTCCTGTTTATATTGGACTATAAATAGCGTAAATTTGACCTACTTCTCGAAAGATATAAAGCTTTGGGTTAGTGATGAATAACCTTCAACATTGACTCACAATAAAACGACGATCGATGTACATTTACAAATTTCAATAACTTATGCAATATACTAGATTAATTATAATTTTACATCGTTATTTATACAGATTGTACAGGAAAACTACCACAATATTGTTTCAAAATTTAAACAGTAGGAAATCAATGGCTAGAATATGTGTTCAAGAATTAAATTTTCAGAATGTTGTCTTTGTTGCGTAAATAATTAAAGTGCTTATACATTTTAAAGAAATAATAGGGTTGACATTCCAAAATATTCTCAATCTCTCCCTCTGTCATATATATATATATTGTTTGAAATTTGAATGCTACTAAATCTATGCATTCAATAACTGTTGTAGGAGTATTTTATTTACTTCTACATCTTGGTTTTAGATCTTTAATAAGTTAGAAAATTAACAAAGAATTCATGTAAGAAATAAAGTTCTTCACAAAAATTTAAAAAAAATAAAAACATTACTTTGATATACATTAGAACTAAAATAAAAATAATATCAAAACGTTAGGAAAAACAAAAAAATAAAGTAGATTCAAAAATTGTAACAAAATCAATAATGAAATAAATGATACAACGCAAATATTTACCATTTAATGCTGTCAAATTAAAACTACAAAGAACCACAAATGGCATTACAAAAGAAATATCACAAAATTGATTATAGACCGCACAATTTAAATTGAAATTATAAAATAATATAAAGATACTAGTATACATTTTATATAGGTATATGCTAAGCAAAGAAAATACATAACAAAAAACATTAACACCTTTATACACACACACACACACACACACACACACACATATATATATATATATATATATATATATATATATATATATATATAACCAGAGATATAGAGTAGCGATCCAATTCAACCAAGGATACAGTAAATCCTCATAGCTCCCCAAACAATAATAGCATGGAAATAACTAAAGAAAAGAAATACAAATGAATATAAGAACCAATTTAGAAATATACAAACTCATATATCAGAAAATATAATATTATTAGGTGGAGCATAACATTTTAAAATTGTTGCAGTATAAATGCAACGCGCGCAACTTACTTCCAATATGCAATCACAAGTACAGTTATCGATAAAAACGAGTAAAGTGCGGATTACGTTACCGTGCACTTGTCCTTGAGAGATCGCAGTAGGTGAGACGGGAGGTAGGCCAATCGTCTGTATAAATACTTTAGTACAAACATTGTAAGGGCTGTCAAAACACTCAATTGCATAAGGCGGTCGATATTAGATACATTATTTGACAAATTAGCTTCAATATAGAATATTAAACAATTTTCAGATATGTGTAGACACCGGATGCAGAAGCCGTGGATGTATAGAACATTATGAATATGTAACATGTTAAAGATTTGGTAGTACACGAAAAGTCTCGCAAAGGCAATTGCCAGTACCTTTTAATATTTATTAGTAGGTACAGCAAGTACATGGTTATGTGGTTCACACTAAACTCGTCTTGTGATGCCTAGACCATGTTCGCAACGTTAAATTAGGTCTAAGGAATTTCCTGACAAAAAAAAGTTTAAAATATTTTGTAATTAGACAAAGCAATGCCAAAGAGTTTGTGTGACTTTATTGATAGAACACATTTTGCGCCTGTCATGTACATTTGATTACGTAGTTAATTGGTCCCTATTGGTTGCAGTTTTATAACATAGAGATTACGATAATGACAAATTATAATTCATGTGGGTTTAGACATACTTGTTAGACTTTTGTAACGGTGTAAAATGATATATTACTGAATAAATTGTTTTTATTTGTTTCCTTGACGTTTCTTTCATTAAACTACAAAATAAATAAAGAGAAGGCGGTTTCTATTATTAAATAATTTCTCAATGAAAGATGTATGTGAGGACTTAAGAGGATACAATTGATAAGGAAATTATAAATTCCTGCAAGATGTATTGTTAGTAATTTTGTTCCATACAGAGGGTCTTTATTAATATTTACTGGAAATAGGAACTTAAAGTAAGCGAATATGGACCAAAACCCTAACACTGATTATTCAGTCTGAGTCTGGGCGAGTACTACCCAGGGGTCGAGGGGATGGAAACCTTGCTGGAAATTTGTGTACATTGTTAGTTCTATAAATCATATTTTATGATTTTTATGCTATTTTAAAACTAAAAATTATACAATTGTTGGATCGTCGGGAAGCTGTTTTACTAAATACCTAACGCTGTTTTTCAGGGTGATATTATTCTCTTAAAATTAATTGGTTGGAGGGCTAAGTGCCCCCTGTCCCTTCCTCTGGCTACACCTCTGGTCACAGAAATATGATCTAGATATTATTATTCAATACAATTAACACGTACACAGCAGTACTATCATACAACTTCAATGATTGTAAAGGAAGATGATGTACTTATATTACTTCAATAAATATTTTTTCAATAATTATATGGTTTTTATGTTATATTCTTTAACCAACTTTTTCTAATGGTTTACTGATTAAGGAATTACCAAAGAAGTTATAAGCCTACATAACTCTGGAGTTATATCTGTCTGGAGTACATTTATATTAATCGTCCACATTTACTATTATTTTGGTTGCCCAAGTACTGATTATATATTTAATAAGAGTACGTGTGTGTGTACCTGTGTGTTATAACGGTCAAAATGGCCGTTCAAATTGAGAAATTAATAATTTCAAATTTTTGAATAACAAATTTAATCATTAAATAATAAGGTTTTAATTTATTGTATAATGAAACGTTGTAAAGATTGAAGAAGCCAGTAAAATCTTGAGTAATTATTATTAAGACAAATTAAAAATTAAATAAAATAAAACTGTAATAACTAACTAAATTTGATAAACGGAAGTGCAGTGAAAATTTTCTAAGTGCCGAAAAATGCTAACTTAAGAACTAGGCCACGTAGAACTATCACTGACATTTTGAAATGACCAGCAAAATCCAAAAAGAACAATAGTGAAAACCAAATTTAAAAAACTTAAATAACAAAAAAGTTACAGCCATCTTAAAGAAATAGATGTTTTTCAGTATTCCAAAACCGATAACAAAATTATGCAGGTTTAATCGAATACTTTGTCCAACCCGCACGTAAAAGAAAAAAAGCACGAGATAACTACGAGCTAAGAGGGGGTGGGGAAGGGTTACATAGCCGCAATAAATACAGGAACTTAGGGACCTGTAGGGCAGTCTGTGAAAAATTTTAATACGAAGTGCTAACGGTCACTATGGTAGGACAACCACCATAGGCCAGATGGGACCAAAACCGCCACGTTTCTGACGTTTAATTCGATCCACGGACGAGGTCTTCAGACTCAGCCTCCGGGACGTGAAGATCAGGAGAATGGAGAAGGACTTCCATCGACTTACCAGGCATGGCTACTTCCAGTGTCCAGGGACCCGGAATCAAAACGAGAGGACTCTAGGACCAGCAGGGAAATTCTCGGCAAGTCGTTTTCTCTATTATATTAAATAACGTCAAATTTAGTAAGTTAAAAATATTAAATTAAAAATTATCAATAAAAATTAAACAATGACTTCACTCTATGTTGAAATTTTAAATACATTTTAAATGCAGTAAAATTAATTTGTATAATAAAAATGCTAAATTAATGAATAATAAATATAAATTCACAAAGTGGTTTTGGCCATAAGCCAATCATTTTCAGGAAGACCAGATTTAAAGAATTATACAAATTTTAAAATTATTTGTTATAAAATATAAAATTTACCAATTCAATCTTAAAAGTCAAAGGATAAAAATTTAATTATGTTAAATTAGGAAAGATTTTTTGTTTAAATATGTAAATGTATTTAATGGATTATATATAAAATGTAGAAATTAAATATATAAAATATAAGAAAAAGTTAAGCAATTATTTGTGATTATAAGGAAGACTAAAAAATAGTAAAGAGAGAGTCAAATGTATTTTAGTTGAAAATATATTTATTTTTATTTTTTTAAAACAAGTAATTAAATGTATTATAAAAACTTTTGGTGTTTAAATTTATCCTGTGTTGAACAACAAATAAAACTTTCAGTTTTTTCCAACTAATAAATAATGATTATTAAATCAAATCACAATTTTAATTAAATTTCATTAATTAATAAATATATATAAAATTCAGAGCCTAATGTTTCTTCAAACGAGTTTTCTCCTGAGAACAAATTTATTGCAAATTTATTGAGCTATTCTAAAAATTAGTTGGTTTTTTGTAATGAAGTCCAGAGACGAGATCTATTGGCAGATCGTGTTTAAAGAACACAGGAGCCTTTAAAGAAGGTAACTTAAACATTTTCTTTTTTTTATAATGAGTAGGTGAAAATCTTCGAAAAGACGCTGTGCAATCCGTATTACGCAACAGTGTGAGATTCTTACTCACTTAAAGCACCTACCTTTGGCATGACCAGTTGAAGCAACTGGTTTTGGAAAACTCAAGTTTCTCTTTGTTCTAAAGTTGCCAAATCATGTGGTCTAGTTCTTTGTAGACGGCGGACATGCCTAGTCACGTCAAGGACTGGCTCAATCTTCTGATTAGGATGTATACGCAGTCTACGCAAATGCTTGGGGGCATAAACCCTTACCACATCTATAACAAATTTGATTTTCAGATCCCGGTGCAGGTCTTCATTTCTAACGTACCATGGTGCATTTACCATGTTACGTAATACCTTATTTTGAAATGTCTGAATCATTTTCAAATTTGATTTTTAGTACATCCCCATAATTGAATACCATATGTCCAGATGGGTTTTAGAATTTGGTTGTATAATCTTATTTTATTATTCAGTGATAGTTCAGAACTACGTCCCATCAACCAGAATAACTTTTTATATTTGGCATTTAGTTCTTCTTTTTTCTTTTTTACATGTTCCTTCCACTTCAATTTTGCATCCAGTGTCATACCTAGGTATTTTGCTGTATTTGCTGTTGGCATAGCATTGTCATTTATCAGTATTTGTGGAGTAATAACCTTTCTTTTTGTATAGGTTACAAGAACGGATTTGGTTTCATTTAACTTAATGCGCCATTTTTGAGTCCAGATATAAAGATTATTCATGGTAGTTTGTAAACTATTGGCTGCTTTGGTAAAAGAGTTATCTGTTGATAAAAGTGCGGTATCATCAGCAAACGTGGCTGCCATTATGTTATTACCCAATGGAATATCAGCCGTCTATAGTAGGTAAAGTGTAAGCCCCAGTACACTACCCTGGGGTACTCCAGCAGATATCTTTTTCAAGTCTGAATAGTCTTTATCATATTTAACCCTAAATTATCTTTCTTCTAAATATGATAAAAGTATTTGATAAGACGGTATTGGTAAATCTCTATAGAGCTTATACTTCAACCCTTCATGCCATACTTTATCAAATGCTTGGCCTACATCCAAGAAAGCAGCCATGCAGATTTTTTTTTCTTCTAAAGCATTTTTTATTGTACTAGTGATACGATGAACTTGATCGATTGTAGAATGTTTACTTCTAAAACCAAATTGGTTACCTGGAATCAGTTGCTTTTCATTTATAATCTGTGAATGTCTTTTTAATAGAAGTCTTTCAAATATTTTTGACATAATTGGCAACAGCGAAATTGGTCGGTAGGATGTGTCTTCTGTAGGAGGTTTACCTAGTTTGGGTATTACTAAAATTTCAGCTATTTTCCAGTGTTTAGGTACATATTTAATTTTGAAGCATGCATTTATTATAAGCTGCAACTTCAATATATCAATGTCCGGTAGCTCTTTCATTATTTTCCCTGTAACTAGATCATAGCCAGGTGATTTTCTTTCACTTAAATGATGTTTAATTATATCCCTAATTTCTTTAAGTGTTACACATTGAATACTTGTACTGCATGAAATATTGTTAAGGTTTATTAAGATTGGATTTGAGTTTGTATTAAGTGGAGTAAACACATCTTCTAAATGATCAGCAAATAATTCAGCTTTTTGCTTCGCACTTTTAGCCCAATTACCTTCTCTCATTTTCAAAGGCGGATTTTGAGCAACAGGCCTATTTAGTAACTTAAACGTGATCATATTTTGCACGTACCCTTGCTGTGCCTGCAGATCTTCTAAGATCGTAAGATTCTTTGAAAATTTTGTGTGTTCATATTAATATTGTTTCTTTCCAGCTGACTACTTTACTGACAAGTATGACTATTTAAGGACCCGAAAAAACATGTTAACCATTTGGGGGGAGGGTTATACAAGCTTTAAGGTAGAAATCAGCGGGTAGTGGCTTGCGTTTAGGCGTGGAAAATAAGGGCTGTACACAAGACAAATTTTAAGAACGCTCGAGGCTACATGAGCCCGAGAGCGGAGCGAAGATAAGCAGGCGAGAATAAAAAGTAACAACTCCGTAACACCATTAACGTTACGATAAAATGTAAAAGTAGAAAAACAGAAGGAGAAGGTGGGGAGGACGTTGTAGTGTGTGTGTGTATGTGTGTGTGTGTGTGTGTATGTGTGTGTGTGTGTGTGTGTATGTGTGTGTGTGTTTTTCACTTTTTTCAATTACCATATTAAAGTAATATGTCAATTAAGGTTTCGAAAATATACGTTTTCCTCCTTTAAGGCTTCGTCCGTTAGTATAAAATGATGTTAAGTATAAAATGATATCTGTGGTTAATTTTCGTCTAATCTCATACGTTACAAAATTTATTATGCCTTGTCACATTTTTTGCATGATGACGTTCACTGGAGCATTTCGGAAATAATGACACATGCTTTGTCCTATTAAGAAATTTTGTCCTACAATTACCACAGGTACGTCAGTGACTGTGATTTAATGCTTCGACTGTGAACACTGAATTATGTTCTTTGAATTTCGTATGTGAGAAGTATATTGTGTTTTTTACTTTTTAAAATAAAAATTTTGCAGAAACCTTTGTTAGTATACACTTACGTGACATAACGATCCTCCAAATTAAAGTCTCTGGCGTATATAGTTAGAGCTGTACGGGGATTAGCTAGTCAAGATATCATTTTTATAGGTATAGTTAAGCTGGTAAGTCTAACACATAAATAGGTTCTAAACAAATAAAAGTTTACAATAATTTTAACTTTGCATTTATTCATTATTTTCTTCTATATCAATTAAACTTTCCCAAAGGCGGAATGCGAAAAAGAGTTGGATCGTTAGTGAAAATTGGGTACGACTTATGTATTTTCTTGTACACCCTTCAAAAATACTTTTCTGTTGCAAGTATGACTAAGTGCTGGTTACATTAAGAACTTTGTCACAAGGCATAGAACACTTTGTAGCATGAATTATTAGTATCAAATGACGCTGATCTTTGCTTAGGATATTCTATTATAAAACTATTAAGAGAACAAAACTATTATCAAATCATATATAAGGACTCAGGACACAAATGCAAGTGGTTCCCCAAAGCCCTTAAATACTTCCCAAACAATCACAAGTCTATGGCTAGTTTGTTCGAAACTAATTGCTTGTATAAGTAACCTTTGTTGGGCAGCTACATAGTAAAACTTTATGGTTTCATGTTATTGCAGTGGCGCAATAAAGTAAAGAAAGTGTCAATAGGGCGACAAGATGAAATCGTATAAACTGTAAGCAAACGACGTCCGTAAACACAGGTCTTTGTTTATGTCGTAATGGACACTGTAAAAGGTAAGTTATGATTTGGGCACAAAAGTTGAAACGAATAGAATTGGAAAAAATACTGGACGGAAAGCAGACATCTTTAGTATAGTCCAAGGAACTGATGAAACAAACCTTGGGAATACCCGACCTACCCTTATTACTGACAGGAGATTTGAGTCTAATTCAAGAGTAAATATAGAAACGTTACAGATTAAATAATATGATATTACAGGAATCGTTACATCCAGTTGCCCGCCTCCAAAAGTCCATCTCAGTCGCAATCAATGTCTTCTCGTTCTTCTGATTTAATTATCGTACTTCCCTGTTATACGTGACTATACCGCCTTACAACTGTATCGTATATGCATGTTTATTGTCTTCCGGTATGTGTAGCTTACATAACATCCCATTTAGTTGGTCAACGGCTCATCTTCCCTGCTATACGTGACTATACCGTCTTACAACTTTATCGTGTATGCATGTTTATTGTCTTCCGGTATGTGTAGCTTACATAACATCCCATTTAGTTGGTCAATGGCTCATCTTCCCTGCTGTACGTGACTATACGTCTTACAACTTTATCGTGTATGCATGTTTATTGTCTTCCGGTATGTGTAGCTTACATAACATCCCATTTAGTTGGTCAACGGCTCATCTTCCCTGCTATACGTGACTATACCGTCTTACAACTTTATCGTGTATGCATGTTTATTGTCTTCCGGTATGTGTAGCTTACATAACATCCCATTTAGTTGGTCAATGGCTCATCTTCCCTGCTGTACGTGACTATACGTCTTACAACTTTATCGTGTATGCATGTTTATTGTCTTCCGGTATGTGTAGCTTACATAACATCCCATTTAGTTGGTTAACGGCTCATCTTCCCTGCTATACGTGACTATACCGTCTTACAACTTTATCGTGTATGCATGTTTATTGTCTTCCGGTATGTGTAGCTTACATAACATCCCATTTAGTTGGTCAATGGCTCATCTTCCCTGCTGTACGTGACTATACGTCTTACAACTTTATCGTGTATGCATGTTTATTGTCTTCCGGTATGTGCAGCTTACATAACATCCCATTTAGTTGGTCAATGGCTCATCTTCCCTGCTATACGTGACTATACCGTCTCACAACTGTATCGTATATGCATGTTTATTGTCTTCCGGTATGTGTAGCTTACATAACATCCCATTTAGTTGGTCAATGGCTCATCTTCCCTGCTATACGTGACTATACCGTCTCACAACTGTATCGTATATGCATGTTTATTGTCTTCCGGTATGTGTAGCTTACATAACATCCCATTTAGTTGGTCAATGGCTCATCTTCCCTGCTATACGTGACTATACCGTCTCACAACTGTATCGTATATGCATGTTTATTGTCTTCCGGTATGTGTAGCTTACATAACATCCCATTTAGTTGGTCAATGGCTCATCTTCCCTGCTATACGTGACTATACCGTCTCACAACTGTATCGTATATGCATGTTTATTGTCTTCCGGTATGTGTAGCTTACATAACATCCCATTTAGTTGGTCAATGGCTCATCTTCCCTGCTGTACGAGACTATACGTCTTACAACTTTATCGTGTATGCATGTTTATTGTCTTCCGGTATGTGTAGGTCGTGTAGGTTTCATAACATCCAATTTAGTTGGTTAATGTCTCATACTTCCCTGCTATACGTGACTATACGTTTTACAACTGTATGTTATATGCATATTTATTGTCTTCCGGTATGTGTAGGTCACATAACATCCCATTTCGTTGGTTATAGCTCATCTTCCCTGCTATTGGTGACTATAAGTTTTACAACTGTATTATATATGCATATTTATTGTCTTCCGGTATGTGTAGGTCACATAATATCCCATTTAGTTGGTTAATGGCTCATCTTCCCTGTTATACGTGACTATACGTTTTACAACTGTATCGTATATGCATGTTTATTGTCTTCCGGTATCTTTCCTGTATATTTTGTCTGTCTGCTTCCAAAGCCCCTACATTTGTTACCTGTTGGTCAGATATTTATAATTCTAGCACCCTTTTATCATTCGTCCATCTTTCAAACTAATTTGTTGTTTGTGTTCTACTTATACACATAAACTCTGTTTTTTTTCAAAATTATAGTCGAGACCCACTTTTGCGTATTCCTCTATTAGCTTTCGCGTCATATATTCTTGGTCCTTGTACTCTTGGGTTAGCAGTGCCTGACTGTCGACAAAACACAGAGGTATAAATGGTGGGTTCCTCAAGTGTTCCCATACGTCGTCCCGAAGCTCTTTCTTCATGAATATCTTAGTGTTGTTGTCAAGCACATCCTTGTTTGAGTCCTTTAGTGACTCTAATCGAAATCCTTCAAACTTATGTTTGTCCCGTATTTTCTATACATATTTCTAACAGGTCTCATGGAATTTGCATTAATGTTCGTCTCCTCTAATGCTCCTTACAGTTTTTCCTGTGGTACTAAGTCATAGGTATTTTTAAAAATTAATTACTTACTTTAAATTAGTTTATGGCTATCCGAACTTTAATTTTTTGTAAATTTGTAAAATCTTACTGAGACAGAACCTTTTCAATCGCTCCTTGGTGATCTTCATTAGTACCTCTGAGAAGAGACATTTATTTTCATTGAGATATTCTCTTCATAGAGACACTGATGGAGATCGCCACGGAGTGATTGAAAAGTTTTATGTTAGTAAGTTTTTACAAATTTACAAAGATTAAAGTTCGGATAGTCATAAACTAACGTTAAGTTATAAATTAAGTTTCAATGAACGTAATGGACTACAAATTTCAAGTTTTTTTTAAAAATCGAAATACACAGGTGTCTTGGTTATAGGCCATTTTCTTCTCTATAATTTGAGTAAGGGAGAATAGTTGGATCCATTCTATACAGGCCAAGCTCTAAAGCCCACCTGTTCTATGGCTTCCATATCACTGTATTGTTGTTCTATTTTATTTTTAGGATCTAAATCATATATTGTTGAGCTTGCTACTGCAACGCTTAGGTAGTTGTCACCGCTTTCCAACTCCCGGTGCCTTTCTGTTTTTGAGCGATCCATAAGTCTATTTAACTTCATAATTCTTCAAGCACGTTGTAGTTTTTTGTTTTATATTGTCTTTAAGTAGTTCCTATTTACTGTATACTATATACTTCTTTTTTCTTCAATTTAGTTTTCTATCTTTTCATCCCACCAGTATGGTGTTTATTTTATATTTTTTCCTGTATAGCATTGCTTCATTTGGCTGTTTCTTTTATGCATTTCTTAATATTGTTATAGTCTTTTTTTATACCTTTTTTACTCCAATCGGCCAAATTTCTAATCAAGTTCCTTCTTGTATCGGCTATCTAGATTGTATCTTGTCTCTGAGTGCTTCTCTTCTCCTTGTACATCATTTAATATTTCTCTTTTACAACTTTTTCTGTAGGAAAGCTGAAGGAAAGCTATTCCTGTTTTGAAGAAATAATAGTTACTGCCGCACATGCGCCCTTCATTATTCTCACGTACTGCAATATAATTTTTGTTTTTTTGCTTCAGGACGGCATAGATTGGATGTTTTTCTTGTTTTGGATCCAGGTATATTTGTGGATCCATCGTTGATGGTATAATAAATTAATTATTTTGAGTCCATTCTGTTCAAATAACGTAATTACTCTGGCTCTGTTGCCAGTTAGGACGTTTTGTCCGAAACGTCCTACTATTTGGTTTCTTGATTTTCTCTCTATTCTAATGTTTATATAGGCCAATGTCTCTAGTTGCTCTCAATATTGAGATTTTGTAATGTAGCTGTTTAAAGAATTTATCTTTATTCTTTACCGGTGCATCCTCGTTTATTCCATAAACTCATAGCATCTTTACTTTAGGGCCGTACAGGTTCATAGTAACTTTTATTATTCTTTCAATTATATGTTCTCATATTTCGATGTATCTTTTCAAATTTCGTCGAATCAGTAACGATAAGCCGTTCTGTGCTCGTTTCTCTTTGGATACCACACTAAAAAGTAACCATAGCAACCAATGTTATCCGATTCCTGGGCTTTCATTTCCGTTTTCGTTAGACTGCGATATGTTTATAGACTTATCACTTCCGGGATTACTTCGTTTGTCTTTGTTGCCAATCTTTGTATGACTCATGAATCAAATTTAATAGCTCATTTTCTGAGTTTATAACCTCGTCATCGTTCAGACCTGTTCCGGGGCTTTCTTCTGAAACTTTTACACTTTTTTCATGTTTAACAAATGGTACTTTTGATAATTTTCTTTTTTTCAGCTGGGATGTATTCTTATTTAGAGTATGATAAATACCTGCCATTCCTGGAGTGTGACGGTGTTGGGAATGGCAGGTATTTATGATACTCTAAATAAGAATTTATCAAATGGGTTAAGCTTAATGCCTTAACCCCCAACCTGGAGCTTAACCCTAATTTCGGAGTTCTCTCTCCTAGACAGGTTGGTTAGTCAGAGCTTTTAGGCTTATCTCCCCAACCTGTTGGTCCGCGAGTGGTATTTTGTTTCACACCCACACACCCTATTTTATTTAACACGGTGTATTGAGGATCTTATTTAACACGCCCTCTAGGAGTTACAGGATTTTCCGAGAGTAAATCCGATAAAAGATCTAACATATTTAAAACGTTAAAAGAGGTGATGAAGAAAACATAAGTTGAATGCACGTTTTATGAGTCTCTTAGAAAAATTTAAACCTCAAATCACAAATAATGACACATTGATATGATTCTGTCTAGGCGGTTAGTTAGATAATACTTATATAAATGGTAACGAACAAGACAATAAATGTAAAGTAGATGGAACTATTCAGAAACGATATGAAAAGCACGAAAAAGAAACAAGTTTTATAGACGATGATCTGTTTATAATCTAAGAAGAAAATATTTTTTAACAACTGTTAAAATATTTCTTACCTTCTTATCAACTGTTATAAACATCGCATAGGATGTATGCTCTAAAACCCGCAAACATATAAAAAAAATGATTTTTTTAAAACAGCTCTCTCTCTCTCTCTCTCTCTATACATACATATATATATATATTTTTAAAGATTAAATAATATACACTAATTACAGGAATAATTTATTGAATAATACATTCAAAGCTTTTTGTTGGTTGACATTACCAACATCCTCAGGAATTACAATACTAAGAATGATAAAAGAACAATATTAACAGAAAACATATTATAAATCAGTACAAAATCTAGTAAATTAACAAACTAATTAATAAACGCAAAATATAAAACAAAATACAATATAAAAGCAAGGAAAAACATAACCTAAACACACCACTTATACACAAACAAACCTTGTAAGGCAAATATATGTAGAATATCAAATATGTTTTCATGTTAGAATTATTTTTAAGATTAAATAATATACACAATTACAGGAATAATTTATTAAATAATACATTCAAAGCTTTTCGTTGGTGGTCATTACCAACATCCTCAGGAATTACAATACTAAGAATGATAAAAGAACATATATATATATATATATATATATATATATATATATATATATATATATATATATCAACAACAGATGTAAAAAAATAAATTAAATAAATTGTAAAATAAAGTGAAGGATACAAGTCATGTAATTTTATTTAAAGCTTAAAACAGCTATCAACAGTTAAAATGAAATGACAATGTCTGATGAAAGAGGTAATAATAATCGAGAAAAACATTTGAGCAAAATGAATTATAAATGTGAAGTAAGAAAATGTAACATTTCTAGTAATATAGTGTAAAGAGAAAGAATAAGTAATGATGCAGTAGGAAACGGTTACATCGAAGAGTCTTATCGGGAATGGGTAAGCTGATAATTCACGGAATAAGATGGAGTTAACAGAACAGATGATTTCACTAAGAAAAGCTAGAGAGTTGTTTGTTTATATAGATCATAGCAAGTAAGTAAAATAATATATTGAATACAAAAAAGAATTTTCAATAATGGGCAAACACAACATCAATTAACATGACTAAAATTTAGTTTTATTACTTATGAAATATTTATTAATTTACTACATTTAAGGCAATCGAAAATTGAAAACACGCCATTTGTTTCTCATAAAAGCTTATCTTGACAGTTTTTAGAAACATCTGTCTCGACAAACTTAGTGACATTAACAGGTAAGTCAAGCAACACCATGAAAATTTTACGTAATAATAGACTTAAATGAAAAAGATGAACATCCGATGTCTCATATCTACATTCTATGTTCGTTCAACATAATATACCGACATGCAGAGTTATCAACAGAGCAAGGACATTCGTAATTAAAGGTAATTCCTCTAAATTTAAATAAAGACGTCATGTAGTCCTTGAGATTTTATGGTAAACAGATGTTCTGATAGAAAATCATTAAAGGTAAGTCATTGAGCTTCAGTTACATGGTTACTAGGTTTACTTTTATATCCAATGAATCCACAGCTCTAAATTGCAATAAGATAAAGTTTGATTAGATCTGGGTTTATAGCTTTAATCAAGTCTTGAGTATCAAACGTCCCAGCTGTAGGCGGTCACTAAAGAGAACAGGCATTCTGTGCTATTGTAGTTAGCTCGTTACAGTGTGTGTAGATCTAACTAAATACATGTACAGCTAAAATTTACACAGCCTATAGCAGTCGAGGAATATTATTTAACGATGTTCTTATGTTGTTGATTCTCAATAATAATAATAATAAGTAATTCTTAAGTTTACACATTTTCCAATTTTGTCTTATTATTCTCTTTCGGCCTCTTAATTCTTGGATTTCCAATACAGATGAGAGAAACTTATTAAGAAAAAAAGTAGCTTATTAAAAAAAAATTGAATGAAAGAATGACAACAAGAAATGAAGAAAATAACGAATGGAAGAAAAATAGGAAAACGAAATAAACGAATAATAGCTATAAAAAGTAGAAAGTATCCAATAAGAACAATATATATATATATATATATATATATATATATATATATATATATATAATTAATAAATTAAAAATATTTCAAAACAAGAATACTTTAATGAATATATTTATTCAAAGCTTTTCGCCGATAAAATAGTTTCAGCATCTTCAGGAAAATATTTATCTTATAAAATATTTTTACAAAATTAAATCATATATCCAAAATATTTTATTGTAAAAATATTTTATAAGATAATTATTTTCCTGAAGATGCTGGTACTATTTTATCGGCGAAAAGCTTTGAATAAATATATTCATTAAAATATTCTTGTTTTAGAAATATTTTTAATTTATTAACTATATTACAAGAAAACATATCACCATATTTAATATATATATATATATATATATATATATATATATATATATATATTGTAACACTCTTAAAAATAAGGTGTTACATATAAATTCATTTATATATTTAATTTTTATTTAATAATTATATCCTCCCAATATAAAAGAAAATTTTTGTTTTCTTGGTGCACATTGTGAAGCTAGCATAGATAGTAGCGCCCCTAGCGGGTAAAAATGTAAAATATTGTACGAGTAAGTAACTTAAGGGTAATTACCACATCACGTCATGTGACGTAAGCATGGTCTGATATCGCATGATCTGACGGACCAATCAGAATATTCAAAATGATAAGTGAGGGTGGGAAAATTCAGTTGGCGTGCCCCTTCAGACGACCCCAGTTCTCCAAAAGTCTTTGAACGAGACGGACGTAATGGCACTTTCGGACATAACCTAGAAATTTATAAGCTTCCTGTTTTCTAAATTTAAGATGTCAAGGCCGGTACCAAATTTTATTAACGCAACAAAGAAGAAGTCAGAAGCGATTATTTATGTATTTCAAATGAGTAAAAGTTAATACCTTTTTGTTTAAGTGCGCTGATTTGTAAGAGCGATGTGTTAAGTGTTTAGTGATTCCAAAAGCCATGGGCAATGTTTAATATGTTTTAAAGTGTTTTATAAGTGATGTGCACAATCAGGTACGTTTTAGATAATAATAAAGAAAATGTATTTTAATGTTAACTAAGTTGAAGAATTTTTAATTGATAAACGGTTAACACATGAACGATAGAAATTGTCCTTTGAATAAAAATTCAAAATTAATTTGGAAAAACTTAAGTTACTATCTTGTCGATATAAATATAATTTTAAAGGTTAATAAGTAATTAAAATGTATGGAATAACTAGCAGTAATTAAAAGTAAATTACTCGACACATTGCTGTCTTTTGTTCTTTTGTAATTTGTCACTGATTAATAAACTGTATGACTTTGTATTTTAAAGATTTAAATTTGTATTTCACAAGTAAACTAGAACGTTACAAACTTTCAATTTTCATTTCAAGTAACCTAGTTTTGCCTTCCGAACATATCAGAAGATCGTTTACAGAAAGACATTATTATGCCTGGCTGAAAACGGAAAACTAGGAGCCCCTGGTAAGTAAGGTTAATTAATATGTTAATTAGTAATTAACACACATTTTTAATAAAGCCCTGATAAATACTTACCACATAGGAAAAAGGCTCACCCGTTACAATATATATATATATATTTGTTTCTCCTCTAAAGTATTTTATCCCCAATAAATAAGAATGAACCTTGGATCCTATGAATACTGGAACGTTTTGAATTTTTCACGTGTATATGTCAAACAGATATTAAAAAAAAAAAACTTATATCGTTAGTCATTAAAACACATGAAGCACATTAGCAATTACCAAAATATAATTTTCTGACAGTAATGTGGCTCTTGATACTTCTCTTATATAACCTTTATGTAAGTAAAATACCTTTTATATCTCTTTTAAAATTAAGTAATAGTAAAAAATTAAAATTCAGTGGTGTTTTGAGACAAACGTCATTTGTGAAACTAAGATCAATTATATTATAGAAGATTATCCAAACAGAAATCTGGACATATATAATTGACACTATACATATAGAGCAACAAACCTAGAAATGCATAAGTTAAACCCAGAAGGTTACTGTATCCGATAATACGTCGATATGGTCGCCGAATCACGTTCCATGCCCCTTTTTTATTTCCAGATCAGGTAACTTCTATAAACTCTGTTAAGTGATACATTTAATACAAAATATTATATAACAGCTGTTAGTAATGGAGCAGTAAATGGATGTAATTCTAATGCAATAATATTTCATATAAATACTACGAAATATATGCTAACGTTTTTACAAAACGTATCTCATGTATAAATCCTTAATACAACCATTGTAATCCTTGAGAATATTCAGCCAATGTGTTTGTTGGAATATTATAACAACTATATGTACATGAATGATATATTTTAGTTGAATTTTATTTCTAAAAGTAAAAGTACGATGCCAATTGGTTATAGACAAAAATATCATCATTTTTTATATGTTTATTTCATCTCATCGACAATCTGGTAGGCCAGCATTTCCTCAACATCTTCCTCGGTGGATGTGGCGAGAGGCTGTCGTCCTTTATTATAACGGAATTATCACCTTCAATTTCTTATACAGTAGAACATCTCTAATTCGTCACTCTTTAATTAGTCACCAACGGTAATTCGTCACTCATGCAGTAAAGGCGAAATTAGATAAAGTCGATACAAAGACACGAGTCGTTCTATTAGACTTGAGGGTCAAAAAGAAGGAGAACTGACGAACAAATTCGGCAGCTTAAAACAAAAAAGAAAAGAATTCTTTATTTCAAATGACAATTAAAGACTTTTTTTTAAAACTAAAACGTAAATAGATTTAGTACACCATATTTTTTTTTGCTTTGTTATTTTTCTTACAAGACACTGTTATATGTTTTAAATGGTTTGTATAAAAATATAGTAACGTACTGTATTTGTAATCACGAACAATACTCCAGGCTACTAGTGTTTGAATAGTGTTTGTAATAGTGATTGAGCTTTACGGCCGACATAGTTAATCTAAGTACAACATTAACCACATTACTTACCTATTTACGAATTTATGTGTTATGTTTACCACAGTTACATGTTAATTTCACGACTGTGTTTTATCTTTTTCTCGAATTCATCACCCTTGGGCCTGAATGTGACGAGTTAAAGAGGTTCTACTGTAATTTAATATCTTTTAAATCCTATAAATAAATTACAGTCTTATAAATCTTTTCAAAATTTTATTATATTATCTTAGAAAATAGTGATAAATAAATCCAACACTGAGAAATGTACACTACTTATTATTTTTTTTAAATTAAAGTGATATTCATCCTTTCTGCGTTAATTTTGCGTAATCGTTATTCTTGGAAGCCATTACTTGTTCTGAATCTTTTACATTCTTGTTGTTTTAATCAAAGTCGTTGTAACTGTTTGAGTTTACAAAACAAATATATTTTGTTAACTCGATTAACGATGTATGAAGAATATATATTCAACTAAATATTCAACTAATATATTCAACAGTAAGTAGGCCTACACTTCAAATACCATATAAATAAATAAACTAATTTTTATTAGGCTACTTTATATGAATAATATATCTAAATATGTGGAAAATTAGGTTAGTGCTAAATTATTTGTTTAATGTCTAGCTTTGAATTGAAACTAATTAAGTGAAGTTATTCTAAAGCAATTAGTTTTTTCCCAAAACATTTCCACCTACCAGTGAAATTGGTTTTGATTTAGGGTTCTGATGTTTTACCCAAGGAGTCAGCAACATCATTGAATTCTAGGTTCAAATTGGCAGCCATCCATTGCAAGATTCATTTTTTCTGGAGACGTTGAAGATTGTCTAGTAGTTCTAGACACTGAAGATTAGGCTTGAAGTACCATTGCTGAGGGCTTGTAAGACAGACCTGCAGTGGATGAAAATGGTGATACCGCTTATGCGGCCGTGAAGGTTATAGATTATAGTATGGCGGTTAGGCCCCCTGTAAAGTTAGACGCAATTTTCCCGGAACCAGTTGTGATTTCTCGTCTTCGACCATAAGAAAGTAGTAGTACTCCCGCACCACCATTAGTGAAAGAGAACTCAGAAGATCCATCTGTGAAACGCTTGGTGTGGTTGGGACTAATCGTTAGATTGGGAATCGATAGCTTTCATCGCAAGTTCTCTAAGTTTATCGTTTGGTTCTTTCTTCGAGTAGGATTCGATGAGTTCTAATCAGTTTTATGATGAACTTAAATGTAAACCAAAAGATAAATCAGGTATAATGAATATAAAGATAAAGAAAAAATATTGAATGAAACTATTGTTTCACCTGATTTATTTATCAGTTGTACAACAAATCTTGATTACCGCCATCTAATGATATTTTCATTTATATTAATAATTATTAATTTCGATTAATAATATATGTTTTAATGGGCTGTAAAAATATATTTCTATTTTAATACATTTGTTTTGAATATCGGCATTACGGGAATGTACTGAACAACTTCCCATAGTTTCATGTCGATCGGATAAATCGTGCAAATGCATAGATGAAAAACTGACTGATAGAAAAACAGACACGTTAATTTTTTATGTTTACAGATAAGGCTAGTTGGATGTTTGCTTGCTCTTCGTCTTGTTTCTCTTCTAGAGATGTACTGCTTTCTTGATCATTCTTTTAAAGATGTTAACAAAATGTCAAACATAAATAGTTCATCTAATAACGATAAAATATTTTTAATACTAACATGTAGAAGAACAACTGAACGAAACGTTTTTACTGCCCCGACTTACTACAACAGAGCAAGGGTAGGTTCATTATGCCCATAAATAAGAGAGACAGGTTGGCTTGTATTATTATTTAGGCTATTGTCTTACTAACTAAAGGACATCGAAGAACTAAGCTAAACAGATTATTTTACGTCTTGTGCTAACGCAGTTTACTTTAAAAACAGCGTTATAATCATATCAGTTTATAAATATAGCGACTTTTATCGTTTTCTTTAAGAACATAAATAAATTACCGAATACATATTAATAGCAGGAACATTTGCCCTTTGGGAATTTTTAGAAAATACAAAAGGCTATGACACAAGAAAACAATTGCTGTGTATGTCGGGTTAGTTTATATAGCGGATCGGAAAAATAAGGAGTTGTTTGAGTTAAAGAGAGCCGTAACTGCGAGTTGTTTGAAAAAAACACATTCCAATTACAAATAGTACACAAAACGTGCAAGTAAACTTTATTATTATGTTTTAATTGTTCAAACACACACAGGTTATAACGTAAAAAACACAATCGATAGATGAGTCAATTATAATTTTCTTGATGTTATTTTTGTTTAACAAAGCCCCATAAGAAACACCAAGTTAAAGTATGAGCATCTGGCAATGTAAATCTGGAATATTTTTACTAAATGTGAACAATAAAGGAGAAGGTCGTTAGAACTTTTGAGGCACAGATGTATCTAACGTCGCTTTCTGATTGATTACCGTAATCACAGATTCACAATCTTACATTACAAATCACGGTTAAGTTTGCGCCAAATATGTGATGCTGCTAAAATTGACTCTATTAAGAATAAAGCTGTTTGGGAAAAAATATTTTTGAAAAAGTACTGACGAATTTAGTACTTTGAAAACCCATCCACTACAAAGTGGTAGATCTTAGTAAAACTTGGGTGTTAAATATTATTTTTCCCAGAGTGGCTGAGCCTAGTACTGATACCTCAATTGGCAACCTAGGTCTTAACCTTTACATACGCTATAACAATCGACCGTAATACTCTTACGTAATACCCTGCTTGAGGCTGCTATTAACCCGACTTAAGCCTTAAATATTATTTATACCAGAGTGCCTGAGCGTAGTACTGTTACCTCAATTGTGGTAGCTATTGACACTGAACTAGGACTTAACCTTTACATATCCTATAACGGTCGACAGTAATACTCTTACGTAAGACCCTGCTTACCCTAACGACACAGTTGAAAAAAAGAGAGTAAAGCAGGCTGTTCGCTCCATGAGCAACAGTTAGTAATGTCCTGAACTTGGGGTGTGCTTCAAGGTCAGTGACTGAATACCCAATCCAAGGTGGAAGGCATCGTGCCGAAGGATGAATGGCTGCAGGGTATAAAATGCAGTTGCACACAATCCCCTTGAGGAACCAGACAAAACATTATTGTATGTTGTCTTGCCAGGGCAGTGGGGGCTCTGCTCTGGTCGACCGTTATTTCCCCCATACTCGTGGGACGTTAATGGACCATAAAAATAAAACAATTGATTTTGAGACTGCACAGACAGCGGGAGCCAATGAGACGGTAAACCGTGAGTCTGCAGCAGATGTTTCAACGGCAACCATCACTGGGGGTGCGGGGGCGGCTGTCAAGCTGCCGACTGCAGAAACCGGTGAAGTGGCTGTAGAGTTGAGCACGCTGTCTCTACGGAGAAAGCGTATGAGTGGTGCGGCCAAAAGGCGGCTTCGAAGAGAGCAGGCGAGAGCAGCGGGAGGGCCAATAATCCTGAAAAAACGAAGGGGAGGCCAACACCGAGCCGAGCCTGCCAAAGTCCAGGGCTTGGATGTTGTGAGGAGGGAGGTGCAACAGGGAAGCAATCAACCAAGAGTACCAAACCCCAGCACGTCCAAAAGGCCTAGGAGTGCGACTTCCAATCCCTCTCCAGAGGAGGGAGGAAAGAAGAAAGTGAAGCTGGGACAAGGGGGGGATGCTGCAGTGTCTTCGTGCACATACGGCGATACCCTTCGGCAAAAGCTAGCAATTGTCCCAGTTAGTTACCCAGAGAGACAACTCTCGGAAGAGATGGCGTTGGAACTGGAGGAGCTGTTCTTCTCGGAACTGCTGTCCGCTGAGGCGGAGAGTGGGGATAGAGGATTCAGGACAGCATACTTAGAGAGGGGGGCTCTAAATGTCGTATGCTCCTCACGGGAGAGGCTGGAGTGTGTCCTTCGGGTCCTGCCAAGCTTCACCCTGAGTGAGGGGGTAAAGTAGAGGGCAGGGCCACCCAAGGAGATCTTTTGCATTGCAAAGGTTTCAATGTGGGTGCCCAAACCCTACAATGACAAGGAGCCGGAAGAGATCCTGAAGGTGGTCAAAACCCAGAACCCTGGGATAGTTCAGGATACTTGGAAGGTGATTGTTAGGAAAAGGGAGGATGTAGGTGATCCTGTATATAGAAGAGGGCTCCCTCAGGGCACTGCGGAACAACAACCTGAGAGTGAACGTGGGGCTGAGACAGGCCACGTTCAAGGTGCTCTCTAGTCCTGGGGCTACTCTGCGGACCCAGGCAACTGCGAAGTAAGCAGAAAAATGATGAAGATCCTCCAAGTGAACCTACAGCATAGCAGGGCGGCTAGTGCTGTCGTGTGTAGGATGCTGGATAGGGGAGAGGTGGACTTGGTCCTTATCCAGGAGCCATGGATTTCTGGAGGAAGAATATGAGGGCTGGCGACATCTGGAGGTAAGTTGTTATATGATAAGGACTCCGGTGTTCCCAGGACGTGTATCCTGGTTAGGAGGGGGTTGAGTGCTTTTGTACTAACGGACTTCTGCTGCAGGGACTTGATAGCTGTGATGGTGGAGCTGAGGGCGGAGGGGAGGATAAAGAGGCTGAACCTGGCCACGGCATATCTTCCCTTTGACGACACATGAGCTGATGAGGCTGGTCGAGAGCTGCGGGGTTGTGGATGAGGAGCTGCTGGTGGGGATGGATGCTAACTCCCATCAGACTTCGTGGGGAAGTACAGGTACCAACACTAGAGGTGAGGAACTTTTAGCTTATCTTAGCTCTAAGTATTTACTAGTCTTACATCAGGGATAAGAGCCGACGTTTGTCACTAGGGCCAGACAGGAGGTCCTGGACATTACGGTGGCATCGAACCAGATGGCTAGGTATGTACTAAATTGGTATGTGTCGGATGAACCATCTTCTTCTGACCACAGACATATTAGGTATGATATCTCCCTAAATCCAGCCATGCTTCGGCCAACCAGGGATCGAAGAAGAACAGACTGGGACTCCTACAGGAGGGACCTGGGCGTTCGGATTGAGGAGGCTGGATTGGAGTATGGCAGGAGGAGAGAGCTAGAAGACTCTGCCACATTGGTTGGCGAGGCTATAGTAGAATCCTTTACTGATTACTGCCCTCTCAGTGAGGGGAGAAAAGTAGGGGATCCGTCGTGGTGGAACAAGAAGCTAGCCAAACTTCGGAAGACCACCAGGAGACTCTTTAATAGAGCAAAAAAGAACGGGGAGTGGGACCAGTATAGGAAAACACTAACCGAATACAACAGGGCAATTAGAGAAGCACGCAGGAAGTCTTGGAAGGAGTTTTGTCAAGAGATTGACAAAATTCGGGAAGGGGCACGACTGTATAAAGTGCTCTCTAAAGACCCAGTTAACCCGGTGGAGATGCTAAGAGCCCCACTGGGAAATATAACAAAAACGGCAGGGGAAACTGTGGAAGAATTAATCAGAACACATTTCCCTTGCAGTACTCTGAGGAAACTTGGGGGAGCAGACACTGAACCAGTTGCCCAACTCTCTACAAGACGTGGTAAGAGGGAGGACTGGGAAGTGGCAAGGAGGATAGTAACTCCACAAAGGGTAAGATGGGCTATTGGCACATTTAAACCCTACAAATCTCCAGGTCCAGATGTGATCAATCCTGTGCTGTTGCAGCAGGGAATGGATATGCTGGTGCTGGTACTTACTAAATTATACAGGCTAAGCATTGCTGTAGGGCATGTGCCGGCAGCCTGGAAATCTAGTAAGGTGGTCTTTATACCTAAGCCCACCGGTAACCAATCGGAAGGGAAAGGATACAGACCTATTACACTCATGTCCTTTGTTCTTAAGGGACTTGAAAAACTGGTTGATATGCATATTATGGGGAGTGCTTTGGCCATAAAACCACTGCATTGTCTTACCGACTTACTTTTTATAACCTTTGCCGTTGTTTATTTCTCTTCCTCAATTGCTAAGTCAGTAAGAAAGTAATGGTTTATCCATTGACTACGAACCTAATTTCATAGACCTGTGCCTCAAGGAATAAACCTCTCAGAGGAACCAACCCCTGAATTTTTGATAAAACCAATTAGCCTCCGATAAGCCCTGTTCAAGCTCCTTTTCGGGTAGTGGAATCTTTGAGAGACCCTTGTGATTTAAAGACTATACCTGGATACCTAGTGAACTTATCTTATCTAGAATGAAAACACAGCTAATTGGAAAATATACATTTTTATTTATTTGTTCCAAGGTTCAAATTAATTATTATTGTTTTTATTTAATTTCACAGGATTTTCTTGACTAATTATTTTTTCAAAATTTCATACAACTTGCCATTTAACTAAACATTATTATCTCCTTCTGTTTTTAAATTTTCTTATTATCATTAATTTTACATATAATTTAAATTATCAAAGTTACCATAATTAATTTTGTATATAATTTTGATTAGTAGAGTTAAATTTAACATATTTTAAAATCTGATTCTTTTTCAAACACTTAATATTACTATGTAATGCCTTTAGGCTAGGCCTTGAACAATTAACTTCTTTGGAAGTTATTCATTAGAAATTCTCTTAGAAAAAGCCATATAAGATATACATCTTTATACTTAATCCATACATTCCCACAGCGATGGGAATGGAAAGTCAAGTTTGAATCTTTATTACTTAAATTTGGGTAACCTAAGAGAGTTGACTAATCAGTCCCTTAGGTTATTCCCACTTTTTTAATTTTGAAATTAAGTTAATATAATTTGAAGTAAAATGTTATTTAAAAAAGAATAATTAAATTGATTATATAACCTTGTACTGTAGAAATCTTTTTATCTTCATTAATGTTGTCATCTGTCGGTCCTGTTACAGCTTCAAGGGTCTTGGTAGGTAGGCGTCTCTCCATAATTTCGGTCAATCTTCTTATTTTCTTTAATTTTGCATTTTGGTGGTCGAAATTTTGTTCTGGGTATATATGAGCCCTTGCTCATATATATCTTCCTTCCCCTGATCACATCGTAGCACTTTTTACTCTGTTTTTAGCACATTTTTTCTTGTCTTGATCGCATGGTACAACAACACGTCTGCTCGCTTTGAGAGCCTAATGCATTCTGATCTTGGATAGCGTTCTTTTGTGAGGCCCACTTCTCCAATTTCAAACTTCCCACGTCCCAGTATCCATTTTTCAACTTTTGACCAATCAGAAAGCCGTTGCCATGGCAATTGACTTTGTTTGTTCGGAAATTCTGAACTAAGATTAGTTTCCCTTTTTATAAAAGGCGTTTCTGTATTCTGATGTGTCCTTTGCATTTTTACCTTTTATTTAATAACGTATTTGACTTTATTTCTTCTCATTTAATTTAATTAACTTTTTAACATTCTTAATCCAAAGTTCGACTGTAGCGCTTTCGTTTCGTAGTGACAAGATTTATAATCAATGCCCTAAGCGGATTTTTCCGAAATCAAATATGACTTCTTCTATTATAACCTAATTTCTTAGGCTATTACACTTTAACATTTAATCTTTACTTTTACATAAATACTATTTTCCCTAGCTAGGCCTAATTTACTTTCCTCACATCTTAATTTACATTCTTTATTCCTGATTATTTTTAAGTACAATTATTTTAATAGCCGGCATCTAGGCCTAGTTTGTTATACTACACAATTACCGTCTTTTTTTGTTTACATAATTTAGGCTATCCACTTTGAAGTGATAATTTTTCTTATTGCTTATAATTTATGTTTTTTAAGTCTAAAGTTATTTCTAATTTTCTTCATTTTACTATTATTTACCCTAGTTTTAATATTATTATTATTATAATGTTTTAAAATTTTTATATATAAATTTAGTCAATTATTTAACCCGGTTAGGTTTGATTCTGGTATTCTGTACAATTACCCAGATTCTTTGCATCGGACATTCTGGCCGCTGCAAAATTCCCCCCTTTTTAAATATATGAAAATTTTGGTTCTTCTCTCCCTTGAAACAGATAAACATAATTAATAACATATTTGTGAAAAGTAACATTAACACTTATACTAGTTTATATTAAAATTTTCATATTCCTTTCATTAATCTACTATTCCTATTCATCTTCATAACTTAATTAATTTTACTAAAGTTCACAATTTACTCTCCTGTCCCTTTCACTCATATATATCATTGTCACATTAGTCACTTCACATGCTATTTACTCATTTATTACTCCTGTCCTTAGTCACATTCTTTTTTATTTAATCTTATTTCAATTTTATATTAACTATACAATATTGTATATTGTAATCCTTATTTTACACATTCATTGTTGTTTAACACAACCTTTACTTTAATAAATTCAATGAATCCCGTTCATTTAACATATGGCTTTTTCTTTCACATTTAATACTGATTTTATATTATTTGTCCTATGTATTTGGATTATGTTACTGCTTTAATCTACTACTTAGATTTATTTTACATTTTTATTTTTATTACTTAACCGTTACTCCCTATGTCACTGATGGATCATTTTTTTTTTTTTTTTTTTTTTTTTTTTTACCTTGCCTTATTATCCTTTATTCTTTAAATATCTTTATGTCTTTGATGTCATAGATCCCCCTTATTTTCCCTGTTTCCAAGTTTGCTATTTCATAAGTTTTTGCCCCCAATCGTCTAGCCACTACATATGGACCCTGGTAAATTAATAGCATCTTCTCGGTTTCTTGACGGCTCAAGTTAGATCTATTTACCCTTGTTACCAGTACTTTGTCCCCACATTTCAATTCCGTCTGCTTCATCTTTCTATTTAATTTCTCAGCCCTGAGCTCTCCTGTCCTTCTCATTCTGTCGTATGCCTTCTGCACACGCTGCTGTTGTGTTTCCGTTACTACATTCTTACAAACGTCTGGTACAAATCCCTGCCACCCATATTCTGGATCAACCCCGAACTGAATCTGATCTGGAGTGTATCCAGTAGCTTCATGCGGTAAAGCATTGATTACTCCTTCTATGTATGACAGGTACTTCCGCCAATGCGATTGGTTATCATAGCAGTAGGTCCGCAATATCCTTCTCAGTTCTCTATTTACTCTTTCTGCTAAATTCACCTGCGGGTGCCGTACTGGGCTCAGTATGTGTTGGATTCCTTCACACCTGATCCAAGTACGCCATTGCCGTGATGTAAATGCAGTTCCAAAATCGGTAAGGATCTTGCTTGGTTTCCCTACTGCTTGAAAATAATGCAGTAACTTCAACTTTGAGCTCCTTGTTGTGGTACTTCGTACTGCATATAACTTAACATACTTCGAGAAGCTATCTATTACTACCAATATATGTTTTACCCCACCAACGCTGGTTGGTAAGGGCCCTAGATGGTCTATCGCCACCATTTCGCCTGGCCCTCTTGAGACGATTGGTTTCGTGCTTCCTTGGAGGTATCTATTTGTCGGTTTTGCGTACTGACATATCTGACATCTTTCTATCACTTGTAATATCCGTTTCTTCATTTGCTTTATATACATGCTCTGGCTCATTATATTCGTTATTTTATTTCTCCCTATGTGAGCATATATCTGATGTATGTTCTCAATTACCTCGTTTATTATTGATTCCGGGATTACTATTTTTATTTTATTTTTGACTTCTTTACACAATATCCCTTCTTGTATAGAATATCTCTTAAATTTGGTCACGTTTTCAAAAAATTTTTCTAATTCTGGTTGTTGTCTTTGTAAGTTTTTTATGTTTTGAAATTTTGCTTTTAGTGTTTCTTCACATCCTATTTGTAACCGTCCTACTTTTATGACCTGACGGTTCTGACTGTTTCCCTTATTATCCATCTCATTCTGATACATCCGACTCACGACGTCGCACGGTATGTTTTCCTTTCCTGGGCAATGTATCACTGTTGGTTGATACTCTTGAATCGCCAATATCCACCTAGTGATTCGTGAATTAGTGAAATTGCACGTGTTCATAAATTTCAATGCCTTATTATCCGTTATGATAGTTAGTGGCGCTCCCACTATTAATGGCCGACATTTTTTCAAGCCATGCACTATAGCCAATAATTCTTTCTCGCATATAGTGTATGCCTTCTCACAACTCTTAAGTGTTCGGCTAACGAACCCTATTACTTGCATTTGCCCTTGTCCATCTCTCTGGAAAATCTGACTGGCGATTGCATTATCACATGCATCTGTCTGTAGGAACGTACGTTGCCCTTCGATTGGATGCATCAGAGTGACTGATTCCGTAAACAAATCTTTTACCCTATTGAAGGCTTTACTCATGTATTCATCCCAGATCCAGGGCTGATCTTTTCTTAGTAATTTTAACAAGGGTGAAGTCTCTTCAGCATGTTTCTTTGTAAATCGTGCATAGTAATTTACAAAACCTAGAAACGATTGTAGTTGTTTTTTGTTTCTAGGTTCTGGGAAATCCTGTATTGCCTGTAGCTTCTCTGGGTCTGTGGTGACCCCTTCTTGTCTGAAGATATATCCTAAAAACTTCACCTCTTGTTGACAGAACAAGGTTTTCTTCGGGTTGATGGTTAAATTCCCCTCTCTGAATCTGGTGAAAATTGTCCTCAGGTGACTGAGGTGCTCATCGAATGTCTCAGATAGACACAACAGATCATCGACATACACTAAAAGATTTTCCTCTAACTCCTTACCCAAAGTGATATCTACCGTTCTCACTAGAGCCGCTAGGGAGTTTTGGAGTCCAAAAGGCACCACTTTGAAATTATATACTTTATTATTAAATAAAAATCCTGTATATTTTTTGGACTCATTAGTCAACGGTATTTGCCAGAAACTTGACGTTAAATCTATTTTTGAAAAATATCGCCTGTTGCGACCTTTCCTTAGTATATCGTCAATAGTGGGTGCACTTTCATAATCCGGCACAGTTATCTCATTCAACTTCCTAGCGTCTAGGCACAGACGGATGGTCTTGTCTGGTTTTATTACTGTCACCATTGGGTTGATGTAAGGAGTTCTTGAGCGTTCGATGATGTCATATCTGAGCATTCTTTCAATCTCTTCTTGGACCTGTTTACGGTAATTAATTGGAATTGGATAATTCCTTCGTACAAAAGTTTTATTCTCTATTAGTTTCAATTGATGCTTATATTTATTTGATCTTCCCGGTATCTCGCTAAATATATCGTCATATTCCAATATTAGCTGGTTTAATTGATTTTGCTGTTCTTTGTCTAATATACATTTATTTTCTGTTTCTTCTTCTTCGATTCCTAAATGGTTAATTCTCAAATATTTTCTTATCATCCGTCCATCTTTATCTTTCTTTCTCTTCTTTCTCCTTTTCCAATTTCTTAACTTTCCCTTATTCTCCTTAAATCTACCTTTTATTTTTCTGTTTTTGACTTGTAATGAAATGAAGGTTCTTCTCGTATTTGGATTGGCTCTCATTTTAATTGACTTTCGAACTCTTGAACTAGTAAATGGGTTTTTCTTTTTTCTTTCTTTAATTTCAATTTCTTTCCTTTGGGTTATCTCTCCAGAATCTAAAGTCTTAGTCATGGGCTTCCGAGCTACTTGTTGGTTATTCATTTTAACCTCGTTGTTCCCCCCTTTTAATTGTTTCGACGCGACGTTTATACTTTTATTTATATTTATTTTCTTATTTATTATTTTTCCACTCACATTATTTCCCCTTTTTGGCACTATTTCGGCCTTACCTTGTTTATATTTTGGTTTGCTCTTAATCTCAGCTGCAGCTCTTCTTTCCATGTCCTTTGTTTCTTTATCTCCTGTTTTGACTCCCTCAGGTCTTAAATTTATGTCCTTATTTATTATATTTTCATTTTTGTTTTTTAATTTTTTGTTTTTGTTTAATTTTTCCTCTGTTTCATTTTTTATTTTTCTTTGATATTCGTTCGTTATATTTAAGATTTCCCCTTTACTTGTTTCTTGTCCATTTCCTCCTTCATTCATTCGGCAGTGCCCCTGCTTCTCGCACTGTCGCATTAACCCCTCCTTTTTGCTTTGATGCCCTATTGTTGATGCATCTTCTTTTTCCTGGGTTATCTTGCATATTTTTCGGACTTCTTCATTTTCCTCTATCTTTTGTATTTTACTTTTAAAGTCCTGGTACACCATTTCCCCTTCTATTTCGAATGTCACAAAGCGTCTATCCATGTTTATCCGTGCCTTTAGGTCATACAGTGTGTTGCACCCCATAATCATCTCCGACCGAAGTTTGGAGACCACTATGAAGATGCAGTCCACTTTTATGCCTTTAATTGTTAAGGGAATTAAGCATTGCCGGGTAACCTTTACTTGTGCAGTCTTAATGGCTGTTACAACTCCCACATTGTTGATGGGTAGTTCCAGGAACTTAAGCCCATGCAACTTGAGGTTGTTGTAAGCCTTTTCTTGAATGACTGACACGTCTGCACCCGTGTCAATCTCTACCTCTATAGAGTGCCCTTCTACCTCACAGTCAATTACAGGGCATGTTTCTTTCTTCTGGTTACCTTTGCCAATCTCCTTGTCCTCTTCTAACAATTCAGCACGAATATCAAGAGATAGTCCACCAACTCTACGCTCTTGATTTTGGTGTACTTCATTGTTATTTTCCTGTTGTATTGTTTTTTTATTTTTGTTCTTTAGGTCTTCTGCCTTTCCTTTATTTACTGTTCCCTGTTTCTCCGGGTAATATTTCCTATATTATGTTTGTTGTTGGATCTCTAATGGTTGTCTCCTCTTTTCCTTCCTACCATTAGGGATCCTCTCATTTAGTTTTTTGATTGACCACTTGGCCCTGGATTTTGTGGTCTCTTTTCTTTTGTCTGTGGGCCTTCTTCCGTTTGGTTTTGTGGCCTGTACTCTGGCCTTTGTTGTTGCCACTGATTTTGCGGCCTATTTCTTGGTCCCTCTCTTTGGTAGGGCCCCTGTCTCCAGTTTCCTCTCCCTTCTACCGGGTAAGGCTCTTGCCTCCAATTTCCCTTGTATCCGGGGTTTCTCGTTTGGTGTGTAAACCCTCTCCTTTCAGGTTCCCGTTCCTCAGTCCTAGGCTGAGTCCGGTTCCTGGTAGCCTCCTGCTCCATGTTCCTTCGGATGTATTTTACCGCCTCCTCTATGTCGGTAGCCGCCATCCCGGAACATCCTATATACATTCTGTTCCCATAATGCTTCATAATCTTCATAATTAACTCCGCCTGATTGTATGGCGGGGTTAGGTGTCTCGCCGTGTTCACCATTTTTAAGAAATAATTTACCATGTTGTTTGTGCCTCGATGGTATTCATATTTTCCATTTTCGATTCTTCCTCGAATTCTCTCTTGTGCATGAGATCCCCAAAAGTGGCTAAAGAATCTCTCCTTAACTTCATCATAATTTTCCTCCTCCATATTCATGGCCAACCACCATTCTTGTGCTGGTCCTTTAAGATGTCTCTCCATTATTTTCCTTTTTTGTCCTTCCTCCATGTCAGGATCAATTTCGGACATTATACCTTCTAGGTGTTTAATGAAATCAATAGGGTCTTCATCTTCCCTACCGTAGAATTCCTTCTTGCTTTTGTCTCCATTATCACCCATCTCAAACATCCTTGATTTAAACAAGGTAGCTATATTTATCCCTTCTCCCATATTCTTTATCTTATTCTCAACTACTTGTACCCTTCTTTCTACTTTTTTGACTTCTCCCTTAACTGTTTCTACAGTCTGTTTATTTTCACTGACTGTTACCTCTAAGTTATACATCTTTTCTATAGTTTCTTGGATTTTATTTCCCATTTCCTCATTCTTTCTTGTAATTCCTTCATTTATTTCCTCTATCCTCTTATTCATGATTTCCCAAAGATTCTTAATTTCTTGTTTATCCTCCTCTCTTTCTTTCTTTCTTTCTACTTTTTCCTCCTCTCTTTCTTTCTTTCTTTGTTCCTCTATCATTTTTACTAATTCTTCTTGTTCCTTTATTCTCCCTTGTTTCTGTTCCTCCATCTCTTTTAATCTTTCCTGTTTTTGTTCCTCCATCTCTTTTAATCTCTCCTGTTTTTGTTCCTCCTTCTCTTTTAATCTCTCCTGTTTTTGTTCCTCCATCATTTTTTTAAAAAACTCCATCATTTCAGATGGTTCTGTGTCTTTTCTCTGTCTTGTCGCCATCTTAAAGTCTCGTATTTAACTATCCTTTTATTCCCTTACTAACTTCTCCTACTTCTATATTTTTACTATATACTGAGTATTTAATTAAATATTCATTTAGAATTGTGCTCGATGTGATCCGGTTCAGTGTTCCCTTGACCTTGTCTATCTAACGCCTATGTATTCTATTTACTTTCATTAATAACTAACATTATTATTTATATTATGCCCTACCGACGCCTACTGAATTTTATTTTACTTAATTATTTCCTTTTAATTATTATTATTTATTCTAAGTTCTTTTTAATTTCATTTTTATTATAATTAACTCTTATTTAATTTAAAGAACTTCTTTGGTTTTCATTTTATGATTCCTATTATTTTTTACAATTTTAATTGAATTCTATTTAATTAATTTTGTTTCATTAGGCTCCTTAGTCGATTTAAATCTGTCTCTATTTGATGTTGACCCGATGTTACAATGTAAGCATCGAGCCTCAAACGTTGGGCGCCATACTTTTCTTACCGTCTTACTTTTTATAACCTTTGCCGTTGTTTATTTCTCTTCCTCAATTGCTAAGTCAGTAAGAAAGTAATGGTTTATCCATTGACTACGAACCTAATTTCATAGACCTGTGCCTCAAGGAATAAACCTCTCAGAGGAACCAACCCCTGAATTTTTGATAAAACCAATTAGCCTCCGATAAGCCCTGTTCAAGCTCCTTTTCGGGTAGTGGAATCTTTGAGAGACCCTTGTGATTTAAAGACTATACCTGGATACCTAGTGAACTTATCTTATCTAGAATGAAAACACAGCTAATTGGAAAATATACATTTTTATTTATTTGTTCCAAGGTTCAAATTAATTATTATTGTTTTTATTTAATTTCACAGGATTTTCTTGACTAATTATTTTTTCAAAATTTCATACAACTTGCCATTTAACTAAACATTATTATCTCCTTCTGTTTTTAAATTTTCTTATTATCATTAATTTTACATATAATTTAAATTATCAAAGTTACCATAATTAATTTTGTATATAATTTTGATTAGTAGAGTTAAATTTAACATATTTTAAAATCTGATTCTTTTTCAAACACTTAATATTACTATGTAATGCCTTTAGGCTAGGCCTTGAACAATTAACTTCTTTGGAAGTTATTCATTAGAAATTCTCTTAGAAAAAGCCATATAAGATATACATCTTTATACTTAATCCATACATTCCCACAGCGATGGGAATGGAAAGTCAAGTTTGAATCTTTATTACTTAAATTTGGGTAACCTAAGAGAGTTGACTAATCAGTCCCTTAGGTTATTCCCACTTTTTTAATTTTGAAATTAAGTTAATATAATTTGAAGTAAAATGTTATTTAAAAAAGAATAATTAAATTGATTATATAACCTTGTACTGTAGAAATCTTTTTATCTTCATTAATGTTGTCATCTGTCGGTCCTGTTACAGCTTCAAGGGTCTTGGTAGGTAGGCGTCTCTCCATAATTTCGGTCAATCTTCTTATTTTCTTTAATTTTGCATTTTGGTGGTCGAAATTTTGTTCTGGGTATATATGAGCCCTTGCTCATATATATCTTCCTTCCCCTGATCACATCGTAGCACTTTTTACTCTGTTTTTAGCACATTTTTTCTTGTCTTGATCGCATGGTACAACAACACGTCTGCTCGCTTTGAGAGCCTAATGCATTCTGATCTTGGATAGCGTTCTTTTGTGAGGCCCACTTCTCCAATTTCAAACTTCCCACGTCCCAGTATCCATTTTTCAACTTTTGACCAATCAGAAAGCCGTTGCCATGGCAATTGACTTTGTTTGTTCGGAAATTCTGAACTAAGATTAGTTTCCCTTTTTATAAAAGGCGTTTCTGTATTCTGATGTGTCCTTTGCATTTTTACCTTTTATTTAATAACGTATTTGACTTTATTTCTTCTCATTTAATTTAATTAACTTTTTAACATTCTTAATCCAAAGTTCGACTGTAGCGCTTTCGTTTCGTAGTGACAAGATTTATAATCAATGCCCTAAGCGGATTTTTCCGAAATCAAATATGACTTCTTCTATTATAACCTAATTTCTTAGGCTATTACACTTTAACATTTAATCTTTACTTTTACATAAATACTATTTTCCCTAGCTAGGCCTAATTTACTTTCCTCACATCTTAATTTACATTCTTTATTCCTGATTATTTTTAAGTACAATTATTTTAATAGCCGGCATCTAGGCCTAGTTTGTTATACTACACAATTACCGTCTTTTTTTGTTTACATAATTTAGGCTATCCACTTTGAAGTGATAATTTTTCTTATTGCTTATAATTTATGTTTTTTAAGTCTAAAGTTATTTCTAATTTTCTTCATTTTACTATTATTTACCCTAGTTTTAATATTATTATTATTATAATGTTTTAAAATTTTTATATATAAATTTAGTCAATTATTTAACCCGGTTAGGTTTGATTCTGGTATTCTGTACAATTACCCAGATTCTTTGCATCGGACATTCTGGCCGCTGCAATTGGAACCAGTATGCTTATCAACCGGGGAAATCCTGCGAGGGAGCTCTCCATCAAGTGGTTGGTAGGATTGAGCATATGATCGCTAAGAAAGGTTGTGCCATAGGTGCCTTCCTCGACATTGAAGAAGCTTTCAATAACCCCTCAGTGGAGAAAATGGTAACTGGTGCAAGACGGCATGGAGTGGATGCGACCACTTGTGGTTGGATAAGTTCCATGTTAACAAACAGAAGCATTTCTGTAGAGGTGGCAGGGGAGGTCAGAAGAGTGGAGACAAGTCTGGGCTGTGCACAGGGGAGGGGGGGGGGTTCTCTCTTCTCTGTTGTGGTGCCTAGTGGTTGACAACCTTGTTGAACTCCTGAATGAACAGGGGTACTTCTGCCTGGGATATGCGGACGACATAGTTGTTCTGATCCTGGGCAGATTCCCTGATACAGTCCTTGAGGTAATCAGAAATCCTCTACGACTGATTGAAGAGTGGTGTAATAAGGAGAACCTTAGGGTAAATCCGAAAAAGACTGCTCTTATTAACTTCACCAGACAGCGAAAAGATCTGACGACCAGGATGCCTCGCTTGTTTGGTGAGTACCTTGAGTTTGTGGGGGAGGTGAAGAACCTGGGAGTTAACTCTGGACAGGAAACTCACCTGGAACCCACATCTTGAGAGGACGGTTAACAGAGCCAAAAGGGCACTGATGACTGTGAGAAGAATGGTGGGTAAGAAATGGGGACTGAAGCCATCAATGATGCACTGGATGTATCTGAGGGTGATAAGACCTATGATTACCTATGGAGCTCTGGTGTGGTGGACAAAGGCAACCAGGCACAGACAAGAGCTAAACTGAGCTCTATCCAGAGATTGGCCTGTCTGTGCACACTGGGAGCGATGTCAGCTACACCTGGTGCAGCAATGGAAGTAATGCTTAACCTCCCTCCCCTCGAGCCTATCCTTAGGGGAGAAGCGAGGCTGGCGGCATGGAGATTGCGCAACTCGAACAACTATGCTAACCTCCCAGATGTTTCGGGACATATGAGTATCGAGTGCGTGGTCAAAGAACCCGTCTTGGAAATGGGCAGCGACCACATTACTCGAACGTTTGCACCTGACCAGGTCCACCAAACTATGATGGAATGGTCAGGGACATTAACATCGGGAGCTCAGATCTGGTACACAGATGGCTCCAAGATGGACTTCGGCACTGGAGCGGGGGTGTATTGTAAAAGCCCAAGGGTAAAACTAGTTTTCTAGGGGAAGCATACCTCTGTCTTTCAGGCCGAAATATATGCTATAAATGCCTGTCTGGAAGAGATAGCGAGAAGGGGAACACACGGGACCCGGATTGCTATTTTCTCCGACAGTCAGGCAGCAATTAAGGCACTAAACGGACATGTGGTCACCTCGGCCTTATTTAGGGAGTGCCTAAATAACCTACAAGCCCTGGCAAGGCACAAACAAATCAGGATAGGTTGGGTTCCAGGGCATAGAGGAATTCTTGGAAATGAAGCCGCAGATGCGCTGGCCAGAGAGGGGTCTTCGACTCCCCTGATTGGACCAGAGCCTGCGGTAGGTATTTCCAAATCCATGGTCAAGATGGCAGTGCGAAGGTGGATGGCTGAAAGACACTGTGAGCACTGGATCAGGGCTGAAGGGATGAGACACAGTAAGCTAACCCTTAGGAAACTTTCCTTGGGGCTGCAGAAGAGTCTCATCTATCTGTCTAGGCAGGAATTGAGGATAGCCACAGGTCTACTCACGGGACACGGTGGACTAAGGAAACATCTGCATACAATGGGTATCTACAAAGATGAACCAGTGTGCAGATTATGCGGGCAGAAACTGGAGACTGCCACACACATTATTTACAGATGTGAAGTACTTGCTGAGAGGCGCTTCAACCCCTTTGGTGATGGAACGGCTATGGTGGATGCTGAAGGTAAAACACTAGTCAGGAAACTCCTAAACCTGGAGGGAAGGGGCTATTTGACTAGATCAGGGAGGTAAGTACAATATACCTTAAGGTAGCAGTGCTTCGGGCAGTTTAAACCCACTCCCAAGTTTATATAAAAAAAAGACCCTGCTTGAGGCTGCTATTACTTCGACTTAGGTCTTAAATATTATTTATCCCAGAGTGGCTGAGCCAAATACTGTTATTTTGCTTGGGGTAACAATGCACACCGACCTAGGTCTTAAACATTATATACCCTATAGTGGTCGACCACAGAACGTTAACGTTAAACCCTGCTTCAGTTTTTATTTTCCTCGACTTAAGTAATATATATTATTTACGACTTAACAATAGGGCCTACTAGCCCCAGCGACTGAGACTGGTACTGCCACGTAGGTTAGGGTAGCTATTTCTCCCGTCGTAGGTCTATAAAATTATTAAACCAAAGGTGGTAAGAAGTATTAATGTTTGGCGAGCTCGGCCTTGCTTACAATGTCCTTGACAGCTAACAGTCACAAAAATTAAAATCAAATGTAAGTTAATTTGGTAGAATTAGAATTCGATACGATACCACGTCAAACCTTGTACAAAATACATTTTTTATCAATTAAATTACACTATTTTTTATCAATTTTAAAGTATTATTATCAATTTTATTTAGATAATAGTTGATATTATTATCTAATAGCTATGAATTAGAAATAACAATAGTTAAAAGCTGTAACTTATGAAATATCAATAGCAAAGCTACCAGTTATAATTTAACAATAGATATTGTTAATTGTAAATAGTTATTACTGGGTACAAAAGTTTCTTTACCCAGAGTTAATCTAGATTGTGCGGAAGGCAGGGATATTTACTGTCAGCATTGGCAGACGTTAGAGTTAGTCCCACAACTTGTTTGGTAGATAAATTATTGACGGCTGGTTAATATAATCGGTTTTTTCGTAGCACATTTCTACTTCCCTTTCTAACAACAATTCTCGTGTTTTCTATAAGCGTTACCAACATGTTATATACTCGACCTTATATTAGGACATTGTTTGTCCTAATCAAACGAACAGATTTCGCTTCTGTTCTTGTCAACGTTACAGCCTTAACTTCTATGAAAAGAAAGACTAGGCTTTAGGATAAATAAAACTTTATCTTTGCAGCAAACAACGTTTAATGCTATTGTGTTAGACCAGTGGGTCCCAACCGTTTTCATTTCACGTATCCCTAAAAATGTTTTTCCAGTGAAAAGTACCCCCAATTTTTTGACGTGGTTATGACAAAGAGTGGTTACCTGTCTGCCTTGAAAAGTAATGGGTGGGGCGGAAGCAACCGGCAGTGTAAACGATATTTTTGTGTGGGCAACAAGGCAGACGGTTCCTTGAATGTTTCCTACCATCAAATAGTAGACTCCATTCCTGCATCTGTATTGTTCACCTAAATCTGGAATATATGTTTCTTATCGCTATTCTATACTGTGTTGTTAGTCGCACATAAACATACACGCAACTTCCTATCAACAATACACCAACTATCTTGCCAACTACAAGTGCAACCTCGTATTTGTTTCGAATCTAAAGTGTGAAATATTGATGTCCGCCATTACTGGTATTATTTTCGCATACCACCCCTCAGGCGTCTACGTAAACCTAGGGTTTCGAGTACCACAGGTTGAAAAGCACTGTGTCAGACTTTATAGAATTGTTTCTTGAAACAAATATGACCTGATTCATCTAAAATTAACTTATAGTAACTACTATAGAATTGTAAATCATATTTTCTAAGGATTAATATTAATATTTCTGTTATTACGTGAATTGAAAATTTCAATACACAATAACTCATAATATGCGGAACACGTTTCTTATTAGTTTGTATTAAAAGAGAAAGAAATAGTTGAAGATCGTAGTTCTAGCCATTGATTTTACTTTCTTAATGGCCAACAGCACAATATAAAGCGGAGAGCACGAGTAGAACTGTCGATACCTGGGCACAGCCACCCCTAAATTCGGCCGCTACGTAACCTAGGACTATAGGGGTAGTTTTGGATGATGCTCAAGGTCATCCCGGCCCTGACCCTAGACCAAGGGGTGGTTTCGACCACGTTCAGGGGGGTAGGGGGTAGTTTTTCGAAAAAAAAAAAAAAATTTGCCGCTACGTAACCTAGGACTATAGGGGTAGTTTCGGATGATGCGGGCGGACGTCGCGACCCCGACCCTAGCTTTGGGGGTGGTTTTGACCACGTTTAGAGGGGTAGGGGGTAGTTTTTCGAAAAAATTTAACTCCAAGCCACTAACCTAGGCTAGCCAAAATGGATCTAACCTAACCTAACCTACGTGTTGGGGGTGACCTCGGCTAAGTTCAGGACCATCTCCGGGGGTGGCTCCGGGGGCGGATTAGGGGTGGGGGGTAGTTTTCGAAAAAATTTTGGAAAATCGTGTCATGACCGACAGGGTGTGTTTAGAGTGTATTATTGCGTCGGTAGGGGTAGTTTCACCTAGGGGTAGTTTTTACAAAAAATATGAAATTGCCAAAAATCGATAGACTGGATCAACAGACAGTACGGGATACGTGTAGAGGCTCTTTTGGACCGTTGCGGGGGCTGTTTCACCAGGGGTAGTTTTTACAAAAAATATGAAATTGCCGAAAATCGATCGGTTGAATCAAATGACCGTATATGGTATGGTTAAAGTCTATTATGAACCGTTGTGGGGGCGGGTTCACCTGTTTTCAGATTGTCAAAAATAATCGGGGTCCTAGGTAAAATCCACCCGGGCATTAGTTAAAGCCAATCCGAGCCTAGCCACCCAGCAGCTAGGCCTTAGGTAAAACTAACACGGATTTAAATAAAATATGAAACTGCCGAAAATCGATCGGTGTCCTAGGTAATAGTCGCTCCCGAACCCTCGCTCGAGGTAACACCGCCTAAGAGCGGGTAAAGCTAACACGGAGCAAGGCCTCGGTTAAAGCCAATCCAAGCCCAGCCACCCAGCAGCTAGGCCTTAGGTAAAGCTAACACGGAGCTAGCCCACGGGTAAAGCCATCACGAGGCCGACCCTTAGGTAAAGTAACCCTGGAATAGCCCCGGTGGAGGGGTAACTTTTGGAAAGACTTAATGGTTACCTGATGACGTATCAGCGCTTGAGCGAGTCTAGGCAAGTAGTAGGCATACCCTAACTAGAGTGTTCTACCCTAAATAAATTGGCTGATGCAGGGCAAGGGGCAAACCTACAGAGTTAACACACTATCTTGGAGGTAGACCCACCCAAACCTCAGGCATAGCATCCCTGCAGCGGGGATTTAGCCAACCCAAGGCAGGCCCTTAAGTAAAGCCCCCTGAAGAAAAGGCCTAAGGTAAAGCTACCTTGGAGCCTGGTCTTAGGTAAAGCCTCTTTGGAGGTAGACTTTAAGTAAAGCTACCCAAGAGCCTGGCCAGGATGGTTGCTATATCAATTACAACCTATCGACCAAGACAAACACCCCCACCAAGTCCTAGGTAAAGCCATCCGGGTGTCAGACCATAGGTAAAGTAACCGAGGAGTCGGGCGTGAGGTAAAGCCAGCTAGGCCTTAGGTAAAGCTACCACTGAGGCAGACCATCGGTAAAGCCACCCAGGACATAGGAATAGTCTATACGGAGCATGGCCTCAGGTAAAAGCCACCCCGAAGACAGCCGATAGGTAAAGTAACCCAGGATTCAAGCATCAAGTGGGGGTGGCTATCAAATGAAATTACCAAAAATGATCGGCTACATCAAACGACCAACATTCCAACTAAACACTATTTGTAACCGACCAACCGAGTTCAAATAGTCAACAAGTTGAACCAACCAATCACAACGCAGGGGCCCGGTAGGCCTACGTAAACTGTCAATGTAAGACGAGAAGGCCTATATAACGTGTTAAACCAATATATATGACAGCCCACATAATGTGTTAAACAAATATGCAAGCCTACATACATACATACTATGCTAGGCCGACATACTATGTCGGTAAATCACCGGCCAAAGCCTATATGAACTGAGATAGTTTCACCTAATATATCAGGTAGAACCAAGGGCAGGCAACCGTATAATATGGGGAGTACTATAAGGTATAGCTAAACCAATATATACGATAGCCCACATAATGTGTTAAACAAATACGCAAGCTTGCATACATACTATGCTAGGCCTACATACATGAATCCCTAAATGCGCCTACTATGTCGGTAAATCACTGGCCACAGCCTATATGAACTGAGCTATTTTCACCTCATATATCAGGTAGAACCTGGCAATCGTATAATATAGGAAGTACTATAAGGTACATCTACCAATGCATAACCTATCAAGCCCGCGTAAAGATATAATATATCTGATGACGTACGAGCGACATGCGCACCTATAACCAGAGTGGCCTACCCCTAAATAACATAGAAGAAGTAAGGATATGGACAGATAGGAGAAGCAAGGACCTGGACCGATAAAAAGAGCAAATACCTGGACAGATAGAAGAAGCAAGGACCTGTACCGATGGAAGAAGCAAGTACATGGACTGATAGAAGAAGCAAGGACCTGGACCGATAAAAGAAACAAGCACCTGGGCAGATAGAAGAAGCAGGTACTTGGACAGATAGTAGAAGTAAGCACCTGGACAGACAGAAGAACCCAAGGCCTACATATATAATCAGAAATCAATGTAAATAATCAAATAGCCCCAATGGATATATCCTATAGCTGCAAATGTATCTAGATATAAAAGTATATATGGAGAAACACTAATAAAGAGCCCCATCACAAAACGTGAATAAATATATGTTATAAAACGATCCTAAAACGGTGCTAAACCAACATGCATGCTATCATACATATTCGTATATACCGTGTTAAGCCTACAAACGTGATAGTCCACATAATGTGTTAAACAAATATGCATGTAAACCTGCATACATACTATGCTAAGCCGACTTACATGGGCCTACTGTGTCGGTACACCGCCGGCCGAGGCCTATATGATCTAAGCCTGACACACATTTACACCTCGTCTATCGGGTAGAACCTGGCAACCGTATAATAGGGGAAGTACTGTATGGTATAGCTAACAATGCATAGCCTATCACGCCCATCACGGTCAACAAATATTACAATATGAGGTGAGTCGCGCAACCTCTATACATACAGTGCTAAGCCAACATTCAGGCATATATACTATGTTAAAACAGCGTGCAATATACTCTAAATAGCCAAATATACGTTGTTAAACCAATATGCAGGTTAACCTATATACATCCCGTTACCCACATATGCCTATATAATATGTTAAGCCTGTATAAGTGATTGCCCTTATAGTGTGTTCAATAAATATGCGTGTAAACCAAATAAATACTCTGGTAAGCCAACATGTATGCTATCATAGATAGGCGTATATACTATGTTAGGCCTACATATCGCGTTAAACAAACATGTGTAAGCCACCATACATATTATGCTAAGCCGACAAGGGTATACAAATTATAACACAATATATCTAGCGCATAGGTTAGCTAAACGGCTATCACACACTATCCTACAGGTACCACATAATACCTGATCAATAACACATAGTATCCAATGCATAGCCTGACGAGGGTTTAATATATAGTATCCAGAGGCCCCGCTAACGATTAACACGTTGTATCCATAAGGCCTACTATGTCGGTGAACCACAGGCCCAAGCTTATATGATCAGAGTCCGACACACATTTTCACCCGTCTATCAGGTAGAACCTCGGGCAGGCGGCTGTATAATACGGGAAGTACTATATAGTATAGCTAACAATGCATAACCTATCACGCCCATGGCGGTCAGCAAATACTACAATATAATAATAAAAAAAAAAAAAGTCGCGCAACCTATATACATACAATGCTAACCAATATAGGCATATATACTATGTTAGGCCCGCATACGTAATTACCCTATATAGTGTGTTAAACAAATATGCGTGTAAACCTACATAAATACTATGGTAAACCAACATGCATGCTATCATACTATGTTAAGCCCAAATACATAATAGAATACATAATGTGTTAAACACATATGTGTGTAAGCCAGCATAGATATTATGCTAAGAAGACATGGACCTACAAAGTATAACAAATTATATTCGGTGCATAGTTTAGCTAATGGATATCACACACTAACCTACAAGCTGCCCACAAATTACCACATAATACCTGATACATAGCCCGGATAATCATTAACGCATAGCGGCCGAGGCAAGTCATGACTAGGGCTAACACAACATATTCAAACCATAGCCTGACTAGGGCTAACACATAGTATCCGATGAGAAGTATGAATACAAAGTAACACATAATAACCGCTGCATAGCTCGGCTAAAGTTCGTCATATAGCACCCGAAGTATAGCTTGACAAACACACAGCATCTCATGAGCGGCGTGATATAAGGTAACACATAGTATCCGATACACAACCTAGGATCGAATATGACGTCATTCAGGTGGAGAACAAGATGGTGGCAATGTTGATACCGACTTCAAAAAGGGCTATGGCCTGTGTAGGCTAGATCAAATAACCAACGTTTCAACTAAACTACTGTCATACGCGTAGTTTAACCAACCAACATACGTGAAGTTCAAACGAACAGCATTGACACCAAGTCCAAATAGGCTATGGCGGCTATGCCCAGATCAGCGTTTCAGCTAATCAAAATGAAAAACTTACGCTAATCAACCAACATCTACACCGAGGTCAAATGGGTTATGGTTAGCGAAGGCACTGGCAAAAGCTTTAAGCCCTAGACATAATTATAGCTATCAACGCATACCAAAATAGCTATGCAGAAACCGTCAAGGCCATTACACATATTGTCCAGGTATGTTCTCCATCAAACCGAGACTTTAGACACCATCTCTGTAAAACAGCTAACAAATTATACTCTACCACAATAGGTATGTCAAAACTGTTACCGGATCATAATCTAAGACAGTGGTTACGTAACGCCCTTTATCAATTTAAGACCTTAAGCGATATCTTCGTAAAGACAGCCACAATAGTTACGTTAGAGCTACCGCTGCTCACCCTACCATAATAGCTACGTACAGACGGTTAATATTGTATAACCTATCACAAGACTTATGTAAAAACAGCTATGCATAACCTGTCACACAATAACTGCGTAAAGGCAGCTAACAAGGCCTACCCCATTAAAATAGCTACGAAAAGATAACATCCAATACATACCCTATCATATTAGCTATGTAAAGACAATAAATGCGTAAAGGCAGCTAACAATGCCTACCCCATTAAAATAGCTACGAAAAGATAACAACCAATACATAACTTATCATAATAGCTATGTAAAGACAGCTAAAGATGCATAACCTACCTCAGTAATGATTGCTATTAAATAATGAACCATTACACTAGCCACGTAAAGACAGCTACCAACATCACAATAGCTACGTAAAAACAGTTATCGATCCGTGACCAAGATAATACTTACGTAAGACCCATATCAGTGCTAAGACAATAGCTCCGTAAGGAAAACCTACCACTTCATGAACTACGACAACAGCAAGGTGTGGACGGCTACCAATACATTACTTATCACAGCTACCAACACATAACTCGTCACACTAGCTAAGTAAATAGCGCGACGATTGAATAGCCTATCACACAGGCTAATTGAGGGTCACTAACTAAACCATCACAATATCTCTGTACAAGGCAGATGGCGTGATGATCCTCATCTTTATCGCACACCTAACAGTAGGTTAGAAGCACTCTGGCTAGCTTAGGTTAGTGGGTTGAAAATAATTTTTTCTAAAAACTACCCCTCTAGACGTGGTTGAACACCCAACAGTAGGTTAGGTTAGAAGCACTCTGGCTAGCTTAGGTTAGTGGGTTGAAAATAATTTTTTCTAAAAACTACCCCTCTAGACGTGGTTGAACCCTCCCCCAAGGCTACGATCAAGGTCACATCGACCGCCTGCATCATCCAAAACCACCCCTAACTTCTACAACCACAGGTCAGCGATGCCCGTGATGGAGATACGACCAACCTTTGAAAGTTAATCTAATTATTTGTTATAATTAATTTATTAAATTATTTAAAAATAAATTATTCGTACAAATTTCAACTTTTCTTACCTGACAAATTCACTTGGGTGGCCACATCTTGCCATGCTTTCTCCAATTCCTCTTTTTTTGAGTAACCAGGAAGTTTATATTGTATAAAATTTCATGTTTCTCCACCTCCCCTACAAATATTAAATTAAATTCTTGGCCCGACATAGTTCGTATATGGTGCAACTGTACAACTAAACCAAAACGCGACCGCGGAAAACAGTTTCATGCAATTGATTTTCAACTGATTGCAGACCAGTCTCAAATCGGTTGCCTCGTGAGCGGTTCTCCACCCCTTAACATTTCCTTGGTTTCAAAACTGCTCCGTGTGCGCTGGGCAACTCTTCCTCCAGACAGTACCACATTAATATATGTTTTCATTAGGTTTTGAGTTTCAATGTTACTAAGAATGTTTGGAATTTACTCTCTACTTACGATGATGTGTACACTCACAAAAATGTTTTACTCACAGTTTGGTCTTCTGGTTTTATTATCTTTGACAATAGTACAAAGGAAGAGATCAGACCTGAACGAGGACAACAATAGTTTATAGCTGTCGAAATGTTTCCGATTTTTAATGAATTACGTATTCTTGACTCATGAATAACCGTACTTTAATTTTTACTCTCTACTTATGTTTTCTTCATAATTTTCTTATATATTTATTTTTACGACTTTTATTGAATTGAGAGAGAATATCCTAAAGTCTTCTACAAAATAAATTTAGTTCTATAATATTTACAGTACAATTACATTTTTCTTTGAATTACAAATAAATTACCATTTTTATGTAATTTGCTTTATCGTAAAGCTAGGCTATAATACATTGTCAGTAGTAAAGTTTGTGCAGAAAAGTATGGGTTTTGTCTGTTTCTTGGGCTTTGCGAACAATATCTACTTCTGGGTCCAGAAATATCTCTTATCCAGTTTTATTTGTTTCAACCTATGTGCCTCAATCATAAGTTAGCTTCTTACAGGGTCATTACGTCGTAAACCAGACTTGTGTTTACTGAGGAATTTTGCTTTCAGTTTATACGAAACCGTCTTGTCGCTTTATTGACACTTCCTTTACTTACTTTATTAAGTCACTGCAATAATACAGAATCACAAAGTTTTATTTGGAAACAGAGGTTTCTGACATCAGACGTTAGTTTATGGCAAACTACTTATTAGGTACCAGGCTAACTTAAATTATTTAGGAAACTAATTTCTACAATGTGCTCTCTCTCTCTCTCACACACACAAACCGTTATATTACGTTGTTTTACTATTACACTTCCATCTACATTCCACTTGGTGTTTGAAATAAGCAATAATGCAAATGAAATCAATCTCAGAAAAGGTATTATTACGCTATTTTCCCCTTCGCGTTTTAAAAAGAGAAAACTATTTCTGACTTTGTAACTACATGCAGTTAGCAGTTAGTATGAGATGAGCTACCAATATTGAATATCGATTTCAATAACGTTTAGATAAGTATTATAGCCTACATGTTTTTTTTCAAATACAACTTCTATTTATTTATTTTAACCAATAAGATTTTGGTTTTGGAAATAATCTAAATGATATTAAATTTCATGTTTAAGCCTTGATGAAATTGTAAATATTATGAATTAATACATTTACTTATACACTTTGATATATTAATATATAGCCAATGCCACATACTTTTCGCTAAGTAAGAACTGACTCCATTAACACGGTAGGATTCATTAGTGTTAAACACCTCCCTAAGAGTCCGTTTTTAATTAGAAAAATAAACTGTTAGTGTAGTTACCTTGAGTGTTTTGATACTATATGCAAGTTACGTAGCTCAATTTAAAGCGGGAAAATATAATAGTACTTGAAGATTGATAATATTAAAATTATACAAATTAGAACTAAAAATATTGATTTCATAAACACACAACTATTTTTAATCATGAACATAAAATTTATTAATTTTAAGTACATGCACACGCTTTCTTTTTAAATTTTCACGCAATAGTTATTCTATAGTGTGTATATTATGGCTAAAACAATCAAGTAAACTGAAGAATAAAGTCTACATTTATAAAATTAATGACATTGTATTTTAAGTTGCTTGTTGTAATCATCTTGGTTGCACTGATTAAACTTTAAATAATTAATACTTAACTAAGTGAATACTTATGAACTTACTTGGTGTCGAAACAATCATTTCTTTAACGAAGATAAACCTCTACTTCTTAAAGGCTTCACTACTAAATAGAAGCTTTGCTTCGTAAATGAAACGTTTGTTTCGAAACGCGTCAGCAAGTAAGCTCTTACAAGTAAGCATTTCACTTAGACATGTATTAAAGTATTTTAATTGTTTTATTTAGTTTGATTTCTATCAAATCTAGACCCATTAATTTGGAAGATTATGAACATGACTACCGATGCGGTCCTGTTGACAGCACAAAGGACTAAGAGGTTCTTGTAGAGATTCTATAAATATTGTTAGGTTAACGATAGTCTCAAGTTTTATTTCGAAATTTTATTTTCTAAACTTTATACATACAAGCAAATGTAGTAAACAATATGGTGACTTGTTTCATTATAGTTTGGTCTCATTAAAATCCTTCCGTCTACTGCCTTCGTAATAGATGCTAAGCACCTTACACTGCTTGAATTATATCGTAGTAAATCAAAATGTAGCGTTCTATTTGAGACTTTGTTGATATGAAATGTAAATGGTACTGAAAATAAAACAGCTTCACTACGCATTTCCATAAAATCATTATACTTCTAGAAAATATCCTGCATTAATTCTGCAAAGGATTCATCTTAAAAAGGCACTCAATCTTGTAAGTGAAATAATATCATCTCTATTAGAGACGATTTCAATGCAGAAGTAGCATCAATTTTCTGTGAATGTCTTTCTTTTACATCGTGAAGACAGATTGTTCGTGAGGAAAAACATATGGTATCAAACTAGTGATGAGCAAAAGGAATATCGAGGTCAGTAAATTTTTTTTAACATTATATTTCATAATTTGTACACTAAAGGAATAATCTATCAAAAAGGATTGATAACCATAGTAGTAGAAAAAAGAAATAATTAGAATAGTGGTATCATAGAAAAAAATGACTGAAAAGCAACTATTATTTGAAATTTAAACTTAAAAATTTATATTCTAAAAATATCTGAACTAAAAATTTACTTTATTACCACCTAATTCAGATTTTTATTCTCGGTTGAAGTTAAAAAAAAACTCACTAATTGAAACCACTGCCTAAGACTCTTTTAATTACTTTCTTTTAAATCACATCATGGTCTTCTTTCCAAATTCAGCACTTGTATCGGCTCTTCGAGATACATGTCTTACTTCAGGAGGTCATGTGATCGCTTCTTCCGTTTTTTAATATAATCATTGCCAAACACTTTTATGACTGGTGACAGTTTGTAATTAGGACCTACAGTGGTCCAATCTAATAGATCTTGCGGTAACAAAGAGTTGTCAAATATTTCAACTCTTTTCTTGTTTGTTAAAAGCCACATGATCTCGTTTGTTCAGTTATTTATACTCTTCCACGGTATCTTTCAATTGAGGGAACCTTCACTTCCCATTACAAAGTTCTCTAGAATAATGTAGATGTTCATATCCAGAAACATGCGCTGAAATGTCTAATAGCGACTTTAATAAATGGCCCGACAGGACTACAAAGACAGATACATCTTTCCACCTTTCCAATTGATTATTAATAATTTTTAATAACTATTTTTTTATGTTGCAACATAGGTACTGAATAGAAATATTATATATATATATATATATATATATATATATATATATATATATATATATATATATATATATATAGAGAGAGAGAGAGAGAGAGAGAGAGAGAGATAATCGCATGATATATTATAATATAGTATATATTATTTAAATTATATGTTATATAATATATAATCGCATAATATAGCCAATGTGTTATTATAAACAAGGACAAATACAGACATGGCATTGCATTCTAAATCAGCGTTCAAAAGAGGCACAATGTTTACCAAAACAACCCCTCCCTCCCTTTCAAAAGGTTACATAAACTAGTAATGGATAAGATGATATTCGTTGAAAAACAAAACCTTCTGTTCCAAAAGAAAATACTTTAGAAAAAACACTTAAACCCTATAAAGAAAGAATTAAGTTGTAACTAAAGAATGAGTTATAGATAAAATGAAACAGGAATTCGTATGGGGCTGATGTAGGTATTATAAACGGGGGCTTGACTTTTATGTAGTAGGGGAAAGTTGAATTGTGGGTAACATCGAATCAGGGGTATGATTTTCAAGAGGTACATAAATGATAAGTTATAGGTAATATTGTATCAGGGACATCACTGTTAAGGGATAGATTAAGGGTAAGTTATAAGGTTGAGACAGAGATATGACAGTTATGTGGTAGATGAAAGATAAGTTATAGGTAAGGCTGAGACAGAAATAAGATGAGGAATAAGGGGATATAGATTTATAAGACGAATGAATCTTTTATGGAGTATAATTTAAAGAATTGCTCAACTCGAAGCATGAGTAAGTAAGCAATGGATTTTATGTGTAAGGTACATGACGCTTGGATACTTTGGACAGAAAGAGGTTTTAGAATCGTTGCTAATATGCGTATGTTTGCCATTCCAATAATATCTACCCCTTTTAATAACTACCCGTAAAGATTTGTATCCTGTACAATTATAAATTTCAGCATTATATTTGTCTACATATTGTTCTGTATTTTTTATAATTTTTTCTTTCTTCATTATCATATGATTATCATGTTTGTTTTACTGTAACTTTGGAAATATATTTTTTTTATGAATACAATTAATGACAGGTGTCTGTATAAATACCTGTACGGTTTAAGACTTTTATTTTCTTCGGAAATCGTGAAATCAGTGGAGAAGGAAATAAACCTTTACCATATCTGAGTTGATGGGCAAATCTTTCGTGAAAATACAGGACCCCAATGCAATGTCATCGTAGGACGAATAATTCTACATAAAGACAGCTTTGTATATTGCTATATTTAACAAGCTTTGCGTAGACATCTGTGTTCGCTGTCAGCTTGCACGACCTACTTTAACGAAGCTTATTTCATAACAGATGTTCAGAATAGTTTATTATGTAGAGCAATCACTGTTCTCTTCGTAACTTATTATGAATATAGCTGCTTGTAACTTTTAATGAATATAGTTATAATAACTATAATAATTACTTCAGTATACTAAAATACTTTTATTTTAGTACTAACTGTATACTTTTTCTATGCCATTGCCCGAGGATATGTGAAATTATATAGAATAAATATGCAGAGTATGTTTATTAGACATTGGAGGGAACACAAATGTTTTGTAAAGTATATACATTTTGGGACTTGGAGTTTTGTTTGTTCTATAAACGGTAAATATTAGGAAACACGTGGACGAGGGTTTTGACACTACACGAGCATTGGTAATAAAATAAAAGCAATAAAACATTACTGACTTACGAGCGATCGTAAAATACATGTAAAATCTATTCGTAAAGAGGAATTATGACAAACTTCACATCCTGACAACAGCTATGAACAAATCAAATTTGACACCCTTACAATGAGAAACAATAACTTGTTTACGATCTCTTTGAAACGAATTTAGTAACAAATATATTACCTTTGACAGTTTTATTAAAGTAAAAGCTATTGCTAATTCTTTATAAGTTATAAAATTAAAAACTGTTTATAAAAATATATTTTAATGGGAATTTAAGTGTTTTATGTTTTTTAAAGTAATTTACCTCTTGATAAAAATGAATAATGAAAATTTATAAGGCCCAATTACACAGCCATCATGTACAAAGAAATTAATACCCTCTACTCTAACTGTTTATGTAATATTACATTGACAAAATTTACTACTGAAATATACATTGTTCTTACTTCTTTTTTATTTTTTATCTTTATCAAAAGATATAATTAATCGTGAAAGCTGAATGACCTTATTTATAATACAATTACCTGATTTATATCTCAACTATAAAATTTGATAAAAGTTTTTTATATAACGTTAGCAAATAAACTGAAATGGTGAAGGAACGTTTAACAGTGATCAGACAAAACCCGTGGAGATCTAATCTTTAAGAGCTGTGAAGATATTGGCACGTTCGCAACAAAAAAGCGAAGCTGACTGGACTAGTTTCTATTGTTACTTCTAAATCACACTACGCAATTATATTTCTCTTCCGAGATAGTGAGCCAGTACAATAATTTAAAAATACGGTTGTATTACAAAATTATGTGAAATTTACTGTCTACTAATGATGATTTAATGGTTTAATATTTAAATTTAATTAAAATAAAGCTAACAGAAACTATAGTTTTAATTTTAAATAATATTCGACCTAAAAATCTAAACAATTATGTGTATATGTATAAACATTTGTATGTATATATATATATATATATATATATATATATATATATATATATATACGCCTTTATATAGACCTATGTATGATATAAATATATAACATTCAATTAGTTGAGGTTATATATATATATATATATATATATATATATATATATATATATATATATATATATAACCTGTATACGACTGTATATTTGCCTACATTTATTTTATTATTTGTATGTAAAAAGTTTGTATTTAAACTGACTCTAGAAAGAAGGTTTGTATTCTGTTTTGATATTTGTTGAAGGAGGAATGGAGTCGTGCCGTTTTGATATTTGTTTAAGGAGAAATGGAGTCGTGGCGAAGCTGACTGAAACAGTTTCAAGTCGTGAAAGAGGTCTTTTCTATCGCAGAAACAAACGAACACTTAAAACTCAGTCTTTATAACAATCTCTAATATAATTTTTAAAATACGTTTTACTTTATCAGTCAAGAATGTTTAAAGAGTTATAAAATAAATGCCGTCAACTAAATGAATGAAGACTGAGAGATAATATGCTTGAAACAAAATCGACGCAAGCGTGCAACACCTGTCGGATGTCTGATTAAAGCCATAAATATTAATACACTTTAATCTTGTTAAATATTTCTTGCAGAAGGTGTATTCCAGGGGAGTTCGCAAAAGCACTTACGCTTTTATAAGGCAAATTGAAATGCTTCTCTCAGACCGTTTAATAAAAGACACAAACAGTATTTAGTACCTTAAATAATAGTTATCATAACTAAATTTAAGTATGTTTAATCCAGTCAATAGCATAAAATCACCCAAAACTAAGCAAACATAGTGATAATTATGATCTCAACGGTATGAGAGACGTATGACAGGCTATCTAGAAAGTAGGGAGGTGGGGGAGTATGATAGGGGTAAAAATAACATGGGGAAAATATTTTATGGGCAGCAAAAATATAATACGTTTAGCATGATTAATGTATTTAGGGGTAGCACGGAAAGAGGAGGTAATGAAATTTGAAAGAGAATAATGAACTGGCACATGGTAGAAGTGTGATGAGGGTAGTAACGGGATAGATTAAGGGTAACAAGAAGGCAAGGTTGAGGGAATTGTACCTTCCGGGTAGTAAGGAATATATCGTGTAATGAATTTTGGGTTAAACTTCCCGACAAAAGTCAAAGTATAAGTATATGTAGAAATATGCATGAGTGACCCATCCTGTGTAAGTAATGAGAGTAGACCTGGGTAGTGACGTAATGATGGATAGACTAATATCCTTGAATACATCCTGAATACATGAGTAAGAGAATTCTAGTCCGTATGTAAAAACAATGCCAATTGTATAAAGAAAATTAATTAAGGCCTACATTTAGTGGTATTCTTCATTCTATGAAGAAAACTCTTAATATTCTTTGATATATAAGTAAAGACGAGAAAATATAGAAGACTAAAGTGGCCGCAACTGATTTACTCTTCATTGTGCTCATTAATAGGTGTCTTTATAGTAGGGTCTATTGTGAGCTTAATCTATCCACACAGCCAGAGTTCTATACACGCTACATCCAACTGTATGGGTGGAAATATAAGATTGGGAATTATGGACTGTGTGCAGAGAAGATAAATTTGTGTCTCCGATGAGAGAGGCTGATGTTTTCCACTATTGAGTCCTGGATAAAAATGAAATTTTTGTTTTCAATAAATGTACCGTTTTGACAAGTACAAAAGTCTAGCTTTAAAATAAGACATTTATAAACATCAACATAAACATTTGATACAATCCGTTGAGGATAAATGTAAGACATCATATTGAAAAAAAATATTGAGTAGTTTTTAAAATGTTGAAAAATATCTGTGTATGATAAAAACATACCGTTCCGTATTGCTCCTAGTAAGGAAAAGGTTAATATTAAGTTTAGTTTTAAAGTTTACTATTATCCGCTGACCCTTGTCCCTTACAAGATTTGCCAAGTTATATCGGTTCAAGGATTCTTAGTATGTTATATGCAAGACGTGAATCATGTCGCTCATATTAGTTTCTGCGTGTCGCTGTTTTCTATCAAAGTTTCTCCCGCCGTGTGACGCAGACATTATTGGACAAACCAAAATGTTATATGGTATAGTTTAGATTATGTAACACATACACTGTGAAATGTTACAATAATAAATGATACAGAAAAAAATAAATGCTGAATTTCTGTAAAAACACTGTTTTCATTGAGTACAAATAGTAAAAAATTTACTGCTAAACATATAAGTATTATACTTGTCACAAAGAATTTTAAAACATAAAAGGTATTACAGAGCTTTATTCTGCAACATTTTCGACATCATCACATTCACTGTCATCATGAACCCGTTAGTCCTCATTCTGCAACTTGAGCTCCTCTTGTCTTGAAATATCGGCTTCGTGTCCGCTCATATCATTTCTATGTAACATTTTTATAAAATTTTATAAAAGAGTCTGTAATACTATTCCAGACCATCAGTACGCATTCATAAAAATGTTTCACAGGTGACTTTTAGGAGGGGCTGTTAAGGCATAATCGTTTTTACTGTTACCTCAAGTTATTCTTGATTCCTTTATTTACAACGACATTTGTTACTGGGATTTGAGATGGCCACCTACCCAGGAATAATACTAATTCAGCAATAATTTAATGTAAATATTTGTTTTATGTTTCCAGTCAATCGTCTATGAAAGTAATCAATAATTACCATCGATTTTGTATTTCTAGTCGCTACTATATCTACTACACACAGTTTTTAATCAGGGCAACATTAACGATTCATTCATCCCTCCTTACTTATGCTCTTACTAGTCTTCCATTTTAGTTTTTATCTCTAGGAGACATTTTCCTTTTTTATATAACGTCAGGAAGCATCTGAGTACAGTCAGCCAGCAGGGTCGATACAACTGTTATCCTGGATCTTTCATTTTTTCTTTGTTTCTCTGGGACAGATTTTCTCCTTTTTTCATTTACGTTTATATTAGTTGGTACACCGATACAACGTAGGCGTTCGCTATCACATTTATGGAGTACCTACACTGACGTACGTATTGTAATTGAATTGATTACAAAGATGACATGAGTCATTAGTTTTTTCCAAAACGAGTTTTACTCGTTAAATTACATATCGAGACATACAATGTTTACAGAAACAACACATGTTGTAATACAGTAATTTAAAGTGATAATATACAGGCAGACCTTCGACGTGGAGTGTGAAAATAGCGTGATAGAGTGTCTAATGTAGTTTCTGGAATAACCACGGAATATTGGAGCGCTGTATACACATCAGCCGGATGTGCTGGGACTAAGTTCAGCATTTCATAACTTTATTTGCATGTTGGTTTTATCGTTACGTTAATTTGACTGTAAAATTTTAATTGCAAGGGAAGGCGAATCTGAAAATTACGATAGTGCAAAATTAATATATAATTATTTGGAGGCCACTGGCTGAGACTTTTTCTCCGACCTAACGCTAATCCATTCCTTAGTATCATTGGTTTTACAACAATCTAGACTAGCTTTAAATATAATATCTAAAACTCACCGCTTATTTCACGAGATTTAAAGTTATAATTTTACTTGATAAATTTCTTGAGCACTTTGGATTTATTGTAATAAAATAAATAAAAACTCACCAATTACAATATAAATATATTTTATTTCACTAAAAACTACTTCTTGTGCGTTTCGATTACATAGCGATCATCTTCAGAAGTACTCAGTTTATTTATTTACTTATAACTTACGGTTATTCATGATTTTCAGGTGTTTTTCAACTACTTTTTTTCTTTTATGTTCATATTGTTCATATTTGGGTAAAAAAAAGCCATTGAACTAACATTTCCAACAGCAGTTTCTTTATTACCCCTCGGTTTTTTATTGTATGTTTGATTAGTTATTTTTAGTTTGCTCAGATAAAAGTGAGTAAGGAAATACAACAGCCTGTAGGGATGACGCACGTTTCCTTATTTATACGCATGCGTGTATTGGCTTGTTCTACTCCAGCTCACGTAAAGGAGGGATAGTAGCTATTAAGGTCGATTATTTTATTATCTGTGGTCGGTGGACAATAGTGAAAAGCCCCCAAGGAAACTTCAACCCTTCCACCTCGCTGCGGGTCGCTCTTTTAGGAAAAATATGCTCCTTTAAGCCAAGACCATTTAAAACGGTACGGAGAAATTAGAAAATTGGCTAAAAATATTTTGGTTACAGTATTGACTACATCGGTTTAATACAATACTGTTATATATGAGACCGGACTCTTAACCCCTATAATATGCTTATATAAAATTCTAGACATATAAGACAAATTCGATTCTAGGGATTTATTTCTGGTAAATTGGCACATACGGTATTAACAAACACATATTTTAAATAATAATTGAATCAAAGCAAAAGAAAATTGCTTATTTTTAAATATATTTTCAAACCTTATTTATTTATACATCGTTTACTTTACCAAAGCAGCCAAAACATAATGTCTCGTGGAATACTGAACAGTCCGGTACATTCAATCAAGTGGAATATTATGTCACACGGAATAGCAAATTAAACCAAACCACAAACACCCGGCTTATTGCATCAAACATGCTGCGGTGTTTACTCCCAAGAGTTGCCAACAGGGCCAGGATTAATTGAAACTATGTTGTAAACAATACTTTTATACAGTAAATGTTGTTAAGTGGGTAGTATTTGAGAATTTCCACATCGTACTCCAGTAAATATGGAAATATAGGAAGAGGTGGCGATACATCTTTTATTTGGGAAGTATATATTCAATAGAAGTAAATAAAATATACTGGCGACCCTCAGATTTCATAGGAAAAGGATAGCTTACGGACTATTGATTTGTGTATATATATATATATATATATATATATATATATATATATATATATACGCAGAGCATTTAACGATATTTTACTTTATCCATTTTACAAATTATCTTTATCCATTATCCAAATTTACATTTTAAACATAAAAACAATTTTAATGCAAATCTACCCAAAGCAGCAAGGTTTTGTTGGTAGGCCTACATAAAATTATCGCCCTTCTGGATTGGAACGAGGGCCAGTTATTGGCATTTCTGATTTATGTACTAACCTTCTATGATGAAAGGGCAAAAAAGCGACGAGAATTTGGTTTATATATGACATTATTTTATAATAATAAAAAATTGTTTAAACGAATATGTAATGAATTAAAGCCACTCCCAAATTTATTTTCTACGTTAATCCTAATGTTCAATGAAAAGTCATAGAAGGAAATATAAACTGTAATTGCTACGAAACGTAAATATGAATAAGTTCATTTCAGGTAACCCATTATTATGTATTTTATTTATTAAGGGTAGGTATTAATACAGAACTCACAAAAACCGTGTAGTTTGTGATTTTATGCCTTTATCTTGAAATTTTTCGACTACAGTGTTTATAGACGCTAATTATGCTCAGAAAAAAAATGCATGTGTTTTATTGCAATTCTTCACAGTTCCCCTTAGGCATTTATACTAGAATATCTTGTATATCCTGAAATTAAGCTCTCTCTCTCTCTCTCTCTCTCTCTCTCTCTCTCTCTCTCTCTTTCTCTCTCTCTCTCTCTCTCTCTATCTATCTATCTATCTCTATCTCTATCTCTCTCTCTCTTTCTCTGATTGTTGGTTGTTAACCATTAGGAAAGAATACCGCCTTACACCATACATATTTCCACCTATGTATGTATGTTTATCCCAGATACTATTCTGAAGAAAACTATCTGGGCTTTTAAAAACGAGAAATTGAGAAATTAATTTTGTAAAAAAAATTTTGAATGTGTTTTTCATATAATTTAAGTGTTTGATAAAATATATAGTATTTTAAAACGAACAATCAGTCCATAAGGTAAATTCAGTTTCCTTCATTTCATCCTTCAGAGCAACATAGCCCCAGGGGCACGTCCAGGCCTTTAAAACGAACAATCTGTCCATAAGTTAAATTCAGTTTCCTTCATTTCATCCTTCAGAGCAACATAGCCTCAGCGGCACGTCCAGGCCGAAAGAAAACCTCATAGTTCTCATGGATAGTACAGCGTTATATCCGTTGACATAATCGGAGCTGCTACAAAATATACTGCAATCAACAACTTATTGCTTTAACCGCGTTTGAAACCTCGACATTTTGATTGGTTTCAGTTGGAGAGTCATGAGTTTGAGGCTAACCTCTTGTAGTCGTGGATTCACTTGATGAAATTTAGATGAAACCCTAAAACTTTTCAATACATTATTTCTTTGTTGAAGGAATAAAGTGCAAGCGCGTGAGTTCATTTCGATTACTTTCTTCATGTTTCATCAACTTTTTTATTCTTTCAAAAACATACTGATTAATAAACTTAAAACCATATTATAAAATGTAATAAAATAGCTTACAGTAAAAAATAATGCTGGTCAAACTTAAACCATACAAATCTTAAATCTAGTATAAATTTGTAATATCCCAAATAGCTTATTATACTTGTATGCTTCAGTTTAGAGTCAGTTGTATTAATCCAGTATTTATTATACCAATTAAAGGAGAAACCAAAATAATTGTTAAATATTGACAGAAAAATGTTATAGAATATGCCTCAATAAACAGTCTAGAAGGTTCAATCTATATTGATAAATGGAAATTATTTTATCTAAACATGTTAAAGTGAGAAATTGAAATCCATTGTTCACATACAATTTTCAACATTACATTGTTTTAACACTCCTATCTAATATGTTCTTTTGTGTGATATTTAAAATATTGTAAATTAGCACAATTTTAAGTTTCATGAAATTTTTTTTTATTGTACACACTCCATTAATTCTAACTATATGTTACTGTATATATTTATTTATTTTTTAATGGCGTTTTACAATTTCAAGGATTGATGGGCACAAGTTACATAGATTTTCCAGAATCTGCTAGAGCTAGTTTTTATATTCCTAAGATTTAATTTAAAACGACCCTTGAATTCTATGGCAAGTAGGGTGATATTTTAGTCCCCCTATCTGAATATAAAAAGATTAGGTTGGAAATGTAGGTAATTTTAGGTTGAAGCATCGTTTTTGACACTCACTCATACACATAGCCTAAACACAAACATACTTATTTTATAATGTTTAATTGTGATTATATATTAAAGTACATTGAATAAGAAACCAACATAATTAAAACATTCTCGTTTAATGCTGAATTCAAAGTAATAAATCATGCATATGTTTGGCCCTTATAATCAGAAATTGTGATAGGGAGGTGAACAATATTGAAGAAACTCGGGTGTAAAAGCTGAAAATACACGTCGCAGAACAAACAACGAAATATACTCGTACTTCCTTCCGTTACAAATTGCAAACAAGATAAAGTTGATTTAGGGATACTCGAGTAGATGCTCTCCGCTCCCATATCTGTGTGTTTGTCTGTAACCACTTGAAATTCTATATAGTAGCTTGCACTCTTTGAATACCTCTTGGATTTATGTATTATTATCACAATAATAGTGACCTTGTTGGTACAAAATCCATTGTGCGTGTTAAATTTACGTCGTTATCATTACAAAAACGAATTTAAGTTTAGGTTTTAAATTTGATTCAAATCATCCTGTTTAAATTTAATTTTTAAATATATGCTTGTTTTGAAGAATAAATTAAAGAAATGTATGACGATTACATTTCCTAACAGGCTTGTATTTACAGATTTAATAGTAATATATCTAGACTTTAACTACATAATTTAATTGAGTTAACGGAATCCAGAAAGTTAATAACCGTGACCAATTTGTTTCAAACAAAATATTGGTTAAACACTAAAATATAGGCTAATACTTGAATTTTATTTAATGGTTTTAATATGGTACATATTTAAACAATTTATTTTAGTTTATTGATGTTTGAAGCTTAATAATTTTTACACTTGTCTGTTTATCTTGGCAAAAACTAGGTCAGTGCATATTTCAATGCTGTGAATTACTGACAAGACAGCTGCTCAGGTGTGTTGTGTTGGTAGGAGTCTTAGGTGTTTTAATAATTTTATTTGTATATGTAAATAATTTATTGAACTTTCAGTAAGAAGTCAACATCAGAAATTACAATGCTCGTTACTTGGTGGAGTTTTGACTTAGTAACAGTTCCGAGGTTAAGTATGAGTAGTGACGGACCGTATGCAACGACCTCTTAGTCTCCGAGAAGGACATTGACTGGGTGTAGTAATTTCTAGAAAGAGTCAAGCGACTTAATTGTACAATATTTTTATTTGTGGCAAATATTATTCTGCATGGTTATTATTTTTTGTTGTATTTTTGAAAAAAATATAGTTTTAAAATTCGAGCGAATTCGTTTAGTGAATGAATATTTTATATGCATGCACAACATTATACTGACGTCCTCGAGTATAGCAAGGGTTTGGCATAAAATGTGTGTTGCACAATGCTGGCAATGTTAACTTGAAGATACTGCAAGAAATGCTCATCCTGGCAGTCACGATTGTTGCGTCCCTTGTACAAAATGAGATATAGAAAGTTCAGCTTTAAGTGAATGACTAAATATAAACGGACGCATCTTATTCAACTATGTAATATTTTCCTATCTCAAAATTATTTATTACATTTGGTTTTAGAAGAAATGATATTATATCTTTGAATTTGTTGAAAAACTAAAACTCTATTAGGCCTACTAGTTCAGGGTATGTTTGTAAACAAAACATATGTTTTTAACGATTCACATGAACTTGTGTGACTACATTGTATGACTATCAAGCATTAGAATGACGTAATGTTGAGTGAAAAGCCAAAGTCGAAACTCCGATTCTTTAATTGTGCACGGAAATATTTTGTAACAATCATGCGGTTAATGGGCCGGAAGAGAAAAATTTCTAGGTAATTGTGCTTTTACAGCTTTAACCAAGTCTCAGGGAAATGTTAATTTGGAGCAAGAGGCCTAATGGTCCGGATCGGAATCTGCCCCCACCCTTCTTTGAAACAAAGCCCACTAACTGAAAGGGCTGAAAATAGGCCAATATCGTTTGAATGAGGTTTAGTGAGGTTTACTTACATCCAATTCCTTGCCAATCAAGGTATCTATACCAGACATAGATAACTAGTTTTCCCAAAAGAAGATAAATATATTATTAAATAGTTTTAGGGATAATTCTACGTTTAAAAACCCCCATTACCATCTTCAAAAACTTAAAGTAAATGGGGTTTAATTTTTAAATAACTAATAAAACTCTTTATATAATATACGTTGATGAGTATTTCGATTGCTAAGTTATAGGCTTTACAGGAATCTGTTTCAAAATACATACATTACAACCACATTATGTATTACATAAATAGTAATTTTTCTAATTTACAATCTTCTACACCTGTTGTGATGGATATTTGGTTGTAATGTTTCTATATAAATCAAAATCGAAATTATAATTCGATTATAACCTCTTGTGGTCGTGGATTCATTTGATGAAATTTAGATGAAACCCTAAATCTTTTCAATACATTATTTCTTTGTTGAAATAATAAAGTGCAAGCGCGTGAGTTCATTTCGATTACTTTCTTCATGTTTCATCAACTTTTTTATTCTTTCAAAAACATACTGAATATTAAACTTAAAACCATATTATAAAATGTAATAAAATAGCCTACTGTAAAAAATAATGCTGGTCAAACTTAAACCATACAAATCTTAAATCTAGTATAAATTTGTAATATCCCAAATAGCTTATTATACTTGTATGGGGACTTCAGTTTAGAGTCAGTTGTATTAATCCAGTATTTATTATACCAATTAAAGGAGAAACCAAAATAATTCTTAAATATTGACAGAAAAATGTTATAGAATATGCCTCAATAAACAGTCTAGAAGGTTCAATCTATATTGATAAATGGAAATTATTACATATCATACATTATTAATATCATAATATATTATTATTATTATTATACATTATTAATCGATATAAAGAAACGATAAACATATATATGTTAATTTTTTATGTAGTTTTTGTATTTCTATATTAATTCTTAGTAATTAAAAAAATGTATTTATTATTTGTACAATTTTACGTTAATAATTTCTAAAATATCATCAACACACACTTCATAACCCACAAAATTAAAATATAGACACGTTTTTTAACTTCTTTAAAATTCGTAATAAGATGTTACACCGTAAAAGGTCATAAGCTCTTCCCCCATAGCTGTATAGAATTTTTGTGTACAAAATATTTTGTTAAATAAAATAAATATTTTTACAGTGTTTGTCTAATGAATACACAAATTTGTCTAATGTTCGTTGTTGGGTTTCTATTTTTTTTTAAATTGTAATAATTTCACATTAGGCATTTACAATGTGACAAAGAAATCGGCATATTTCAGAGTGGGTAAAATGAAAATAGCATTATGAATCTCAAAACCGTCATACATAGGTGATATGAACGTATGTATAGCCCCGTTGTGCCTCTGGATCCCTCAATTTTTAAATCAGTATTTGATGCACCTCCCGCGGCAAGTTGAAACTGAAATCGGGGTGTTATTTCGAATTTCACCCTGAAGTGTAGTTTTTGTTGCACAACAAAAAGAAATGAAAGTTAATAAAAATTAAAGACTTTTTGTACTGTTTCTAACAAAAGTTGTTTTATAGTAAATGAGTTCCCAGTACACTCAGTTGGATCAAACATTTTTAAAGTATACTTTTATTTAATGCAGAGATTTAGAAACTGGACATTTTTTCATGGGTTACAAGAATAATTGTCTCTTCTGCCATTTGAAAAGTATTTTGTTAATTTTTTTAATTAAACAAGCGAAAAAACGTGAAAATAATTCATGCAGAAAGATTTAAATTTTCACTAACAGTAATGATATTATAGTATGCTACTACTGTCGTTGATAATGGCGACAGTATAGCCGAAACTAGCATGTTGAGTAAATTATTTATTAGTGAGTTATGAGTTCTATTGTTTACTATTGTTATTGTTTATTATGTTATTGCTTTGTTTAGTATATTATTATTTCATTGTTTTATTCTTGTTCGTTTATAAAATAAATGATAAAATACAGTAATTGAAAATTTTAATATTTCAAGTTAGAATACTGGTTATTACAGCTAGACTTTCCGGGAGTTACTTTAAGCTTTATGCAGTACCAGTGTCAGATAAATTGATTTCGTCAAGCTTTAATCACCTGTTTCGTTCTTGTTATCAATCAAAAGCATAGAAAAAGCTTTGAAGTGGCGTTAACCTGCACTGTGAAGGAAAACCCACTGTCCTGGCTGTTTAGCTCAAAGTCATCTCAAAAGTTTCATTAAAATCTCCGTCTACTGAAAAATATATTACAAAGATGGAATTTGCTTTGACTAAGACCAAAGCTGTTTTTTCCTTACATTCTTATTTATTGAAAAATTAAACAATAATTTCCATTCAACCAGTTTGTCCATCTTTAATGCCACTTTATGTTTCGTTTTAAATATGGTTTTTATCATAGAACATCTGAAATTCTTCAACCCTCACAAAATAACAATATACTACAAATATGTGTTATGTTTTTTTTATTAAAATTACTACTGAGTATTTTGGATAAAGCTGTCGTATTTATAGGTGGTTTGAAATTCTAAAATATTTTCAAGTTACTCTCAAATTATAGAAATCATTGTGTTATCACAGGATTTTTCGAGGATTTTAATTTCTAATTACTCAAGTATTTGATATTTTAGTAGATTAGGTAAATAACATGATTAACAGAATAATTCATTCCGTCCCAGGCCAGTGAGTTCGTGACGTATGTGGTGAAGTAAATCGATAAAACATAGTCAGCATAAACTTCCATTTCATTACGTTTTAGTCCTTTATAATGTAGGTGGATTTGTCTAGTTTTAATAGTACGAAACATTGTAACCATTACCACCTATAAAGTATTGAAGACTAACGTGAATATAAGAACGACGACATCCTTTGGTTGGTCGATGGGATGTAGAAGATGAAAATAGGATTACGTACTTAGGACCAGCTGTCTATTAGGCTCATTTAGTCTTACCCGATATAAGCCTTTGCAACAGACGGATAAGAAAGGTCAGTTAAAGGGGTTTTCTACCCTTTGGTCTTTACAGGACTAAATAAGAAACATATTATTATCGCCTAGCAGTATGAATATGATGAGGCAGAAGACGCTGATGAAGATCGCCACATAGCGATCGAAAACGTTCTGTCTCAGTAAGTTTTCATAAATTTACAAAATTTAAAGTTCGGATAGTCATAAACTATTGTTTAAGTGAATAATTAAGATTCACAAAACGTAGTGGACTACAGAATTCAATAAAGCTAATTACTATGTTTAACTTATGGATAATCCTAGGAGATAGTTGGGGTGTGGAAGATAAGATGAGTGGATACGTTAGGTTGAGGGGTTACAGGGGATTCAGAAAGTATTTAGGACAGAGTCGGAAAATGAGCGGAGGTTCAATTGAATTGCTGAGTGACAGGAAATGTAGCTATGTTAAACTGTCGTTCATGTTGAAAAGCCTAATAGAAGAGGAGCCGATAAATCTGTAAATGAAGGAGATTGAAAGCTTCCTCTGAAAGTGATATTCGAGAGAAACAAAGGTAAGTTAAAGATGAATCTTATGGTTCAAGGAGTTTCCGAGATCTTTTGGAGACTTCTGCCAAATAAACGTGACATAGGTAATGACAGGATGCAATAAAATGAGGAATAGTCTGGATTTGTCGTTAAATAGGATGAGGTTTGTATCTAAAGATAAGTGGGGACAGATTGGCAAGAACAGTGCTCCCTGTGCTAGGAGTAGAAGAACTCGGAAAAAACGAAGGTAATTTACCTATAATCCTTAGTCAATCGACCGCTTGTCGAAAGTAATGGCCCATGTCTTCGGTTTTCCCCGCCTACTGTAGCAAATGGTACTTTTCAGTATTCAATGCCTTTCTGCCTCTCTAGAGTCATGGTAAATGGATATTCTTCAAACTCTGGATGGAGTTTTTAGATTGGCTGATGTGTGCTGAGCTACTGTGAAACTTGGTATCATCTGCGTTTTCATCGGGGAGGGTGAAATTTTTAACGGACAAGAAAGTGGTAATATGGTGTGTTTAGTTAGAGAGCTTGTGGTGAGCTTTTAAAAGAGTGCACGATCGAAATATTTTCTGACATCTAGAATGGTGCAGACGTGGAATATTGGAAGTTATTGAATGCATCCACTGCAGAGGCATTGGGGAGTAGAGCGATCTTTCCGAAATTTGATTTTTTTTGTCGAATGAATCAAGAGAAAGCATTTTCCTGGAAGGGAGTGGATTAGGTGATCAGATAGGTTGTGAAAGAAGTTCTTAGGCCATTAGGTGTTTGTTGTTTGGGTGTAAGGATGACCTTTGTGGTCTTCATACTGAAAGTGGTCGGACCGGAATAAAAACGTTTAAAATTATGAGTGTAGAAAAACATTGGAACTAAAGTAACGGTAAATTATTATAATGCGAGGGTTTAATCATTTACTGGATGTAAATTTAATAAGCACTGTAATTAGTAGGGTATTATAAAATATTATTTAAAATAATGAGATAAAATTTTTAAAAAATACACAAAATATTATAAAGTAATTACTAAAATAATTAAAAGTCTTGTATGAATACAGTAATTTTCTAAAAGGATTAAACGATTGAGGTAATTACGGCTATATTTCAAACTCCAGTAAATCCTCATAGTTACAAATTATGAACCTCAGTTTTTATTAAAGGTCTCGGTTGCATGAATAGTTTAAATTTAAAACAATTTTTAATTGAACAATGCAATCTTTAAGTGAGGGAATATATACTCCGACGATATATACATTCTCAAATATAAGATATTCCATTTTATTTGACTTTATACGTTTATATAAAGTTTAAGCTTTTCATTGATTAATAGTATCAGCATTTTTAAAATATGTTTAGTAGCGTATTTTTCTATAGCTGCATTAGGACTGTTCATATAATTCTACAAAATTTAAAAGATTGGTTATGGCTATCTTACCTGTCTGATAAACACCAATAATCTCTATACTTTCTAATCTTTTATTTTAAATATTTCATCAATGCGCTTAGAATAGTATTATGTTTGGATTTTATTTATACCTATTTTTCCCGATGTTAACTTATTTGTATATATATATATATATATATATATATATATATATATATATATTAATTATAATATGATATATTATTTATTATTATAATTTACTATATTTGTTAAGTACTACAATTGCATTATTATTTCATTTAATATAAGAATAAGTATATTTTCTATTTATATTTTCGTATAATTTTTTACAATAGTCTTGTTATTATTATTTCTATATACATATACAAATAACATATAAATATATAGGTCATATGAACCTTTGTTTAGTTTGAATAAGTGGAATTTTTTTATGTGCAATAAATGGTTATGAAAAAAATATATATTCTGAAACAATCTCTAACATAAAATATTTTAAATTAACCAAAGCCTATGTTTAACTTGATTTCCTATAAATAAATTTTATACTTTTTCTTGTAGTATGAGAAACACTTAGGTCATTTTCAACTTTTAAAGTTACCTAGAATATGGTTTTTCATTTTAAATTGTTCCTTAAACAGTTTATTAGGCATCATATTACTTCTCCTTGAAGTCCCTTAAACTTATTACAAAAGTTTTTTTTTAATATCAAGTCCTTTAATAAAATTCTGTAGTAGTAAAAAAAGTTGTAGCTCTAAACAGTTGTTCACTGTAATAAAAAGGGTATTAATCAAAACTCTATTCTTTAATACAAAATGTATTTTAACGTTATTCTATTCCTTTTACTATCTCACACTCTCCTTATATATATATATATGTGTGTGTGTGTGTATACACAATTCTCAATCTTTATTAAAAACACAATTTTATTCATTCAATCACGTTCAAAAAAACGTTGTTTTAAACGTTTAATAGAAGACAATCGTATACATAGGTTTTTTCAAATGCGTTCATTATTAAATTATAAAACTCTAGGTCGAATTCGAAATGAATATGTGTAAAGTGTAACGCTTTTCGCACTGAGCCAACCTTCCCATTGCTAGAAGTATATTACTCAGTCGTATATGGATTTTTCTTTTGCCCCCATTAGGTTGTCGTCGAAACCTCTATTTTACAGCCTTAAATTGTTGCCATGAATAACTCACAACTTTATAAATAATGCTTTGGGATGATAAAATTATTGAAAAGAATAAAACAAACAAACAAACTGGATTCACGGTATCGAACCTTGCTTCACAAATGGACAATGCGAAAGGAAAGCGAAAAGAAACTACAATACAATGCACACGACAAAAGAGAAAACGTATAAATAGTAACAAATAAAAATAATGGTCCAACACCTTACATAGAAAGAAAAATGGAAATTACAAGGTAATTCGCATTCTTTTTTGCCACTTAATACAGTTATTCTGACATATGTATAGGCCCTTAGTCTATATATTTTTATTAGTTGTAATTATAAAACAACGAATAAGAAATGTATTTTTTTTTACTGAAGTAGTAATTGACTTTATTATTATATTTTTTAATAATTGTTTTGTTATTAAAGACCAAATTTTCTCATGTTGTTAAATGTTTACTTGCGTATTATTTTCTATACGTTTAAACACTGAGAGAGCGGATGCCTTAGCAAAACAAGGGTGTATAACTCAAGGACCGCTGTTGAGGGAAGTGGGCATGCCGCCTCAGGAGGGGCGCAAGAGGATCACGGCCCACATAGACAGGTTGTGCAGGGAAGAGTGGAATGCGACTTTGGGGTGCAACAAATCCAAGGTAGTGTGGGGTCACAGGCCATGGGAATCTGAGGGGGCTCCAATACAAAATTTGAAGATCTAGGTCCCCTGTGTGCAAGAGATGCGACGAGAACCAAGAGGAAAGTTCAATACACGTATTCTGTGAGAGCCCTGCTTTGGGAGCTGCAAGGAGAAAGTGGTTTGGCAGGTACGTACACCAGAGGATATCAGAAGATTTAGCTTCAGGAGGGTACTAGGATTCTGCAAAGAGGTAGGTATCCACTAAGCTAGTCCTGTGGTAGGGATGGGAAGAGAGTACAAAGGCTGTAGTTAAGTGCTCTACACCGATAAGGTCTCTCCAAGTTTTAATAATAAAATAATAATAATAGTAATAACAGTGGGATTCACGAAGAAACAAAAAGTCTTTGGGAGATAAAATTATTTCTAAAAATATTAAATAAACATAGGTTCATAAATGTTTCAGTAAATAAACTGTCACACAAAATTCGATGAAATAAGATATTACTGAAACTTATAAGGTTTTAATTAGGTGAAAAAATGGCGGTTTCTCATTATTTATTCTTGTGAGTGCGAATAAAACAGGTGACACTTTAGGTAGTTTCTTAGATATTATGGGTAAGACGGAAATGTTTTTTATATTTGTCATACAATAACTTTAAGGTTAATGAACACATAATGATAAATAGAGGTTGTGGAAAATGTATTAAAAGATTTTTTCGTGCCATTCAACTGGTCTTAAAGTTGGTATATTTAGAAGTCTAACAAACAATGTATTCAATTTATCTCATCAGCTGTATTATGAAAAAAATCGAAGTTTTTAAGATTAGGCCTATTGGTGAATAATAACCTTATGTAATTTATAAAGAATCAAAATATATAAACAAATAACATTTAAACTTAACAAAAAATAAGTTTCGAGTTATAGAAATTAACAAGTAGTGCTGAAAACAACAGTTGCTAGGATTTGAACTTCCGTACTTGAAAATGTTTACACATATAGTATAAAAAAAATTAATTTAAACACGATTATCAACGAGTAATATAATTTTTTTTAAAGTAGATTTCTTTTAAATCAACAAAGAAAATTTTATTTTATTTTCATTTTATAATTACGAGTACAATTAATATAAATATGCACATACATATGTCAGAATATCAAAATTAAGTGGGTAAATAGAAAACGAATTCCCTGTAATTATTACAGGGAATAGTTTTACTCTGCATTCGCTATTTGGTGTTGGACTATTATTAATTTTTGATAATATTTATACTTTGTTTTTCTCGCTTGCATTGTGTTTCTCTTTGCTTTCCTTTTGCATTGTTAAGGTAAGAAATCCTTAATCTTTACTATTATTAGACGTTACAGGATATTGTTATAATATTATTAAAATAACCTTGATTGTGACTGTATCCTGGCTTTTAGAGTGTGTCAGAGTTGCGATAGGTTATAGATAGCCTATAATAATATAGCGATTTTGAAGACTTTGTAGCTAAACTGTATCTTCCTTTAATTTATAGACCTTCCTGAGTGCTGTAAATTGAGATTATTTATATTTTTCATCTTTTTTGTTTTTGGCACGTCGCCTCTATATTTAATTACTTTTTTCATGTTCGGGAAGACTTTATTCACCATCTGGTAAAATTTGTTTTGCCATAGAGTAAGTCGAGGGGAGATGGCCATAGAGGAGAGATGGCCACAAGTCGTAATACCGTGATCTGAAGCCGAACATCGCTGTGACTCAGTGAGTATTTACAGTGTACGGTAGTAACTTCCCGTAAAGGTTTTTGTAATATTTTCGTTAATATTTCCGGTTGTAGCGAAGAAAACAGTTTACCTGGACCGTTGAAATTATAATCTGGTTTAAGGTAAGTGGGTTTCAACATTGATCACGTGTGTATTTTCGAATTTCGTGGCAAAATCTGATGTGTCATATCTTAAAGAATATTAATAACCTCAAATTAATTCCAAACGTTAACGTTGACGAAAACTGTTAAGGTGGTCAACTCTCCTCGACAAAAAGGAGGGATGGCCACTTGTTTTCGAGGAGAGATAGCCATCCTCGGACGTCTGCAGTTCTCTTGCATTTGTTGGTTTAAGCTTCTAGCGGGCGCGTATCCTCAACATTTATTTAAATTAATTAAGCTACGAACCTAATTTTCGAGCAGAGGAAGTTATTTCACAAAATGGCTCCAAGTAGTTGCCTCATGTTGTATGAAACATTAATACAGTCTTATAAGCATCCTCAGCATAAGTTTTGGTTTTTTTAAAAGCCTACAAAGAAATGAAAGGTAAAACAGGTCAAATCTGCAATTTTTGTAAAGGACAGGTAAAGGATTAGGATAGAGTTTTTTTGTTATGAATTTGGAACAAAAAAAAGACAGGAGAAAGCGGCAGATGTGTCCCATTCATCTTTAAAAAAACTTAATTTATAAGGCAGTTTTTTCAAACTTCAACTAAATAACAGCTTTTGAAAATGAACTAACATACAAATTTTAAAATTAAGTGGTGAAAGCCAAAATCTCTTTTCTTGATTGGCTAGAAACTTTATTGGGAATAGGAAGGGCATGCCAGAGATACTTAAGTGTAGGGCAAACCGGAGTAGTTTTCCTTCGACCGAAGAAGTTTATAGTGAGAACCTGTAGTGGGAACCAGATTAATAGAATATAAAAGAAATTGTTGTGGCTATCGGTGTATCCAAAGGGGAAACATAATCTCCAGAAACCTTCTTTGTTACGTAAAAGGAAAATTAGTTTGAGATTTATTTATAAAGATAAAGATATAATTAAGTATATAAAATATTAAGAAAAGTATCCTTCAGTCATATTGCCAGATTTAAAGTGTCACATATAAAGAAGAATCATCGAAGTAAGGAACAATGATTAGGCTGGACATACATATTAGTACAATTTTATTTAAGAAAAGAGACTAAATCCTTTGATCAATAAGAATAAATTTCAGTAACTAAGTTCAATTATAAATTCATTTAAAATAGGTAGTAATATTTGAACAAATAAGAAAGGGCAGTGGATAATTATATCTCTATACTGCAATTTCATAAGGCAAGAACTTATAAGTGTCCTGAGAAATTTAAGTATAGGGAACGTAAATAATATCTTAATAAATATTAATCGTATATTGTTATATTGCCGTTATACTGTCCTAAATATAAGAAGTTCATTTAGTATTTAGATTATTAATATTTGAAAACATAAATTAGTTATAAAGGATATTATTACTGTACGTGGTAAAATCATCTGATTTGTTATTACGTTTAAATCAATGTTACAATAATAATTGAAAAATAAATTTATTGTAAACAAGTTTTGTGGTTTTATTGCTGTTATTAATTAATATTGTGTTATTTTTATAAATAAATCGAACAGTAGGTAAACTGGTTCTAAATATTTTACAGTAATATATAGATTAAAACATAAAAGTAAAAAAAACATAATCAATAAAACGAAAACTTTATGTAAAAATACACACACACACACACACACACACACACACACACACACACATACACACACACACACACACATACACACACACACACACACACACACACACACACAAACACACACACAAACACACATACACACACACACACACAAACTTACTACGACCCCCCCTCACTCTACTTTACTATCGTAACGTTAATGGTGTTCCGGAGTTGTTATTTTTTATTATTTTAAATCGCGCCTGCTTATCTCTGTTGCGCTCTCGGGCTCATGTAGCCTCGAGCATTCTTAAATTTTGTCTTGTGTTCACCACGTTATATGCCACGCCTAAACGCAAGCCAATTCCCGCTGACTTCTACCTTAAAGTTTGTATGCCCCCCCTTAAAATTATTAACATGTATTGTTGGGTCTTTTTATAGTCATACTTGTCAGTAAAGTAGTCAGCTGAAAAGATACATTATTAATATGAACACACAAAATTTTCAAAGAATCTTACCATCTTAGAACATCTGCCGGCACAGCAAGGGGTCGTGCAAAATATGATCATATTTAAGATAGGCTACCTTTTTTAAAGGCTCCTGTGTTCTTTAAACATGATCTGCCAGTAGACTTCGTCTCTGGGCTTCAATACAAAAAAAGACTAATTTTTAGAATAGCTCAATAAATTGGTTCTCAGGAGGGAACTCGTTTGAAGGAACAATATTTTCTGAATTTTATATATTTATTAATTAATGAGATTTAATTAAAACTGTACTTTGATTTTATAATCATTATTTATCAGCTGGAAAAACTAAAAGTTTTATTGGTTGTTCAACACAGGTTAAATTTAAATACCATTAAGTTTTTATAATGCATTTAATTACTGGTTTTTAAAATAAAAATAAAAATATTTTCAACTAAAATACATTTGACTCTCTCTTTACTATTTCTTTGTCTTTATTGAAATCACAAATAATCATTAAAATTTTAACTGATATTTCATATATTTAATTTCTCCATTATATATATATATATATATATATATATATATATATATATATATATATATAATTCATCAACTACTTTACATATTTGAACAAACATTATTTCCTAATTCAACATAACAAAAATTGTTTATCCTCTGCTTTCAAGATTGAATAGGTAAATTTTACATTTTATGACAAATAATTTTAAAATTGGTATAATTCTATAATTCTAGTCTTCCTGAAAATGATTGGCTTATGGTCAAAACCACTTCGTGAATTTAATATTTATTATTCATTATTTAAGCATTTTTATTATACAAATTAATTTTACTGAACATAACATTTATTTAAAATTCAACATAGAGTAAAGTCATTGTTTAATTTTTATTGATAATTTTGAATTTAATATTTTAACTTACTTAATTTGACGTTATTTAATAAAATATAGAAAATGACTTGCCAAGGATTTCCCTGCCGGTCCTAGAGTCCTCTCATCTGGATTCCAGGTCCCCGTACATCAGAAGTTGCCATTCCTGGTCAGTCGATGGAAGTCCTTCTCCATTTCCACGTCCTGGAGGCTGAGTCTGAAGTCCTCGTCCATGGATGGAATTAGACGGCGAAACGTGTTAGTTTGGTCCCATCTGGCCTATGGTGGTTTTCTTAGGCGCTGACTGACATTACGACAGTTAGCACCTCGTATTAAAATTTTTTACAGACTGCCTTACAGGTCCTTAAGTTCCTGTATTTATTGCTGCTATGTAACCCTTGCCCGCCCGCTCTAAGCTCGTCGCTATTTCCGTGCTTTTTTTCCTGTACAGGCGGGTTAGACAACGTATTCGTTTCAACCTGCATAAATTGGTTATCTGTTTTAGAACACTGGAAAATGTCTATTATTTTAAAATTACTGTAACGTTTTTGCTATTTAAGTTTTTTAAATTTAGTTTTCACTATTGTTCTTTTTGGATTTTGCTGGTCATTTCAAAATGTCAGTGATAGTTCTACGTGGCCTAGTAGTCAAGTTAGCATTTTTCGGCACTTAGAAAATTTTCACTGCACTCCCGTTTGTCAAATTTAGTTAGTTATTACAGTTTTATTTTATTTTAATTTTTAATTTCTCTTAATAATACCTATTCAAAATTTTACTGACTTCTTCACTCTTTACTACCTTTCATTTTACAATAAATTAAAACCTTATTATTTAATTATTAATTTTGTTATTCTAATTTTTGGAATTATCGATTTCTTAATTTGAACAGTGATTCAGACCGTTTCAACACACACACACACACACACACACACACACACACACATACACACACACACACACACATATATATATATATATATATATATATATATATATATATATATATATATATACATATATATATATATATATATATATATATATATATATATATATATATATATACAGTGATACGTTTTCTTGTAATATAGTTAATAAATAAAAATATCTCAAATACAAGTATAGTTATAATTTATATATTTTCTATTTTATATATACCTTGATTAAAATTTATAAATAGAATTGATTTTAGTTTTATAATGAATTTAATAAATTATAGAAAACTTCTATTGGCTGAATCTAATCTAATACAGTTTGTACTTATTGTTTGCGACTCCTGGATTCTCTGGTTGCTGGCCATTAATTTCTTCAGTTCTCTTTTTCACAATGATTAACTTAAACTTTACTTGTCTTTTCTTTTTAATATTGGGTTAATTCATTACTAATCACACTTTTATAAATTCTTTAAAAACAACTAATAAATTCCTTCTATAATTCCCTTAGCTCTTCTAAACAAAACAACCCCTTTTAAAACATTTTCTAAAAACTTGACCAGACGTTACCTTCCTCATATTTTCTCTGGTTATCCGAAATTACTTGAACCCCAGAAATGATTTTCACCCTTTTTTTTGTCAACACGTTCCCACTAATAATGTATTACCCCAACTGAAAAATACAATAGCTAAGCCGTCTTTTTCGTTCTTTGGTACTCTACTGTTGTTGGCTCTTTTCTCAATGTAATGGCTCTTTAGTAATGACAAACTTTTGAGAGGCATGGCAATAGTCGGCTTGTTGAAAGTTTTGAGCGGGGTTGGGTTTGATTCACCGATGCTATACCTTCTTCTAAGTTCTTCAGCGTGTTGTAGTGGGCTTAGCTGGGTTTTTAGTCTCTGTGCAGCCTTTCTATAGTTAGTCCAGTATCGGTGATTTACTCTTCTTGAGCGTTCCCAAAATTTAAGCGTTAGTTTTTCGCGCCTTTTTTGCAATGGTTCTATGCAGGTTTGCATTTCCATCGCACAAATGGGCGTTGAGAAAGCTGCGCCGGTGATGATTCTGAGGGCACTGTTCTGTATTTTATCTAACTTTCGCAGATTCGGTTGACTGGCCAGTGACGTAACTTCTGAAGCGTATTCCATGGAGGGTCTGACATAGGTCTTATAAGCAGTGGCAAGAACGTCCTGCGTGCAACCCCACTATGTACCAGTTAGTCTTTTTAACAAATTTGTTCGCTTGCTAGCGCGCTCAGCAACCTCTTGTATGTAATTTTTCCATGAGAGTCTAGTGTCCAGATTAACACCTAAGTATTTGGACAATTTAGACTCTGGTAGGCAACTCTTTTTATATTTGAGCTCAATGGTTGGGGGCTTGGTGGAGAGAGTGAAAAACTGAAAAATTGTCTTCTCAGGATTAACTGTCATTTTATTGCAGTCGGCCCATAGCCCAATGTTTTCCAATACTAGGTTCATAGTTCCTTCAAGGTGGTCAGTCTTGTTAGTAGTATTCCACACAATGATGTCATCAGCATACAGCAGGTATGATGTGCCAGGTGTCTTTTCGACGGCGGCGGTGAGGTCATTAATCATTGTGTTGAAGAGAAGACAACTGAGCACGGCTCCCTGAGGTAAACCTTGTTTTTGGACTTTAAAATTGGAGACAGCACTCATGAAATTTTTTATCCACTTCATCATATTGTTTACCACCCCCAGTTTCGCTAGTTTTGATAGTAGCAATTGCTTCCACACTTTATCATATGCAGCTTTAAAATCAATTAGTACGGCCAGGGTGGACTGCCTTCTGTGGAAACCATCATTCACAGCTTGAGTGAACTTCACCAGTTGGTCAACAGTAGAGCGGTTTTGGCGAAAATCTGCTTGGGCTTCGCTTATTGCTCCTTTCATTTCTAAGAAATTTCTCAGTCTTAGCTCAATCATCTTTTCAGCCACCTTTGAGCAGACACTGGTCAGCGATATCGGCCGGAAGCTCTTGAGGTTGTTACGGAGTTTGCCTTTCTTACGGATGGAGATAATTTCAGCTCTTTTCCATTGGTGGGGGACCCATTTCATCCATGTCAAGTTTATGAGCTTGAGGAGGCACTGCTTTGCTGTTACACCAAGGTGTTTTATAAATTCGGGAAATATTCGGTCTGGTCCCGCTGCTTTTCCATTTTTTAGTGTGCGAATGGCTGCTTCCAGTTCATGTGTTAGGAAAGGGTTGACCATTTCAGGTGTCGGCTCGGCTTTGAGAGGGCCCACTGATTGCTGTTTGATGTATTTACGGTCATTGGCTCTTATGTCAAGGGTGCTGACAGCAGCATAGTGCTTGCAGAGTTCTTGTGCAACGTCTTTTGGGCTGGTGAGCGTCCTTCCATTGAAAATGATTGGTTCCCATGTGAAATTACGTTTGTCGTTATTGAGGCTTGAAATAAAATTGTGAGCTTTCGAGCCGTCCTTTCTAAAATCTAGTTTGGCAACAAAATTACGGTATGTGCTTCTTTTCGATTGGATGATCTCCCTCCGGAGTTGGGCTTGTTTTTTTCTGAGTTGGATACAGTCTTCGAGGTTGTTGGTAGTCTCTGCCCTTTTCCTGGCTTTATTACGTTCCCTTTGTAGTTTTGTCAGATTTTCATTCCAAAAAGGCTTATATTTATTGACGTACCCTCTGGGTATGCATTTTTTGGCGATCTCTAAAATGTTCTTCTCAAAAGCCGCTACGGACTGGTCAGGGTTGTCATTTATGATGCTAGGAGTGAGAAGCTGATTTGATGTTTGTTCAAAAGTTGTCCAGTCTGCCCTTTTGAAATTCCAGCGTGGAAGACGTAGTTTTTGGGCATTATTATTTTTATGGTCGCACCTGTAAGAACAAGGCTCTATGACCACATCCCTCAACAGCATCTCTCAGTTTCAGGTCAGATCTGCTTATCAGGTTTGCATGTACCAGGCACATGTCAGGTGTACTGGTGCTTCCACCAAATGATAGAAAGGTGGGTTCTGATTGTAGATAGATCAGTTGTGTTTTGTCAATAAAATTCTCCATAGCGTGGCCAGGTGCATTGCGGTCAGAGTAGTTCCATCGGGGGGAGTGCGCATTGAAGTCCCCTAGTATAATGGAGTTGCGGTGTCGGGATGACATTTCTATGAGACTTTTATTTAAGTTGTTAGTTGGTGGGTTATAAACACCAATGATTTTGTAGTAGTGTCCGTTTATCCAGACTTCTATAAGTACGGCTTCATGTTTGTCGGTTTCGCACATCTTGTGAAGCACCTCAAATTTGCATGCTGCGTTGTTATTTACACCGACAACAATCCCTGAGGCCACTTGTCTAGACCTAGGTAAAATAAAATTGGTAAAATTCATAGTGTGAAAAAAATCTGGAGAGTCTGTTGAGGCTCCAGCTTCAACTACAATGAAAACATCTGCGTCCAGTTTATGAATGAGAGTCTTGAACTCTGTGAACTTTGTGTTATTAAGGCCACCGGCGTTCCAGAATAGTACGCGGAGCCCGTCGTTCAAGCCCTGAGAAGGGCTGGCTTTGCGATGGCTGCTTGATACTATCGATTTGGTTATCTCTAGAAGGATTTGGCAGAGATTCGTCGTAGCAGATTTAGCGTTACCCAGGGTGCACCACGTGGAGGCCTGCTACATTTACACCCCAGGAATATAGAACAGGGATTAAATACAAGTACTGCTGTAACTTATGGTGAAGATAAATCGTCATATAATGATGGTATATCGCTGCGGGTACAGCCCTGAGATGCTGTGTTGTCCGTGTTGCACCGTGTAACTAATTGCCAGCAGTGTATGAACTCTCATCGATAACTTAAAGTGTTGTCGTTTGAAATGTAAATACATTTTAAGATAATGTAATGGTAAAATAGAACTGCAGTGTGTAGATGCGCGTTGGCAAATCCATCAACACTCTACAAAAAATCTCGAAACTAAAAATCATCCTGTACCAACTTTAAACAATAGAACTAAGGCACAGTTATTTTATTAAATAATCGATCAGTAATATTACCGACAGCGTCTGGTAGTCTCTCTATCTTGTTGTTTACATTTGCTTCTTTGACAAAAGGAAATATATATTTACAAGTTATGCATTTATGATAAGGAAAGCAGTTTTGGAATTCGAAGTGCCAAGGAATCGTTATATTCTTCCTTAATCCTACTAAACTCCACTAGGACTTCTTTATCCTCCATCCAATAAGGAAGTACAACAGGAGTACAGCTCTTACAGTCTCGAGGGCCAATCTGAGTATAATCACTTAGGTTTCTAATAATAAATAGACACATAAAACACTTCACACTGATTTAAACAACAACTAGTTCTTATTGCTGTAAGTCATACATATTCGACGGAGGAAAACGTTTCTTATGAGTCGTGTCTGGCAACGGAACATAAAGTTACGATATAATTCGCACAGTTACTACTCAGTTATAAACTGATGCATTTATTACTTGATGTTCCACACAACTACCCCCTTGCTTTGCAAACGTGCACGTGTGTTATAAACTGTAAACTCTAACTTCACGAAGAGGGACAAGTACACATAAAGTGTTTGTGGGGGAATAAAAGCACTTCGACCTATAATCTTTGCTTAATGAAATGTTCAAGTAAATAACAGTGCTGTGTATCTGTGATTTTGTAGCATTTATTACAAATTTATAACAATTACACCATGTAATTTATACTGATTTTGTTAATTTTTATTGGTGACAAACACAATAAAATGTCTCTCAAACTTCGTACACGTTCCATTTTAAAACTGCACAACAACGCTTTTATTCTGCCAACCTTAGCTTTGACGAAAACAGCTTAGTGCGATGGAAAACGTCTTATCTCTGTAAAGTTTTCATGAAACTGAAGATAATTTATAACAAATCACAAATGAAACGTAAAAATTTCACCGGTCACCATGGCATTGCTTAAATAAGCGATATATATTTGGCAAAAACATTTTCCCCTTATCTGGATCTACGTGACACATCTGCTTACTGCGTGGAAGCAAAACTGTTTACTTTATTTGCTGGTCTGTTATTTTCCCCATTCCCCACTGTCACGAAAAGTTAGACTCATAAATTTATTGCAATTTTTAAACATATAATTAGTTTTTGTATTTGAATGTACACACCACTTACGGGCAGCCCAATAAATACAAGACTTTAATCATAAGTGAAGCAAAGTCCCCCTTTTAATTTCACGCTCGCAGAATTTTTATTATTATTTATTGATCACACATGCTTCAGTGCTTTACCTATTCACTATAAGAACAAGTTACAATGAATGAATATTTTTCTAATAAGTATAGCTTATCAATGTTTCCCTCTAACTCCTTACTAATTGATAAGGAAAGAATTAGAATTTCACTGTTAAGGGGAAAGCGTAGCTTGATTTCTAATAAAACACAAAATTAATCAAGTTCATACAGAAATAATAACCGCAGCCAGACCAAAGTATATTACGCTCCGAAACTGTGCGAATTTCATTAGTTCATAGGGGATTTATTTATGCCATATTGATTCAAACTAACCGATATTAAATTATCTTGCAATGATACCATTTATAACGTTGTTGTTGCAGTTAATCGATTTCCAATTTAAACGATATTTCTCTGGTTTCGATTCGAATCGAGAAACAGATTAAATTATTGATGAAGAACTATATATTGTATCGAAGGTTTTAATTTATTGCGGAAGAACGAATCCTGCCCGAGTTACAAATTTGTATTTATCTTCTTCGTTATAACATAAATTAAATGTTTTATAGTTTGTTAGTTACTAGTTGTAGGTTACTAGTTTGTTATTCTAAAAACTAGTATATTCTATAATTTATATATTTCTACTCTATAGTAGCTTTTATGTTTAAGATGTATCAATGTTTGGAGACAGGCGGCTTGTGGCGCACGTTTTATTATAATCTTCAGTTGAATCTATGTAAACGTGAAGAAGATCTAATAGATCTATCTACGTAATATCGATCCTAATACAGCTTAAATATAATTTTATAAAAAGGTTTTGCAATATTTTGGTTAACTTATTATAATGTTTACGAAACACAGTTTTATTATTTTACAATTTTATAATCAGACGCTCGTTTTGATTGAGGAGTAGAAATGTGAAAAACAGAAAGAAATTCAGAATCGATTCAATCCTCCAGGCGACTTAGCAATTTTATTTTTGGCTCTTTATTTTTTTTGTCCTATATATATATATATATATATATATATATATATATATATATATATATATAAAACAACATAGGGTATTCAATAATTATAACATGAATAATACAATAATTATTATTATATAATTGTATTATACATTCCTGATGATGTTGGTACTGTTTACCAACGAAAAGCTTTGAATATAAGGTAATATATATTCTTGTATTTGAATAACCTATGTTGTTCTAGAATAATAAACAAGAAAACATATTTTTTATTTCTCTCTCTCTCTTTATATATATATATATATATATATATATATATATAATATATTATATTGATTCCTGATGATGTTGGTACTGTTTACCAACGAAAAGCTTTGAATATAAATTAATAAACATTTTTGTATTTGAATAACCTATGTTGTTTTAATATATATATATATATATATATATATATATATATATATATATATATATATATATATATATATATATATTTAATAGGGTAAGTTGAGGAGAAATGGCAACCCTTTTGTAAAATCTTTATAAAACCGTTATTTTTAAAATAAATCATTTGAAAAAATATGTTTTATTTGCTTTGTTATTATAGGTTTCAGATGTTAAGCTTTATAGGGTTCATACGTCAATAATTTTCTTAAATCGCATTTTCAAAAAAAATTACGAAGTGGCGTTCTCTCCTAAACGTCGATGTGAGATGGCCACGAAGCATAGGATAGATGGTTACCTTGACTTAAGAGATAAAGTAAGGCTGAAAAATAAGGAGAACCCATTTTTAGAGACATTCTCGAGGTTATTAACGTTAATATCACGTAATACAAACTAAATTGTTACACATATTACAAAAAAATAAATATATAAGTTACAACAATATTATTAGCCTATGAAATAAAATATAATTAGGCTAAGATATAATCAAACACAAAACACATATGTGAGAGACAATATGTTACTAGCAATATTTTGCAGTTTGTTGATGTTTCCTCCAAGATTCTTTCGATAAACGCATACTCAGACACAACGTCTGCGTTGAAAGGAAAATTACCAGTAGCGCGAAAGCCAAAGATAGAATTTTCAGCAATATTTGATTTTGCCCCATCCATTCCTGAGCAGCTGTCCTAACTGTAACCTTGAAACTCTCTGGTCAACGCTCTGTTTTTGCCACCTATTCGCGGCTTTATAGATAAAGCAAAGCATTTGAGAGATTTGAAAAACGCTCTGTATAGAGGTTGTAGGCAATGCGTGGTATGACTAGGTAAAGAAAGGATCACAATGCCATTTTCTTCGGCAAATTCTAACATTTTCGATGAATTCCAATGTGAATCAAAATGTCCAATGAATTCCAATGTATAATCCAAAAAGCTACGAGCAGGAAATTTCCTGTACGTTTTGCCCCAAGATGTGACGTCAATTCAATGACTGAGAATAATCCTAAAATAAAGAAAAGAGATAACACATTTATTGACAACATTTGAGGTAAACCAATGGGTTTTGGAGTAGGTTTGGTAATTCTTGTCAGTGTAATCTTGGAGGAAAATTTTGTCAAATGAGGAAACAAATTGGTAGAGTAAGCAGATTATGAAGGAACGTTTTTACTTGTGAATTAGATAATTTAATGGAATTCGTTACTGGAAAGAATTACGACCATGCAAGAGACAGTGTTGAATTGATAAATAGTGATTGAAATTATTTAGCCAGGAAAAATTACTGACAAACTCTTTAGGTGGAAGAGAAAAGTAGAAGGGGATGAGGTGAAAGAAGCTAGAGACTATCAACTCAGTTGTAGCACATACTGATTGGTTCATTAAATATCTGCATAAATAGGTAACGGATTCTTTTATCAAAAATTACTGTAAACTGTAAATACTGTATAGCTATGTACATACACACACAATATGTTAAACTTGTAAACTTTTAATAGATTTTTTAATTTTTAATATAAATAAAAAAAACTCCAAAGCATGTTGGCGTTATTTGTGGCTTTCTTTTGGCTATTTTCCATTTTGGCTATTTTGGTAATCACCATTTAACTGCTGTTACAACTTCGGAAATTTACTCTTTATAAGGACTATAATTAGAGAACATTTATTTAATAAACAATTCAATTAGTAACTTTAATTGATTCCTTTCATTTGCCGCAATGTAATCATTCACAGCATGTACAATTTCTCTTGATTGTGTACCTAATAATAAACGTATTTGAATAACAAACATAATCAAGCCGTATTCAGTAACCACGTGACCCAGTTGCATCCAATTATTAGTTTATTGTCCATTCTAAGGGTTTAGTTAGTTACGAACATATTATGAATGACCTTACTCACCTTAGAAGTCCGAAAACGGTTGTGTTCAACGCACATTGATCCAGTTATGAAGAGAATAATACATCTTTCTTTCAAACACATAATAACATTATAACATTATTTAAAAAAGGGGCTTGTCAAATAGAAAAAAGGGAGCCAATACTTTCTTTTAGGTCTATATTTAATACTTTAGGAAAACAATTACCTACTTTGTTTCAACCAAAGTTTAACAATCTAATAAATTAACATTTGACTAATTACCATTTGTTATGGTAACAGCCAACAAAGGTAAGTTAAAGCTAAAGAAAAGCATTTAACAACTAAAATGCTGTTAGTATATACAAATAAGGGAAATATATAAAACGTTAAGTTCTTACATAACTTATATAATATACAATATCAAGACCATAGTGGCTAGTCTAGTTTGTGATTTATTGTTTTCTAGATTTAAGTTTACAAGAAGGCCCTGTGATGATGATGACATGGTAATCAAAATGTACAAAACAATTTAATCTTATGTAACTCGTATTTAATATTATGTATTTTTGATTATTTTTGTGTAATTGGGGGCTTTTACCAATATTTTTGTTGACAATTGTATACTGTAAATAAAACAATGATTTTAAATAATACAATGCAAACACACCTGGACTTGTGTAGAGTGATTCTGCCTTTGCTCGTCAAGTAACCTCGCCTTGTTGCCTCCATGTGACCCAATCAGAAAGGAAGTGTAAGCCTTTATATTCGGTGTTCAAAGGTAGCTATTTATTTGTTAATATTACTTTCTGTTGTAGTTCACAGTAAAAGAATCTTCAAAGGAATAGAAAGGTTACTATTTATTAGGAATATACTGTGGTTGAATTTAATAATAAATACACAAAAACCTCTTAACCACAAACTTTCTTTAATTTACCCTAATGTACATTTCAGTTACAAAGTAACCATCCTCAGAGGGATAACATACAAAGACTGATTAACGCTAGAAAAATACCTTATTTATAATCTACAGAACTAGTTCCTCCCACTCTGACCGCCGTGGCCCCACCTGTTAAACAAGGCGTAGCCACGCCCATCGAGTGAAAGCAAGATATCTAACGTCAACTTACTAAAATATAAATTAAAAATACAATAAAAACATAATTAAAATTATTTTTTGAAATTATAACCAACACAAAATTTAATATAAAAATCATAATCCTATTTAACAAATGAATATAAAATTGAATTAGGAATAGGACCTCTATCAGAATTTAATAAATTCTCAGGTTTATGTTTACTAATTTTTAAACTTTCAAAACTATTTAATAACTTATTAGTTCTAACATTCTTAATTAACTTGACATTATTAACATCTAGATTGTGATTGGTCTCTAAAATATGGGCAGCAATACTAGACTTATCAGATCTTTGGTATTTAATATCCCTAATATGTTCCTTAAATCTAGTTATTACTTTTCGTCTTGTCTGCCCAATATACATTTTATCACAATCCTTACAATTAACTTGGTAAATCGCTGATTTATCAAGTGTTTCTACTTTATCTTTTGCATTACCTAATAAATTTTTAAGGTTATTATGATTTTTATACGCAACTCTCAATTTAACATTCTTAAAAATTCCCTCCAGCCCTTTGGTTAAAACTTTGTCAAAAGGTAAACTAATAAAACGGCTTTCTTCTTTAGTTTCCAAAGGTAATGTTGTTAATTTCTTCCGAAAAATCCTAATCTTTTGCTTCCTAAGGATATTATCAATAATTTTACATTCATAACCATTAAATTCAGCTATACTTTTAATATGTTCTAATTCAATATCAAAACGTCTTTTACTCAAAGAGTAGTTATTAATCAACCTATTAACTAAAGAATTGAAAGCTGCAAATTTGTGCTGGTTACAATGGTTAGATTCGTTTGGAATAAATCTATCATTGGATGTTGGCTTTCTATAAATATCAAAAACTATTTTATCTCTATTTCTAATACAATAAACATCAAGAAACGGTAAACGTTTATCTCTTTCAATTTCATAAGTAAATATAATATTAGGATGTTGATCATTGATGATCCTTAGAAATGGATCTATTTGAAATTCTTTAATATTAAATATAGCGAAAATATCATCAACGTATCTTATCCAGACACGAGGAAAATATTTAAGTTTCTTTTTCAATCCTAATTCAAAATGACTCATAAAGAGTTCTGCTAAAAAAGGTGATAGGCTGTTTCCCATTGTTGTACCATCTTTTTGTTTGTTAGCTTAAACGCAGACCTCTGAAGTATTACTGTAGTTAAAGGCCTGGGGTTGGTTTTAGTCAATTTTACAGCTCAACCGACGCCCCACAAGTATTAGTATATGTAACGGAGAAACTTAAATTCACTATAAACCTTTCGCCAGCTGCAACTCGTTAACAAAGGGTTTCCAGGTTATATGCTTGTTTTTATAACGTATATTATATACGTTTTCAAAGTTTTCCTCTGAGGAACAAGCTCAGAAAATTTACCTGTTCATTTCTGAGGCCCAATGTATTTAAACTAGGTGTTTTAATTTATTTATTAGTTTCATTTACCCATAATTATTTTCTTGGCAATTTACTTTGTATAACTAAGTTATTTGTATTGTTATTTATGTCGTTACGGTTTTTTTTTATTCGAAGCACTTGAATCTGTAAATATCCACCTTGGCCAGTTAAACAGATTAGGCTGGGAATGACATAGATAATTGCTATAAAAATATGTATTTTATTTTTAAAAAGATTTTACTATTTTTAATAAGCTATTTCAACCGATCTCATATACTTCTGACAAGGCTTACCCGAGATGACTCCTAACAGTGGTTTCTTGTATGGGATTTCTTGATGCACCTCTCTCCATGCATTTTTTTCAGATTCTTGTTTTCTTTTAGTATTAGAAAATTGTTTATTATTTTACTTTGCTATAGATAATCACTTATATCTTGTTAAAACTAAAAAATAAAATCTAGGAAATTTAGAAACAATTTTGCTCTAAACAAAATGCTTTTAAGACATTCAATGGCTTCGAAAATGAAAAGCTAATTTCTTAAAAGTGTTTTTTAGTGACAAATTGGTGCTGAGTTTTATTTATATCAATAAACCATTTCCCCATCATTAAACTCTCTAAGATATTCTTACTGATGTATTTCTTTTCATTTCCTAATATCGTTTCCAATAAACAATATAATATTAGACACAACCGTGAATAGGTTCATGGTGTAAGGTGAATTGTATTAAAATATTAATGTTTTCTGCATTTGACATATATTTTGCAACAATAAATAAAGATATAAAGTACATCCACTACGTTTGAAGTATAAAATAGCAAATATAACATTCATAATCCTTAATAATAACAATAAACATTATATTTTTAAAAAATCGGTTTAGGGAGTCATGGGGTTAAATATACATTTACCTTATAAATAATATTATTTTGTTTGACTGTAATTTCGTAATTTTAGTTGGTTTGTAGAGAACAGGTAATACAAAGACAGATATTTTCTAAGATGTAAAATTTCCTCAAACGGACAGCTTATAGATGTAAGTTTCATATGTGTATGACATTTAAATGAAAATAGGGATTTTTTATTTAATCTTTTAACCTTTGGGACTGACCTGGCAGTTTCGTTTCCCTCACGAATTACTTCTGATCCAGGTCACAGTGAGGTAACTGGTATTTTACATTTACACCCACAAAATCTCAAAATAACCGATTCCTATTAATATATAATTAAACACATATGATTGAAAGTATTTTATTAATAGGTTTGTTTTTTTTGTTATTTGTTGTTTCGTATTTAAAAATGCCCTAATTTTGAAATTTAACATCACACATTACTGGGATAGTATTAAAAAAACACATATTAAATAAAAAAAACAATACATTGTAATGAATATTGTTAAACAAACAGGGAAAAATAAATAAACATCCTAATAAATTCCTATAAACAAACATTTGCTATTGAAATTAACCGCACAAGCAGTAATTAGATTAGAAATTAATTAAGATAAAGAAACATGACATATTAAACAAATATCAAAATAACTCATAAATAACGTAGTAAGTAAGTAGTAGTAAGTAATAAGTAAAACATCAAATATAAATAAAAATAGCCTAATAAACATGAATATAAATAAATAAAATGACTATAAATAAAAATATCCAAATAAAAAAAAACTCTAAGAGAAATAATAAACTAGATGCACTATTTATCCCAACAAGTATTTTAAAAACACTACAATAATAATATTTTTATAAAGCAAGTAAAGGAAATAATTTGTGAACAAAATTCTTATTCAAAAACATATAGCCTATTAGTATGACAATAATTTTGAAAATTTATACATAGACCCAACGTAAATATTATTTGAAAAATGAATGCTTCTAGTTTCTAGTTATAATCTATATATGGAAAAACAGTGTGCGTCCGTTTGTGTGTAAGAGAAAGATATATTAAAACGAATGGACTGTTTTAGGGTAAAATATCCGTTCAAGGTTTAGTTAGTGTCAGGAATTACTAAATGGAAAATAGTTATTCTCCTGACAGACACACATATCTGACTATATACAAAGGTGAAGTTGGCTTTTCTAGCCTTTATAAAACGGAAAGAATCCTTGAAATAAACTTTGGGGGAAATTACTTTCAGGTGATAATAAGTCTATAAAATAGATAAAACAAATTTTCAGCGTTTTTAATAAACTAAGATTATAAAACATTATGTGGGGAGCTGGATGAAGAATCAGTAATTTTATTTTTTGCTTTTTAACCAGGGTCGGGGCTCCAGCTTCGTGGCTGGCTCCGTCTCACATGCGCATGCGGTTAGTATCCGTACCGCGAGTGGGAAGACCAAGATCTTAGCCTCCTTCCAAGCGTCCTGGAAGTCGTGAGGAGTGTCCTGAGGATAACTTTGGAGATGTTTGAGGGATAGGTGATAGCTTCCTCCGTATTGTGTTTCAGCGTTGTGATAGTCAGTGAGTATGGAAGCCAAAGACAGCTGATGAAATCTATCGGGCTGGTGACAATATTAGGAAATACGTGCGTAAACCTCATATTTCACAGCATTTGTAGTTAATGTGCAATAAGACGAGAGTTGCTTATAAGTTGATGAGAAAATTCTAATTATTTCTGAAAACGCTCATCCTCTCGTTGGTTCCGTACAATTTCTTCAATAATAATTTATTATATAATTCAAATATATTATTAATTGTTATAATAATTTTTTATAATGAGACATTATCTTTTAAGTTATTATTATAATTGTTTCTTTAAGTAGAAGTATTAGTAGGCCTAAACATTCATGTTATATAAAACGTTGAGAATGTCGAAGGCTTGGCTTTAAAACGTGTTATATTTACAGATGAGCTATGTTTCATGTCAATATGTAAGTAAACTAACTAAACGGGTGGTCACAGTAACTAAATGCACTTATTAAATATGTCATCCTCAAAAGTTAAACGTATGATGGGTTTTAAAAAACTACCAAGTAATTGGTCCTTTTTTATTTATTAAAAAAAACCATCCCAGGAAAAGTAATATTATTCTAACAAGATGACGCCCTGTATACTTTAGAGGAAGGTTTGAGATTGTCTCAATGGAAGATTTTCGAACTGTGGGAATAGTAGAGCCGAGAAGTTTCTGGATGGCACTTGACCTTTCTTTAACGAGGTACATTGAAATCATAGTGTAGCTACAGTAAACCGATCATAGATGTGCAACCTATGAGACAACGCATTGTTGTCACGTCACGATTGGCATGATTCACCAGGAATTGGTAGAAATCTGAAACCGGCTTTCAGATGTTGATGATGTTTCCAACTCAACCTGATAATCACAATTTTAAATATTGTAAAGTAAGAAAATACAATTTTTATTTATTTCATAAACCAAAAGAATGTTCGTTTCATGATTTATAATTATTCCTAAGATATTTATTTAGGAGTAACTAACTCTGCTAGTTATACTCTAACTCTAACTCCTAATATATCACCAACTCACAGATAATTCAAACAGGAAAATCTTTTCATAACTAACTCCACAAGCCATAACTAAAAAAACACAAAGTTTACTTTACAATTAACCTAACAGTCTTCACTCAATTGAACTTAAACTGAAAGCTTGTAAATATGTGTATATAGTGTGTTCGGTCTTCAACATGCGTAGCCTCGTTTGGTGATAACCGCGTGTTAAACAAATTAAACTTAACTGTTTAAAAGGACTAGCTGTGAAAGTGTTACGTCCATGTGAAAACATGTGAAAAACGTAAAAAGAGATCTAGCCGTCTTTAACAAACTTTCAAAAAACCTTCGTAGATTCAAAATTTCTTTTTTTTATTTATAGTTAATGGGGAATGAAAATTTTAGGTTCTTTCAACACCTTGTTGTGTATTAGAACCTTTAATCTTATCGCATAAGTAAATATCGCCCTATACTTATATTACACCTAATGTTCTATAATTATTCCTTAAATATGTGATGTATTTAAATTACGATGAAATTTACCTTCATAAATTCATTTCTAAATTTAACTGCAATATTGACGGTTACAATTCGCCATGCTCTTGCTGGCTCCTGCAGATTCATAGCTAGAGGTTCAACATGAACGAGAGTCCTGTAAAGAGCGTTAGAGAAAGTAAAGTGTTTCAAAACAGCCACTGAACCCAGGTTAGACACAGATGTGACCTTGAAACAATTGAATATTTTATAGATAGGAGTTATTTTTCAAACTAACTATAAAAAACTTTAGAGGTAATGAGACTTCCATGGGGATGTTCACATTTTTTTAACATTACTATACACAAATACGTACATTAATTTAAAAAATGTTAAGGTATTTACTTTTAAAAGTCTAACAATTTAATTTTAAATAATTAAATACAACACACATCGAATTTAAAATGGAAAGATAAATTTAAACACACACCACGAATTTATGGCTTAATTTCTTTTAAACTTAAACATTATAAAACTGTCAGACCTGTGGAAGCTTGTCCAGTGACAGACTTCTGCCTATTGTGTAAAAGAACAGTGGCGCTTTCTCTTCTTTGGTGGACACCCGTCTTTGTAGTTCCCGTACCGTCTTCTAGATTGCGTTGTGGCTCTGTCGACGCACACTTGGACGGCAGCAGCTGCAGAAACTCATGGCGGATGTTGGAGTTGAGCCAGCCGTACACCACTGGATTGGAAACCGCCGACGACATGGCTGTTATATGGCAGGCTGCTAGGATGAGGTAAAGTGTTTGCAACGATATATTGAAATGGTTTTCTGGGTTAAAAAAAATGTCCACCAACAGCGAGAAAACTCCAAGCGGGAGCCAGCTTACTGCAAATAAAACTGCTACACCTGAAATCAAAGTTTACATGAACAAGAAAACACATATCTACAATAACTTATTTCTATTTCGACTTCTGGTCGATAGTTGATTTGTGTTTAGTAATCCAAAGAATCTCAGTTTTTCATATAGTCATCCAAAATACCTCTAGATTAGTAAATAGAAAGTTCTACATTTAATATAATTAATATGTTGGATGTTGAAAACTGTTAATACTACTAAAAATTAAACAATTAAAAGAAAACTATTTCCAAAAGATTAAGGCACTTTCAAACTAGCAATATGACGAACAAAAATGCTTTAGAAAGAGGAGGTAAAGGTTTAAAAAGTGCGGGATGAAGAAATGTTGATAAAGAAACATACATTTTACCTAAAGAAATGTTTTACAGTCGACAAATTTTAAGTAATGCATTTTATCGAGCCAAAAAATATCCATATAGAAACATCCGGAGAACGTTGCAGATGTAGAAAAGATTTACAAAATAATTAATGGATAGAATTAGAAAATGCTTACTGGATAGTAGAATAGTCGTCCTCCGGTTTCTCTTGAGCTCTCTCTTCGCTCTCCTTGAGTCCTTCTGGTTCTTCGCATGGGCATTTAGGTAGGCTGCTATTCTCGCATGGACCACTCCTACCACAGAGGCCGGAATGACAGCTTGTACTAGCAAAACACACGTCCCGTAAAAAATCTTGATTTCTGGTGATGGCCACACTTCCATGCACATGTTGTACAGGGCGACGTGATGTACAGTAAATGGGACAACTTTCTGTAACAAAAAATGTAAATTGTTTGCCTCAACAGTAGTACACACCCGGATGCTAAGAAATGTTTATACAATTTTAAAACAGGTTGTTTTAAGTAATTTCAGTATTACAGATGAAGTTAAACTCAAATTTTATAAAAAATAGCGCGTGTAAATGACGTTAAACGGTTATCCCTTTTTGCGTTACAGTTAAAGGTTCAAGTAAATATAGAAACTTAGAGTTAGTTTATTATTTTATTACTGAAAAAGACTATTGTGAAATATTATTAATATATAAGAAGTTCTTAAAGAATGGATTTAAAGTCCTTAAAGGATTTAATAGAACGATAAAGTGTTTTATATAAGTACAGTAATTTATTTTCTTTAACTTTTTATTTCTTTCGGGATGGATTTCAAACACGGAAATCAGAGTATCTGCTAATACATGTTTACTAAAAAACTTTCCCGTTAAAACACTTACTATTTTCAAAGTGTTGTTATGCAGTGTCAGCTTTAGATTATAAGTTATAATACAGTCTTACGTAGTTGAAATGTAGTTATTAATAATTATTACTCATAATTCCATCCAAATATCATAGCTTTATGGTATTTGGTTGGTAAAATAAAAGGGAGTGCAAAAAAGCTGGTTCCAGAAAGACATGATAATTTTGAATCCATACCGCCTAACCTAATCTACCTTACCTAACCTAACTTGACCTAACCTAACCTAACCATCAGCAAAAGTAATAATATATTTTAACTATTACGAACACTGATTATTTTATCGCCTTGATTATGAATCCTACTAACCATGCTATGGCACTGTTGCTGGTGCTGACCTCTTGTAGCTAATATATTAGAAAATTCTAAAAGCACTATTATGTCTATAGACCCAAAAGTTTTCTTTTTTACCAGAAAAAAGTAATGTAGTACTTCCTGAGCTATTTCAAATTTACAAAAACTGAAAAATATTAATCCGTTTTTTACTACTAAGGGTCAGATCGAGGAGGTTCCAGGATAGATTTTCGGGGAAGGGGTATAATGACAGGAAATCATGGGGTGATTTTGGGATGGAAAACTTTAAAAAGTAAAGGCCTGGAAAAGAAATTTTAAGGTACTTCTTGTACTTAAGGAAATTTATAATTTCAGGAAATTAGTAATTTTATCCATCAAGACATCCATTTTATCTGAATTTAATAACTAACAATACAAGTTACTTAAGATTAAACCCTTATGTATATTTCGATGACCATGTCATTATCACCAGAGGGATAACTTTTTTATCACTCATCATCAGAGTCACTCTAGCTCGTAACGTCTTTGTAATTTTTTATCAGACCCTCTGATGATGATGACTTATTCTTCGAATTGTACATACGTGTTTAATCTTAAGTAACTTGTAATATTTGTTATTATTTATTATTTTGGTATTATTGGGGTACTTTCCAATATTTTCATTGTAATATTGTTCCTTTGATGTAAAATGGAGGCCATTTCGTACATCAACCGGCTAGCTTACGTTACAGGAATCTTTATTTATAATTTTGTTTATAACCAAGGGTTTATTCCAAGGTATTTGTAACTATATTGTATTATTTCTTTATTTAATAGTCATGTAATATATTTCATTGTTTTTATTGTTTTTATTCAATTGTAATAGCCTCATGGGAGTAATTTTACGGTAAAGATTTTGTGTTATTTTTTTTTTTAATACAAGAGTGACGATGAAAGGTTTTGCTATTTTTTCTGAATATATGAGGACTTTCTAAATGATCAGGTTATATTTTGTATTACGTTATCATTTACGTGTGAGGAAGATACTTAATTGCCTAAATAATTAGACATCGTTACACATTATTTATTTAGATTAAAGATGACTCAGTTACCTGGAATATAAAAACGGGCATGGCGGCTAGAAAAGAGAAGAACCATACCAATCCAATACAAGTGACCACTCTTCTGTTAGTAGCCGAGTCCTGGCCCTTTACTATGGTAAAATACCTGTCCAGCGCTATCACAGTTATCGTACCTATTGAAACCATTATGTTAGTGCCTTGCAGAGTGGGTACTAACTTGCACAGTACTAGACCCAACGACCATTTCCTTCTCAGTATAACGATCAGGGTGAAAGGCATGCATATGATGCACAGAGTTATATCGGATACGGTCAGGTTGACTATGTACAGATTCCTCGCAGTGTGCATCTGTGGCCTCCTAGCCACCACGAAGCTGACCACGAGGTTCGCCGTCAGGCCGGCGACCATGAGGAAACCGTACACGCCGATCAATATGTACTCCGTGCTCTTGTCTACGTTTGCTGTCTCTTCCTGGCGAGATCGTAGGATGCCGTACACCTCCTCGAGGCTAAAGTTGAACGAAAAGCTCTCGTTTAGTTCCATTAACATGCATGAATCCACGACGTTCGACTTCTGCTGGAGAAAACAGAGCATTAAGGCAGAAAGAAAGCTATGGTGAAGTTCTACCGGAGAAAAGCGGTTCGGTTCTAGCGTGACTTAAAAGCTGGTTTGTATTTCTTCCCTGTTTTCGTCATAATGGCTTTCTCTGTACAACGTCGTGGAGAAGGATCTGAAAAAAAGAAAAGAGTAAAAAATAATAATAATCATATTAGTAAGTATACTAATATTAATTATATGATTATAAATACACTGGATTATTTATGGTTTATTAAAATGCTCTACAGGATCTGTCAAAATATTCTACGTTTCAGCTAAGCTCAGACTTAGATCTATGGAGTATCATATGTTTCTGCTAAGCTGTAGGTACATCTATGGAGAATCATACGTCTCTGCTAAGCTGTATTTACTTCTATGGAGTATCATACGTTTCTGCTAATGTGTACGTACGTCTATGGAGTATCATACGTTTCTGCTAAGCTATACGTACATCTATGGAGAATCATACGAATCTGCTAAGCTGTACTTACTTCTATGGAGTATCATACGTTTATGCTAAGGTGCACGTAGATCTATGGAGTATCATATGTTTCTGCTAAGCTGTAAGTACATCTATGGAGAATCATACGTCTCTGCTAAGCTGTACTTACTTCTATGGAGGATCATACGTTTATGCTAAGGTGTACGTAGATCTATGGAGTATCATATGTTTCTGCTAAGCTGTAAGTACATCTATGGAGGGTTACACGATTCTGCTAAGCTGTACTTATTTCTATGGAGTATCATAGCTGTATGCTAAGCTGTACGTACTTCTTATGGAGTATCATACGTTTCTGCTGAGGTGTACGTAGATCTATGGAGTATCATATGTTTTTGCTAATCTGTACGTACATCTATGGAGCACCATACGTTTCTGCTAAGATGTACGCACCCTTATAGAGTTATCATACGATTTTGTCAAGCTGTACGTATAAATTTATAGCAGAACCTTATAAAATGAGTACATAAGGATTGTATTAATATAAAATGACTTTAACGCCCCCATAGAAGATCGATAACCAAAGTTGGTAAGGGCAGAAACGGTTTTGTACTCAACCGATTATTCTATGTTTGATGCATTTTTTTGTAGCTGAACTTTTCGAAGTTCCATCAGATAGTCCTTTAGTGACGGTCTACATTCTAAACTAATTTAAAATCGTAAAAAACAACAAAGTTCAACAATTGTTTAAGCAGTAAATGTGAACAAGGAGCAATAGAAACGCGATGGGCTAATTATTGTGTGTGCTCTCTCAATATATATTATTTATACTTTATGTACCTAAACAAGAATCTTTAAGTGTAAAATTTAATGATCACTTATATTTTATTCAGTTATAATGATCAAATGTTTTGTCACTATATGTGTGACTATTATATTCTTGGCTACGGTTATATGAATGAACACTGATATCTGCCTAAGACTGTGTCCTTCGTCACAAACTGTACATAATAAATCTAAGCTTTGTTTTCATAGACAGGATTAGAGAAGAGACACAAGGTCTCGTGACCGGCGGTGTGAGAGATCTTGACTCACGCGGGTTCGGATCACTGTAGTATGACTAATCTCTATTGCTTAAAGAGCGCAGTGTAGCTTAATAGAAGGAAATGGAAGGTTGGGTGGGGTAAAGGAAGGTATACGCGTGGAACAAGTGACAAAACCAAAACGGTGTTACCTATTCGTCTACTTTCATCATTGATTCTTTTTCAAAAGTTGAATGTTGTTTCCCTCAATTATTGAAAATTATAATTAAACATCATTATATATATTCAGAATTTTAATATTTAATATTATTCAAGAACTATTAAACACTATAGCTATATTCAGGACACAAATTAAAACTAAAAGTGCACTGTTATGAAGGCATAATTAACACACATACACGCGGACGTACCCATGCACGCACCCACAAACATGCATAGTTATACTGTTAAATTGTAATAACTTTTATGCAGGTCAAACTAAAAAAACATAGAAGAGAAATATAAATATCAGTTAAAGCTTTGCAAGAAACTAAAAATATATAATTTTACACATTGCATTGCAATTATCTTGCACTCATGACATAAATTCTATGAAAATAGTAAAGAAATTAGTGATAAAGCTGAATATACATGACAATTTAGAAACATATAAACATAAATTTCAACACATTAGAAAATTTTCCAAAGATAAATCTACACTTTTAAACAACTGTTAATATGGTAACTCAATTATTATCAAAATTTAAACAAAAACACCACCAATATAATACACAAAACAAAACGGAAATATAAAAGTAAATGTAAAAAAAAAATTGAAAAGATGTTTGGAAAGATATAAAGGACACCCTTATAGCAAATATCACACCACTCATACGTCAATCGAATTTGCCCACATTGCAAAACATAAACATTAAAAAAACTCTCTTTTAAATGTAAAACATTTTCCATGTAGAATAAATTCTGATTTGAACACAAATAACGACAGTATTAAAAGTTGGGCATTTTTAAAATTCACAAACAATAAAAACCCAATTTTTTGTAACCTAGACAAAAGAGTATAATTTCTCCTGTAATCCATTAAACGAGTTCATTCCTCTGGAAAATACAGCTGACATTGTTAAATCTCAGCAAGTTAGGTTTTGTTAAAAAGTCCAACGACTGTGTCTCTGGAAGAATTTGGTAAGCAGTAGCACAAGTTAGAACTTGGGTCAGAACCGCTTGGTAAATAATACACACAACCTCTAATCACAAAAATATTTATTCTACATAAATGATGTAGAAAAATAATATTAATATAGAGTATATATTTTCATGTCTCTGAGGTTGGTTACTGAGTAACAGAAATGTACATAAGACTAGAATAAAAATATTTGTGGTTAGAGGTTGTGTGTATTATTTATTAATAATAGACTCCACTAAATTCTTCCAATTAGGGATCATAACTGCTTGTTTAAAATTTTACTTGCGTCGGGGGCTGTGCAGGTATAGGTAAAATGGTATAAGATGGCACTTGGTGAGAGAGCGAGGATGAAGGGAGAGTGGAGGTGTTCGCAGATCATTTTCAAAAACTTCGACCCTTAGATTTCCGCTGACTTATAGGGTGCATTCATTATTTTTTTACTTATTAATACTTTTTAATATCTAGTAAAAATTGTAATACATGTAAATAGGGCGTTCACGGAAGCGCTATTAATGGACTAATTTATGGCCTGATGTGGGATGACGACAGTACCTGATGTTTTCTAGAAGCTTAATACATACGTTTTACTCAAGAGCCAAGTACTAGGTTATAAAATTTGACCTATAAGTGCGGATCCAGATTTTATACTACCCAATTGAGTCCGACTTGCTGGTAGCCTATAGGTTTCATGTTTCTTGGTGAACATTAACTACATCTGCACCGGATTTGTAGTGGGAGGTGGGGAAGGTTGCGGAGCGCCAGCCTATCTCGAGCCGTCACTGTGTCTTATTCGGGTGTTGTAATAGCGAGCTAATGAAGATTTGTATATTACTGGTCTCTCCACAGTTACCTTTCCAGCCGCGGAGGTCCCCACTCTGTCCCCGCCTTTCCTCTAGTCAGGCTTCACGACGATCAGAAAAAACTATATGTTTGGCCGTCACAGTGTACATGATTATGACTTTAGTCGCTATTTTCTCTGCATTTAAAAGGTCGCTGTGTTACAAGTAGATCTTGCAGAAATGTTCTAAAAGGCAGACAGCCTTTACGTGTTAAGAGGGATATAAAATCTAAGAAAATACAGAGGAGTTGACTTTGGCACTACATATAAGGTTTTTATTAACTCTTAAAACTTTTATTATAATGTAGCGGAAAATAAAAAAAAAATCCTATTAACAGGTATAACGAATGCTAAATGTTTCTCGCACTGACATCTAGGTCGACAGGGTGCTTCACTGTGAACATAAAATGAAATGCGACGAGCAATGCGCTTTTCCTTGGTGCGCTTTTCTCCTACTACATTCTTTTAAAACTAGATTGGAATATTTTCCATTTTGATCTATATATGAGACCCAGCTTTATTGATGATATAAATAACAAAATATTAGAAAATATAGCGATCTGGTTTTACAAAGAAAGTAGTTGAAAAATTGGAAATTTTTTCTGTATCATTTTTAAATAGGTTTGATAGAACGAGAGGTATATATTTATTCGGTAAGTATAATTTATTGTTTTTAAAATATGTTTTCATTTCCCTTAAAATTGGTTAAATGAAAAAAATTGCTATTCATAACACAATAACTATTGTTTGGCGGAGAATAACAGTGTGAAAAATAAATTCTCAGTGTAGTGAAATACTTTTATCATAAGCTCTGTTCTTCTGACATTACTGTATATTTGATGAGAATTCTGTCAGTTATTATAATATTGTGTAGACGTTAATACACACACGCACTGCAACGGGCTGGGGACCGTCGCAAGTGGGAAATAAGTAATTTCCTGTTTTTTAGAAATAAAGCTGTTTTTAAAATAATCAAGTAGGGAATTATACAATTAATAAAGAGGGAAAAATTAAATAAAACAGTAAATAGAATAGTTAAGCCACATTAAAGAATGTTATAAAATAAATTTGTAATAACTAACTAAATTTGAACATCGAGAGTGAAGCGAAAAAATTCTAAGTGCCTAAAAAAGCTATTTTTCGAACCAAACCACGTAGAACTTTCATCGACATTTTAAAAGAACCACAATAACCTAGAATGAACATGAGAGAAAACAGAATTCAAAAAACTTAAGAAACAAAAAAGTTACAGCCGTTTAAATAAAATAGACATTTTTCAGTGTTCTAAAATTAATTATCAAACTATGCAAGCTATTTTAAATAGTAGTCAGCGGGAATAGGCTTGTTGTGGGCTTGGCCCTACGAGCAGGAAACATACACTTAACTCTGGGAGTTTAGCACGGTTTTACCAGCAGGGTGATAGGCAGATTTTTGGCTGTTTATAAATATGTTTTTCTTGTAAACAATTAAATTTTAGTATTCTGCAAGAAAGGATTTAAACAACAAACGACCGCGTAGGCATGCGGTTGTAGGGACGGTAAGGAGAGGTGGGGGGACGTTGCAGCACGCACGAGCGTGCGCGCGCATATATAAATATATAGTATTTAAAAAAGTCTATCAACAATAAGGAGGACGCAAATAAATTAGCCAGCTTAAAACTTGTGTGTGTGATTTTTTCTAGTAGTTTGATGCAGTAGATGTCTAGTAATAGTTTATTTCACTTTATAAAATTACATTGACACGCCATATCACAGATATAAATTTATATACATACATACCTCATTGTGAGGTTGAATGATGATCTATTATTAATTTTCGATTTATCTATGTTGAATTTGTAAATCATTTATGGCTTTGTTTATTGCTATTGTTAAATTAGTCATATGATGTGTTCTCTTATTAAGAAATTTTAATGTTAAATAATTAGAACGTTGGGTTGTGACTAAATTCAAGAGTTTGTTGATGGTAATTGATAAAAGGTTTAGGAAAGTTTTTTGAAATATTTTATTTGTTTTAGGCCTATAGATTTTACTCTCATGAAGCATCACGTTTTATATTGTGCTTTTAATAATTTAATTTGATTATTTGTGTTGTTTGTAATATTATTTTATTAGTATTAATAACATAAATGTATATTGTAATGTTATTTATTTATATCAATTTTGTATTTGGATTTTTTAGACACAAATAATAAATCCTGTCTATTGTAATTCTGAATGAGGGCTACAATATAGTTATCGAAACGTTGCCGAATTTGTAATAAATTAAGTATTGTTAACTCATAAATTAACCATATTTTTATTCAACAAAAAAAATGTTGTGGGTGTACACATCATCATTATATAAATATAATATTTTAGTTAATTAATTGCCTCAGCAATAGCAAGAATTATACTCCATTACTATAAACAAATAATTACTTACACTACTATTTCACTGATGATTCTTTTTTATAACAACTTAAGTTGTAACAATTCCCATATATGAACTGTTATTTTCCCACAATTCAAGTTAGGATGATCCTTTTATATTCTTGTACTAGAAACCAAATGAGTCACAGCTGTTAAACAACTATTTAAAACCTCTTTTAATATGTTTCCAACTCACGAAAGAGAATATACACACTCCAAATACGATTCCCAGATTCGCTATGTACCAAAGACGTTTCTTAATCCTCATTCTATCTTTATGTTCCCTGAATTTATTTTGATACATACACACACCGAAGGCTAGGGATGCTGGGTTTAAAGGATGGTGTTAGTTAGAGGACAATAGTTTTCAAAAAGTGGAAATGTATAAACTGGGAACTTGAAAAATAAACTAATAACCAGATATTTGAGGAGCAAGCCAATAAGAGTTTAAATACTAAATTACATTATTTTTAGGCGAAAGACAAAAATTTTCGAAATCAGGCGCGGTTCGTTCAACCATGTAGGAAATAGCCTCATGACCTTATTGTATTTTCACATTATATCCTTTCAGCACTGACAGGAGTCCAAGCATTGACCTACCGATTAAAGATAATAGCTGAAAAATTACCTTTTTTCACGCTAATCCTAACGCATCCAAAAGAATTGTTTTTTTAGAATTCCACTTTAATCCAGAATAACATCTGGGGAGAACGTTTTATTCGAAACTGATCGTTCAGTTCGGACAAATACAAATGGTGTTCGTATACAATTAAATTCAGTTGTTTCAATTAAGAAGATTAAAAAGGCTTTGCTTCTACTCCCAATAATGTCTCTTTTAATTAAATTTAATGCCTTTATTTCTTGAAACTGGTCCTCTTTTGAAACAAGACGTCAGGGAATGGCTTTTACTAACAAATGCCATTCTACGATGTTTAAGGCCTATTTCTCCGATTCTTACAACACAAATAGCCTACATGCTCCAGGAAAGCCTTGTTTTCCATCATAACAGTGTTAATCCACCACTTTACACAATTTCAAAATTTTGTATATAATTTTATTTTTTATTTAATATTGTTATTAAAAAGTAACAACTCCAAGAACGCACACCATACCACTAAACAGAACACTTATACGATTAAAGACAAGAAAAGGAGCATCCAGAGAATGGAAAACAGTTAATATTAAAGAGAGGACATTTTAAATATGTCACAAAGACTGTAAACCTAAATTCCAAACAGAATACAAACTGAGAGAAAAATGCTAAGTAGCGGAGTTATTTAAAAAAATTTAACATAAAAAGGACAATATATTTGCAACAGAGAAAAGTTAAATGGCCGATGTAGAGTGAAAAAATATCTTTACAATATTCTATAGCATTATAAAGATAAGTTTAAAGTTGTTTTCACTTGAGCGTTTGAAAAGTATAATTTTGTTAAATTTTGTATTTATACTTAGAGCTTCAACGTGGATTATTAAAAACAGTATTAGCGTACACACCTTCTCACAATATTAAACGACGTACTATAAAAATAGTCTTATCTATTACTTCGTAATATTGTGAAGGATGAGAAGCTTAAAACTAGCTCAACTTGGTCTCACAGAAAAACGTCAATATTTGTTGTTTTACAAAATAATAAAATAATTTAAGGAACTGTATTTACCATTTGTAAGTCACAACGTGGTTTCATCTTGAACCAGTTGAATTCATTTGACTCTCTGTTTATGAAACCTGCTAAAATTATTGTTGAATTATTTTCAGACATGGTAAACACATATTCCTCATTTGTACGTGGGTTTAAAATCATGTCATCATTACATTTAGATAATTTGTAAAATAACCACGTGGGCATCAAAAGTATTGTAATAGTGAAAATAGTAACATTGTAATAGTAAAAGTATTGACTTTAAAAAGTCATATAGCATTAAATATTAGTAATAAGTGAAAAATTGTCTAAAATAATAAGGAAATAAAATGAAAAATATCATATTGCTAATGATCTGAAGCTTACAGACAATCTCGGTAGACAATAGGATTAATAGAGCGTTGCGACCGATCCAATCGATACTACATTTCGCCTGTCTTCTCTTACTGGTCGATTATCTCCTTACAGCCTTGTCAAAGGTGACGGTCATAACCAGGGGCTTTTCTCTGCATAAATAAGACACGACTGTGTAATATCTTACACATTACACTACTTGGAGTAATATCTTGCAACACTAAAGCCCTATTGGAATCAAAATTATTTATTACTTGGTTATCCGTGGTGCGTTGCTGCGATATCAGAAGAAAAGATTCTCAATTGGATCTCAAGAATCTCAAATTTAAATTGTGTTATCTTTATTGAAAACAGATACATTTACATTTATTTAAATTTTTAACGTTCTGTGTTTATTTCTTCGAGTGCTTTTAGATGAGTACATCTCCCGACTACATTTTTATCCTTTAAGTTTTATGAATAATTGAATTCATGAATTCTAACGACGTACGCAAGTCTCTGTAAAATAACTATAGCCACTGCCTATTATATATGAAATCATTCAAAGTCATAGATCACTAAATAATTTTTAATCACTATTTTAGGTTCTAAGCATACAAATAGTAACGTAATTCATAACTTCCTCAAAGCAAAACAATTTAGCGTAAACTTAATTCTATATCTATTTCATTCAAACATGTGGTTAACCTACGAGTAATAGAATTCATTTTTATGATGTTAAAATTATTTAATTTATAAATAATTATACATTTATTAACAGTAAATAATTTACGCGTAAACAGCTGTTATGAAAACTCGCATAAACACATTGAAAACGTGTTGAATAAAAGTTGCATTTAATTTTTTGTCAGCTGTACGTGATAGCGTAATTGCTACCATCTACGTTTTGTTATTTGCATTTGTATAAGTAATTCCTAGATATAAATTTAAATGTTAGAATGCTCGCTTAGATAAGTGGTAGCATTTTCTAATATCAATATAATTGAATGTATTTGTACAAAAGCACAACCTGTCGCAGGAAGATGTACTATACCTCGTAATTCACGGAAATGTTTTCAACAACCTCTCATAGTTTCATGTCAATCGGATTAGTTGGATCTATAATATTAATATTTAGTTCCATTTTAAGAGACTGAATGCTTGGTCAAAAAAGTGGTAGCAATTTATTTACTTTTTTCTAAATATCCCTTAGGTGCCATCAATCGGCTACAAATGTGCCTGAACGTTTCGCAGAATTGTACTCCCGCAACTATATAAAGTTGTATTAAAGCCTAAATATTAACTAGAATAAATCTAGATTTGTTAGGTCGATTAATGGTACAAATTATAATACAAAACCTAGAGACTACAAACACAATTACTTTTTACTCCATAAATTGAGCTACGCAATTTATAATTAGCTCTCTTATTTTATTACAATGAAATACCACATAAAAACACACGAAAAATGTTTTTAAATCCTGTACAAACAACTTTTAACTGATGACTATTTTAAAAATTCTCTAACTATTATAATATAATAATATATAATGGTAGCCCTCAGCCTAACACAAATACGTTAGCTAACAAATGTATTACTATCATGAATAAGGAAATAACGACGTCAGATCTTTGCAGGTATACTTAAACTGAAATAGTTTTTAAGTAAAGGTTTTATATTATATAGAAACTAAATATAATAAAATCTGTAATTAAAAACAAAAAACCCTGTGATTTCTTCAGCATTATTGGAAACTTTTCTAAACATAGTACTATTTTCGGTTACTGACAATTTACAAGAAAACAGGAGAAAAACAGTCTGATATAATATTTAATAAAATGTATCTCATGTAAAACGCTCGACTATAAGCGTTAATTACCAGAATAACTACTTTTATAATTATCGATTTATCATTGTTTGCCTTTTATACTGTCATTAAATGCAAGAATACTATGTGTAGAACATAATCTATCAGAAAGGGCAACTTGTTGTAGAAGGGAGTAAAATCAAGAACTATAGGAATAAAGTATTATTATTATTTTTTAATATAAAAATCGTTAATATTAAGGTAACCAGAAATAGCTAGTGAGAAAAAATCACAACGGTAAACATTAAAACAATTTACTCTAAGTTTACTATTGTAGCGCTTGGAGTGAGTAGTATACCTACACAAGGACTGATGAAGGTGACATCATCGTCGAAACTAGTATGTTTGTTTAAATAAGATACTGTGTTTGTTTTAATAAACTAATGTGTAATGATATTTTGAGTTAACTGTTTAAATTTTTACCGTTACAAAAAGCTTAACGGTAATGCAATAATATAACAACATTACCAATATAATAAATATATGAAAATTAGCTTCATTGTTTTTAATTTTTTTTTCATTTATTAAATCTTGCCAATTTAGTGCAAGTAAAATAAAATCAATATCTAAATTCTAAAAATGTATAAATGAAAGCAAATTTATGTAATTCACTCAAAACTTCAACACAAAAACCACATCAACAATAATCCAAACATCCACAAAATCTCTCTAAATACGAATTTTTAAAAAGAAACAGACAAAACAAGACTAAAAGCAACCTAATCTAAAATCAGCGACCTCAAACCAAGCACTGATATCTGAAATGAAGCTTTGCATACTATTTCCTCTCATTTGATCGAGTCCGTTTCTGAATTTGGAATTGAAACCTTCTATCCTATTGAAAAATAATTAATAAAACTTGTTAATAGATTCTTGCACTTCCTTACTCCACCCTCTAATTCCCCTCATTACAAATCTCACCTCCATGGTCTTGTTTGATTTAAAACATAGTAGGATTCTACTAATAAGATTTCAGTCGCTGGCAGTTATGGGTTGACTATCAATACGTTCGAACTGACATCGCATCCCTACCCTGCCACAGACCCATTCCTATTCTATTTTAAATCAAAGTTTAGATACTCTTGATGGTATTAGCAGATGGCAGTTATGGGTTGACTATCAATACGTTCGAACTAACATCGCATCCCTACCCTGCCACATACCCATTCCTATTCTATTTTAAATCAAAGTATAGATAGTCTTGATGGTATTAGCAGCTGGCAGTTATGGGTTAACTATCAATACGTTCGAACTGACATCGCATCCCTACCCTGCCACAGACCCATTCCTATTCTATTTTAAATCAAAGTTTAGATACTCTTGATGGTATTAGCAGATGGCAGTTATGGGTTGACTATCAATACGTTCGAACTAACATCGCATCCCTACCCTGCCACATACCCATTCCTATTCTATTTTAAATCAAAGTATAGATAGTCTTGATGGTATTAGCAGCTGGCAGTTATGGGTTAACTATCAATATGTTCGAACTGACATCGCATCCCTACCCTGCCACAGACCCATTCCTATTCTGTTTTAAATCAAAGTATAGATACTCTTGATGGTATTAGCAGCTGGCAGTGGCGGGTTGACTTTCACATAGTTCGAACTGTCAATACCGCATCCCTACCCTGCCACAGGCCCATTCCTATTCTATTTTAAATCAAAGTATAGATACTCTTGATGGTATTAGCAGCTGGCAGTGGCGGGTTGACTTTCACATAGTTCGAACTGTCAATACCGCATCCCTACCCTGCCACAGGCCCATTCCTATTCTACTTTAAATCAAAGTATAGTGATATTAGCTCCCGGAAACTGTTCACGCTAATTTTGGATAGTTTTCCAACATAGGATGATTGTTATTTGGCGAGAGACCCAACAAAGATATGCAGTTCTGTTTTATATTGAGTGATTTGGTTTGCTTATTTTTGTATCGAGAGTGCTTTTCCCATTTACAAATACAGCAGCTAGGTTTAATGACAGTCATGTTTATTTTGTTGCTAGAGACTCGTAGAGTTGTAACCAGGGTATTTATTTTCCTTATTGACTAATGATGAATTAGGCTTTATCCCTTTGTTAATCTTATTGGAACATTACACATTTTATTCCATATATAATTTAATTATTACAATCTATTACACATAATTGTTCATGTAGTATAGTTTTTAAAAAGGATAAAGGTGAAAGGAAAATTTATCCTTCATGTAGACTTCTTACTAACTCCGCCGTAGCCTGGTCCAAAGTCCAGGTTGAAAAAGGAGGAGCGTTGGGCGTGAGCCCTGCTACCTCACCCTTTAAAAATCATTTGCAATGAAGCCTCAAAGATATACAGCCGGACAGTCATTAAGAAAACGAATCAGGAATCATAAAAAGAACATTACACTTGGATTATGGAACATTTTATCAGTATAGAGACTGGGAGCTCTCCGGCGTCTCCTAGAACATATTGACTATACAAGAACTGACTTAAATGCAATCCAGTGAGTCAGATGGATCGGCAATGGAGTTGTGGAATAGTAGTACTATTCGGTTTACTACAGCTGCCATTAGAGTCAAAATGTATAAGACCCAGAAGCCTATTTGATGGAACTATCTATAAAATGAGAGAAAAAAGAAGTCCTAGACTTAGATGGATGGATTATGTGATGAGGATGCCAGAACCATGCTGAATCTGAGGAACTGGAAAGCTGCAGCACAGGATCGAGCTACCTGGCAAAGGCTCATTGAGGAGGGCAACATAGGACTGTAGCGCCATGGAAGTGGAAGTAGAGTTATTTCCACTCAATGGACTGGACATTATTGACTTTGTTTGTCCAACAGAGCCAGAGCTGTGTCTGTCTCCATATAATGTTAGGAGATTGGACAATCAAAAGCTCAAACGTAAACTCAAAACGTAAAATTAATCAACTATCATTTGCTAATGCTTTCTAAGTATTCAGAAAATCAACGTTTATGACCAATTAAAGTAAATAAAATGTTTCTTAAACATGGTTTGAAAACTTATATGTTATTACAAAACACGATACAATGTTCACAATAATTAAGTCTTGATGTTACAAGTATATAATAATTTATTAGCTTGTATTATTTAATTGAGAGATATAATTGACCAGACCTAGTTTAATAGTATTAATACGGAGTTTAATTTCTTTTGTAATAAGCTAGAATATATATATATATATATATATATATATATATATATATATATATATATATATAGAGAGAGAGAGAGAGAGAGAGAGAGAGAGAGAGTTGTCAGTTTATTTATCGATGAATTTTAATGTACTGGGTTGAACCTGAATTAAAGTAACATACATAAAGTGTAACAAAAGGTAATATTTGCCATATTTTGTAGTTCCTAAGGTTCCCCTTTACATCCAATACCACCTTACTGCTATCTTGATATGATCATGTCTAGCGTTAAAGGAAATGAGTGATTTACTTTACCAAAAGAGAGCAATATCCAGTATCAGAAAACTTTAAACTATAGAAAGTGTGGGTTGAAGCACCTTGACTATGCGCTAACAGTCTTGATCGTAGTGCACCTGGCAATATCTTTTTTGGTGAATATTTTGTTTTATTTGACGGCTGATAGACGAGTAACCTCAAACATTTAAAGTTCCTAATGAATTATCTTATTAAAGTAATAATTTCTAAACAAAGCGAAGGCCTTTAAAAGACTCCAAATTGGATAAATATCATAATTATTTAGGATGATTATTTAGGAGATAATAAAATGTAATCTTTTTCAAATACACAAATCGTAAACAATGATATAAAGCAGCTGCTACTTAAAATATATAACAGTAATCAATTATATATTTATTAATGTAAACTTATAGAAGATTTCATTGAACAAATGTAAACATAACCTCTAAGTAACCTTTAAGCATATTTCTTTCTGTGAGTGGCTTTCCGAAATATTCCTAATAGTTCAGTAGTCATCAGGAAAAAAGTATCAAGTCCGTATTTTAGTATTGTAGAGAGGGTGAAATTGCCACTAATTCTCCTTATAATTTCAGTGAAGTTATAACTTCACTTTCTATTACCACACTCTTATGAAAACTGTATTTTATGCAGTGATAAAAAAGGTGTCTTCAAAAGTCTATAAATAGATTTCTCATCAAGATAAAAAATATTAATAGGAAAACTGAAACAATAAAGGGAAGTGCCATTATACATGTACATTAGACGTGCGTTAGAAAAACGTAGATACCATGGGGTGTATGTGTCTGTCTGTCTGTCTGCTCTCTCTCTCTCTCTCTCTCTCTCTCTCTCTTTCTCTCTCTCTCTCTCTCTCTCTCTCTCTCTCTCTCTCTCTCTCTCTCTCTCTCTCTCTCTCTGTATGTGTGTGTGCCTTGTGGGTGTGTAGTGAGACAGAGAGAGGCTATGTAATATTTGAGTTGCACTTGTGCGACACACGTTAGCAGTCCTCCTACCGACCTAAAGCACACGGCTAAAGTGTTTAGAAAATAAATCACCATCCCATGAATATGCTATCGCATATTTTGTCAATTAAATAGAATTGTATGATAAAGGGAGTGTCTGGTGATAGACCCGTCAACCGCTATGTGATTGATGTACAGTTGATGTACCGTCTGCATAATGTACTGCATGTAAATCAGAGACAAGGGGCAACAATGTAAAGACCCCGATTTTCCCGGGTTCTAATTCGTAAAAGAAAATTCCATTACTTTTTTTAAAACAAACATATTATATTTTTATTTTTGGTCTTTGTTGTTAGTGTTTAAAGTATTTCGTAAAATTAATTTTCCCTGATTCACATTTTAACATTTATTTTTCACTTTTTGTAATCATACAACCTTTTAACACATTTTCGTCCGTCTTTCCTTTAATGTTATTTAAATATATATATATATATATATATATAAATAACACAATAAGTATTCTTGTATATTAATAAAGAACATACATATATAAAGAACATATATATATATGTTCTTTATATATATATATATATATAAATAAATAGATAAATAAATAAATATATATATATATATATATATATATATATATATATATATATATATATATATATATATATTGAATAACCTACGTTGTTTTAAATTAGCAAACAAGAAAACGTATTATATATATATATATATATATATATATATATATATATATAATATATTATATATAAATTATATATATATCAGAAACATTTTGAAGAGTTTAAGTTTTATAAATTAATAAAATGTCCATTATGTAAAACTATTTAAAGATGCTACAAAACAAACTTGTAGTGAGATTACAGTTGTCACTTTAAATTTATTTATAATTGGCATACTAGCTACGAAAAAAATGTCGTTTGCTTTAATATCAGTGCAAACATACAAAAGGAAAGTAACCTAAGAAATGAAAATAGCTATTCGGTTAAATTGAAGTAGACCGGTGGCCATTGTTATGTTTAAGATTACTAGACGCTATGCTACTATTGTCGTCTTTGAAAGAAAAAAAAGATTTTAATAAATACAGGATGAGCGTGAGGATAGAAATATCTTTAATAACAGTGCTAATAACTAAATATTTTCCATATATCGATATATATATATATATATATATATATATATATATATATATATATATATATATATATATGAGTTATATGAACATTTCATAATTTAATGCGTGTTAGGAAAATTCCTGCTTACGCAGCTTTTGTATTATATAGGTGGTGAGAACAGAGCCCCGGCGGTCTGTAAGTCGCCTCTGTATCGCACAGACGTTTTCCGCTCCAACTGTATGTACATCAGTTGTATTTGAATTGTTTTATTAAGTATAATTTATGTAACAGTTTTCCAAATTAATTGTTTATTAAATTCAACAAATGTTTGTAAAAATAAAATCATTTTTTAAAAACCTTTCGTGCTTAATATAACACGTAACTGGCGCAGTCGGTAGGACATCTCGGGAGAATTAATGAACAAAATTTTTTATCGATTTCAATCGTTAACCGAGATACTGCAAAAACTCGATTCATTACAGAGCGCATATCTGTAAACTTTAGTAGAGTGAATATCTACAACAACTAAATAGAGCGCATATCTATTAAGAGCACGAGTGAATATCGTGTAAGTGAAAAGTGAAAAGTGAAAATTGTTCAAATGAGCAAAGTATTTTGGATCCACTTGTAAGTAGATCGTATGAAATAGAATTAAGAAAAGTAGAGTAAATACTTTTAATTTTATGTAATTGATTTTTAATTTTTATTATTTTGAAAAATAATATTAAATAATGGCAACGCCAATATTCAAGAAGGAATATCTTGATATGATTCCTGAGTATAGTGGAGAGCCCACTATGCTCCACAGATTTATTTCAATATGCGATAAGGTAGTAAATAAGTTTTATGTAAACGAAAATCCAGAGGATTTTCAAAATGAATATCTGTTCTCCTCTATTCTTTCTAAATTAAAAGGCAAGCACTAGAAATGGTCGTAAACTCTAACTCTTACAATTGGCACGAAATTAGAAAAGTATTATTAATTAGTTATTCAGACAAAAGAGATTGTTTCACATTAAACTTAGAGATGTCAGAATTAAAACAGGAAAGTAACGAATCACCATTTCAATACTATGGGAAAATTCAAAAGTTACTAAATTTACAAATTTTATTTTTTATGAATAAAGAGCCTCAAAGGCAGATGGCTAAAGACGTTTTAATAGAATACGTTCAGAAACTAGCTTTAAGAGTTCTCCTTAGGGGTTTGCATGAACCCATCGGGTCACTAATGCGTACCAAGAACCCTAACACTCTTAGTGAAGCACTTAATATGCTCACAAACGACTTTAACGAATTTAACAGACAACTACGAAGAAGAGACCGTTAAAAACGATCAGGACGATTTTTTAGGACATACAAGCCTCGGAATCGATTTTCAATAATGAATCTACAAAGCGAAAATAACGAGCTACCATTTATATACAACACAGACACCAAATCTAGAATATTAATTGACACAGGCAGTACTAGATCATTTATGCGAAAATCTTTACGCTGGAAAAATTATAAAACAAGCATAAAAAAGAGCCGTTTGAAGTAATCACCGCACACGGCACTTCAAAAGAAAATTTTTGCTGCACCATACCTCTGTTATCTAAAAAAGCAATTAAATTTTATTTATTTGACTTTCATCAGAATTTCGACCTATTACTCGGGCTAGACAATATAACGGATTTAGGAATAAGCTTAGACTTTATAAATAATAAATTAATACTTTGTGATGAGGAAATCCCTATTCAATATTTTAACACTGAAAAAGGAAGTTGTAATAAAACGGACAGCACGTCAATAAAGCATGAAACAATTTAGTTATGTTATACAAGCCCGCAGTAGCCAAACAGTTAAATTAAAAATACAAAATATTCATAACGGAGAAGGTATTTTACCACACAAACAAGTGAACGGATTAGAAATTCCGCAGTGTATAGTTTCAGTGCATAAGGGTGAAGCCTATTGCCCTATTATAAACAATACGGAAGAAAATGTAAAATTAACAATAAGTAAACCATTAGAGGTAAAATCTTTAGAGGAATATAATATTTTCAAACCTGATGCAATTCAAAGGAACACTAATTTCAATATGTTCGATTATAAACAAACAAAATCAGGAAGTAAAAATTTCGATTTATCAAAATTTAGGATGGAACATATGAACTTAGAAGAAAAATCCGCCGTAACAAATTTATTAAAAGAATATGCTGATTTATTTCATATTGATGGAAACAATTTAACCTTTTCCAATCAGATAAAACATGTTATTAGGACTACTGACGAAATTCCCGTATACTCTAGGAATTAGAGATACCCAGAAATCTACAAGAACGAAATTAATAAGCAAACTGAAGACATGCTTAAACAAAAAATTATCAGACCTTCAAATTCTCCATGGAACCCTCCTGTCTGGATTGTACCCAAAAAACAAGACGCTTCTGGCAAAAGAAAATTTCGATTAGTAATAGATTTTAGAGGATTAAACAAAAAAACAATTGACGATAAATTTCCCTTGCCAAACATTACCGACATATTAGATAAATTAGGACGATCTCAGTATTTTACAACTTTAGATTTGGCCTCAGGATTTCACCAAGTAGAAATGGATAAAAATAGCATAGAAAAATCAGCGTTTTCAACAGAAACGGGACACTACGAGTTTTTAAGAATGCCCTTTGGACTAAAGAATAGCCCCCCTACTTTTCAAAGAATTATGAATAATATTCTGAGAGGCATTCAAAATGAAACATGTTTAGTTTATCTAGATGACATTATAATTTATTCCACTAGCCTCAAAGAACATATACAAAGACTTAAAGAAGTATTCGACAGATTACGCAGAGCCAACTTTAAAGTACAGGTGGATAAAACAGAATTTTAAAGAAAAAAGTAGCATATCTAGGACATGCTGTGACACCGGAGGGCGTAAAACACAACCCAACAAATATTTTGGCAATCAAGGACTATCCAATACCTAAAACCACCAAACAATTTAAAGGATTTTTAGGACTATTAGGCTATTATGGAAAATTTATTAAAAACTTCGCCAAAATAACAAAACTGTTTACTAACTGTTTAAAGAAAAATACAAAAATAAACATAAAAATCCATACTTTATAGAATGTTTTGAAACATGTAAAAATATATTGACTAATGAGCCCCTTCTACAATACCCAGATTTTGAAAAGGAGTTTACTCTAACGACAGACGCTAGTAATTATGCACTAGGAGCAATTTTAAGCCAGGACAAAAATGGAAAAGAACTTCCTATAACGTATGCCAGCAGAACTTTAAACGACAGCGAAACTAATTACTCCGCGATTGAAAAGGAATTATTAGCAATCGTATGGGCCACAAAACATTTCAGGCCTTATTTATTTGGGAGAAAATTTAAAATGTATACAGACCATAAACCTTTACAATGGTTATTTTCAGTTAAAGAACCAAATTCCAAACTTTTAAGATGGAGATTAACATTAGAAGAATATGATTATGACATAAGATACAAAAAAGGCAAACTAAACCAAAATGCAGACGCATTGTCTAGAATACAATTGAATGTCACTGATAAAAAGTCAACGAACACCCAACACACTGTAGAACCAGACCTTGAGTTATCTCCAGCTGGATTACTGCAACGTTACTTCCCGGAACTGAACGATAGAGATAACGAATCTATGGTCGTACAACTCGACGCAACAGATAACGCCAACTTAGAGGTTAATGAAGAAAGCGACAGTCAGACTATTCACTCCAATTTTGAAGGGAACATCCAAATTGAAATAACAATTTCCGACGAGCCTGTAAATTTTGGAAAAAATCAAATATTTTTATCATTAGTAAAATATGAGCCGAAGAAAGTAAAATTATAAAGCAAAAAAATTCGTTTAATAGTCGAAATATCGGAAAATAATTTTAAAGAAGAATTTTGTAAAATCATATTTGGTACCCAAAATAAAATATAATCTATATTTTGAAGACGATTTTTATGAGACATTTGCATCATGCATAGCCAAAAATTTCAAACAAACTGAACTAAATTTAGTTAAGTGTAATAATAAACTCTTAGACCTAACTTCGGAAGAAGATACCTTAGCATAGAAGAAGTAATTATCATGTTAGCAAAACCAAACACCGCGGGATACAGGAAACATACGAACAAATTAAGCGAAGATATTATTGGCCTAATTCAAAATCACTAATTCAAAATTTCATAAATCAGTGTGACATATGTCAAACAATCAAATACGACAGAATTCCCTTACAGCTAGAAATGAACTTGACACTAACAGCTGCAAGACCATTTCAGATAATTCACGTTGACACAATCTCCTTGGAGAAGAATTCGTTTATCAGCATAGTCGACGCGTTCTCACGATATGCTCAAGCTTATCGCTTGGGAAGCTCTTAAGCTACAGGGATTGCAGACAAGCTATTAGATTACTTCACGCATTTCTGCTTACCAACAGTTATTATCTCAGACAATGGAACGGAGTTTAATAACAGAATTGTAAAGGAGATATTAGACTTGCATAAAATCAAAATTCACTTTATCAGCACACAAAACCCCCAATCAAACGGATTATGTGAAAGATTTCATTCCACTTTAATAGAACACATAAGGCTGTTAAATAATCAAATCGAATTTAAAAAGACAGTATAATTAAGAAAGTTAAATACGCTACAATAGCTTATAACAATAGCATACATTCAGTCACAAAATTAACGCCGTGCGAAGTCTTATTTGGACACATAAATTCAAACACTTTATTAGATATAGATTTAGAAAAACAAATTGTAAATGACTACGTTTTAAACCATAAAGAAAAAACAAAAATACTTTATGAAAACATTAGGAATAGTAATGAAAAAATTAAAGAAAAAGTTTTAGAAAAAAGGAATATAAACAAAGAACCACTTCCAGAAATACCATCTGAAGTTTATATAAAGTCAGTTCAGAAGCAAAGCAAAACGAAAAAAAGATACAGCAAGGAAGAAATAGCTTCGTTAGATAAAGAAAGAAAAACTGGAAAAATAAAGCCTAGACATCATAACAGAAAAGACAAAATACATTTGTCGAAAATTAAAAGGCCTAAGAAGAAAAAAAATGTAATTAATGACCAAAATCCTTCTTGTTCATATTCAACACAATCAAATTAAAAACCCTACCATACCTTTGTCCACTAATTCTATGCAAGAAACTTTATTAAACTTTTAAACAACATTGTTTTATTAATTGTTTGTGTTGCAAACTTTTGTAATTTATTAAATGATATATAACTAATTATGGTAATAAATATTGTTAATTATTTGAAATATGTTAATCACAAAAAAAAATTGTAATTGAAGAAAATTAGAAACTATACTCTTAAAGAGATAACAAAACAAAAAGAATTCTTATAAGCTGACTAGAATCCTTTATCAAAGCTATAACAGGCAATTTAAATGTAAATGATGGTAAAAATTATGAAAAATTATATAAAACTTTTATTGTAATCAATGTAAATTTTGTAGAACAAAAAAAATTAGATTCTGATAACAATTGTATATGTTATAAACATCTTGTATCTATCCTATGATAGAAAAGACTCATTATAAACTGTATTAATCAATTCCAAATACTTTTGCTCAGTTGAATTATAATGAACAGAAAATTAGACTGTAAAATGCCCATCATCAAAAAACAATAACGCCTACAAACTGCGAGGATACTGCGTTGGAAATCGCAGACAACCCATTTAACTGGATCTTGGAAATCAACCTTTGCCTGGTGACCTCCAGTGAAGAGGACTTCAACCGATGCCGAAAATTGCCCTTTACGGAGGCCTATTCAGCAGCTTATATACTTCGCCCTCATCAAGAAGAAGAAGAGGACTTCAACCGATGCCGAAACTTCGCCAACCCCGGAAGTTTTCTTTAGGGATGGAGGAGTTATATGAACATTTTATGTGAACATTTCATAATTAAACGCGTGTTAGGAAAATTCCTGCTTACGCAGCTTTTGTATTATATAGGTGGTGAGAACAGAGCCCCGGCAGTGTGTAAGTCGCCTCTGTATCGCACAGACGTTTTCCGCTCCAACTGTATGTATATCAGTTGTATTTTTGAATTGTTTTATTAAGTATAATTTATGTAACAGTTTTCCAAATTAATTGTTTATTAAATTCAACAAAGGTTTGTAAAAATACAATCATTTTTTAAAAACCTTTTGTGCTTAATATAACACGTAACTTATATATATATATATATATATATATATATATATATATATATATATATGTGTGTATATATATATATATATCCATGAAATGATATAATAAATTAAATAATATAATATGTCATTATTTATTATAACAGTTATTAAATACATTATCGATTTACATTTCATAAAAAAAAATAATTTTAAAATTAAATCCCGGAACCTTTATAATAATTTAGCGTTACCTAACATCTAACTAAACATCTAAATAATTATATTTCATTTACTGCAATGCTAGAGGATATCACAATGGTATTTTTTCATTTCATTAGGCGTATAAACATATAAATTTTAGATTCCCCACCACGTCAGAACACAACATACAAATTACTAGTGGTGAAAGCTCGAATGTTCCAAATTTAATACTGTAATGGTCAATGATTGTCCTTGTGCCTTGTTTATAGTTATTTTGAATGCAAGACGCGAAGGAAATTGTACTCGTTTGAAATCAATAGGTAGATCTGATGAAATAATCGGTATTCAAGGAATTGAGACCATCTCTCCTCTCAACTTGCCACCTCAGATTTCTGCCCAGATCAAGTTGGGTGTCCGGGCGAAAAAAAAATGTATTTCTATTCTTGGATAATGTTTATAATTTTAAAATTAATTTTAATTATTTGATTTTAGTAACCCTAATATAGATATACATTTTAACATTAGACTTATGGAAGCCTGTAAACTGAACCATCCTAAGAATCTGAGGCTGAACCTTGTGGATGAATTTACACTAACGTCACACGAACCATCCTGGGAATATGTTAAGCATTTTCCCGTTTACTTTAAACTTCTGTTTAGCGCTTTAGGCGTTCATAAGACATTTCATAAATTCATATATACATACATCGGTTTTCGAACAATCCCAAAGCTGTGGGGCAGTGTCCTATGGGCGGAACTACACCACACTTCACATGAACCATCCAGGGAGTATGTTGAAAAAACGCTTTAAATTTCATCAACTTCTCTACAGCAGTTTATGAGTCCATAAGATACATACATACAAACATACATATAGACATCTGTTTTTGAACCATCCTAAACCTCTGGGGTGGAGCCCTGTGGATGGATCTACACCAAACTTAACACAAACCATCCTGGGAATATGTTAAACAATTATTCCAAATTTCATTAACTTATGTTCAGCGTTTTAGGCGTCTATAACATACATACACACAAACATACATATACACAAGCATTAATTTTTATAGATATAGATTAGTGGCATTTTCAATGGCTTCATTTATAGTCAACAGCTAAAACAAGAATCTCATATATATGCACTATAAGTATTAACAAAGTGGTTGATTAAGGCCTAATATAAGTACTGATCTTATATAAATGTTCGTTATATTTTATACATAATATCATTAAAACTTAGGCATAAACAAACAAATAATTTCAAGGCCATCGGAGATACGGACAAGAATTAACAGGTTTTTCAATATTATCGTCGGGCATAAATTATTTAAAGGGAAATGGAAAATATGACATAAACACGCAATCAAGGTTACCGTTAGTCATTATTACAGATATGCCGTTTAAAGATACGCTTGATAAATGCAAAGGCAGACAGATCACAAATGGCCACTAAACATAAATTATCTTTCAATAAATCGTTTAGCCTGAAGAGAGTCTGTGCATTAAAGCCCACATGATGTTTGTATACAGCAAAGGTCGGAACTAAAAATAATACAGCCCGACACGCTTCAATAATACTTTAATAAAAACATCGCCTGATATGTAAACCGCAATAAATAAACGCAGGCACTAATCGGAAGTGATGGTTATGTTTGGTTTCTGCGCCGCGCGAGAATTAATCGACTGTTCTTGCATTCACTCTGCAAGATAGTTTATTTTAAACAATGCATGGTATTCTCAAGTGTTATTTATATTTTTTGAAGTTATGTAATTAATTTACAAAACATACATAGCCTAAGTTCTCCACCTGGTATTTGTTTTTTATAAACACTTGAGATTCATAGGTTAGGAACTAACAAGAATAACTTATCCAACGTTTAATTAAAAAACGACGTCATGAAAATCAGCTGGTCTTATAATATGGTATATATTATTCCCACTGAAAATATGAACATTTTTTTCAAATATTCTTAAACATTCAATAGAGTATCACATTCAGCTAGAATGGATAAATAAACAATACAAAAAACTATATAGGTATAGTCCATATAATATTTAGTGTATAAATAACTTCCTTGAATATAATATTGAATAATGTTACTCTACTCGCAAATAGTTTTTATTAAAATCGTGGAAAATAGAGAAAGGAATACTAACAGAAAAACCGTTAAATCAGGACAAAGACGTGTAATGTGTGACTAGAATTTTTACGTTGAACAAGTTGAGGAAATATACCTGAGAAAATATTTATCAAAGTTAAAAAAATCAATCCAATATAGGTAGATGTGGAAATATATCAAGAATTTATTTAGTGTTAAACTTTGCTGAGGATGGATGAAAGAGGTGAGATAAAGGGAACGTGGACCTAGATTTCCCATAAGAGAGAAATACTTGATAACATTTCCTATCAACAAATCTCGATTACGGAAGAAAATATTACAAATTATTTAAATTATTGCGCATTAGTGAACAAAGAACAAACAGGGAAAGGGGATTATAAAACAGGTCTAAGGTTATTTTAGTACACCTTAACCAAATAATATTCCTTTTGTTTTTGAAATAAAATCTATAGAGTCTTTAAAATGCATTTTAGTTTGGGCCTACTGTAATGATGCATACAAATCTATATAAATAATAATGTATTAACAAAAAGGAACCAAAATTTGAAAGGGGACCTTCGGGGAAAGAGCAGGTTGGACAAGCTTGTAGAGTCACGCCGACAGGTGGAACTTCAAATCCACCTCACGATATCAGGAGAGTGGCTTGTTTAGCGCTGTATCTGACCGACCTCGCGAGGTGACTGAATGTCTCTACGCCAGAGCACTAATTGGCATCCCTGAGCGAACAGTGTTGCATTGTTTGAGCGTCGGCCTGTCAGTCTATCGCCTGTCTGTGCCTTGTCTCTCGTTAATGTGGCAACGCCGCATTTTAAGCCACCCACAGGATTTCTTACAGCCGCATTTAATAGTAGTAGTAGAAATAAAAATAAATGTTCGTTTGCCTAAACTTAGTAATATAAGAAAGTTCTTTATCAATTGTTGAGAAATTATGGTAGTACCACGTTGCATTTCAAATATGTATATATATATATATATATATATATATATATATATATATATATATATATATATATATATATATATATTAAATATGGGGATATGTTTTCTTGCAATATAGTTAATAAATTTAAAATATTTCAAAAACAAGAATACTTTTAATGAATATATTTATTCAAAGCTTTCACCGATAAAATAGTATCAGCATCTTCAAGAAAATAATTATCTAATAAAATATTTTTACAAAATTCTGTAAAAATATTTTGGAATTTTGTAAACATATTTTATTAGATAATTATTTTCCTGAAGATGCTGATAGTATTTTATCGGCGAATAGCTTTGAATAAATATATTCATTAAAAGTATTCTTGTTTTTGAAATATATTTTAATTTATTAATTATATATATATATATATATATATATATATATATATATATATATATATATATATATATATATATATATATATATATATATATATGTTTGTGTGTGTGTGTGTGTCTGTGTGTGTGTGTGTGTGTGAAAATATGAAATACCTGACTAAAGAACACTCTGAAGCAATTCGTTATCCACTCTCTCAAGCAAAAGCATAACAGAATATAAATATATTTTATATAAAATCGTGAAATTAGTTTTCAAATTATAAAATTATAAGAACAAATATAAACATTTCAAAATGAAACTTCACATAGGATCTTCAAATGATGTAGTACTTATTAAATATTTATTTAATAATGTACGTTTCATAACAAGAACATATAAATATAATTGCTAAAAGTTTTATGTTATATTAAAATTATTGAGATAATTGCCAGTATCTGCTCGTTAACAGTTAAAATGATATTCATTAGAAAGTCAACAAGGCCCTTAGTATAATTTTTGACAAGTGAATAGGTCTTGATATTTTCAATAATGATAAATTGATGAAAATCTTGTGGCAATTTCTTTTAAAACATTCATTTGTGAAAAATGTATATTAGGAATTTTACAAGCGGTAAGTATATGTAGATTAAATAACCATATGGTTTATCAAATAATATGAAATAATAATACAAGTAGTCTAATTAAAATATGAGTAGGCCTACAAAATTTAGATATACAGAGGTTTATTGAAATTATAACATGAACAGTTGTAAACTTCGCTTAAAATGCTGACACCAAATGTGTGGTCTGAAAATATAAAATTTTTAAATCTTCAAAATTTGATTTTTATTGGATTAAAGATAAAATTTGGATATAGGAGGAGATGCTTGCATAGCCGTTATCTGAAAGCAGCCGGATAACCTCAGCGCAATATCGTCGTAAAGTTTAAGCGAATATTGTTGCCATTACATTGAAGTTTTCACAGCAGAGTTTAAGTACGTACTTAAAGGCGATTATCATAAACTAAGAAATCTGCAGATAAAGACTACTGCTTGAATGAATAGGGGAGGGTCTTATAACTTTTATTGTGGAAGGGTAAACTCGCCGAAAGCTTAAGCTACTTTCACATATCAGTATTTTAATTGAAAGGAAATAAACCACTAAATAAATATTCCTTCTACTTATCTACAACCATTGATATTGTGGCTACCACAATAAAATCATACAGGATTAATGTAAACAGATAGTTAGCTTTTGGAGGTGTGTTGGAATAGGGCTACGCACGTGACAGAAACAAAAGACTTCTTCTAGGCCTCAATAGTGGGTGCAAACATCTTTGCTGCAATTTACCAAAAATGTCTTTAATCAGCTGTCGAAGTGTTAGCGCTAGCACATCCCGGGATAAAGTGAAAATATCTGTGTAGACGTGCCTAGCACTCCTACTTTTAATAGAAGTATATATACAAATGAAGTTAATTTAACAGGGAAAAATAATTTCTTTGTGAAATACGAAATAATAATAACTAAATAATAATTTAGATAAAAACATTACTCAAATTAATTATTTTTGTATATGTCAAGTAAACGAAAAACACCTTCCGCTGGTACTTATTTTAAAATACATTTACGTTCAGATTTGATAATTGAAAACCTAATCCTTCTTATATCTCATACACGTCTCTCAGTACATGGCACTACACTCACTGTAGCTGTGGTGGGACACAATTTGACTTCAGGGTGTTACGTGTCGATAAAGTGAAATAACTATGTCGTGAAATCACCAAACAAGTCACGAGCCAGAAACAATGGTTTCTAGATTAAATCACAATATTTGTACTTGGTTAGTTGGATAGCTGCGTTCCCAAGCACTCATTGATTTTGCCTTTGTTCTAATGGTATTTATTATGTGTTTTAGATGATTGTAAATACAATAAACACAAAACAAACGCTCTTAAAACGCAATGGAATTGCGTGAGTGCTAGAACGAAGCTGTTAACTACGGAACAGTTACATTGTTAGTTCCAAAAACAATGGAGATTACTTTCAGTGGATGTTACTTGGTCATCAGGGCTTACGTTTATGTAATGGAGCCTATGTAAGTGAGATGTTTCGCCCCTACTCCTGGAACACTCTTATTGAAAACAACCAGGTAGATGTTTATTGGGAAGGTACGTCCAGCTAGATACGTCCCTTAGAGACCGTACACAACAGGTATGCATTGCTATAGGTATAATCCCAGAATTCCTATTCCCCTAAATCAAAGATCGCATATGTTTATACTATAATCCAATCGATTTTTTGTAACAAAAATAACTTTTTTTCAACCAGATTTCTTCAGGGAAGCTATCCTTCCCACACTATTCAACAGCTTTCTCCTATTTTTAAAACCAGGACATAATGTAGTTTCATTAATCCTATCTTACTATATCTATCCTTCTTTATCCTTCTCCTTAAAAGGTGTTTAATTGTTAGACCTCTTTTGGATCGAGAGAGAGAGAGAGAGAAAGAGAGAGAGAGAGAGTGAGAGAGAGAGAGGCTACTGCATGTGTGCAACCTTGCCATGATCCTCGTCTACTTATATATTCCACCTCGTCCTGATTCGGAAATATATCTTAATCCTACCTAGGTTCATATTCCTTTTCTATCCGTCGTAAACAATAGTTGATAGCATTAAAAAATATTATTTATTATAAACCTACTTTGAATGCACTTCATTGGCGTTAATATCGTAACAACGAAAACAACTCTCTTACTGGTAGCTTATGGTGCGACCACGTAACCGTGCACTTGGCCTTGCGTGTACTACCACTTCTGAAAAAATGTTACATATTGAGAATGTTGTATACGTCAACCGCTTTTGCATCTGATATGTTAACCCTATTTCAAGATTTTTATTTCATACCGAAGCTAATTTATTATCGAATGTTTCTAATATCGGATGCAGATATTAGATAAATTACTACTAGACTGATAAGTCAGTGTTTTGACTACTCTACTTATCATGTTTGTAGGAGAGTATTTATAGTGCCCTCTACCTCCCATCTCGCCTAATGCGATCTCTTAAGGCAGCATGCATGGTTTCGCGCACTCTCGTACACGTCATTTGGGTATCGGGCAGGTGCAGCTTGAGGGGTTTACCACTATCACTTGTTTACAACACAGAAACAGCGTTTTTTAAACAGATTTTGGCTCTGAAACTTTCCTCCTTATCTACTTGTTTTACTTCAAGCTGGAAGAGCTTATCACCGTGTTACGATAAACAAACCTGTGACCAGGTATTATCTGTGACAATGTTCCCAATAGTACGTACATAATTTACTTTAACAAAACAACCTTACATTACAACAGGCGGCTAAAATATCTCTTTTCGTAATACAACCGAAGTGACAGACCTATCTATACCATCTCCTTGAACAGAAATTCTTCTACGTTGAACCTATATTTTGAAAGACCGCTTCGGAGCCAAATATTCGTCCTTTTACGTCCAGTTATAACTTGTTAATCTTACGTCTCATTATCTCAGTCTTCGCTGACTACTCCAACATTATTGTACCCAATCGATAGTTGTACATGGGCTGTAATACCCATTCCTTACCAGCGTACTCTATGCCCCTTCGGTGCTAAATATTTGTTATATTACCTAAACATGCTTTACCGTACCCAGTTGTTGCCTACGGTTACCTATTCATACTTTATTCTACCCAATTTATGTCTGTTCATGCCCATTAATACTCATTCGTTACCTATAAACGTTACTACCTTCTATCTGATCAAATCGTTTTCTGTGAATGCTCTATCCTGTTCTTACCTGAGGACACCAGATCCCTTATTACTCCATCGTTTGTTGTTTATACCGTATTGAGGCAATCAATAACTGTACATGCTCATTAATACCCATTCGTTACCTGTGGACTCTATGACTCCCTATTTTGCCAAATTGCTGGTTGTTCATACCCTTTTCATATTCGGTTGTTACCTTTGGTCCCTATGTTGCTCTATCTTGCCCAATCGTTAATTGTTCATTCCCATTTGTTACCTGATGACCTTACGAACCACTATCCATCTTTCCAAATCGTTAGGTGTGCATACTCTAGATACCCAGTCGTTACCTGTGGACTTTAGGAGTCCTTATCTTGATCCTTCATTTACTATTCAAACATCATTGAACTTTATCAATATCATGGCCTCTTTGCCATTCTTTACCTTTGGACTCTATGACCACTATCTTGCCTAATCGTTATCTATGCATGCTTTACCATACCCGGTTGTTACCTGTTGTTCCTGCCACTCTCTATCTTGCCCAATCGTTACCTATACATGCGTTATCTATCTCAGTTGTTACTCCTTGATACTATCACTCTCTATCTGGTCTTATAGTTAGCTATTCATACCTTATTGTGTCACATCGATAGCTGTGGACTCTACTACGCCCTATCTTGCCTAATTGTTATCTATGCATGCTTTACCATACCCGGTTGTTACCTGTTGTTCCTGCCACTCTCTATCTTGCCCAATCGTTACCTATACATGCGTTATCTATCTCAGTTGTTACTCCTTGATACTATTACTCTCTATCTGGTCTTATAGTTAGCTATTCATACCTTATTGTGTCACATCGATAGCTGTGGACTCTACTACGCCCTATCTTGCCTAATTGTTATCTATGCTTGCTTTACCATACCCAGTTGTTACCTGTTGTTCCTGCCACTCTCTATCTTGCCCAATCATCATCTATACATGCGTTATCTAACTCAGTTGGTACCCGTTGACCCTATCACTCTCTATCTGGTCACATAGTTACCTATTCATACCGTATTGTGTGAAATCGATATCTGTGGACTCTACGACGCCCTATCTTGCCTAATTGTTATCTATGCTTGCTTTACCATACCCAGTTGTAACATGTTGTTCCTGCCACTATCTATCTTGCCCAGTCGTTACCTATACATGCGTTATCTAACTCAGTTGATACCCGTTGTTCCTATCACTCTCTATCTGGTCACATAATTAGCTATTCATACTTTATTGTGCCAAATCGATAGCTGTGGACTCTACTACGTCCTATCTTGCCTAATCCTTACTTACATAGGTAACTATGCATGCTTGACCTAACTTAATTTTTACCTGTTGAGCCTATCATTCTCTATATTGCCACATTGTTAGCTATCCATACTTTATTTTCCCAAACGATAACTGTGCATATCTCACTAAACCCAGTCGTTACCTTACCTATGACCTCTACGACACAGTAACTTGCCCAATTGTTGGTTATTCATACTCTTTCATACTTAGATGGTAGCTATAATTCTTATGTTGCTCTGTCTTGTCCTATTAGTTACCTGTGACCTCTATGACTCCTGTCTCGAACAATTTCAGTTGAGCATGCCCTATCATATCTAGTTTTTACCTGTTGATCCTATCACTGTCTTACCTCATCGTTAGGTATTCGTACTTTATTGTACACAATTAGTAGCTGTGCATGGCATTTTAACACAGTCGTTACCTATGATAATGTATGTGTAAAAACAGTTGTTTACCTACGTGAAAATAACCTTGAAGTGGTTTCTGTTGGGCATTCGTTAGTTATAATGACTTTCCATGTCTACATATAATTAAACTCATGTACTTGACATTGTTACTTCTCATATTTTGCGCAAACATTTGCTACTCTGACACCCAGGACATGATTCGCTCTCACAACATATATAAACATTTAAAAGCGATGGAAAGTTTTCTCGCTTTACCTACAGTAAATAAAAGTTTTAATTACGAATAAAACTTACATTTAAGTAAACTTCCCTTTTTATAGGTTTAAATTTCGGGCTGGTTAAAGTAATTAAAAGAAACTAATTGACCATGATGTAACGCATGAAATTCCCGTAATTACCTTTTTAGACACAAACGCATGTTTTTAGGTTTTTTAGACAAAAATGTATTGATTCTGTATTTTCTTAGCACCGATCATTTTGCCGATCTATCAGAACTGCTGTCAGTAAAGTATCAGTATAAGTTGTCTTTATGATAAACGAATAATCTGTCTTCGTTAAAAATGTGAACCTATACGTGAGTGCAAACTGTACTCACTACTAACTTTTAAGTATAAAGTCACAAAACATAAGTTTTTTTTTAACTCAGTCATTTCTTGGCATCTGCATTAAAAGAGGTTCAATAGCTCTGTTTATGTACCTCATAAATCTCTTTCATACAACTATGTAAGTAGATCTAATGTTCACTGAACTTAAACCATTAACACAAATTAACTAGTTTAAATAAATTAAATTAAAAATAATTATCTAAAATTATAATTTATAACAACACAAAAACTATAAATAGTAGAATGAAAGACATTTCGAGCTTTTTCTTGTATCTTTATTTCTTAAGAACAATAATGAGATTTCCAAAATCTTGTTGGTATTAGAAAATAGTTTGAACTCATTTGGAACTAATAACTCAGTTCGCGTTATAAACAATTTATACTGATCGAGGAATATTGGGCCTGTCATTTATATTTTTGGAAGTGCTTCTGTCAAAAATAATACCATGAAGCCTTGTCTAGATTCAGCTCAGCAAAAGCGCGCTCTGGATTTATAACTGGAAATAGATGGAAAAGGCATATGGGCTTATACAATTTACAAATTTCAGCTTTCAATTTAAAGTTTTAAATAAGTTGTAAGTAATGTTGGCCAGAATGTTCCCGTCATTTACGGATTTTTCGAACACTGCTTCCGAGTATATGGGGAATCGTGGAAAGGCATTTCATTCCCATGACCGAAAGGAACTCTAAAAGCACGTTTGCATCTTAGACTGATTTTTCTAGAAACACCAGTGATTTTCATTTGAATAGGCTTTCGGCGTAAAATGTAGTTCTGAGCCCATATATCGTAAACACAATTAGGACTATAATATTTTTGTATTCAACTATAAAGTCAACAAGATTAGATTTGTTATATAACAGGCGAGTTCATTGTTACGACGAAAAAAATTATTTGGCGTTGGGATCGTAGAGTCGTGTAGGACGTCTCACGTATATGGTTGGCATTCAGGAAATCAAATACTCGAGAATGACTAAAAATGACCTATAATACCCATGATGTGACTTATCTATAATAGGAGCCATTTGTTTAGAGACTTCACCTTAGGTAAGAGGCGGCTGGATCCAAGGATTTCAAGGCTGAGTACAATCCCCTAAGGTAAGTAGGAGCCAGGTCAAGCACTCCAGGTCAGGATAATAGCCCCCCAGTTACAAGCGACCCCATACAAGCAAATAGCGAAAAAGGCGGCTGGATCAAAGCTCCCATGTAAGAGATGGCTTATTACAAGCACTTCAGACAAGAAACAGCTGGATAGAGGCACCTCAGGTTACAGAGGCGGCTGGATAAAAGCACCCAATGTGAAAAGCGGAAAAAATCAAGTATTTCAGGTGAGAGGCGCCTAGATACTGGCATCTCAGGTAAAAGGAGCCTGACTACAAGCCCCTAGGTAAGAGGAAGCTGAATACAAGCCCCTCAGGTATGAGGCGGCTAAATACAAGGAACTCAGGTGAGAGGCGGCTTGATGCAAGCGACTTACGCTGGATACATGCACCTAAGGTAAGAGGTGGCTGATCAAGCCCCTAAGGTAAGAGGGGGTGGATACAAAGCAGTGAAGCCAATTAGAGATTCTTTAGATCTGTAACAAAATGCAATCAGATTCCTCTTGTTAATAGCAAAATTGTCCCTCCAACGAGGTACATGAAGAGCGTCTGATCACTCTGGTTTTCTAAAAGTCCAGAAGAAAAAAATGAGTGAGGGTAGTGCAGCCGATATTCTATAAAAAATGCGATGTCAACCTAGATGTTTCTTCCACCCTGTAATCATTCCATACAACTTGGCACGGCTATCACACTATTTATAATACTTCTATTTATAAATATAACAAGAAAACTCTTGGCGAAAAACATCCGTATTAAAAATTGTTAGAAAAAAATAATAGAAGCATTAAACAAATTCCAATATATTTCCATAGAAAAATAGGAACAAGTTTATTAAAAATAAGAGAGTTTATGACTAAGGAGAGCGATAGGCGATTAGGAGAGATATGGCCTGAACTAGAGGAAACTTGTATTCCTGGTTAATTTCCGAAGTAGATGTTTCTCTTAAATTAAGTGAAATTGTCACTTCAAAAAAAATGCTGTAAGTGATATGGACACTGAAAATAATACTTTAGAGTCTCGATAATTCAAGGTAGATGCTACCCCTCGGAAAACCGAAAACTTGGATTACACGGAAATACGTTCCTATCATTAGAAAAAGTAAGAGTTTAATTAAACCGTAATACTAGGTCTATAGGTAATAAAAAATGCTTTAAATAAGTTTATAGAACAATGTTTTTTAAAAGACTCATTCCTTTTGCCGAATATATTGATATAAACATTTCTTGGAAGGGCGATTCATCATTTTCTTTCGAAATAATAAAATAGGCTCAAATAGAAATAGGTCAAGATTTAACGGAAGATCAAAATATCGGGACTCGGAATTTCGAGACTACTGTACATGGTAAATTAGAATAAAAAGTAGATGTTTGTAAGTATTTAGTACAAAAAAGTATTTGAAACTTATGAAGACAGGGTTAGGTAAAGCACGAAGGGAAAACCAAGGCACAGGTCAGTTTAGGGACTAACATTTGGTCCTTTGTAAACCATTGTATTGCAATTGCGGATAAAACCTCTTCAACCATCCCTAACGTATTCTATTGTTTCTTGCGTGCAGTATATCTTGCGTGCTTCAAACATTTAATCAGTATCACCACAATAGCTTTATCTGTACCTAACAATATTCCCTTTCATTTACGTTGGAAACACAGCTTCTCCAATAGCTGTGCCCTACAAAAGCGTTTGTTAAGGTCTTGTGTGCGTTTCCAAAAACAATTACGATTAATAAAGAATGAAAAGTTTCTTAACCGCCAGTAAGTAACACTAAAACGCTCACAAAAATCATAAAGGAAACCCGTTTTGAAAGGGCTTTTCAAAATTGTCACTAACCGGGTGTTTCAAAGTAATATCCTTTAAAAGATATTTAATATAACTTATTGTTTACGAATTGTCCATAAACGCATGAAGTATAAATATTTTTACATTCTAAGAACAGTCATATATTTGAATTACTATTAAAATGTAATTTTGAGTGGAGATTTTGGGATGCACAAATGTTATTCATATTTCAAATGTACATAATATACTATTCCATAAACAGGCATATATTTGAATGGTCATTATAAAGTTTTCTATTTTCGTTGGAGGGTTGAGAGTGTATAAACAATATTGATATTTCAAGTGTAAATAATATATTATTCCACGAACAGACATACATTTGTAAAATCTTTATCAGGTTTTCTTTTTGACTTGAGGTTTTGGGATGCACGAACAAAATTGATAATTTAAATGTACATATTATATCATTCCATAAAGAGGCTTATATACGAATTATCATTTTAATGATTGCATTTTGGTTGGGGGTTTTGAGAGTGTAGAAAATATAATAATATTTTGAGTGTAATTTTTTTAAGTGTTCTTATTAGACCAATCATTTACTTTCCTTGCTTTATCAAGTGTAAAATATATATTATTTCACAGACATACAATAATGTAATCATTATCAAGTTTTCATTGTGATTTGGGGGTTTTGAATAAACAAACAATATTGATATTTAAATGTACATAATATACTATTCCATATAAAAGCATATATTTAAATGATCATTACAATCATAATTTAAATGGTTCATTTTGATTGGGGGTTTTAAGAGTGTAAAAACAATATTGATATTTTAAGTGTAAATAATAAATCATTCCACAAGCTGACATACATTTGTGTAATCATTATCAAGTTTTCTTTGTGACTTGACATTTTGAGATGCACAAACAATATTGATAATCCATAAATATTATATTTTCCATAAAGAAGCATTTACTTGAATTGTCATAATGTTTTCCTTTTCAAGGGGGGTTTTGGGAGTGTAGGAACAATACTGCGTTTTAAGTGTGGTTTGGGGCTTTGGAATGGATAAACAATATTGATTCTTAAATGTACATATTATACTTCTCCGTAAAGAGCATATGTTTGAATGATTGTTTTAATGTGTTCATTTTGACTGGGGGTTTTGGGAATGTTGTAACAATATTGACATTTTAATTGTACATATATATTATTCCACAGACAGACATACATTTGTGTAATCATTATCAAGTTAATTTATGACTTCGGGTTTTGGGATACACAAACATTATTGATATTAAATTTACATAATATAATAATATATAGAGTGGCATATATTTGAACTAACATCATAACGTTTTCATTTTGATTTTGGATTTTGGGAGTATAGAAACAGATATTTTAACTGTAATTAATATAGAAATCTTGTTGCTGTTCATGACAAGCTGGTTGTTAATTACTTAATACACGTTTGCTATTACTTGCGACCAGACTTTTTAACTAAAAGTTGTTAAATTGTTAACTTACACTTGGAGGAAACATTTTCGTCTTACGACTTCTTCAGGCGTAAGGATATTTTAAGTGTAAATAATATATTATTTCACAAACAAACAAACATTTGTGTAATCATTTCCAAGTTTTCGTTGTAACTTGGGGTTTTGGGATCTACAAACAATATTGATATTTTAAGTGTAAAAAATATATTATTTCAAGAAGAGGCCCACAATTTTGTAATCATTATCAAATTTTTTTGTGATTTGTGGCTTTGGGATTCACAAACAAATTGATATTTAAATGTACATAATATACTTCTGCATAAATAGACATATATTTAAATGATCATTATAATGTTTTCATTTTGATTGGAGGTTTTGGGAATGTAGGCACAATACCGATATTTCAAGTGTGATTTGGGGTTTTGGGATGGATAAATGATATTGATCCTTAAATGTACATAATGTACTTTTTCATAAAGAGGCATATATTTTGAATTATTGTTTGAATGTATTCATTTTGATTGGTGGTTTTGGGAGTGTTGGAATAATATTGATATTTTAATTGTACATATATATTATTCCACAAACAGACATACATTTGTGTAATCAATATCACGTCAATTTATGGCTTGGGGTTTTAGGATGCACAAACAATATTGATATTAAATGTACATAATGTACTAATACATAAAGAGCCATATATTTGAACTAACATCATAACGTTTTCAGTTTGGTTTTGGGAGTAAAGAAACAGATATTTTAACTGTAAATAATATCGTAATCTTGTTGCTGTTCAGGACGAGCTGGTTGTTAATTACTTATTAGACTTTTGCTATTACTTGCGACCAAACTTCTTGTTAACTAAAAGTTGTTAAAATGTTAACTTACTTTTGGAGGAAACGTTTCGTCTTACGACTTCTTCAGGAGCAAGACGTTTCCTCCAAGTGTAAGTTAACAATTTAACAACTTTTAGTTAACAAAAAGTCTGGTCGCAAGTAATAGCAAAAGTGTAATAAGTAAATAATATATTATTATACAAACAAACACAAATTTGTGTAATCATTTCCAAGTTTTCTTTGTAACTTGGGGTTTGGGATCTACAAACAATATTGATATTTTAAGTGTACAAAATATATTATTCCAAGAACAGGCATACATTAATACTATGGTTGCTACTGTTACTGTTATTGTTATTATTATGCCGGTTTGTAAAATTCGACTCTACAAACCAAGTAGTTTGAAAATATTTATTCAATTCGTTTCGGCATATGCAGACCTTCTTACTGTTTTCTACACAATAATTGAATATAGAATTACAGTAAATTTACTGTGTGTATTGTAACGGTCTCAAATACCGTGACAAATAGGCAATAAATAGTTTTCTGTTTTTAAGTAATAAAGTTGATTTTTAAATTAATCAAGTTTGGAGTTATAAGAATAATAAAGAGTGAAGAAGTAAATAAAACCATAAATAGAATAATTGAGCTAAACTAAAAAGTATTAGAGAATAAATTTGTAATAACTAGCTAAATTTGACCATCGGGAGTGAGGCGAAAATTTTCTAAGTGCTTAAAAAAGCTAACTTAAGAACAAAACCACGTAGAACTTTCATCGACATTTTAGAAGAACCAGAATAAGCCAGAATAAACATTAGTGAAAACAAAATTTGAAAAACTTAAAAAACAAAAAAGTTACAGCAGTTTTAATAGAATAGACATTTTTCAGTGTTCCAAAAATGATAATCAAACTCTGCAAGCTAAAACGGATTCGTTGCCCGACTTGCCTGTACAAGGAATAAATCCAAAGATAGCAAGTGTTGCAGGCGGGGTGAGGTAGGGTAACTTCACCGCTATATATACTAGGTCTCTAAGACCTTAGGGGGAGTCTGAAATAAATTTTTAATACGAGGTTCCGCGGAGCGCTATGCCGGATCGCGAATAAGACCGCCATCAGGCCAGATGGGACCGAACCTCAACGCTTCCGACGTCTAGGACTATCAAGGGACGAAGGCTCCAGACTCAGCCTCCAGGACGCGGGAATGGAGGAAAACTACCACCGACGAACCAGGGATGGCGACTTCCGATGTCCATGGACCAGGGAATCCAGGCGAGGGACTCTAGGACCGGCAGGAACATCTTGGGCAAGTCATTTTCTCTATTCGATACCAATTACGTCAAATTTAGTCAGTTAATTTTATTAAATTCAAACAAATATTCAAGCTTAAACAATGACTTCACTCTATATACAAATTAAATAAATTTTATGCTTAATAAAATTAATTTGTGTGATCAGAATATTTCAAATGATAAATATTAAACTTACAAAGGGTTTTTGGCCATGAGCCATTTATTTTGAAGGAAATAAGAATTTTTTGAATATTATAAATTTAAAAATTATGTGTCATAAATACGAATTTACCAATTTAATATAGAAGATAAATTTTTATTATGTCTAATTTGGGAAATAATTTTATTTTTATGTAAATGTAATTGATATATATAGAAATTATAAGATTTTAAAATATGAAAGATAACAAGTTATTTAGTGAATTGTTTTTGTCAATATAATTGTGTTTTATTTGAAAAGATAAATTTTCTTTTTTATTTAAATAAATAAAAATTAAATATGTTATAAAAATCAACAGTATTTGCATTTCATCCTGTGTTGAATAATCAATAAAAACTTTTTAGTTTTTTCCAACTAATATGAAAATGATTATTAAATCAGTAAACAAGTTTAATTAAATTCTATTAATTGATAATAGTTAAAACCTAATGTTTTTAAAGAGTTTCTCTCAACTAACTTCATTGAGCTAGCCTAAAGATTAGTTGGTTTTTTGTATAAAAGTCCAAAGATTTATCTACTGGCAGATTGTGTTTAAAAGGACACAGGAGCCTTTTAAAATAGGTAAATTAAACACGATCATATTTTGCACGTCCCCTTGCTGTCTCTGCAGATCATCATCAGGTGGTAAGACTCTGTGAATATTTTGTGTATTATTTAAAATGTGTTTCTTTCCAGCTGACTATTGAAATGACATGTGTGACTATATCTAGACCTTACATAATTGATAAACCAATTTTGGGGAGATTATACTTTTTTTAAAATAGTAGTCAGCGGGAATAGGCTTGTTTTGGGCATGGCCCTATGAGCGGGAAATATACACGTAACTCAGGGATTTTAGCACGGTTTAACAAGCGGGGTGATTGGCAGATGTTTGTTTTGTTTATAAATAAGTTTTTTAAACAACAAAATTTTGGTATTCTGCGTGCTGTGAAGTGAAAGGAAGGACGTTGCAGTATGTGTTATGTTGGTCAACAATGAAAATACGTGTCGGTATAAGATTTGATGGCCACAAACACTACATAAAATATAACTAGGAGAATCATACTGTATTGAAGAAATACGTAAAGAACTATTGATGTGCAGAAAATCATAAAATGAATTTTAATATTCTATAAAGAATCAATGCATTACAATATATTACAGAAAGTCAAACTGGTAAGAAATATGTGTTGGAGAATGGTACATGTTACAATACAAAAAGGAAATAGTGTAAAAGAAATGATTGATCTTGTGGCCCTTCCGTCAATGTATTTACCAATTTCTAATAAAATGTGATTTGTTGAAACATTCTCTTGTTAATATAACTGTATGTATTTGTATCTATTTATATGTCAGTTGGTGTTAATGTATTCCCATGTAAATTTGTATGCTTTTAACAAAATAAAGAAGCTCGTGCTACTATTTTGTACGGAGAGTAAGATTGTGATGAATAAGCTAATAAAATATGTTTGTATAAACTAATGTAGGCCTACATTTGTATAATTTTGTATCAAATTATTGTGTAGATTATTTGAAGAAGGTCTGGATAAGTACAGACCGAAACCTAATAATTATAATCAAATGTGCAGTTTTTGTTTTGCAGATCTTGAGGTCTTTCTGATAAATTATACTTTGGTATCAATTGGCAAAAAAAACACTACTTACTAACATTTTTCGGCAGACGCGTTTCGCACTAGGTCAGTGCACTGTTCAATGCTGTTCATGCTGTGAGTCTTGTCCGTCATTCACAGCATTAATCAATGAACTGACCTAGTGCGGACCGTATCTGCTGAAAAATATCAGTAAGTAATGGTTTTTTGCCATGAAAATTAAATATACGAAAATCAAGAAATATTCTAAAAAATACAGTTATTGCGATAAGTTTATCATTATTGGAGGTTTAGGCATTAACTAAGAATATTTATGTTCAATTATTACAGCTACAAAAATGTTATGGATATTTAGGTATACACAAAGAAATATGTTTTCGATCTTAATATAATACATTTCTAAAAATAGAAATGTTGAATTATTATTATATTATTATTAAAACTTGAGGTTTAAGGATGCATAAACATTATTTGGTTTTAACCATAAATATTTTAAAATTCTTAGAACTGACATACTTGTATATCAGTATCAATAACATAATATTTTGATTACGGTTGGAGGTTCAGGGATTACACTAGTTACATAACAGCATATTTTTAATTCAATAATAATAAAACAACAATTTGGACAAATTCTATGTTTAAATTTTTCAATTACAATTTATGCTTTGTAAATAGTCTTAGTTTCATAGAAAGAGAAATTATTCTTTAGGTAGAACGTCCTTTAATATTGTCGTCTTTTGGCCCATACATTCGCGTAAACACACCAAGGTTTTATAAAATAAATTTAAAATGGCTCTAGTCTTTGGCGCACTTAGAAAAGAGTCTCAAAAGCGTGAGATGTTCGCTCTTGATGAAGATTTCTTGCAAAGACTTCAACAGCTGTAACAGGTTTCTATTCATGGCGCCTCTTTACTCGCCATGGAAGATCGGCTGCCCTAGCTCTCACGTAAGCAAGGACAAGTATCTTGATACTTATAAAATATCCCTTTAACGTCCATCGAGACAATCAGATTTTGTTAAATTCTGATAATTACCAATAAAGATCACCCGATAAACTATTACATTTAAACTATTGTAAGTTATAAATCTATTACAAAAACAAAAACAGGTAAAAGGAGAGGTCAATGAAATGAAATCCCAAATATTTAAAATCTATATGGTGTGTGATTATTTTGGAGTACGTTTAAAAGTACTAATCTTTAAAGGTTTTTCCTAATTCATAGATATGTGAGGTATTTAATATTTTCACTGTTATAAATAACAGGAAAAACATTGGTCCTAACTTGGGATTAGGACTTGAATTAATGCATCTCTCGTTTTAAAATGTACTGGATTATTTAAGGAAGGACGGTTCCCATTCTTTTAAAAATAAAAATACGTTTGAATGGCGATTACTCACTTTCCTTTATCGCGCTTGAGAGCAGTTAAGCCACCCTCCCAAACAATGTCCACTGCCAGGGGATCATTGTGTCCTTTCCTAGCGCCTACCTAATTTCATTCTATGCTATCCTTCTCTCTAAAAGGGTTGGAACTGGAAGACATTTTTTATGAACATGGAGAAACCGTATGTGTTTACATATTCACGTTATTCTGTGTCACAAACAAGTTCTTTGAAATAATACATAATATATTCCTTATAATCACTTTTATCTGGAAGTAAATAGTACAGAAGAATCAATAAATCAATAAGTTAGGCCTAAATTCAGGAGAAAAGTGTGTTCAAAGGTGATAAAACAATACAAAATATCAAAAACAAAACATAACACTTTTTTTTAATTTTCACAACGCCTAATATACCTTAAACACTAACGAAAATGTATGTTATAAAAAACGGAAGACTGAATAAAAGGGAAAAATACAGAGATTTTGTATAAACGATAGTTCTTCGAGATTACGACAGAATAATAGAAAAAAATTAAGAAATACAAAACAAAACATACAACTAAATATTTATTTAAACTGAGAGGGCTTGAATAACATAGGACAGACGAACGCTTTTAAAAATTTCCAAAACATTTGTTGTTTGCATCGTCCGCCAATCATTCTTTTTTTAGCATAGAATGAAATTTCTTACTATCCAACTAATAACAATTTTAAGTAAATATAACAAAACGGCAAATAATACGTTTTCACACTTCCAAGTTAATAAAACAAGTTACTTAATTCCATAAAAGTAAAAAATCTTTTGTCCATATTAATTTTACTACATCTCTACCAACTCTATTAACATTTTTATCGTCATAAACTCTTTAAAAAACAAGCACAGCATATGTTTAGGGCAAATAAGCAGTTAAATATCATTAGAGCTTTAAATGTTTTTATTGCCATGTTGAAACGTGTCTTTTTAAACTTTTAACTATGCATAATGATAAATTTATGTTAATTATTTTTTTTCCAAATTGCGTGTAAAGTTAAATAAATATATTTATCAACAAAGAGAAGAGAATGTGCTGTATGAAATTGCTAAGGAAGAATTAGCTGATCACTATTTCAGACGCATTTCCTCGCATTGAAATACTCAATTTTTAAACTGGAAATTTTATTTTATCACTTGAAATAACATTAGAAATTTTATATTACTAATTTTTTCAGACTTGTGAAAAACATAATTATCGAATAAAACACATTATGCATTAAGTATAAAAGAATTTGTAAACCATAAACAGAAACCTTTTTTTATTGTAACAATTTTTCTTAACACAATTCTAAGTGAAAGAAGGCCTAAACATGTCCTAATATTTACTAATGGGCTACATAATATTAATCTCCTAATACTTAATAATGAAGTAATTTCAATAACAATGAACTCCAACTCAATTAAAACAATGAAGTAATTTCAATAACAATGACACCATCTCAATTAAAACAATGAAGTAATTTTAATAACATTGAACTTCAAACCAATTAAAACAATTTCTGTTTTCTGACATACTCATCAAATTTAAACAAATTCTAAACTAGAATTAAAAAGGTGTTTGTTTTAGAGTTTTTTTATAGTTACTTATAATGACGAGCTTATCATTGATACGCACAGGAGAAAATAAATGTTTCTAGCTATTAGTTTAATTATGCTATGAGCAACCTTTTGTCAAGGTTATTTTTTAAAAACCACATGAGTTATTTAGAAAGTAACTTAATCTCTATTAAAATAGATTCCAAACTTGTAAATACTACCTTGAACTCCTTCCTTGTGCCATATGTATTACATTTAAATGTTTGTTTCTGTTACGAAATAGTTGTGTTAATTCACAGGTTTAGATCGACTAGTTCACAATTAGCGTCGCGGAGTCTCGGATCACGACTGGCGAGTCGCGTTAGGACCTTCATAGCGGCGCTGCACAGAACGTATTGCACATGTCTCAACCCCACTCAGAGCGTTTATTCTCACTCCCCCCTCACTCAGGGGCACAACAACTCTGGTGTGATAACATTAGCTTCAACAAGTACTCCACAAACACATTCGGGCTTGTTTGTTACAGATTGTTAAAAATTGGGTACATAATACACTTAATAGCAGCTGACATATGTTTACGGTGGCACAGATAGATTTTTGTCATGTCCAATCTATTACTTAAGGAAATGTCTCCTTATTTTTGGGAAAATATCTCTGTGGAATTGAAATTTCACAGTATAACAGATCGGCTGAAACACAATATCACCGTTCCAACACTAGGCGTATATCACACTTCTGTATTTCAAATTTACTTTGTTTTGATTTACTTTAAGAAACATAAACGGCTTGGTAAAAAAGTAATAAAATGCAAAAAGATACAAATTAATTTACCAATTTTCTCCTGCAGTAAAATACTAAGTTCTATAAATGAAGGAGCGAGAGAAAGAGAGAGAGAGAGAGAGAGAGAGAGAGAGAGAGAGAGAGAGAGGAAAAAAGAAAGAGAGAGAGAGAGGGAGATAAAGAGAGGAAAAGAGAGAGAGAGAGAGAGAGAAAGAGATGGGCCAAACATGAAAGCCATTTGTATTATATGAATTTATATGATATTAACATGTTTTAATTCCAAGTCAGATGCAAAATAAAAATTATTAACAATGTAATTATGTCCACAAAATAACGTTTATAACATTTTTTCGTTTTGCATAGTTAGAATACACAGCAACTACTTTGAAGGAAAATTAATATAAAGCTTTCTTAGTGTATTTCGCTACGAATATTCCTAAACATCATATTCCGAATTTCAAACTAACGGCTTAGAAATTTTTAAATTAAAAAAAACTAAAATCCTATTTTCGTGTTATTCTGGACACATATTTATTCTTCGAAAACTTAAATTTTGCTTTGTACTTACAATACCACTTTGGTTTATACTACTTTGGATTCTTCACTTTCACATAAAACTAAATCTATCGGGCATAGCCATTTGCAATGTTTTCATGGAATAATTATAGTGTTAGTGATATAATAGCCGAAATCCAATTAATCTTCCATTTCATAGATTTTACACTTTCATCTACGTCTTGTTTCTTTTTGGCTAGAATGATATTTATAGCATTGTATCCAATATTTAATATTTATAATAATATTTATAAATATATTAAATATGGTAATATGTTTTCTTGTAATATAGTTAATAAATTAAAAATATTTCAAAAACAAGAATACTTTTAATGCATATATTATTCAAAGCTTTTCGCCGATAAAACAGTACAAGCTTTTTATTATTATTCTAAGCTTTGAATAATATATGCATTAAAAGTTCTTGTTTTTAAAATGTTTTTAATTTATTAATATTTATAAATATATAATATTATATGGTATATAATATTTTATATCTTATCAAAGTAAATTCTTAAAAAATAATTAAATTAGTAAATAAATGTTTAATAATGTTAATATTTGGGTAAGTTAATTGGAGATTAAAGTTCTCTGTGTTATACCTATATGTTGGGAACGGAGAGAGCGAGACAGAGTTTATGCGACAGAGCGAGACGGATTCAAAGTTTATGCCTTTTAAAGATTACAATAAAAACGGAATCATATATTTATCATTGTTACGTCACATTCAGTTGTTAAGAATAAAAAACACATTAAAAAACTTCAAGTCCCAAGACCACTCCCATTGCAGCAATGGAAATAGAATTATCAATAGAACTCATAGATTTACTGCTAAAAGAACAAACATGGAATAAACATATAAAAACCCTCTCACTACACATAACCCGTCCACAACAATCTTTAAAAGAAACGACTACACGACAATCATACACTCACAGTATCAATTTGCTCGCTGCTGAAATGCCTTTCGAGACTCCAGAAGAAATCCCGGTCTGCAACCACGAACCCCCATGGAATCAGAATGAAATAATGGTAACTCTAAACCAACCTTCTTGCCTAACTAAAGAAGACCCCCCCCAGGAGGCACTTCGGCGAGAGTCACTGGAAATGATTCAGAATCGGTACCCAGACTCCGTTCAAATCTACACCGATGGTTCAGTAGATCTAGTCCAAGATAAGTCGGGAGCAGGCTACTATAACCACTTCCCCAAAGAAGAATATTACATACTAGCAAATGCAGCCTCCAGTGTCAATGCAGAGTTGCTGGCAATAAATGCAGCCTTGGTAAACTGCCTTCAACTACGAGCAGAGAAGTTCTGTATATTCCCTAACTCCAAGAGCGCCTTGTACATGATAGACAAATGGAAACCAGGAAGCTACTCATTCAGATTAGAAGAAATAACAAATTTACTCAACACTCTCAGCAATGATGAGAAACAAATACAGCTCCAGTGGATCCCCTCACACTGCGGCATCGACGGCACTGAAAAAACAGATACAATCGCCAAACAAGCAGCGGAAATGGGCCCAGTCTTCTTACCAACAGTACTCTCTAAAGAAATGCCTGAGTGCTGTGAAAACATCAGTTAGAAGAAAATGGATCCACCGTTGGAGAGAAGAAACCAAAGGTAGAAACCTCTATGACATTCAAAAAGAACCAAATGATTTGGAAATGTATCAAGGGGTTCCTAGATTTACAGCCGTCTTTGCAGCAGGTGCAAGAATCGGACACATTGTGACTGAGACCTATCTCTTCAGATTTAATGTGAGTGAATCTTCACTCTGCCCTAACTGTATAAAAGAGGAGGAGACTCTAGACCATATTCTCCTTCGATGCTCTACACCAATTCCACCAAGAGCAGCTCTGCTGTCTGCGCTGGGAAGCCAGGGAAACATCAAAACAATATTGATCGATAAACAGTTTTGGACCTTGGTTGCAGCAACTTATAATGGACATCGGACCATTGGAGTCACATGACCCTGGACGTCCGCAGCAAGATGTAAGTAAGTAAGAATAAAAATTTGATTGTTTTAACGATTCAAGAAATATTATTTTAGAGAATTACGTTTCTACAATTAGTTGTTATCCTTTTCAAATAAATAATCAACTTTTGACCTTAAGAAAGAACACCGACAATATGCCTGTTAATACCATCAAAAACAAACTGGCAGCCCCTAACTTCTGTAAATAAATTTCCTCCAAATGGTCCTGTAAATACTAGACCTATTTAAAGACGTTTAGTTTGTGGTTTGTGAAATTGTTTTCTATTTCTATTGTCATGACCATTGTTAATGTTCTTTCTTTCGGGTATAAGTTTAAAAATGCCTTTAAAAGTCATTATAAATTATTTTTATAAAAATTCACTTTCTACTTAATTAAACCTCCGTCTTTTTATTTTAAACATAATACAATTACTTAAAATGCGTAGTTGCCTGAAAAAACATTGATCACTAGGACAAAAAAAAATTTCAAATATTACATTACGAAGATAGCTGTAGCAAAGAATGATGGAGACAATACGGTACCGATGCGACATTCATAACATTTGTTCTGTCATTTGGAAAGACATTAAAAAGACGTCTCTAAAAGATTTTTGCAAATTGCTTCAAAACGGTCCAATAACGGAAATTTCCGGAATTGGAAATGAATATTTGAATGTTGGAAATCGCGTGAAACTCAAGCGGGAATATTACTTCCTATTTAAGTTTATTGACGTTGATAAACGACTGATGGTTGTTAGCAAATAACCGTAAAATGAGATATTGCTGTGCGTTCATAAAACCCAGGAATGCGAGAAGCGTTTTCTTCCAGAGCCTTAATAAAGGGTTGCAAAACATCTCTCCCGGACCAAAATGTTTCAGTTTTGTAAATTAACTCTGTGCGAAACCACTGGCATTTTAACATTTTCACTGAAATTGTTAAAGTTTAGAAACTATTATTTGAGTTTTATTCTTATTTTAGCGATAATTTTTTGTCTGAAAAGGATTTGTTGAGTTTGCGTCTCTATATTTTCCACTATATCAATTTTCTACATAAAAATCACGACTTTCAAAGTAAATACCAATTGAGGATGTTTAATGTTTCATGGATCCTCTGTAGTATTTCAAGATTTACTATAGGTTCATATTACGTTTAGGATAAGATTATAATTTTTCGCTATGTCGTATAGAAGTAGCCTATATTGCATATGTCAAACTTCATCTCTTATTCAGAATCCACTAATCAAAAATAGTCAGAGAAATCACACTAGCTAAACAAAACGTGTAGATAATAAAAAAAAAATTTAATAATTTAACTAACTAATATACACTTAATGTAACTAATATACAAAGAAAATACGTTGTGACGTAAAGCTTAAAAAAACATGCAAATCACTGATTACAAACCTCTTAGATATGATACTATGTTTATTGCTATGGAAAGCACATTCAACGATTACTGTACAATAAATTTCAGTTAACACTGAACTGTTGGGTGATTAATTCTGAAGATCTCTTGAAGTCAGTCCATATCTTACAAACTACGAGGGCACTCTAAGCACACATGTTTAATTTCCTCAATTTCCAATTCATTACAATTACAGTATATCCCGGAAGGGAAAAATTAGAATGTTTATAAGATTTTTAAATAAATAAAACCTCTAAACCACAAATAACATTTATTTAAACCTTATGTACATTTCGATTGCCCAGCAATCATCTTCAGAGGTATTTAAAAAACACAACTGTATTTTTTTTTTTTTTACAACTAAGTTGTATTTTTTAAATACCTCTAAAGATGATTGCTGGGCGATCGAAATGTACATAAGGTTTAAATAAATGTTATTTGTGGTTTAGAGGTTTTATTTATTTAAAAATAAACATTACGCCACAGTTGCTTCATATAGTTATAATGTTTATAAGCTTTATGTTAACTGGCTTATGTATATTAGTACATACAGTAAATACAAGGATTTTGTAAATAAGGGATTATTATTTGAATTTTTGCCTTTAATATTTGGGAGTTGATAGGTATTAACCATGGCGTCAGCAATTGTGCTTTAGAGAAGGAAGAAATGAGTTTTTTTAAAATTTACATGCTAGAAACGAGAAGATCCATTTAAGTTAGTATTATTCAACATGTTCAAAATTTAGCTCGTCGCTGAGGTTAAACTTAAGACTAACCAAAACATTGATAGCAAAAGTTCGAAATTAACAATATTAGCACAAGACTTCGGATTGTCAGACAGCAGTGAGAAGACTAATTAACAGAGTTATACCCCAAAAGAAAATTTAGAAAACTCCACTACACAAAGAAAAATAAGCAAATAGCCTTCCTTGGGGGGGGGTGGCCGGGGCACATACGTATAATAGAGGTTACATCTATAAATTACAAATTTTGAAAGCGCTACCTTTTGTGTCGTTGTAATATGATATAAGGATACAAAAGAAAAACGTAACAGAAGTTTTACCGTTAAAGGTTGGTAGAGCTTAGCTTTTACTGTAATATTTTATGTTTTGTGAGTAAATGGTTTTTGCAGTAACTATTTGGATTGAATTTTCGAAAACCATAAATATTTATCCATGCTTAAGTTCAGTTAACTAGCATTTTTAATAAACACACTGTTAGGTGACAAGTTCAAGTTTAATGTGCCCTTTAAAAACGACTACTAAAAAATAATTACAAAGTTCGAATTTCTCCTACACAATACCTAGCTGAACTCAAGGCCTATTTAATTTCTAATAGATGAAGCAAATTAGTTATTTATATTCTTGGTCGTGTAGAGGTTACTGTAATTGAGATGATGCATAAATGGAAATATAATGATGAGTTAATAATAACAAATATTATACTCCGAATATTTAAAACTTTGAAAAAATATTTTGCGGGTAGGCTGAAGTGTTATTACTGGTTGCATATGAAATGTGTTTAATTGATACATGTGGATCACTGAACGTGCGTGTTATCCTTGGCCATCATTCTGTACGGTTGGGATGATGGCTATCCTTGGACTCGCCCTCTTACTCTCTACACCTGGAAGATTGGTCGGTAGTTCCTTGCCTCGCTTCTCTTTACTACACCTTCTCTACACTTAACTACTCCCTACCTCACTTCTCCTTCAATTATTTAATTCCATTAACTATCTTTTATAACTATACTTAGTTATTAAAAAACTTCCCTTTTACCCAAGACTTTATCCCCTTCGTACTAATACGTCCTACCACCGTCGTTTCTCTGAACCAAGTTCCCTTTACTTCCTCTCGCATTAGGGTCCTATTTCCCTTTTCTGGTAGTTTTCAACTAATCACAAAACACATTTTCAATAACAACTAATACAATCTCAGCTATAACCTTTAGTTTAAAATATGTACCTTTACTTGATGGGTAAAATATTTGTTTACTAACTTAATAAATCATTTACTATACCTTCCTCTAACCGTGTTTTGTGATCCCTTAGCATCTTGATTTTTTAAAAACACCAAATCTTCCCTTTGTCGGCATTTCAAAACTTTAGTTTTATATTCTCTAACTAAGCAACAATTATATGCTACTATATAGGCATAAACTATATAGACTGCTATATATAGGCTACAATAAATATATATACAGTCTAACCTCAATATAACGAACCTACAGATAAAGAAATCCTCTACATAAAGAATTTTTACCTCGTCTCATGACATTTTCAGAAATTACACTGCTCATTAATCTTGTGTAAGGAATTTGGAACCTCCTCAATAACGAAGTTTTTTTACTTCAACTGAAGTAATGTAGTGGTGTATAGGCAGCTAACAATGTTTAAATTTTGAAATTGTTTATTTTCAGCAAGTAGGCGAGTCAGGCAGAAGATAGCGTAGTAGTCGGGTAGTACGTGAAACAGATGTCGGCAATTGACTGCATGTTAGTAGAAATAGAATTCTAAGAGCTTGACATTATAGTTACAGTCCTATAGTACTTTCATATTCTTCAATCATTTTACTTTGTAACTTATTTAAATCTTGCTATCTCAGATACTCAGTTTTATTCGTGCAGTGAATTTGTTGTGCTGTGAAAAAATGTCAAAAAGAAAGTGTACAAGTTTTGCAGAAAGTGAATGTTATAAGAGAAGTTGATGAAGGTGTAAAAGTGTTGGATGTTTCGAAAAAATTCGGTATACGTCAGAGTACGCTGGTTCCCTATCGACTATTCTAAAAAACAGCAATCAGGTTCTAAAACAAAGTGTTGCTTATAATTTACAAAGAAAGAAATGAAATTTTATACAGATATCGATAACTTGGTGATTAAATGGGTTACGGTAATACGCGAGAAAAATCTTCCATTGTCAGCAAATCTTTTCAAAGAAAAGGCTGTGGAATTTGCACTATCATTAGGACACAGTGACTTTAACGCAATTAACGGTTGGGCAGAACAATTACAAAAATGGCAATACATTGTTCAGAAAGTTAATTCGAGAGAAAGTGTGCATATCCTCACTTGTGAATTTTGGAACGATTATTTGTTGAAAAAGGTTTGAAATGTTTATGAACTGAAAGACATTTTCAAGATTGACGAGACAGGTCTGCTTTTTTTATGTTCACCAATCAAGACACAGACTTTAAAAACGAACCCTAGTTTTGGAAGAAAAGGGAGCAATGAAAGAATAACCTTAATAATAGCAGCTAAGGCGTTAGGGACAGAAAAACTCAAATGGCTTGTGATCCGATCCATAACGTCCTTAGAAGTTGATTATGTATTTAAAAAAAAGGCGTGGATGACGAGCGAAAGTTTCACTGAATGGATGTTGAAGCTGGAAAAGCAGATCTCCAAAGAAAAAGGAAGGTTGCTCTGGACATCCACATGACATCAATTCCAAACTGAAGAGTGTCAATGTGTTTTTCTCTCCTCCAAATGTTACATCGACACTTCAACCATTCGATCAGGAAGTAATACAAAATTTAAAAATACACTACAGTAAAATAATTTTAAAAACAATCGTACCCAAAAACGTTGTTAATCTAAGGGACTGCATTGCTGATTTGGCCAAGGTTTGGAAGGATGACGAGGAAAACAACAGTTTTTAATTGTTTCTCCAAAGCTGGAGTTAATTTGGTCACAATGAAGAGGACAGTGAGGACAATATGACTTTAAGTGAAATAAAAAAGCAATGTGATTTTATGAAACGTTAAGGAAACATAGTTGATGACATTACCTTGAAGATTAGATTTGCGTGGATGAATATGTGGCTGTTTCCAATTTTTCAGACGACGAAGACACCCTTAAGCGTCCAGATGACAAACTGAAATGAATTTTTGAAAGGTGATGGCGATGACTGTGACAATGATTGTGATCAACCTGAAGAGACGAATCCTACAGATTATGAAGTATTACAAGTTTGGAAAATCATAGGGCAAGGAAAGGTTATTTTTATTTTCAACTGAAAGATGGTGTATTGTGAAGCTATGGCGTTAGCAAATGTGAACGAGGAAACCAACAAGACCTAGCTGAATCGTGACATCTTAGATGTGACGTGAACCACGAACCTTGAGACTGAACCGTGAAGCTGTGAAGTAAGCAAGTGCTAACGAGGGAACTGACAAAAACACCTAGCTGAATCATGACGTAAGTGTGAGGAGAACTACGATCCGTCAGACTGAACAAGAATTGTGAAGACTGAATAGTAAAATGTGAATTAAACCTTGCAACGATTTACAAGAAACGCTAATATATTGCGTCAACTTTTTCGTTCTTTGAACTATTCACTCTTGAATTTATTTGGAGCTATAATGAATGAGAATTGATTAAAAACCGCCGCCCTTCCTCAGTAAACTAAAAAAAATTCAGGAATCGTCCCATTGGTATGTTTTCTTAAAAAAAGTATTAAAAGAATTTATTTGCGATTCATTTGCTCACATATACTAAGACCTACTATTAAGAAGTTAGTTTAAAATTGTAATTGTTGGAAATGTTATTTTTAGATTTCGGGTTGCTCGATGACATAGAGCTAGACTATATGGCTTCTGTATTGTTAGTAGTTTCTAACATGGGAGATATAACTATGCCGTTATCATACCCGCACATTAAAACAAATATGACCTTGAGTTAAGCTAAAGATGTTAGGGGGGTAATATTGTGCGAAAGATAATAGGCAAGACGTGAACAAGTAACAGGTGCTATCTCCTGTTTATCAAACATTGTCAGTTCAACGTCATTATTTGCAGCATGCCTTTATAAACATTAAGGTTTGTTGATCGGATATTTGTCTGACACTAAGCTTGGCACAACTCATTCACTCTGGCATAAATAAAGCCCAATTCACAGTAGCTATTAATGTTACCACATTATATCTGAACAATACCCTCAAGGCGTCAATACAACAAGATGTATGTGTTTAAAAAATAGTTGCTACACACAACACACACACACACACACACACCCACACACCCACCCACCCACCCACACACACACACACACACACACACACACACACACACACACACACACACACACACACTCACACTCACACACACAACGACACACATACACAACGCATACACACACACACACACAACACACACACACAGACGGGGAGTGATATGTAAATTGTGTATATATATATATATATATATATATATATATATATATATATATATAGAGAGAGAGAGAGAGAGAGAGAGAGAGAGAGAGAGAAAGAGAATACAGTTTATTTATATGTTAACCTACCTCCAGAAATAGTTGTCATACTTTGTACCAAAATTATAGTTCCACGATCAGGTAAGCTTGTCATAATTATTTTCCTACTGCTAGTTGTTGTGTGAAAAACAGGTAGCCTACTTATTCTATAGCGAAGTTTTCAGAGAGAATATTTTGGTGCTTTCAAATGTTGATCATTTTATGATTGTTTCTCATTTATTGATTTTCCTCATTCTTTTACCATCGACACGGCAAATGTTGTATTTAGGCCTATATTGTTTTGCCTGTATTACTTATGGGCTTTATATCTTTACGGATGGTTTTGCCTGTATTACTTATGGGCTTTATATCTTTACGCATGGTTTTGCCTGTATTAATTATGGGCTTTATATCTTTACGCATGGTTTTGCCTGTATTACTTATGGGCTTTATATCTTTACGCATGGTTTTGCCTGTATTACGTATGGGCTTTATATCTTTACGCATGGTTTTGCCTGTATTACTTATGGGCTTTATATCTTTACGCATGGTTTTGCCTGTATTACTTATGGGCTTTATATCTTTACGCATGGTTTTGCCTTCATTACTTATGGACTTTATATCTTTACGCATGGTTTTGCCTGTATTACTTATGGGCTTCATATCTTTACGCATGGTTTTGCCTGTATTACTTATGGGCTTTATATCTTTACGCATGGTTTTGCCTGTATTACTTATGGGCTTTATGTCTTTACGCATGGTTTTGCCTGTATTACTTATGGGCTTTATATCTTTACGCATGGTTTTGCCTGTATTACTTTTGGGCTTTATATCTTTACGCATGGTTTTGCCTGCATTACTTATGGGCTTTATATCTTTACGCATGGTTTTGCCTGTATTACTTATGGGCTTTATATCTTTACGCATGGTTTTGCCTGCATTACTTATGGACTTTATATCTTTACGCATGGTTTTGCCTGCATTACTTATGGGCTTTATATCTTTACGCATGGTTTTGCCTGTATTACTTATGTGCTTTATATCTTTACGCATGGTTTTGCCTGTATTACTTATGGGCTTCATATCTTTACGCATGGTTTTGCCTGTATTACTTATGGGCTTTATATCTTTACGCATGGTTTGCCTGTATTACTTATGGGCTTTATATCTTTACGCATGGTTTTGCCTGTATTACTTATGGGCTTTATATCTTTACGCATTGTTTTGCCTGTATTACTTATGGGCTTTATATCTTTACGGATGGTTTTGAACAGTATCATGTGCTCTTTATTTGCTAACTTACCAGGATTTCAGGCGAGAAGTTGGCTAATGTAATATAAATACTTCTTTCTAATACACCGTTGCAATGGACATAAGATTTGTCACATATTTCGTCTTCATTTTTCAATAAAATATTTATTGAAACCTTTCTCTTTATGATATGAATTCTTTATTTGTTGCAAATAATTATCTTAGATTATAAAAACTATAACTAATTTCGTTTTATAATTGCGATATTATTATTTTTACTAAAAATTGCATTGCCTATTCCATTATGTAGGTGAGAAAGAGAGAGAGAGAGAGAGTGAGAGAGGGGGGAGAGAAAGAGAGAATTAGAGAGGCAGCTCATAATTATTAATAGAAAAAAGTTTAGTTGGTAAAATACGAAGAGAAAACTTGTTTAAATAATTTAATTTGTTTTGTTTTGAAGAAAACGATGTCAGATGCTCAAGTTAACAATAATAGGTTGCGACTTTCCTTGCGAAATATACAAAGAAAGAATTTTCATTAAATTCTGTTCTCATTACCAGGGTAATGTAACTCGTATTTCATGCTGGAGAGCATTTTTATTTTTATTTTTAATCATTTATTTGTTGAAGAAACTTGAACGTTGAAAAATGTACAAAAATGAGCTTTTTGTGATTTCAATTTTCCTAGAGGTTTGAGGCTCAGCTATGATATCTACCATTCAGTCAGGATTGTCTGTATTACTGTGCTTCACGGTCAATTGTTCCGTTAAATTTAGAGCAATTAGTCGCTACAAATTTTAGGTAAATCCATTGTGCAATAGCTTTCGACAGAAAAAGAGCTTGGAAGCTAGTCTATGGTCTACTTGTATGGATGCATCATTTTTTGTTTATATTATTATGTGTTCTCGTCTTATTTATTTTGGACAGTACTGTAGCTACTTATCACAAGGAAATCTGATTATTTTCCAAAACATCCGTTATACTGTACACTACTAGGCCTACTACTCAAAACATAGGCATATCTTATTTATAATAATTGGCGGCATCGTCACTGACAAACAACGATGAGTCAATCCGGTACGGCTCCTGTATCCAACTCCATATATAAGTTTAGCATCACTTATATTTAGTTACTGTTTAATTTGATAATTTTCAAAATCCAAACATCAAAAATCATATCCGGCCGCCGTAGCTAATTCGGATTTTGTTTTTCTCATCAGTTACTGAGCAGGTGTCGCATTCGATTTAACTGAATGCTAATTTTTGAAACACCGTATCTACTTGTAGAAGTGTTTAGTTCTTATTGAAAGAACAAAATAATTTTGAAAGTAAATAAACAAAACAAATATGAATGTAATTATGTAGTACGAAAATATGTCATGCTGTATTATAAGTATTATTGTATTAATATTAACATTTTTGATGTGGAACGTAACCCTTTCCTTACTATGTACAGTTTGTTTCTGTATTCGTGGTAAGTTCGGGGAACGTAACCCTAGCGAATTACATAACGGTATATGTATATATATATATATGAGGGAAAAAAACATAATATACCAGATAGCCATAGAAAATGGTTACAAAAAGAAAACGGTAGATAAATTAAATTATAATAGGCCTATATTACAAAAACAAATAAAAAATAATTTCCATTACAATAGTAGTAATAATAATAACACTGTATGGAGTACTTTTACTTACACTGGTTTTGAAATAAAAAATATTTCCAAATTATTTACTAATAAAAACATAGAAATTGCATATAGAACCAATAAGAGAATAATAAATATAATTAACCATAATAATAATATAAATGGTAGGCCTATAATGAGAAAAATGGAGTATACAAATTAGAATGTGAATTTTGTAATAATGTTTATATAGGACAAACAAAGAAAAAATTGAAAGAAAGGTATAAAGAACATTTTAATGCTTTTTTAAAACCAAATATATATAAGTCTAATTTCGCAACCCATTGTATTAACAATAATCATATGTTTCCTAATATAAATAATATGAAAATTATAAAAGAAGTAAATAAATGGTTAAAAATGAACATATGTGAAGCATTTGAAATTTACAAGCATAATATTAATAACAAATTAATAGATGAACAAATTCAAATACGTTCTAAATTCCGTACTATGTTCAATGTACATAATGTTGTGGCAGCAGTGGAATAGGTTTGGCAATATAGTAATAGACTTGGCAACTGTGTATTGCTTTATCTAGTAGCTTCATGTTTGTTAGACAGTTCTTTTATCATTCTTAGTATTGTAACTCCTGAGGATGTTGCTAATGTAAACCAACGAAAAGCTTTGAGTGTATTGTTCAATAAATTCAATATTCCTGTATTAGTGTATATTGTTTAATCTTAAAAAAAATATATATATATATATATATATATATATATATATATATATATATGTTTGTGTGTGTGTGTGTGTGTATATATATATATATATATATATATATATATATATATATATATATGTTTGTATATATATATATATATGTTTGTGTGTGTGTATATATATATATATATATATATATATATATATTTATATATATATATATATATGTTTGTGTGTGTGTGTATATATATGTTTGTGTGTGTGTATATATATATATATATATATATATATATATATATACATGTTTGTGTGTATATATATATATATATATATATATATATATATGTTTGTGTGTGTGTGTATATATATATATACATATATATATATATATATATATATATAACAAACAATGACCAGTGGTTTCCTTCCCATATGAATTACCCTAGAGAAAGCAATAATTGTATACAACAGAATGAGTAGAATTTTGTCATCTTACGTTGCTCACATGATAAAGTTTCTTCTCTTCTTTAAACTTCTGCCTTTAGAGAGAGAAAACTTTGAGCCTGACGGAGGCCATGAGGACAGCCCTATAAGGTCATATTTATAAGATACTCCGAAAAATATTAAAAGAACCGCTGATATTGGTCGATAGAAAATAAAAAGTTACGAGATTTCTTCTCATTAAAATATCAACCCACTATTTACAATGTTTATAAGATAAAAGAAAACAATATGGTTTTCAAAATCCGAAACAGGTAGCAAATTTAAGAAGGAAAAGATAAATTCTGTTGTTTAATTTGTGTTAGATTCTGGTGCCTCCTATAATCAAATTGAATAAACAATATTTGTTAAATGATATTTTAAACATTTTTGACAGCATCAACGATAAGAATTACTTCTGTTTCACAATTTCAAATGATAACATAATATTTACAAAAAATAGGTTGCTCTTAAAATGGTCACGTAATTTTGGAACGTCCAATCGCCCTCGCAGTAACAAACATGGCGACGTCCCTTCATTCCCCTTCGGCATTACCCTAATTGTAACTAGCCTTGCATATTGATGATTCCATTTCAATGTACTTTATACAGAACGAAATTGATTTTTCATTTCACAAAAATATGTTTCATTTCCTCTTACTTTTACTAAATAGTTTAAATTTTTGCAAGTAAATATTTCCAACAAAACCTGGACAAAAACTAAATAAGTCTTAACTAATAATGGTAAATAATATTACAATAGTATATTTGTGGACATCTGTGCAAAAGAGACCTCCTAAATTATATATATATATATTTATATGTATATATAAAACCCAACAAACATCTACCAAACAAAACTAAAATTCTGAGTAGTTTATTAATTCTATAAACAGTGATTCCTTATTGTTGCAAGAGCAATATTTTAATCATATAAAACAGGTTTCGGCAACAATGTTACCATCATCAGTGACAAACACACGCTAATTGTTACGCTCAGGGCTATACATAACCCCACCATATACATCAACTCAAGTCGTTACATATTATTCCTAGTAGGGAAAAAGTTAATATTAAACTTCCTATCTTAGTTGTAAATGAACGTAAATGCTTCAGAGAGCGGGGTTACTCTTATCGACCGATCCTTGCCCTTTACCAGAATTGGCTGTTAGCTCTATACAAATTCGGTCTTACCCGGAAGTATCTTCCGTGAGTGGCACAGTGTTTTTTTCGTTGGCCCTATGCAAGACGTTGATATAATCGCTACTATCTCCCGTTCCGTTTTGCGGTAAGTAGTTAACTGTTGTAGTATTTCGATATACTACGCAGTATTCTCTCGTAGTATTTCCTTTTCCCCCTCCGTGTGGAGCAGACAAACCGCCATATTATTTGTGTAATTAATAGTACATGTAAATGGCTAGTTTTATTTATATGTAAACACTTTTTTTGTGCAGTTAGGTAGTGTGTAGTGCGCAAACTGGGTGCACTCAAATCTCGTCGTCATTACAATCTTGAGGACAATAGTGAACGGGACATTTTTAGTTTCAGGTATGCGCACTTTCATACTTAAACATTTATTGTGTATGGAAACATATATGGCATCATTTGTGTTTTTACCACTGCCAAGGAATTTAGTATAATTTTATCTCAAGGGCCTCCGTAAAATCTAATAAAATCATACAATGAGACACACAGCTGCTTCTGCGAATTTCAATGCCACCGGTCAGGCTAAACGTGACGCCAGTATTAACTTCAGTGTATTTGATAACTGCGGATATGATAATTTTATCATAGGAAACAAAACAAGAACCTCAATGCGATGGGAGCTTTATACATATTTAAAGATTTATAGAATATTTTCTCCACAAAAGTAGAACAATTTCGACAACCGGTGTTTGACTTTGATTTTACAAAGACTTTGAATATCGGACAGGATTAAACATTAAGGATATAATCTCTCTTGATCAGGAGTAAAGGAAGGGATTATGTGTTTCGTATTCAGGGTCCTTAAGATAGATCCAGTACTTATATAGAGTGTATGGAAGCTCTACTACTTACACTCTTCGTTTAGGCGAACGTAATCGAAAGACTAGGTGGAATCAATAAAGAAATAAGATAAGAGTATAAAATCTGTCTGTAACTGGGAAAATCTTTTTTCGTGAACACACTCGCTCACCTTAGTCGACCAGCTCTCTAAGGAAGCTTAAAGCGTTGCCTGTCTTGGTGTACCCCTAATAATACAGGTAATCAACTTACATTAAACACTAAAGTTCATTACGTAACGGAATCTCAGAATGATATCGTGACGTAGCTTTATGACAGTCAGAACTACCCGATTCTTTCAAAAGCCAATATCAGGTCACACAAAGAGGGTGCATTGGATGAACCGAGAGTGTGCCATTGATACATACTGAATTACGATTATACACAAATCAATATTAAAAAATGCAGATATATTTAAAATCTTTTCATAAATATTTTTTAAATGACGCAAGAAAAATAATGTGAAGTGATGATTTTATAATTTACCATGTACAATGTGTTCTTTACCAACTACCCATGACGTCATTCATAGAATATCACGTAAGCTTATCAAAATTGAAAAATCAAAAGTGTTTATTTTTTCAATTAAGTGAGTAAACCATTAAAACTTTGAACCAGTAAAAAACTATTGCCTTAAAAATAATAATTTTTATTGATTTAGAAACTGTTTTATAACTTTTTGTCTATTATCCTATGTTCTGTTGTGTTATGAAAAGAGGTTATTCAGGTTTTGCATTTGGTGTTCACAAATGCTGGTGCTGATGGTGCATAAGGTCGGCTTCAGATTTAATTTAGAACACAGTGTCATATTACCGGGAAATATTTAGTTCATAGTATGAAAAGATTTAAGATTGCTATTTTTCAATGTAGATACTATAGAAAACATTTAGTAAACTGCATCATGCATAAAAAAAAAATGTTGTTGAACTTTGTAGGAGGACATAAAGTCAGTGAAATAAATCTAATTTAATAATTCGAGTTCCTCATCAGAAAAAGGATTTGACAAATTCTCATTGATTTATTAACACTACGATATCCTCTTACACGCAAAGATTTTAAGGGGAGTAAATCCATCTCTACTTAAACGTCCACTGTGCAACCCTTCTGAACCCTCTCGTCCTTTCCCGCCGAGAGAGAAGCTTTTACACTTCCCAAGTTATAAATTGCATGTTCTGCCGACCACAATACAAGATTTTATTCCCAAGCAAATATCGATATCCTGTAATCGATTATGTACAGCATATCCGTAATAGCAAACGTTTTTAATTTGTAAAGATTTATTAAAAATATCTTCCATATTCATCTTATCAAAGGATAAACGTCAATTCGCTATTTTTAACTCAACTTAAAATTTACAACGAAGTAGGGCGAAAGGTCCTCAATACAAAAAATTTAGGGAAACGACACTGATAATGCAAACTATGATACCCTTCTCATTCGTAACGAAATTATTTTTAATTTAATACCACATAACTCTATCCTCTAGCATAAAACGTACCACATCCCATTCACACCCGTACTATATATTTTACCATATGCATTAACATATTATTCCCGTATGCATTATCCTATCTCTTACCAGATTCCTTATAATATCACTACCACATCCCTTAATTTTCCCTCATCATACCTTTTTCCTATCCCTTATCATATCCTTGCTATACCCCATGCCATATCTTTAACTTATACCTTGCCATATGTTTTACCTCAATGCTTTTGACCTGATCTCCTTCAAGTTCCCTTACAATATTCTCACCATATTCCTTTCTATACGTCTTACGATTGCCTAATCATACGCTTTGATATAATCCTTTTTATATTACTTGTCATATTCTTTACCATATCTCTTACCAAATCTTTCGATATACTTACCTTATCCTAGAACTTATCCTTATCATACTACTACCTTACCCCTTACCATACCCTTACCATATCCATTTCTATGTGCCTTACTCATTCCTTGTCATGCTGTTTATAATATTCCTTCATATAATCCTTTTTATATTCTTTACCATATACTCTATCATGTTCATACTAGTTTATAATCCTAACCTCCTAATTTGGATATTCAACTCACAATAAATAACAAAGTAACATATAAATATAACTCTCAAATGAGTGTTGCTTTTAATATTCACAAAAGACGCACACAAATAATTAAGAAAGAAAATAAATCTTCCTATTATAAATAAAAATAATTATGAATTTCAATCGTCTTTGAACCATTACAGTATTAAGGCTAAATCGGTGACATTTAGGAAAGAGTAGACCCTGTAAATATTCACCCCAAACAGTAATAAAAGTGTTTCTATTGCTTTGAGACAAAGGAATGGCGTGGGGGTTGAAAAAAAACAATTCTATATTAATTCAAAACACAAATCTTTGTAAAGTAACAACATGACTAATATGTTACAGAATAAAATAATTCAACTTTTAAATTTAATAATTCTAATGAATTATTAAATGTTTTAACCAAAATACTAAAACTTTTAAAAGTTTTTTACCTCTTTTTCCAGATTTTGTATAGTTTTATTTATAGCAATAAATGTGTATAAGTTAAATCTTGTAGTTAAATCTAGCTCTAAAGTTGTACCACAGTTTTCAGTTGTAAAAATGTGTAAGAGAAGCAAAAGTTGCACGAAACGTTTGATATCACACACACACACACACACACACACACACACACACACACACACACACACACACACACACACACACACACACACACACACACACACACACACACACACACACACACACACACACACACACACACACACACACACACACACACACACACGTATACACACACATACTTTTATATATATATATTTTTTTTCTAACACCTATGTTTGATTCTATGTTTGCTTAGAATAAACCTATATGAAACTTAATATTGGGGGATATTCTATTTTGGAGGTTTTCCATTAGGCTACTCTTTCAAGAACCAAGAAGACCTAGTTGTAAGGCTGACTAATCCCAGCTTGAGATCAAATAATCCCAGCTCACGGATAGAGAATTTTCAGTTAGAAGGAACTCAATCATAGTTTTAAGGCCTACTCATAGAAATTACGGTTATTTATTTACAGTGGTCAATTGGTATTACTAGACCGAGTAAACATAGTGCGCGAAAAACATGTCCATTACTAGTCCCGTACTGCTAGTATTTCTCTCTTTGGCAGCAATGTTTACTTGGACTCGTTTTACGGAGAGTTTAATGCACAGAAGCTTTCTACTTAATTATGCTTGATTCAAACAGTGGAGATTGAATTGGTGGATTAGAAAGAATGCTAAATTAGGTTTTATCGTTAAGTGTGGAGAGTGATTGGTAGTTCAGAATGGTTACACAAGTGTTTTAGTTAATGTAGCGTTGCCTATCCGAAGGAACTAAGAAGTATTAGGAGGTAGTCAGGCGGATCTCTTTTGTTTAATCGCTTATTGTTTGCTGAGTTTTTATTGATACTATTCTTTGAAGGTATATCATTATCAAAATATTCAGTTAATTTTTGGGGAAGCATTTTATTACAGTAATATTATAAATTGGGTAATTTGGGTAATTACTTTAATAAGCTGATCTTAACTAATTCATTAAGTAAACTCATGATTAATTTTAAAAGGATAGAAACATTAAGTACTACAATTTTTTAAGAAAACTAAACTACAATATATATAATTTACTTTAACAAAGGTAGGTCTCAGTAATTAAGTAGGCCTATGTCATAATTTATAACAAGGTATATTTATAACAAGTATAAAAAAAAATTTAATAAATTCTTACTGAGGTTAAGGAACAAAACTTTTGTTACCCTAGAGCACTATTTATGATACTATGTGGTAACCATGGAAACAGTTTTAGGTTGTACAATGGCGGTTTCGACGACAACTAGATGAGGGAAGGAAATTAATATAAATCTTTGAGAAATATATTTCTATGTATTACAAAGTTGAGCAGTGCCAACATGGATAGTCTGAGTTCGAATCCGGCTAGACTCACCAATTTTATAATTTAATTATTAAATAAATATTTGAAAAACTGTATCAACATCAATTGTCACCCACTATAGGTTAACAAAAATGGATTGAATGAATAAAAACGTAATTTATTCACGATTAAAAATTTATACAAGATATATATCAGAAGAGTGTGAGCTAATAAAAAGAATTTAAAAAACCAACTGTGTCAAAAAAAGGTTTTAGGTTGTTCTAGGCGATCTTCATCATTGTCCCTTTTACGCACTTGAAAAATATGGTTAGATAGGTGAAACAAGTTTTAATGGTAGCATTTATATAATGTGTTCTGTATTTTTTTATTCATTAAGTATCTTTTTTTTGTTTTTATATTTGTACATTTCGTAATCTTCTAATATGTTAGTTGTACTTTTCTGTCGATGTGGGGAATTTATAAGTTATAGTTAATCTACGTGTAAGTAGAGCATAATTCTTTAAGTAATTATAAAATAAATGAGTTGGTCTAATAGAGTATTTAATGATGCGTTTTTTACATTCAGGTGAAGTGTTTGTAAGTAAAAGCCATGTCCTGTTTATCCAACTACAGACTATTTGTTCTTCTGATACATTATTATTAGTATTATGTTAGTAATAAATTAATAAAATTTAAAACACAGTAACAATTGGCAGAATGTAGAATCTAGATGGCTTTGGTAAATTTACTTGTTGTGTAAAATGCCTTTATCACACTGCTGTCATTTTTACCAATGCTTGATTAATATCCAAAATCAGTCAACTGACTCACTGTGTGTGTGTGTGTGTGTGTGTGTGTGTGAGTGTGTGTGATTTTGTGTTTGTGTGTGTGTGTGTACGTATGTGTGTTTGTGTGTGTGTGTGTGTGTGTGTGTGTGTGTGCGCGCGCGCGCGCGTGTGTGTGTATGTGTGTGTGTGTGTATAATGATTTAGATATAGACAATATATATAGTAAGATTTATATACATATAGTCTCTCTTCTCATTCTCTCTCTCTCTCTCTCTCTCTCTCTCTCTCTATATATATATATATATATATATATATATATATATATATATAGAGAGAGAGAGAGAGAGAGAGAGAGAGAGAGAGAGAGAAGGAGGGGGAGAGAGAGGGAGGGGAGAGAGAGAGAGTATGTTATGTGAAAACATTTCAAAGCAAGAATATTTATAAAATAGAACTCTGAAAATTCGTATGGATCTAATATATTGATATCAAGAGCTTTATACACTGTTAAGATCTAAAACCAATTGGATATAAAAAAAATTAAAGAAATAAATTTTATAAATAATGTTTTTATAAATAAGGCTATGTATAGGGAAATAATTGGATCATTATTAAAGGCGTGAAGCTGAGAATGTGAAAGCCAATAACTAAATTTTTGGGAAATAATGAAAGTCTGATAGATATTTACATATTGTTGTAAAATAGAATTTATATAGGAATATAAAATATCTCCTAAGTTCTCTATTTTTTTTTAATTAAATATATTTATTTAGACGTGACCTCAATAACGATACGTCCTTTGGGAGAGCAAACTCTCGACTTTCTGTCGACATTTTTAGCATACGATATAAATTAAAATCTGTCTGTATAAGCTCAACACACTTCATCATAATTAGGTCAGCTTCTCCATGTATCAATGATCCCAGGTAAATAGCTTTTTAATTGTGTTTGTAGACGATTGATGTCAATCTTGGTTTAATTGCAAAATAAGCAATGAACCGGATTTAGTTTTAATTATATCATCGTATTCCAGAGGGAAATCAACATTTCAGAATACTCAAGTTTCTTGAATAATGTAACTCAACTATTTACGGTTGATTTTATATGATTTTAATATTTTAAAAATTCAGGTGAACTATGAAAGAAATAGCATGTTATGTGTTCATTTACAGCACGTCAAAGTAACATAATGGTTTTACAAAGACAAAAAATAATAAATTAGATAGTAATACAATAGGTTAGTCCAGGATAGATCTAAATGAAAAATGAGGTAAAATAAAACGATATTATATCTACAAGTTTTATTTGATAAAAATGAGGTCGCATTCTATTTCTGTGCTTTATTGACAAATATAAACTCTGCCAGCTTCATAACACTTTATAATTGGAGCATTATAATTATCTGTCATTTCAAACATTGTCCAAGTGAGAGGTCGGATTTAGAATCGACCAAGGAGAGTGTAGCTAGAGACAGGGTAAAAAAACTATCGGCTTGGAAGGAAATCTGCAAAAACATGATTTTTAGATTTCCAACAAAATTATCAAACAAAATTCATCAAAATATTGAGTAGACATTCGAAAATAATTAAAGAATTTTTGTTCATCTTCCCTTAGATTAATTAAAACCGTCTTGAACGCACCTTTTAAATATCTCTTATTATTGAGTGAGTCCAATGAGTCAAACTCATATTAAATGAGTGAATCCAATATCTTCTTCTTTTACTTTCCCCTTCACTAATGTATCTGATGTTTATTTCTAAATGTTTAATTCTAATGTTTCATTTTTATTAAATATTTACTTTAAAAAAATTATTTAAACATGTTTACAGAATTTCAAATATTTTCCAATGGTTAATTTTTCTATTCAAACTGAAAAGTTTTGAAATTGTCTTTAATTTTATTTATAAAGTACACTTACAGAGTTTTCTTAAATTACCTAAGCAAGCTATTTGTTGTAAATTAGAATATAGAGTGAGTCTAATTTACAAAGATGATTATTGTTATCTTTAACTATGACTAACAAAGTGTATTGTAACTACTTCATGGCGATATCGATGACATGATTAGATTGTTAAGTAATATCTTCCTTGGTAGAACTAGGTATTAATGTGACTACGATAGTCACTTTGTTAAAGCTCTGCTATTTTTGTGTGCTTTATAATGTCCATTATGTTAATAACAAAACATATCCATGTACCTTATATCTGGTAGGAACTAAATCTGGTAATATTATAAGCCGGTTTACGTCTAAAATACTAAATTAGACCTATGCTAATAAATAAATAAATATATATATATATATATATATATATATATATATATATATAATGTATTATACACACACGCATATACACGAGTGTATAGGCCCCCCCCTCTCTCTCTCTCTCTCTCTCTCTCTATCTTTCGCTCTCACTCTCTCTCTCTCTATACATCTATATCTCTCTCTCTCTCTCTCTCTCTCTCTCTATATATATATATATATATATATATATATATATATATATATATTTATATATCACTTTCACTTATGTACTTAAACAACTGAAGGGTATGCCCGATGATAACGACAAGGCCAGTCATTGAAAGTTAACTCGCATAAATACCAAGTAAGATTCTTGTTTAAGTACATAAGTGAAAGTGATAAATGTATACAAGAAAACAGTGTTGCATAGCTACAAATATATATGTATATATATATATATATTTATTTATTTATTTATATATATGTGTGTGTGTGTGTGTGTGTGTGTGTGTGTGTGTGTGTGTGTGTGTGTGTGTGTGTGTGTGTGTGTGTGTGTGTGTGTGTGTGTGTGTGTGTGTGTGTGTGTGTGTGTATGTGTGTGTGTGTGTGTGTGTGTGTGTGTGTGTGTGTGTGTGTGTGTGTGTGTGTGTGTGTGTGTGTGTGTGTGTGTGTGTGTGTGTGTGTGTGTGTGTGTGTGTGTGTGTGTGTGTGTGTGTGTGTGTGTGTGTGTGTGTGAGTGTGAGTGTGTATGTGTGTGTCAAACTGTTCACCGCTCTCTAAGTTCCTGCATCACTATTAACATCATGTCAAGCAATGAGTCAAAGATTGCGAGTAAATTTGTAAAGCCGTGAGATTAACCCAAAGACACTATATATTGATTTCACCGTATCAGACGTCCGAACACTTTATTGTCGCTTTAACCAATCACAGGACACTAAGCTTAAGGAAACTGTCGATGCTTTATCACAGTGATTGATTATACATATGTGTAAAATTTAAGTTGGCAATGCTGCCAGTTTTAAAGGCATAATGGAAGATAAAATGTTAGCACGGCCTTTATCATAAATGTTTTAAACTTCCATTAACTTAACTTACAATTTTAAACGTTTCATCAGTAGAAGTTCTGTGAGTGATCTATAATTTATGTATTGCTAAATTTTAAGTTGTAATGAATTGAGGCTTTCCAATAACAAAAACCTAAAACATTACGCATTTAATTACAACTTCAGATATAATCAATTATAAAAAGCTTGTCTCTATCTCACCGAACCCTTAATGTCCTTCCATGTCATTACTATTTTACATGTTTTCATTATTTTTTTTAAAGTATAAATATAAAAAATAAAATTTATATAATTAGTTAAATTCCAATCTATATCAATGATAGACTAATATTAAAAAGGATGAATAGATCACCGTCTATAAAACTAATTCTTAACATTCTAATAACCTAGTAAGACATTGACAAAAGCTGATATTAATAAACATTTAAAATATGAACACGTATACACTCGTGATGTTCCTTAGAAATAGAGTGAGAACCACATACGTTGTTGAAACAATGAATTTGTGGTGAATAAAAGACATAAGCAGAACGACAATAAAAGCAGAATGACCAAAGTTAGTGTGGTAAAAATACACTATAGGTTGCTGATTAATACGAATATGATCATTGGGAGGACCACGAAAAGGATGGAATGAGAACTTACTGTAGGCATGTTAAAAAACAGGCCCTTATTATGATATTGTGTGGTAACCCATCAGATTAGGGTTCGACGAAGAAGGTTTCGGCGACAACTAGATTAAGGGGGTGGGGTTATATTCATTTTTGAGAAAAATATCATTGGTATTAAAGAGTTGGCGCAGTGCCAAGGCGCGCTAGACTTCGAACATTAAGCTTCTCAGTTCGAATCCGGCTGGACTCCACTAATTTTATTGGATGAATAATAACGTATTTTATTAATAATTGAACATTTGAACAAATATATATATCAGGAGAGTGTGAGCTAATAAAATGAATTAAAAAGGCCAGAAGTTCAAAGTAAAATTAAAACTACAATAATGTAGTTTTATAAAACCAATAATAGTTTTTCCGGTATTATAGGTGAAAAATATAGGCAGGTAGTAAATATCGGATTTAAATTAATTTTTGTTTTTTTTGTATTGTCATAAATCATACAATTTAACAGGAACCAATATTATAACTGCATGTTTATGTGAAATAGTTTATTAAAAATATATTCTTTGTCATTAATATAATCAATTTATTCACTCTATTACAATGGTAAAGGGCTTTGGAAATGTAAAAACCTCCGTCAGAGAATATTTAAAGTGTTATTTGAAGCGAAATAAGGAACCAAAGAAAGAATATTTAAAGAAAATATCAGACAAAAAAAAGAATTATATTACATGAATCATAAGGACGTAGATTACCTTAGTTAGAGAAGTAATTCAGTACTAATTCTCATGCATAAACATTTCGCTAGAGAATTTTACAAATGAAAATGTTTACTTTAAACTCTGTTCAATGTAACACGAGGGCATAAACCAAACACGTTTTTGAGGGAACAAAGAGTAATTAATAATAATTTTCATTGTTCGCAACCGTCGATTATTTGATGCTAAAACGTAATGTGACGATGCCTCACGGCATCTGACAAACGCTTTTTTATTGTCAATGTCAGACTCAGAACTGACATTCCATTCTCTGTTTGAATCAAATCAAATTAATCTAAATGTCAAAACTCGCTTTCAAAGTTTTTTTTACACTTATTGATTTCCTTGGAAAGTTTTCATTAAATGACGAAATTAAATTCAGACACCCGACCTCGGTGTACTTTAACTCTGTACAAACACCCAGTCTTGAGAATTAAGGTGAAAAAAACTTTCAATGACTTTATTTCAGGTGTCCTCTAAAAGCTGTTTCATTTTCGTCATATAGCGACCCTTCTCACACAAGCCACGATCGGTCAAACTATCTTCATCATTACGGTAAAATTTTAAAAGTTCATTTTAAATCTCACTACGTATAAGATTAAACACAAGCAATTAACCTAAGAAACCAACAACTCACTTTAGAAACAAACAATTAACTTAATATCTGTATCATATTTACAGATATGTAAATAATTTATAAAAATGTAAATAAAGTCTTACATTTATTTCTAAACAAACTGTAAACATCTTTATCCTCAACTTTTTCAAATTAAAAAAAAAAGTCATATACTTCAGAAATTCAGCCGTGCCACTGTGAATCATACCTCTTGCATCATTCCACACGAAGAGTTTTTCGCCCCAACCTTAATCCTATTTATTTTTCCCAATCTTTTACATATTATTTAAAAGGTAAATTTTATATTCGTCTTATCTCCGATAACGCCAAAGTGTTTCTGTGCGGTTTCTTCCTCTCTCTTGTAGTCTCTTGTAAAAACTTGTATCTAGAACTCAATATGGAGCATAATTGACGAATTCTCCTGACCACATTATATTCTTGAATACAATATGTCCCAAAGTAAGGGAGGTTTATCTTATATATCGCTATTTCTATAACGCTTTATGGTAAAATACAGGTCATTATTGTTAGCGAGTTTTATTTTAAACCTTTGAGTCGTCTTAGATTCAAATTATACAATATTACATAAACCTTTAATACCAGCATACCCGTCTCGCGTTGTTGTGATATCAGAAGAAAGGAATATGAAAGAAACCTGTACAGAAGTTTAATTTAAATTCTCATTTTTATTGTAATTAGGTTTATTTTCATCTGGAAAATATTTCTAAATCTCGTTTTATTTTTATTTATTTATTAGATTGCTTTTGAATAATTACATCTCCCAATACGATGCTTTTGAATAATTAAATCTCTCAATACGATGATTTTGAATAAATACATCTCCCAATATAATGCTTATGAAAAATTACATCTCCCAATACGATTATTTTGAAAAATTACATATCCCAATACAATACTTTTTAATAATTACATGTCCAATTCGATTCCTAATCACTTTTGAGTTTTACTAAAGGGAATGGTTATTAGAATTTCTAAATTACTAGATTTGTAAGTTATAATTATTAGAACTTCGAAAGAGAATAAATGAGTATTCATTTCATCCTTCATTTGTGCTGCACGTTTTTTGTGGTGGAGCTTCTTCTAGATAGTAATAATTAAGTTTAATAACAATTGAGTTACACTTGAAGATTGTGTTACTACGAAGATCTTACACCAGATCATATTGCCAACTGCCGTCCAGTTGATGCACGCCTCCACCAATTGTACAATCGTACGAGGAAGATTTATACTTTGATAGTGCCATAGATATTGCAAAGACAATCCAAGCATACCATTAAATTTAATTCTATAGAGGATACGACACCAACTTGAGACTATTTACAAATAAGTGTTATTCAAAAGCTTGAAGTCGTACAGCTCACGAATTGCAAGCAAAATTCTGTAAATTGGAAACAATCAATTTGTACACAAACGATGTTCTGAAGGTAACATTTTTCAATGCCGGCCTACGTTTTATAATAATTTCTTAAATAAACAATGATTTTTATAAATAATTTTAATTTTTCAATAACAGTTAAAAGATTTTAGTTAACTTTATATTGTTTAACATCACGTAAATTGTTAAAACAAATAAAGATTTTATTTAGGTATCATCAATTAATGTTATAATAAAATAATAAGTTAAGTAATTGGTTTTTGATAAAATCATAGGATGAAAATGTTCTTTTCGCCAAAAGGGAACAAAACCTCCAGTGCCATGTTAGACAGACGATCATATTTTTACCGCTTAGATCCAACCGAACGTTTATGAGAGGTTTTGTCATTAAAGTCACAATTCAGTATTTTTCATTATAGATTCTATCTTCCCTCTTCGCCACTGAACTTATATCAGAGTAACCTTATCGACTTCTTGAAAAATGTCAGATAAACAAGCTAATCATTACAGCCAATCGCTGTCATGTAACATGTATCACAATCGAAAGGATATCTTGAAAAAACAACTGCACTTCAAACCTGAGCTCAAATAATTTATCATACATGTGCGCCATTACACATTTTCAACCTATTCCAAACCACCAGGGGTTGGCGTACCCCAGGTTGAGAACCACTGATGAGAATTAAAAAAAATACAATAAATTCAACTTTAATAATATTTATAACACATTCAACTTATAACGTTCATTCTCATAAACCGTAACGAATTTGTAAGAAAATTAAAAAGAAACCAATTCTTAAAGGCCAGATGACGAACTTTTTATGCAAACTGAAATCCAGCTTCCATTCAAGAAATGGCGACTTGTGCCGGCTGTAACGTTTCAATGTTATTGTGTAAAGTTCTGACACGGCAAAATAAATTTTTACGGAGATCAGTGTTCCCCCAACCACGTTAGGCGTGATTCGCTAAATCCTTTAACAAATTACCCTTCCGCCAGGCTTTATTATCTTGCTTACACATATTTATAACTTACTCCAATTTATTTTACGTATATATACTTAGAATAACAGTCATCATTTTTCATAATTTATATATATATATATATATATATATATATATATATATATATATATATATATATAATACGTTTTCTTGTTTAATAATATAAAACAACATAGGTTATTCAAATACAAGAATATTTATTAATTTATATCCAAAGCTTTTCGTTGGTAAACAGTACCAACATCATCAGGAATGAAAATTACAATAATTATTGTATTATTGTTTACCAACGAAAAGCGTTGGATATAAATTAATAAATATTCTTGTATTTGAATAACCTATGTTGTTTTAAAATATATATATATATATTTATTTATATTTATATATATATATATATATATATATATAAATATATATATATATATATATATATATATATATAATTTGTGGAACAGTTAATGAACAGCTAAACGAAATATATTTGCTAGATTTAACAGATGGTTAGTTTTGGAAGAAAGTAATCAACTAGATTTACATTTAGTTTACCAATAGAACAGTGTATTGATAAAGAGGTTATGTTCGATCGTGACCGCGTAGTTGTGAAGTTCCATTCTTGATCGATGGTAAGTTTAATATTTTGTTTGTGTTCATCGATTGTATAAACTCTTAAGGGCATACAACATTTTGTGGAAGTACAATACGTTTTTGAGCATACGGATTTGTTTGACTAAAACAGTGGGAGAATATATTGTACTGGGCTTCAATATGTTGTATTATGTACATAAAAACACTATCACTTCTCATTTTTCAGATGTGTTTCGGTAAAAAGTTGCTATCATCAGTGGCAATTAGTTGGTATACATAATATAAGCCTATTTATAAAAGACTAAAATTCGATTATCACAAAAACATGTTAAAATCTTCGGAACGTTGTCACCATCAATAACTGAGCTAAATACAAGCTAAACTTTTGTAATATGGTTACATTAAAGGATAAATATGTCTCAGTTAAAATGTAGCTTAAGTAAAAATTAAAATCAATTCCTTAAGATAGCAACAATTGATTAAGCTACGTAGTTCAATTAACAACAAGCTAAACGTTGCAATCAAAACCTAACTTCACCAAATTTTATGTAGTATTTTTTTAGTAGTCACTTATGATGACAACATGGTTACCAAAAATTGTTTGACCAGATAAAACATTATTGCCCTGAGGGTCGGTGTTGATATTTTTATTTGTACTGTATGTTAAAGCATAGCACGCCGTCTGGCGTCATGTCCGCTTTCCAGACGGCTTTGTTTCCAGAATCCATCAGACAGCTAACCATAAAAGTATTTTTCCATTTTGCGGTATGGCTTGATACTATACATAGTCTTACTGTACCTGCTTTATTACTGGATACACATTTTGGAACCTATCTTACATACCAGTGAAGTTTCCAGGTCTTACAACACCCTTGTAAGATTTCGTCTTCCTAACGATATATCCTCTTAAGGATAAAACTCTCTAAGGAACATCTCCTCAACGATACATATTCTCAGCTTACCCCATTTCTCCCGGCTACTCCATATCCTGCTACATCTTACACTAAATCGTTACATCCCTCAGCTACTCTTGACCTCCTCATCCCTCTTCATATTTCCCCCTTACACTGTCTATTGTAATGCGGTTGTATCTTACTTCTCCTCTGATCATCTCAGACACGCGTAATTTCGCTAAAGAATATTGCTCAGGTAGATGTAAACAAAACGTGTTCGCTTAAATCGATGAGATTTTATTCAAGAATTTTTCAAGTGGTTACTACACTCTAAAAATGAATTCGCAAAGGGTATGTAGATTACTTAATTTTCGTGAAGCAAATTATTTTATTTATGCAACAAAGTTTTAATTCGTTCTATAATAAACTCATTTGGGAGGAGCTACAAGTATTTGCACTTACAGAAGAGGGTGTTAAAATTAAATCACGTCTAAATAACAATCTTCAATCTGATTGTAGCACAGCTTTAAAAAAATATAGCAAAGAATATTAAACTTCATATAATTAATTTTTAATATTAAAAAATGTGGGGCTTTTTATAGGTAGATCTGTGTAAGTGAATTCATCAGATGTGGGTAGAATGTAATATTGGGAACAAATAAGTGACTAAAACAAAAAAAGCTAGGTGTTCATAGTTAAAAATAAATGTATTGTGATATAGTCTATTACATCAAATTAAATATAGCCTGATGTAGGCTATCGTAGCAATCTTAAACTAAATACCAGTATTATAAAAGTAGCCTATAATTTAGGCCAAGAGTTTATAAATTTGAAGATTTTTCCCATAACCATCAGCGAAGTTTGACGTTTAAATTTAGTAAAATTAAAACTTCCCAAACGTATAAATAAGAAATATTTATATAAAGAAATTTCTGGTAAATAATGTTATGCTATCTTCATTAGTGTCTATGTTTGTCTTGGAAGCGTTGCTCAACCAGACAGTCTTTTAAATAGGTGCTCTACAACGTGATCTAAATGTTGTATATGTGGTTTGTATTAGGTTTGTTCATTGCTATGTTTTTCATTTTTGTTGTTGTATTACGTTCGAAAAATTCACTTTGTTCTAGTTTGATTAGAAACTTTCTCAAATATTAGTCGGTTGTTGCGAAATCCTCCACATTAACAAAAAATTAAGTTTGTTACAGGCCAAAATAATATGGAATTTACAAAAACGGCAGAACAGAAAATTATTCAGTTTCTAACCAGTGTCAGTTCAAAATGTTTAGTATCGCTCATTTATTCTCTAATTAAAACACAACCCTAAGTAAAACCTCAGGTTTAACTTATATTCGAGGGAGGTAATTGTGATGTGAAAGAGTGAAAAAATAGAGACGTTTTCGCAAACGATAATAATGTAGAGTGAAGCTAGTGTTAGCTTACATTTTTAGTTAAAATTTTAGTTTACACATAGATACAAACAGAATACATACTACACAAGTTTTGTTAAAGGGTTTTACAAATGTTTAAACATAATTTATTTTATCATCGTTTCGACCGCAATATTTTTCGATGTTTATAGGATATCAAGATCGAAATGTTGTCAAAATAAATTATTAAAAGTATTAATTGTCTTGGGCTATTCCTTAATATTTCTACCATTATGTTTTACAACAAGACTTCAGTATTATATCATTAGAATGTTTAAATAACATAAAATCTATAGTGGTTATTATTGTTTTACCAATGAGATTTTAACGAAATTACAAACATTTAATTTTACCAAACTATTATATTTTCTTCTTTTTGGAATCTACCAGTTTATCGACAGATTGTTACAGGTATGTAGTTGGAATATTCAGGTCGGAATGCAAGACGCTAACAGAAATAAGCACAATAATTTTAACTAAACAATCTATTGTCCCGAATATTCAAAACATGTATAAACGTTTGAGCTGTGTGACATTTAATAGAAATTTGATTGGCATGGCTTTTAACAAATCCGATAAAATATAGAATATTGGCTAAACGGCTGCCTGTCAAAGCAATTACCGCTTAAAATATTGGAACAGGAGGAATCAAAAAGGGAAATCCCCTCTTGCCTCCTTAGGGATGTACGAAAATTAAAAGCTTCAATGAAATTCATAAAAGAATTAATTTAAAATGAAAATCAGTAAAAAATAATTATTTGCCTCATCATTTCCTCCGCCAGTTGATTAGAGAGAGTAAATAAATAGTAATTTATAAATCAGACGTTTTGTATACAAAATATACTAAACACTTTAAATGATTTTACACTGCATAGTTCTAAGAATATTCTTAAAATTTATCCATTCCGTTATGTTGAAATAAGAGACCGTTTGGAGATCGTAAGGTGACCTTTTATCCTGGCAAGTGACATTGCAATGCGCAAACGCGCTTGAGGTAATTAAATAGCGTCCTGGGCTACCCGGTGCGACAGTATCTTCCTAACAAGGGGATAGTATAATATACAAAGGTTCCCCTTCCACGGTAGCAATTTCCACTCAATTCTAGCCTTTACCTCGTGAGAATTTCATCGGTCAGCCTAAGAATGACGAACTGTACCAAAGAGCCACAATATATTTCATAAGGAAAAGAAGTACCTGATGTGATGCGTGACCTAAACGTTAAAAAAATAATGAATCTTTTAAAATAAATACAGTAATAATTGTATCTTAAAATTGACCACGTTAAAAAATTAAACTTCGTAAAAATTGTTTTAAAACTCCCTAATGATATTTACTTATTGTCTTCTCGCATTCACTCTTTTCTGCGTATTATAGATAATTTTAGCTCTTGTCGCCAAATCACTCCTGTTTACTGAATCACTAATAAATTACTTGTTTTCTTAAAAACTCACACTTATTGATTGTTCAATCATACCTTCTTCAATTTTCCCTTGTGCTATAGGCTAAATCAAAACAAAGAGCTGTGCATTCCGCTTATTATGAAAATTATTATTAAGTTGAATTTGTTCGCATAAATTATTAGATCTGTAAATGTCCAAGTATATCATTATATTAACGTTATAGTATTCTTGTGTATCTATTTTGAAAACACAAATCGACTATTACCAAGGTAAGTATCCCAGTAATCTACCTAGTCCAAAAATCCTACATAAAAATATATATATATATATATATATATATATATATATATATATATATATATATATCATCCGTTCATTCTGTAGTGCATAAAATCGCAGTTCCGACGTTTCGCTAGAATTTCATCTGCCTTTGACGAGGTGCACCAAACAACAGCATATATATATATAAGAAAAAATCATCTTTAACAAACCACTATCAGCACCACTGCACCACTTTTCACCCGGTACACAAACCTTATAAAACTTGCACCCACATCTTATTTTTTGATAATAATTAGTGGCAAAATTACTCAAAAAAAATAAAACAAACACTTACAGATCCTATTCCACGCAAAAAACAGAAACTACTCCATTGAAAGTTTACACATCTTTTATTTCTATCGCCATAAGCGATAGAACTTACACCGCGCAAAGCGTGTTTAATTGAATTGTTGAAGTTGTAATTATTGAGTCACCAGCATGGTTAATGGCATTTCCAGGCAGTTTGCGACTTACTACATCAAAATAAAGGCAAAACGTTGAAATTGTAACGCTTTAGGTGAGGCGTGGAGGGGAGAGGAGCTGCTATTGTCTGCAAAGTTTTTAATTTTTAAGACGTGGCCGAAAGTTTTTATAATTTTTGTCGTATTTCTAACAGCATTTCTTGTTAAGGTAGTCTTTAGTTTTTTCATATGCTGTGGCTTTTTTCAATGCTTCATAAAAGAAGTATTTGGATTCTCTACTCGCGTTTTAGAAATCTCTAGTTTTATTTATTAGTATTTGTAGTTGAGGCTATGCAGATCACGTTTGATTTGTTACCGAGTGCTAAAAATTTCACTTCAAACGTGAATTTTAGCTTTTTCATTTTTCTGACTTCTTAAATACAAGAAATATCGTAAGAATGTTATTTTTAAAGTTATAATTCTACTATCTTGAAATAAAAACTGTGAATTTTTTATGTGGAATGGTAATAATTTAATATACCTTACTTACAACCTAACATATTACCTAAAAGTATGATAACAATTGCTTATATAACTGTAGTACAACATTATTTTTATCATCATAACTTGAAGTCATAATATTCCTTATATCTCTTTAACAACTGTTTGCCCTTATTTTTAATTCGAATAAGCAATCATATTGACTGATAGCTATGATTTTAAAAAAAACAAACAAATACATTCATATAGGGCTATGGTTTGATTTACGTTGTCTGATTTAGTAAAACCAACAATATCTGTTTGCAAAATAATAAAATGCAAAGTATAAAAGCTTGGCAAAATATATGTGCAGAGCATTTTCTTCTGCAAACATAACAACTTTATACTATTGCCCTACCTACGCCAGTCGTAAAGCCTAGAGATATGTTCTCAGGCTATAATACTTTATATCTTTTTCCAGCCCATAATATTTTTGTTGTATTCTTTGTTTGTCTAAACTCATGAAACCTATTTTCATAATTGTTTTTAATTTTTCTTGAGTAAGTTTTTAATACTGTTTTTTGTAGTTTTAAATTATTTTTTTTTAAAGAAAAGACGATTTATTGAAATGAAAATGTTTACGCTGCATCAAACAGAAAATGCATGAGTGTGAATCGGTAAAACGTGACGTAATCGCTTCTAAAAATATTTGACAATCAAAGAGAACATACCACTCTCTATTTACGTACAGTTTTTCTATGTTACAGTTAAAGTATTATCAAAAGGAATCGCCAATATAGGGTGTATTTTCTTCAAATTTGTAATAGTAAATTATTTCAGACACTGCCTTCATATTAATAAGGCTTTTACTACATAGGTTATTGTTTTCTTAAATGTGAATTTACAATTAGTTAAAACATATGTTTAAGGAAAATTGTATAGTGTTCTTATGAAAAGTATTATGTTCATTTAATGTAAGCTTACTTCATTAACAATTGTTTAGTTACTCATTTTTAATTAAGTTAATTTTCAATGAACGATATTTTAAAAAAAGAAGGACAAAAATATAACTACCATAATTTGATAAATTTTGACTTAAGTTATTCCTTCATGTCTTTTCTATAGGACATAAGAATATACAATTAATTCGAACTATTAAAATTTACTTTTATGTTGTGTTACGTTCCTTTATTATTCTTGAATGAAGTTTACAATTTGCTTTGTAATGATGACAGTTGCACAACTGTAATTGTTTTTCTATTGTACATGAATTCATTTACAAGATGAGAAAGCTAATCATTATTTCTGTTCTAGTCAAGATAATTTCTCAGTTTAAGTCTAGGTAGTTAGGAAGAATGTGGGTTAATTGACTGTTAAATTCTTCAGTCTGCTAATTTATTTCAGGAACATCTGTATTTTCCTCTTCTGACAGTAGCTTTTCTTCCTTTTTGCTAGTTTAAATGCTTCTTAGAATTAAGGAAGGAGTTATTTACTTATTAAACTCAATAAAGCGAAAGGATGTACATATAATCCTTACTCTTGTATGTATATATATATATATATATATATATATATATATATATATATATATATATATATATATATATATATTAAATATGGTGATATGTTTTCTTGTAATATAGTTAATAAATTAAAAATATTTCAAAAACAAGAATACTTATAGTGAATATATTTATACCTTTAGGTAGTACATATGATTTAATTTTGAAAAATATTTTATTAGATAATTATTTTTCCTGAAGATGCTGATACTATTTTAACGGCGAAAAGCTTTGAATAAATATATTCATTAAAAGTATTCTTGTGTTTGAAATATTTTAAATTTATTAACTATATATACAAGAAAACATATCACCATATTTAATATATATATATATACACACACAAATATAAAGTATTATAGCAAGAGAACATATGTCTAGGCTTTACGACTGGCGTAGTTAGGGCAGTAATATAAAGTTTATAGAAGAAAATACTCTGCCCTTATCTTTCTGCCAAGCTTTTATACTTTCATTTTAATATTTTGCATATATAGTTGGTTTTACTAAATGAGACTACCTAAATAAAACTAGAGCCATATATATATGTATATATATATATATATATATATATATATATATATATTCCCTTTATTAGGCTAAATAAGTGAAACATTTCTTACTGAATTTCAGTTTAAACTCGTAAAAATGATGGTCAGATACAGTAACAAGGGAAAAATACAGTTGTTACATAAAAGTATCCATTTTTAGAAATGGAAATAAAATTAGCTTGTGTAACTCCATTGAACCCTCCATTGTGAATAGCAAATAGCGAAATTAATTCCTATTTAATGTTATTGCCGCAGTAAATAATTAACTAAAATTTAATTAAATAGTTAATAAAATATTTTCTACATTTCATTTCACATAAGAATTGCCAAATCATAAACAACGATGAAACCGAAATGAGTTAATGATTTATATAGTCTGTGATTAGGACTAAAATAGAATCTAGGTATTTTTTATTAAAATTTTACAACTTAAATATATATGGTCTTTAGAAGGATCTCTGAAACTTGCTGATAGTAATCGAAAGCCTGTTATAAAAATGAAGATTATAGTTGTAATGGACTCGTTTTTTCGTTAGACGCATTTATAACTACATAAGACATTAGATGCGTATATTGATATAAAAATGGTTTGTTGTTGCCAGTTTTTTATTGTGATTGACAATGTCTTATAACATTTGTATAATTCTTTCAAAAACTTTTTTTTTAAACTTTGTTACATGAGTATTTAAGTAAATAATAATGTACAAGTTAGGGATATACGTAGATGTGAATCTAGGCCTGTGATCAGTTGTAAGAGTGGACGTTTTTGGGGTCATATGACTGTGGTCAGAGTCATAGCTATTGCTATTGGAGTGCTCCTTCATTTTAAGCACTATACGAATTTTACTTGCCAATTTTTATCAACTTGTAGCTTTTTTTCATACATCGAAGTCACAAAATCATAATAGGTATATTCTCTTGCATTTACAAAGTGAAAATTTATTTGAATATTTATAACATCATTGTTTTTAAATGAAATAATAGTCTGTTATTGCTGCTTGCTCGGCTCACTGCGATAGATATTAGAAAGGCAACGGGTCTATATCTACAAAATACACTACGCCTAACCAATGAGCTACGACATAACGATGCAGTAAAACAATTAAAGATTTTGTTTGTGCCTTTAATGTCTTGAAACCGTTCCACAACATCTCAAAAATGCGATAAAACCGAAACGTGATTACACCCCGAATGTTTTGTGATCAATATTACTCCCAGAACCAAAACGCTCGTTCACATCATCAATGTAGCTTTATCTGATCTTTATAACTTAATCTTTACTACCATAAACATTCCCTAAAACAATTTCGTAAAGATCTTGTAAGCGAAACTTCAAAGTTAAAATTGAAATTGAAGTTGATTAACAAATTGAAAATAATTAGTAATTTTATTGTGTATTATTTAAACAATTCAAACAAGTAAATTATACTGCGGGGCTATATTTTTTGTAGTTTACATGGAGCGTATGTAAACATACTGTCTATGTAACATCCAATATTTCCTCACTATTTGGCCAATCCATCGCAACAGACACAAGATTATGTTGCATAGAGACATGATCATAAATACTATTTTACTACACGAAGCTCAGAAAATTGTTTTCAAAAGTAATTGTTTATTGTCCTAATAATTATTTGGAACTCGCAGATATCGAATATTGTAGGATAGAATATCATTATAATTTAGTAATTAATTGCATAAAATATATTTATTATATTAAATTATTTTCTATATTATTATAAGTTTCAAAAGCCAAGGTGAAAAATGAATAATAATAATACTTTCGTGAAATCTTATGGTACTTATCACTTGTAAGGATAAAGAAGAGTAAGGAGTATATATACATATATATATATATATATATATATATATACATGATTACTATAGAAATACATTTATCATATATATGATAAATACATATATGTGTACGTATGTGTATGTATGTGTGTGTGTGTGTGTAAGTGGTTTCAAATGAGCGTGCTTGTGCGCCAGTGTGAGTGCGTGTGCGTGCATGCTTGTGTGTGTGTGTGTGTAAGTGGTTTCAAATGAGCGAGCTTGTGCGCCAGAGAAAATGTGGAAGTTCTGGAGAAACGTAACGTATTATTCTCATATTTAAGATGTAATTTCTCGAAATATATCGATATAGTCTTTGTATTTAACTTTTTCTGTATATCGATGTGTGTGTGTGTGTGTGTGTGTGTGTGTGTGTGTGTGTGTGTGTGTGTGTGTGTGTGTGTGTGTGTGTGTGTGTGTGTGTGCGTGTGTGTGTGTTTGTGTGTGTGTGTGTGTGTGTGTGTGTGTGTGTGTGTGTGTGCGTGCGTGCAATATTTTTCCCTTTCAAGACGAAATCATGTCTTTTGATGTATTCACAGCAAATGTAACTTAATGTTGCTGTAGGAAAGGTTAATGACCTTAGCGAACAAACATGTTTATGCGCACACATGTCTCAGATGCACATTCGATAATAACAATCGGACGTTTAACTTAGTTTTAGCAAAACTTCGCGTACCAGTAATAGTCTTTGCTATAGTGACGTATACAAAGTGTACATCAGCATTGGTGATCAATGTACTGATAAAGTTAGTGTAAGAGTATAAGCACATCTATGTTGTTCGCAATGAAGAAAGTAACTATTCGTGACGGCTATTGAATGAGAATATTAAATACCACTGCTCTCACAAAAGAAGGGTCCAAATTTCTGAGCAATTGCTAACGGGTTTCAATAGGATTTAAGAAGTTTAAATGCCCTTTGTCATTGTAATGCGTAGGCTACGTCTAAAATTCCGGTAGCAATTGTTACAATAGGACAGCTCATGCGGATATTGTAATTGTCCTGTTAGTATCACATTATAATACCTAACTAGATGTTACTGAGATTCGACACTACATAAACATATGTAGCCCATTTTTATTTCTATATGAGCTAGCTGTATAACAAGTGTAAAAATGGAGCAAGAAACAGGAAATAACTGGTTTTGTATTTGTTTATTATAAACAAACGATTGATAAGAGGCTTTCCTGATAAACTTTAAAATTGGAATAAATCGTAATAAAATTGATACATTCAAATATTACTAGTTAGTGATTAGTTGTCTTACTCCAGACAATTAATTTTGTTTTCATTTCCACCTTTCTAATTGCTTTCATCTGACTTTTAATATAGGGTACTGGGTTCCTGACTTCTCTAAACAGATCTGCTTCATTGGTGCCTAGTAAGGATTTTTTTATCTACCATATTTAGATTACTGTTCTATATCTATTTCATTCTTTCTTTCTCGTTTTCTACTCGTCTTTCTCTTTTTGAAATGCTCTCACTGTGGTCTTTGATACCTGTTCAGTCAACAACGGTAACTACAAGATTGCACGGAATATAAGTGTAAGTCCGTATTGATCTTGATTTGAGAAATCTACTACAGCATACAGATAAAGCCCAACTAATGATGTCAACCTAATTACCGAAACAATAAAATTACGTTATTAAAATTAAGTCCTATTGTTTTTATTTGTATTGTATGAAAATAAATATGTTAGCTATTGTATACAATTTTAAAATGTATATTTTTAAATGAAAAACTAAAATTATCATAAAATAATTTTTAATTAATATAATAAACTATACTCATTATGATTGAACATGATCGAAAATAAATCAAATATGTAATAAGACCCCTACAATTATTCAAATACTCAAATAACCAACAATACTAATTTAAGGATATTCATAATTTGCAATTGTGCTGCAGTAAATGCGAAGTAAGACGTTGAGTGTCTCAGATGCAGTATCTAAAGTGTTTTCGGAAACTTCAGTTTAGACGAAGACATAAAGATCCAGATAAAGCTCCATCGACGATGTGAAAGAACCGTTTTGCTTCTGGGCCTAATATTGATCACAGAACATTTGGGGCGTAAACTCATTCGGCTTTATCGTTTTTTGAGATGGTTGGAACCGTTTCAAACCAGTAAAACCCAGAAGGAACTGATAAATGTTCACATTGCAGCGTTCTCATTATTATGAATTTACTTTGTAAATATTTAGCGCCTTGAATCGAGCAAGGGGAAATGCCCTCAAATATCCAAATAAACTTTCGCACTATAGGCCAGTTATTAATCAGCTAAGTTTTAATAAAAGGTTTTCAGTTGGTAAAATAATACTAATATTCCTACAAAAATTACAAAACAAACTATTGGAAATGAAAACAAGTCGGAGAACAAAGAGTTACACTGAAGTCTTGCTTTAATGATCTGACGGCTAAAGTCACATGACGACTAAAGCATGTCCATGCATTCTTCGGGCTGAACATTGCTATGGCTTAGCAACTGATTTACATATCTGACCTACACGCTATTATCAACTTAAACAATTTCAAACAGTTATGAAACCTTGCCAAACATAAATTTTAAAAAAAAGGCTACCAAAAATCAATAATAAAATACAATTATTTTCTTATCAATACACGAATCTAATGTGTTGATTAAGATATAGCAATTTTTATCAAAAAAACCATATTAGTCCGATTATGGTTTTTCTTAAGGAAACGTTTCCTTTGCCATTGATAAAACCTAGTTAAGAAAAAAATAATAACCTTTTTGTAGTATATTTTTAAGCATTTGATATCCTAGAAATTTATAGTCATGAAGAAATACAGTCGTCCCAGTAATGATTCCAATATGAAAATACAATTAGGCATCCATTATCGTCGTTTTTCTTTTCTTTTTTTTTTGACGAAATTATAAATACAAGCGAAGATAGAGGGCTACTGTAAATTCACAAGGAGATATCAGGAGAGGGCAGAGAGAAACAACTTCAGAGACTGGGAGGAATAAAAATATGCAACATCGTAACTCAAGACACAAACATCACCACTCATTTATGCCGAAAAACGTAGAATTAAATACATTCTGAAACTCGGACAAACATCTAAATTCCCAACCTGTCACACGGTTTTCCCATCATTATCTGAGGGAAGACTGTCGCTTCTAAATCACAAAGACTCCAAGAATTTCAGTGATTCCCATATCCTAAAGGCCGCTACTTTACGGATCATACAGCAAAGACAACTGGATAATCTGATGAATCAGCGGTGAAACATCCCTCTGGAGTTGGCTTTTATAGTCCCCACTTTGAGGCCTGCAGTCCTGTCGGAATTAATACCAACAACTTTGATGGTGAGATTACAGTGTAGTACATACTGCTGAAAACCTTTGTTCTCCGCCAAGTCTACGCTAGTTGTGCTTTCCATGGATTATCAGGAAACCATAATTACTCTAACCCTGGCAGGGATTACTGAAGAGCATTGCGCTGCAGTGATTCCCTCCCCATGTCGGTATTGAGAGAAATGAACGCGCAGACAAGATATCGGAGAAAGGTAAAACCTTGCTACAGCCTGATCATCTAATATATCTATTGACAGCTAGAAGCCTGATTAAGTAACTATCAACGGAGAAACAAGGAAAAGACAAAAAGAAAAGATACGAGAGGGCCTGGCGGGTCTACCAAGAGTGGAAGCTGTTGCTGAATGTAATCTACTTACGGACGATGCCTATCTGCAAGCTCACTAATGTAAAATTAGATTAGCAGCCCTCTGTGCAACCGTCACAAGATGGACGGTCCAAACCATTAAAACTCCACAGCCCAAGACGTGGAAGAGCGAAGTAACCATTCTCTCTACTGGGAGGATAGACGTAGAATGGTAGGAATACAAAGATATGAAATTAGATGAACTAATACAATTTGTCTATGTTGTCGGGCATAGGAAGGAAAATGTTAAACTAAGATCGACCCTTAATTCAGCAATCAATAAACACATCCTTTTCTATTTGGCCATAACTATTAAGTAACTTGACAGAAAATTTTATTTTGATTATGTTAACACTATTTTGATTTCTTTAATGGCATCCATTAAAAATATGTTCACTTTACTTATTCTGCCTCCAATATGTTATGCGACTTCTATTATCTAGTTATCTTTGTTCTTCTTTTCCTTCAGTTCTGTAACTTTCTGATGATGCTGATTTCGTAATTATATTGTGCTTTGATATTATACAAGTTTGTATTTTCATTTGAGGTAAGTGTCACTTTCTTATATTACAAATTAGGGGTTTTTCTCACAGTCCAAATTAATATTTTATTACTAATAAAACAATGCCTATTAAAAATATTAATTACTATTATCTATTAAATATTTATTATGAGTCTTTCTGATCATTGAAAGTTGAATGTATTCCTTAATGTTGCTCTACTGAATAAATTTCAAAACCAAATTATTTCAATATCTTCCTTTGGTTAATATTTTATATGGCGCACTAGTGGACAGAAACAACATCCCGGTTAAAAGCTAGTGAAAGTGCCTGACATGGGCACATTTCCCTACATAAAGTACAACAGAACCACTAATCATTTTCCCTAATCCTACCTAATTCCATCTACATATCCTTATCCTATTTATTAAATAGTACAAAGTAGATACCTCTTAAGGACCCGATAAAGAACAGGTCTCCTTCAGGAAAACAATTCTGTTCAAGTCATGCCATAACCTTCACCCATACCAACAGTCAGATTTCTTTCTTTCCTTTGATGTAATTAATTGCATCTGCCTATCCTTATGTATTTTATTTTAATGAATAATAACAAGTAGACACCTCTTAAGAACGCGATAAAGAACAGGTCTCTTTCAGGAAAACAATCCGGTCCAAGTCATACCACATTAGCTTCACCCAAACCAACAGTCAGATTTCTTTCTTTCCATGGATAATTAAATGCATCTGCCTATCCTAATGTATTCTCTTTTGATGAACAGTAACAAGTAGGCATCTCTTAAGGACCCAATAATGATCAGGTTTCCTTCAGGAAAACAATCCTGTTCAAGTCATGCCATTAGCTTCCCCTAAACCAACAGTCAGATTTATTTCTTTCCGTGAATATAATTAATTGCATCTACTTATCCTTATGTGTTTTCTTTTAATGAATAGTAACAAGTAGACACCTCTTTAAGAACCCGATAATGAACAGTCTCCTTCAGGAAAACAATCCTGTCCAAGTACCATTAGCTTCACCCATGCCAACAGTCGGATTTATTTATTTCCTTGCATATATCCAAGGAACTAATACCGTCACTCTTCAATACTCTTCTACTTAGAAACGGGCGTAGCAGGTAGTCACTTCTCTCTACCCGGGTTGAGAGCCACTTTAGATAAGGGAATGCATCAATATTTTTTCTTTATTCCCAGTACATGAGAACATTATATATTTTCTCCACTCCCACCTAATTTAATCTACACTTATTTATTCTTTTTTTTTAAAGGAATGTGAAACTGAGTCATCACTCGATAGAGAATATGTCTATGTGAGGAATGCGGATCTGCACACGTGATGTCATAATGTACCTTACATCCTCTAACAAGGAGTGCGATGCCTCAATCCTCCATATTACAAATGTACACCCCTTTTATACCCTTCATTGACCGATAACATTCACATAGAATGATCACATTAATACCAAAAACAAGGCAGTTTCGCTAATATTTTTGTGTTATTCTTATTCCAAGTGGGATAATATTTACCATAACTTTATTTTATTAAACATATATGTTTGAGTACATTTTTCTGCCATTCCTAGCTTTTTAATATTCTCTTCTGTTGACCCGTTTCAGATTAACTCCATTTTCAAAACTTCAATAGTACTGGTCGCCCAAATTTTGAGATCGTATATATATATATATATATATATATATATATATATATATATATAAATGTATGTATATAAAGACGAGCTCAAAAAAAAAATCGGGCAACCGGTATTGTTGAAGTTTTGAATATGGAGTTAATCCGAAACGCAGAAGAAAATATTGAAAAGTTAGGAATGGCGGAATAATGTACTCAAACATATAGAAATATTCCTAACAGAAATGAAGATGAGTATAATAATAATTATTAAACCTATTTAATGTATGTAGGTAATAACAGCTTATATCTTTAATTAACTAAAGGATTTCTTTGTATACAATTTAGAAATTCATATTAAAATATTCTCTCTTGGACTTAACTCTGTAACTTTTACAAGAAAGTTGTTACTCACGAACTAACTTTGGTTTTTAAACAATCCCTTAAAATTCCTTTTTGTAGGAAGTTGGTTTCAGTTAATTGCCTAGATTGCAAGTTATACGTTTCACTGTGCTTATTGCATACTTTAAGGACACGACTTTTAATTTTTTTAAAGTACAGTATTTCATAAGGATCAAGAGACTTTTTCTACCTTACACATATTTTTTTTAATATTTAATAAAGGGAGATTATTTTTAGCCCTTATTACTTCATGATAAGATGGATGAGCTCTAAACTACATCCATTAACTTGTTCAATGTTTAATTATGGTTTATTTGTTTAATTGTCAAATTAATGTTTAAATTTAATTTAGTAAAGGTTATAAAGCAAGGTTTATTCAAAGAATGAAAGCAAACCCAGATGTTTTTATTGGTGTTTATCTTTTTATTGTTTTATCACGGTTTCTTGAGCGTCGTAAATTTAAAAACCAATAAAAGAAAGCGAAGCGTTACATTGTAGCGCATTCATGTAACGGAATCGGTTTTTATTGAACACTAAAACGCAAAAATGGACGCCAAAAGCGATATTCTGACGGAACAGTGGTAAGTGTTAAATAGGTCAACAATAGTTAAACCACCATTTACACGCTACTTTATGCCCTCGTCGGGGCTATATTTTTATTTAAATTATCTCCGAGCCATTTATTTTATATTTTGTCTTTAAAAAAGCTTCTTTAGTGACACCTCATAACATATTTTTGTTTCAAGATTTCTAAACAAAATTTTAGACATAGTTTGTTTTTATTTCCTGAAATATGCAAAAGGAACCAATCCCAGGACATCTGGAAAGAAGTGGACTACCTGCGTATCCATCTATTCAGCATTGGCCATTTTTGATTAAATCTGCCCATTGTGCAATCTTACAAGAACAGACGGTAAACTTCGGTCTAGATTGCCAGGTTCTAGCATATGAGACTAATGCCACTATAAATCACTACTGGGAGACTCGACGAAAGAGCTAAAAACTTAATTACTTTAAGAGTAAACTTTAATTTATTTATTTACAATCTTTGGCAATGTATTATTCTACAGGCCTAAATACATAATGGACAGGTTACATTTTACATGAAATATTTTTGAACTAAAAACATTTTGCTTAGAATTATAGTGGGTTGGTAATAGTTATTTTAATAATAACTTCCATAAAATAAATCTCTTAAAATTTAATTTGTTTATTTTGTACTTAGGTCTGAAGATGACAAACAATTTAGTTTTCCAAACGTCGAAAAATATTGTAAATAAATCAACTGTTTAATTAGAAACTATTCCTCTTGAGGTGACTGAAGAAGTTCTCTTAAAAACGATAAGGGCAAAGAGAAAGTTAGGGTATGCGCTGAATATATGCCCGGAACAAAAAAAAAATCACAGTTTTATGCCTCAGTACGTGTCGTTTGTATTGTGGTCTTTCCAAACATTTTTGCAAAGTTGTCCTCAAAATATCTCAGCCACCATTACCGCATAACGCTTCACCAAGTAAGTGTCTTGATAGAAAAGTAAAACAGCAAGAGCACGAAAATTAATAAACTCTTTAACAAAGAACTAATTTATTGCTTCGGCGCCGAGGATGCCACTTTTTGCTTATCTTTGTGTCATTTGGACGAATGGATATAAAGCGCCAGCTTAGGTTCTGTTTACTTTTCACTTTATTCACCATCTTTATTTCTCTAATTTTCTCAAACACACTACTTAAATAAAACAAAGGATGACGTACTAAGGAAATTTCAAAAAAAAACCTCTCGTAAAATCAATATATCTTTGCATAGTTGTAGTTGGGAAAGCAAACATAGAGAGTGAAAATGTAGTTTGCTTAAAATAACTTAATTACTTTTTCGAGTCTCTAACTAATTTCCTAACTACTACCCTGTGCACTTATTAATATAATTTATTCTTTAAATTTTTAATGTTTTAATTTAGGAAAAAATCAATTCACTCATCATTAGAATATCGTAAACGGTAATAACTTTAGAAATTTTTCCTAGGGATTACGAATTAGAGAACACCCTAGATACAGCATGTATAATGTAGTAATTAATTTAAATTTTCTGTATATGTTGGGATGTTATTTCGTAAGACACATTTATAGTTACTATTTATTTATGTTAATCCTATTTATATGTTTATGCAAATTAAAACCTTTCTAAAACGCTGCGCTTAGGCTGTTTGAATTATTCATTGCGGCAAATATCAAATGCAAATCTAATATTCTTACAAAATATAAATGTAAAGCCCTTCGTAATTTTACCACAGTTGCTTCCTGAGTTTAGTTTCTAGTGTTGTAATGAAGAGGCATACATTTAAAACTACCATAAACTGTTAAATCTGCTTACAGAAAGTACTTATTAAAAGCAGTTTTTATCAAGGCATTATTACTAGATGATAATAAACTTAACGTTAACTTTCAAATATACACTTAATTTTCTTAGAAATATAACACTAAAATAAAATAACTAATTATACATAATTAAAGAGCACAAGTTTGTAGACATAGTCTTTCCTTACATACGATATTTATATTCTTTAAAATAAAAAGACACCCTTACCCCGACACATATACCTCCTTAGTCTATAAGTTCAAACCTACTTGCAGTTATGTAAATACAATATAACCGAACGCTTCACAGTTTAGGTTACACAGGTGAGAACCTAGATGCAGCCTTTGCTCTTCTTATGTCTTTGCATTTTAGCATAGAGTAGGCAAAGGTGCAAGACACCTACTCCAAAGACCAGTTAACAAGGTGTAATGTAAAAGGCATCTCTTAGAGCGTAGTGATTAGCCTTAGCGTCCTGGCAGGAGCTGTTCGTGATTTTTTTTTGTTGATAGGTTTTTTTTTATTAGGTGTTTCACCCCACACTTCAAGCAACACAATTTCTTTTCATTACACTTTCATCACCTGGCAAAAAAAACCCACTACTTACTGATATTTTTCAGCAGTTGTTCAATGATGTAACTCACGGACAAAAAACGTCCTCAAGATGTACAACATAAAAACTGCTAAATTCTTTTCATTTTATTACACTCCGAACTCATCAGCGGTTAGACAATAAAATGCGCATGTGAAACGGCGATGTCACAAGAACATGTCACCAGGTGGACTTTACATGCTTTGAGGGTGCTCTTTATGTATATAAAAGCATATAATAGTACTACAGTCTATCTTCCATAACAAAACATTTCCTCTTAAATCATCAAAAAGAATTCAAATAAAATTTGATTACATATACTTACCGCAGAATTCGCTCAATTTATACCTTTCACTTTAATCGTTCATCGATATTTCTTTCTATGGTGTGTGAAAGCGAACACAATCAACTTCTTTGCTCAGGATTTACCATCAAGTAGGTTCAGGTCATATTGCATATATAAAAACAGTATGTTTTGAGCATCCTTTATTATTTTGTTTTTCTTGATTTTGATATAGATCTTGTTCATTTTACAATCGTAAAATTATGAAACTAAATTATGTCTTTGGTGCTCTAGAGACATTTAAAATAGAGAACGGAAGATTAATGGACCATAGTTTGAATACAGAGTGGCAGAAGTTTAGGAGATGCTGAAGGTATTATTCTGGAGGGATGGGATATAAAACCATGAATAGTCTGGATCGGTCACGCACAGGACTAAATGTCGAGGCAAACATTGGAATATATTTAGGGAGAGTAGATGGGCTACGAAAGCGTAGATAGTCTCCAGCGTATTGTGGGAGTGTAATTGGAAGAATTTAGTTGGCTGGAAGTAATTGATGGGAAAAGAATAAACGGAAATCCGTACGACTTAGGTAAATTATATTTTTTCAATGTTTCAACTAAATCGGTGAATTACACGAATTTTCCAAGTATTTAGAAATAATATATAGATTTACCGTAAACCCGAAATTGGATATTCTATATGTAGTATCCCAACGGATGGTTTCATAATTTGAATTGGGTTACTTAATCTAATTGCTTACAATGCGTGAGATTAATATATCCATAACGAGATGTAGTTTAATATAACAATCTCGTAAATCTGCAATAGAATATTAGCAATATTTACAATATCGGAGCTTTTAGATAAATGCACATCCTATAAAGCTTTCCCAGTAAATCAAATATGTAACGTGTTTTGAAAATTTGTACTGCAGAAAAAATAATAGAAAAGGTAAAGAGGACTGAATATTTAAAATGCTGTATTTGCATATTTACAGCCATGGGACTGAAATCTTTGCACTGGAAGTACGATGGTGATTGGCCTATTGTTATGCTAAAAATACAATTGCAGAATAAAACTACATTTACGGAGTGAATATGTGCCAATTCCAGTTGTGCAGTAGAGGGTTTTAGCGACAAGAGGTGAGTAAATTAACAACGCCAAGTACAAACGTAAAATTAAAATGCGACAACAAAACGTAAAACAATCAACAAAAATAGAAAGAAAAAATAAAAACAAAAGCTAAAAATGTAAAACAAACAGCGAAAAAATGAAACTAATGATCGGGAGGAAAACGAAAACTAAACAGCAAATGAAGATTTGTACTTAAATATCTGTCAAAAGAATTTAAATAAGTGTCAAAGAGTAATAAAATATACAGCGACATGGAAAAACATAAATCAAACAAGAAGCAATATAATATAATTATAAAATACAAAGAGAAGGTCTATATTAAATTAATCAGCAAGAATGAGATAAGCTCATACAACAATGTAAAATAAACATTGAAAGACTCTTTAAAAATATAGTAAAAAGAAGAAACGTAAAGTAATGAGCAGCAAGAAAGAATTTAAAATACACAGCAACAAAGAGAAACATAAAATAACAAACAGTGCCAAAAAATAGTTACAAAAAGAAAGTATAATATAAAAAATAAAGATAGTCGTGAAATAAAATGACAGTCTTTGAGAATCGTAAGTGAAAGAGCGAGATGGTTTTTAATTTGGGAAATAGTTGTTTATAATATACATCACAGAGAATAGAACTGCACATTGTATCATTCAGTTTTCCATTTATATCTATAAGCTATTATGAGAGAGGCCAGGTGTTTCATGCATTGAAATCTGACAGTCTAATTAAATGTTCTAAACAGAATCGCTCTGCAATTTTGTTTGTAGCTTGTTATAAACTCAAACACTGCACTGTAAACAATTTGTTTGTTTTGTGAAAATATCCTAGCAATTATATGAATTGCTAATGTACAATGTGTTAATCAAAACTTTTAGTTCAAAAGTACGAATTTTGTCGAAACTCTTTACGTTTTTAACTTGATTTATGAGTATTAATTTTGAGTTCTTTAATGCAATACAGAGATTTGAACTAAAATTTATTACGGTTATTAGGATTTTAAAAGAAATATGAAAGATAACGGTTGTACGTGTAAAGTTTAATATCGCCATTGCATAGAGTGGGTCAAGTTAGTAGGGTGAGGAACTCTGCAAGTTAGACAACACATTGTAGGTACGGGGGAGGAAAAGAATTCAATATCCAATGCACAACTTTTGGAGTAGTCTTCAATACGGCTCGTTTGAGTGGACAATACTATACACTCCACAATGTTTAGTTAACTATCTAGTGGTTGAAACATACATCCAACTATAAGATAATATAAATTTGCAATTCATTATTTTTTACACAAGAATTACCTAAACAGTCCTAATATCGGAAAATGCGATTTTAAGCCATCATCAGGTAGTCACTTATACAGTCTTTGAGAAACTTCAGGAAAAGCCAAAGAAAAGACTCGTCGTTCTTTATCGTGACAATGCGAGCTGCCACAGAGCGGCTAAGACAAATGGAGTTTTTGACAAGGCAAAACATTGAATTGATGAGTCATTCCCTGTACAGCCCTGACTTGGCACCTAATGAAGTTTTTCTGTTCCCGGACATGAAGAAAACACTTCGTGGGCAACGGGTTTCCTACACCTGAAGAAGCATTTGTTGCATTCAGAACCCATGTTTTAGAGTACCTAAATTGAAGTGGGAAAAGAGTTTTGAAAATTGCTTCCAACGTATGCATAAGGTATAAATCTTCATGGAGAATATTTTGAAAAACAAAAAAACCGATTTTGTCCTTACAAGGACAAAAAAGTATTTCCATGCTTAGGCCAGAAACATACATAGCAGCCTATCGTACATCGACAGTTTACTCGATACGTTGGCCAGTGAATCACTCAGTATTATACAAGCTGGAAAATAAAAATATCACTCATGGTTTTTATTTACATAAATGTGAATAATATAGCATTGACGTTAGGCCAGCGTTTTTAAAATACCTTGAATTTTATTAATATACTCATCTTCATCTCTGTTACGAATATTTTTATACATTTGAGTACAGTTTTCTGACATTCCTAACGTTACAATATCATCCTCTGTTGACGCGGTTCGAAGTAACTATTTCAAAACTAAAACCATACTGTTTCCCCAACCTTTTGGTTTGTCTTTATATAAAGACAGAGGCTAACAGTGTAACACAAACTCAAAGTTTGAGCGAGTAGTACGATTCAAGTTTTGAAAATGGAGTTACTCCAAAACGCGTCAAGAGAAGAGAATATTGTAACATCAGCAATGGCATAAAAGTGTACTCAAATATATACCTTGGATTTAACTAATGTATAAGGTTTGAAATCTGAACTATGGCAAATCTAACGTTACTTGTCCTATCTCTTGTCAGCGCTAGTTAAATGTTTTCGCATCCAACACGCATACAGCCTATGGTGTCTTTGAATATCATAACCTTGAACAAACCTCTGATAACTGTAGAGTATGAAAATATTCTACACAAAACCTTTCTCACATAAATGGAACAAGTCTCAGCATGTACACTTTTATACTAGCTTGTTTACATTTATCCAATTTATTTTTCTAATTTTATTCATAAAAGGACCTAAGACATGGATCTTCTTTTTATCACACTCACTTTAAAATTTATTTCAGCTCTAAAATAATGATACAATTGAAATAAAATATAAGTACAAATTAATATATTTAGACTTTATTGGCTACGTTTAAGGTTATTCAGCTGATTATATGGACAGCATTACTGTATATACTCGTATTTGGTTAGAAGATTAAAAGAATAAAACAAAACTCCGTGAACAATAATACTGAGAAAAGAGAACATAATTTTAAGCTTTGTAGGGTAAGTATACGACTAGATGGAATAGCCTACTAATCAAGAATAGTAAAGAATAAAAACCCTGAGGAGAGGATTGACTGAAGAAATATATATTACACACAACAGATAAAGCGTGCAACATCACGACTCACATAAATAGATGGAAAGAGCAAAATGACATATGTTTATAAAAGTGGTGGCATGTAGAATCACTTACAATTCTAAAATTTTACATGAGGATAAGCAAAAATACAGTATAAAGTAGTTTTAGACATTGACGATTTAAATTGCTATTGTAAGATCAATAAGCAAAAATTGATAAAACATAATTAATGTTGCGACATCACTTAGAAATACTATAAACGGAAAACGGCTTTCCTGGTGCGGTCTGAGAATAATTAGTGAAGATAGATAACCAATAAATCTGAAAATGAATCGCTAGAGACAAAGACAATTTGGAGAAAAAAATATATTGATGATGTTTCACTGAAAATATGAAAGGATCTTTCGAATTTTAACAAATGATCATTAGTGGTGGTGTATATTGTAACTAATAAAATGTGCCAAAATATTTTGTTTGAAATGCAACAAACTAAACAGAGGAGAAGAGTCACTGCATTGAAAAGCGTAAAATAAGAAAGTAAAGAACTGTTAGGGATTTAGCAGAAGGGCTCAACACATCTAAAAAAAACTTTCTAAACTAACGGTTTCCTCAACTTAAGTAAAATGGTCATGTGATAGATTTTTAAAAAAATTCCTGTTGTCGATTGGCTAAAGAATGAATTAGGGAATGTGGAGCTGGGAGAAAAACTAAGGAAAGAAGAAATAGAGCAAATTCGTAATTAAGTGAGAAAGGAGGTTTTTACTTATTAAAGAAAATGGTCGCCAAGTTAAAAGGACTCTAGAGATACACTAAATACACAGCAATGCACATATTCACCCGAATCCAGACAGAAGAATAACTCCCTCACGTCGTAACACTAACTCCACCAAAATGTAAGTAGACAAAATTATTACTTATAAAATAAAATTTTAATTTTCGTAAACTCAGCAGTTTACTGTCTAGGTAATTTATTATAATAAAAATTATAATCAACAGTACTGCTATAACAAACTATTATTAGAACAAGATATAAGTATTTTGTTATGTCAGAACCAATTGGGCTATGAACGCCTTCAAGGCTATAACTAAAATAGGAAGAGCTATTTTATACTTTGTTGCTTTTTTGCTTGAAAACATTATGATTTTATTGCCTCTCAATATGCTAACTTGAGTTGTGCGTGCGTGCGTGTGTGTGTGTGTGTGTGTGTGTGTGTGTGTTTGTGTGTGTGTGTGTGTGAGAGAGAGAGAGAGTGTGCGTGCGCGGGCGTGTGTGTGTGTGTGTGTGTGTTTGTGTGTGTGTGTGTGTGTGTGTGTGTGTGTGTGTGTGTGTGTTTGTGTGTGTGTGTGTGTGTGTGTGTGTGTGTGTGTGTGTGTGTGTGTGTATTTATTTACGATATATACCTAAGTAGACGATGCTTCAATTCGTATCAGAAACTGTTAGATTTTGACATTAGTTTAAAACCTTTTAATAGTGCAAAAGATTAATTAATTAAAAGATATCTAGTAATATTATCTGATGGATGTCATTGTACAAACAACTTTTCATTCATTGAAAACCCTCGTCTTTCCCTTTCAGTTTATTGCCCTTGTCACTTTGAATTCACTTTAAATTACTTTGAATTAATTTCTCTCGGCTTAAGAGCCTACATTAATCGAAGTTCATTGGTCTTGTTGATAAAGCCATACAATTTTCTAAGGCGTCGCTGTTTTAGAAGTTGAAAGAGTAGAAAGCGAAATCTTAAAGCGATAATCGTGTTTGCCAGAATAAGGACTTTTAGGAATATTTAATTTAACTTGAATCCTTATTTGAAGAAAGCGTATTAAAGTGATATGTGACACAAAATTAATTCATCGGCGATGTTTTTCCTTTGTTTTTTATATATGTGAACTAATATATTATATGTGAGTAATAAATATTTTAAACTGTAATAATCAAATCCCACTTGTCTGACGTGTGTTTTATTATACCGATTCGAAATATGGGCAGAGACCGAAAAAGGTTGAATTATTTTACGATAGTTATAGGTTTAGTCAACGGATAATACAGACTAGCCGAGCCACTAAAGGTGGAAATATAAAAAGTAAAATTCAGCTGTAAGATCTAGATAATCGTAAAAAACACATTCAAAGAAAATTAAAGGAATCAGTATAATTCAAGAAAAATGTACATTAACGTGGGACACTTTCGCTCAATAACTTGCGTCCTGCTCGACTATTCAGATCCATAATAGATAAAATTATAACGGTCTTGTTAATAACTTACGATAGCAACAAGCGAAGCACATGGAGAAGAGAAAAATTAAACGCATTTCTATTAATAGACATCGTCAGTGAATATATCTACTATTATAAAATAAAGCTACATCTTTTACTTGAATCATCTTGTTCAGTAATACGGGCTGAGACTTCATATAATCTTGCCATTTAGCTAATGAAAAAGTAAATTCAGTTTTACAACTTGTTCTTGCGCATTTTTCTGTTTCTACAACTAGTTCTCAAGACTGATTCATGTCTTTCCTTTATTTACAGTTTATTACACGTAATATAGTTACCAGGGTAGTTCATAAAATAAGGTTCCCTATGCTGCTAAGAAAGAATGCAACGACCACGATTAGAGGGGTAGGGGGTAGTTTTTCGAAAAAAATATATTCTACCCCACTAACCTAAGGCTGGTAAATTTCATCTAACCTAACCTACCCCTAGGTGAAGGGGTGTCCTCAGCTACGTTCTGGACCTTCCCGGGGGGTAGCTCCGGGGGTAGATTCGGGGTGGGGGGTAGTTTTCGAAAATTTTTTGGAAAAATGTGTCTTGACTGATAGGGTGAGTCTAGAGTGTATTATCGCTACGGTTGGGGGTGGTTTCACCTAGGGGTAGTTTTTAAATAAAATATGAAATTGTCAAAAATCGATCGGTTGGATCAAATGACCGTACGGGATATGTCTAGAGTCCAGTATGGACTGCTGCGGGGTGGTTTCACCTAGGGGTAGTTTTTAAATAAAATATGAAATTGCCAAAAATCGATCGGTTGGATCAAATGACTGTATGTGGTATGTATAAAGTCCATTATGGACCGTTGTGGGGGCAGGTTCACCTGAGGGGCGATTTCAGATTGTCAAAAATAATCGGGGTCCTTGGTAAAATCCACCCTGGAACCAGGCATTAGTTAAAGCCGCCAAGGAGCAGGTAGAGCCAATATGGAGCACGGTCTCGGTTAAAGCCAATCCGAGGCCTTGCCCTAGGTAACCCCTGGAACCTGGCCTTAGGTAGTCACCCTGGGGTCGTGCTTGAGGTAAGGCCACCCAGCAGCCAGGCCTTAGGTAAAGCTAACACGGAGCAAGGCCTCAGGTAAAACCCACCCCGAGGCTTGCCCATAGGTAAAGTAACCCGGAATCTGGCATGAAGTGGAGGTGGTTATCAAATGAAAGTGCCAAAAACAAGATCTGTTAGATCAAACGACCAACGTTCCACCTACGCAACACAACGCAAACGGTGGCGTGAATACCCCAACGTCTGAACGATGTCATCATCCGCTGATACTGAAGGACTCCCCTCATCTACCATAAATATCCCTGTATTTGTGTAAACACTGACATAGACGTGATGGACATCAGACGATCCATTGCAGCAGAGTTGCATAAGCCTGCAAGACGAAATTTTAAAACACTCAGAGTACATGTAAGAGGTATAGACGATTTATATCAAGCCGACCTGGTGGAAATGATTCCACACGCCAAGGACAACAACGGCTACAAGTATATACTGACCATGATAAACTGTATGACTAAATTTGCGCTCCCATTAAAATCAAAATCAGGCTCTGAAGTTTCTGCCGCTCTGGAACCTATTTTAAAATTACACCCTATGAAAAACTTTCAAACCGATCAAGCTAAAGAGTGGTTTAACACTCATATAGGTAAATTGATGACAAAATACAAAATCAATCACTACACCACCTATTCCGATAAGAAGGCCTCGATAGTGGAACGCCTGAATCGTATATTATAGGGGCGAATGTGGCGTGAATTTACCGCGCTAGGGACATATCATTGGCTGAATTTATTGAAAAAAATTGTCAACGCCTATAATAATACAGTTCACCGTACTATCGGCATGAAAACGAGTCACGTGACTAGAAAACACGAGCAGATGTTGTTGGACAAGACACGATTAGGAGGAGGACCCGAGAGTAAGCCTAAAGCGCCTAACTTTCACGTAGACGATAAGGTCCGAATCTCGAAATACAAGAAAACCTTTACTAAGGGCTACCTGCCTAGCTGGACAAATGAGTTGTTTTCTATTTACGCCGTCTTACCGACAGATCCTGTCACGTACATCTTACAAGACGGCAAAGGCGAGATATTAAAAGGCAAATTTTACACCGAAGAACTGAGTAAATCAAAAGTAGGTTCGATTTACCTCGTGGAAAAAGTACTGCGCACAAAAGGCAATAGAGTCTTTGTGAAATGGCTGGGTTTCGATAGAAACCACAACTCGTGGGTAGATAAAGATAAGCTTATACTGTAGCCGCATAAGACCACATGACGTCATTGGAAAAGTCAAATGCGTCGCAATTGCCTGCACCAGAATATATGTTTCAAATAAATATTATGATCGTCGCCCAATTGACTCATTCTGGTTACGTCTTTCGAGATGCGTGTAGTGATTGCTCCATATACGATGCAACTACATAACTTCGACGCATATGTAGGTGAAAAGGAGAAACGAAGTCGACACAGTCCCCTACTGCCCAACACTATTAGAGCAATCGTGTGTGGTCCGTCAAATTGTGGCAAAACAAATGTAATTTTCAATCTTTTGTTCGAAGCAAACGGGCTGAAGTTCGCCAACATTTATATATTCTCAAAATCACTTCACCAGCCTAAATATAAGTTTCTGTCCAAGGTGCTAGAAGAATCGGGTATCGGCTATTTTCTGTACAGCGACAATGAAAACATCATCAATCCACGCGAAGCGGAACCGAATTCCATTATGATTTTCGACGATATACAGTGTGAAAAACATGATAATATACGTAATTACTTCAGTATGGGTAGACATAGTTCAATTGACTCTTTCTATCTAGGTCAAACGTACAGCAGGATCCCCAAACATCTAATCCGGGACAATACCAATCTGATTGTTGTATTTAAACAGGACGATATGAATTTAAAACACATTCATTCGGATCACGTTGGTACGGACGTGTCGTTTAACACTTTCAAAGAGCTCTGTGCAACAGCTTGGAAAGAGAAATTCGGCTTTATAGTAATAGATAAAGACAGCGATATAGATCAGGGTCGATATAGAATCGGTTTTGATTCCTTCGTAAAAGATTTATAATGCGTATATATACGTATAATGATATATCGCCATATGCTAATGGCGACACTACCAAAACGCCAAAATCAAATTTATGTTGTTTCTATTATGCCAATAAGAAGAGGTTCTGCGGAAATTACTGTAGCCGTACGAATAGGCACGGGCATGTATTTAATAGGCGCTGCTGGAGATATAAGCGGTTAGGATCGTACAGCAAGAGTTTACCGCCTATAATTCTGATAATGATTACATCTGCAAATAGAATCTATAATCGGGACATTTGGATTAGGTTCATGCATGAATGCGATAAAGGCAGCGTACCGTTTGAATTGATAATATACAATGAACAAATGCTGAAAGGAACCGTTAGGCATCCGCAAAACTTGATATCCAGATTTCGACCGTTTCCTGATTTTTTCAACCGGACATTGGCTCCCAGTCACGGGGGCATAGAGTACACGCAAGTATACCTCGACATGTTACAGTACAGCTGTTCATTGCCGTATGCCTCCCGTTGTGTAGTAATCACGGAAAGGACAATTCCCATAGTTGGCCCTATAAAGGCGTACAAGCTTATCAGCAGTGTAAAGTGTTGTGTAGACATTAGCTACAATGTGAAATATGGTCCTAGACCTTCATCGCTACCCTTACGCGGTAGAGGTAAATTTTACGAGGCTGTAAATAATAAGGCACAAGGTGTGTTTACAACCGAATTTCTAAAGGTAGCCCTGCCGACGGTGCCTAATCACTGTCATCATTTCGGGTTGTCTTTTGACGGATCAAAATATACGGTTGTCGATAGTAGGCAACTTGAAATGTTGAAGCAAACGCTGATGAGTTTCTACTTTTGAATAGTTATCTCTTCGAAAACTCTATACCTAAGATAATACAGTACATGCAAGATATACCAAGAGATGATAATCTAATAGTAGCCGAAATACCTCAATGGCGTGACAATATAAAACGTACCTTTGTCTTTAGGAGCGCCGAGAAAGTGGAAAGTATACCGTATTTTGACATCAACATGTACAGATACTTCCGAGGTTTACCTTGGGCCAATTCGAAATTGATGAAAGTGTCCGCATCACAGGTTGTGCAATATCTATTGCGTGAAAAGCGTCACGCCATGTTTTTTCGATCTATGGAACTGTCTTAAAAGCTATACGATAGTCGAATTACGGGTCATTTCACAATATGACACCAGAGGAGGAGCAAGTTATCTCTGAGATCGCCCGTTTGAGGGAGAACATCAAGAGAAAGTATCTTCAGATAAAGTTTGGCGATGCAGACGCTGAACGAGTTTTGACTAAACTATATAGTCCCATCATTAAGGATATTTCGAAAATTCTTCGTCTACAGCCGAAAATGGAAATTAAAAAAGAAGAAGAAGAGATGGATGTAGACAAGAAGGAGGAGGAGGAGGAGGAGGAGGATGCCTCACAACACTCTGTTCCGAAATTCATCGACACCGAAGTAATAGCCGAGTCTGAACCTTCACCGATGCGTGTTGAGTCAACAGACGAGTCTGGACCCTCAGTAACACCGATGCGTCAAACTAGTGCCGTTAAAGAGCTACTATCAACACCGTCGGGCCAAGAGGATAGTGTTCGTTATGTCCATACAATGTTCAAACATCGTCTACCGCGGACCTACGTGCTGAGAATGATTAAAGACCATAAGAATACAATTCATAACACATACGGTCCTCGAATAACAGGAGACGGTACTGTTATGATAGGCGATAGGTATATAAGGTTTGACGACGAAAACGGCGACATCATCATTGACGGAGACACTTACAAAGGAACCGAAGGGCTATATGAATTGATATTTATGCGCAAACCCGATGAAAACCTATACACAAAGGCCGATCTGAACACTTATAAACAAATCTGTGAACAAACCAGTGCTCATAGGAAAGGATATAATCATCTCTTGGCCATAAACCGGGCTAGTAAATCAACCAAGTACAAGTAAGTTATATCGAGATTATTTCCGCCGACCGGTTTACGTAGCGGCAAAGGTTATGCCTATTGGGACAACCCTAACGAGCTCTGTGATAGGTTACGACTCCTGTTATCATCTCAAGAGGTAGGTCATACGGGTCATGAGAACGAAATTGCCTCCATTATAGAAGACCTGAGGGAAGCGGGTTTTATAAAAGGCAGTGGAAATAGAAAAATTAGGACATTAATGAGATGAGCGTCGATAAGTTTGGACGTTATTCGGACCAGGTTACCGCTCCCCACCCCATCATCAACAGCACGGTATAGGTCTGACTCCCGACGGTAATCATTATGACGCGTTAGGCAAGTTATTGCGCAAAGTTGGTGATCCTATTGAGGACAGCGATGCCGTCAATGCGGGTACGATAGCTAAAAAATGTTTGGGTTTCGACGAGGACAGGAAAAAATACTACACTAAAGGCTATTCTGTAGGCGGTCTAGGTCACCCCGTTGAGGACGGCGATGCAGTGTCCAAAACGTATCTCGAACAAAACTGTTTGACGCGAATAAAGAACAGATATGATACAAAAGGCTTGCCTTTGGGAGGTCTCGGAGAGCCAAAAGAAAAAGATGATGCCGTAACGAGAGCCTACTTGGAATCGTTGGTTCCCATTAAACTAGCCGATTGTTTTTCCTTTGGCGACCAAAGAGTGTGCGGTATATCGGCGCCTATGAAAGACACTGACGCTATTAACATGAAGTACGTCAGAGATAATTTCTTATCGAAAATCACAGAGGGTAAATTTGACGCTCACGGAGTGGCCATGTGTAATGTTAAAACGCCCTTGTATAAAAATGACGCTGCTACAAAATTATACGTGGACGATAGGGTACCACGAAAAGACAAAACTCTTTGGAGTTTTCAAAATAAGCGGCTCGCTCAGGCGAAGAACCATTGTACCAACAAGACGCTGTCACACTGGGTTTTCTAATAAAAAAATACGCTGTTTCTCACCATACTGCCGACCGGTGAAATGTATAATGCAAACGGAAAATGTATAACTAATGTTAACGTTCGTCAGCTTCTTGAAATTAAATCTTGGATAAAGAAATACACTCTGCATTCCAAGGAGACGGGCGACTACTACTGGTTAAACTCTAAGCGCTTACCGGGGATAGCCGATGGTATAGCCGATAACGATGCTGTTTCGCAAAGGCAATTGAATACGGCTATTCAGAGCCTAAAAGACACGCTAATGCGAGAGATGTCGAAGCCTATCGAAAAATAGATCGTCAAGGTCATATCAATAGGCGATAATAAATACGGAACCGCTTTAGAAAATAATATCAGTCGTTGAAATGTTCTTCGAGCTGACGTTACTGTTCGCTTTGTGGAGCTCATCGCTCGCAACGTCTTCGCCTACCCCTATCACGACGCCTACGGTATTTTGCGGATATACTGAAACTAACGGTAGTAGTAGTAGTATTGTTCAGGCTAAGACCAACCGTAAATGGGGTATCAACGGATTGACTTGGTATATGTATGGTAATAAAAAATATCTGAATATCGCTTCGCACGCATTCAATCTCTGGGGTAGATATATCCCTTTGACTTTTACTCTCGACTCGACAAGACCAAATATCGCTATATTTTTCGGGGACGCAGAACATATAAAACTGTCGGAAGGAACAATGTGCGGTACTAGATTTGACGGTAGAGGAAGAGTCGTTGCCCACGCTTTTGCGCCACATGTGCTTCAATCGCAAGTAGAGATACACTTCGATAACGAGGAAGAGTGGGATTTTACAATGTCTACATCCGATAATGGCCGCAACTTGTTTTACGCTGTTCTGGTTCACGACATAGGGCACGCTCTAGGCCTGTCTAATAACAACAGACACGATTCGATAATGCATCCGTATACGACCACCCGAAATATATCCAGTATGTATTATTTGGACCTTTCATCGGACGATATTAATAATATTCAGTATCTATATGGTGCAAAACCAACCACCACCACCACTACCACCACCACTGCCTTCACCACTACCACCATTACAAGCACTACTATCCCTACCACCATCAGCTCCACCCCCACTACACTTCGTCCTACACCTACTACGATCAAAACAGAAATAAACACTATCGATTTATGCTCTGTACGAGGCTTTGACGCTGTTTTAATCGCTATGAAACATATGTACCTGTTTCACGGACAGTATGTATGGATATTGCATTTGGATCCGAATAAGAGAGAAGCTGATCCGAAACCCGAAATCATTTCGGAATGGTTAAGCTATTTGCGACCCGGTTTTACAAACGTTACCGCAGTTTATCAATCACCCAACGGAGATGTGATGCTCATTGCTCACGGATGGGTTTACGCTATAGAATATCCTAGTCTTTTGAAAAGATATATTTACACGCTGAAAGATTGGATAGGACGACCGGTGAAGACGGTTAACGCTATTTTCAACAGTCATCTGGGTAAAACAATTGTCCTCTACGACAACGCCTACGTGATGAGATATGATGAATGTAGGTACACCGGTTTGTATCAAGGGTCTATGACCGCATTGTACCACGGTTTACCAAACGATTTGCGCGGCGGTTTCAGATATATGGACGGAAATCTTTATTTCTTCACCGCCGACAATCAGGTATTTGTGGACAACGAATTTCTGGAGGCCGTGACGGCGGTTGAAAAGGATATTTTCGATGTTTTGAAAATACGTTGCATGAAGAAGGCTAGACTCCGAGAGCTATATGCAATCTTGAAGGACATATTTTATAAGTAGACGCTGTGACTGTTGCGGTTCATTACTAGAATGGGTGCCAAACGGGACACACCTGTTGGTCGTAAACGCGGTGTCGTAAAGACGGGACGCGGACTAGTGTCTGGCGTTTTGAATAAAGCCATCGATTTACTACCGGTCGAGTTACACTTACCTTCGTACAATTATTGCGGACCGGGAACAAGACTGAAGAAACGTCTGGCGCGAGGTGATAAAGGTATAAATCCGTTGGACGAGGCCTGTAAACAACACGATATCGCATACAGCAATTACAGTGATTCGGATAACAGACGCGTAGCCGACGGAATACTAGCGGGGAAAGCTTGGGACAGAGTCAAAGCGGGTGACGCATCGCTCGGTGAACGCGCTGCCGCTTTGGCCGTAGCGGCGGCAATGAAAGCCAGGACAGCATTTGGTGGGGGTAAAAAACGTCGTCCTCGTCAGCCTACCGTTCAACAGCTGTTGAAACGTCTGCAAGGTAAAGGGCTTTACTTGAAACCGTACAAGAAACAAGGTCGCGGGAAGAAGAGATGTACGAAAAAAAAACTTCGATAGATTGTATACCCGTTAGACCGTTGACTAATATAGATCTGGAGAGATACGCTTTAGCCCTGGAAGTACCGTGGTTCAGAGGTGTATACATGAGAGACACATTACCTGCACGACCTTTAAGAAACGAATCGGATATCGTAAATTTGAATAGTATAACCGGCTCCGGTACCCATTGGGTATGTTACAAAAAGAGAGGTAACTCTATAGAGTACTATGATAGTTTCTGGAATCTGCGACCGCCAATTGAGCTAAGCAGGTATTTTGGTGGAAGACGACAACGTACACTATAACTACAGGAGGCATCAAAAAGACAACTCAGTCGTTTGCGGTTTAAAGTTTCTCACGTCATCAGTATAGTGCTAACAGATCGCACACCTGTTTTGTCGTGTGACTTTTTCCCGCCAATTGATGTTTCAAAAGGCGAGTGGGAAATAGGTTTTATCGATCTGGCAACATACAATTCGATACCGAACATCGTTGAGAATGTAAACAACCGTTTTCATTACGGTGATGATAATGATATTCACACGATTTCATTACCGACCGGATCGTACGAGATATCCGATATTGAGAGGTATATTAAATCGAAACTAGTTGACGATACTGTTTTAGTATTAACACCTAATAATAACACGCTCAAAGTGGAGATAAAATGTTCGCACGCGATCTTTTTCGACAAGGCCATGTCTATAGGCCAGCTGATGGGCTTCAGCGAGAAGAAATTAGAGGCAAATCAAAGACACTCTTCTGATCGGCCGGTAGATATCATCAGGGCTAACGTGATTCGCGTGGATTGCAACGTAGTCGCCGGATCGTTTCAAAACGGCATAGAATGCCATACTTTGCACGAATTTTATCCGCAGGTACCGCCCGGTTATAAGATTGTAGAAGTCCCGCAGAGCGTAATATATTTACCTGTCAACGTGAGCGTCATTCATAATATCACCGTAAGGCTAAGAGATCAGAACGGTGATACAATCGACTTTCGTGGAGAAGTCATTTCCGTACGATTACATTTACGAAGACGCCAAGATGGGTCTAATATTTAACGTGCGCTTCCAAAAGAAGGGCGGCAGTTTACGTCCGACGACGGCACAGTTAACACTGCGAAACGTTAGGTTCCTCAGATCTTTGGGTTTTAAAGTGATCAATGGAGGACCTTTTGGCTATCGACTCTAGCGCCGAGTACGACAACACCCTCAACGGGCTGGAGTACCATACTCATCGGCCATACTCGTCCGCTACGTTTGGTAATAACGATGAAATTCGTATCCCCATTCATCAGCAAGATGTCATTACGATTCCTTTTCAGAGCACGTTGCATATAAGAGGTACGTTGAAGGCTACAAAAAACGGAGAAGCCGCCGCTGACGTGTCTTTGGTAAATAACGCTATAGCTTTTCTTTTCGACGATATCAGGTACGAGATCGAAGGCAACGATATAGACAGAACCAGGAATGTCGGTATAACTACCACCATCAAGAACTTGATTTCGTTGCGCGAAAACGAGAAAAATAAACTCGGAAATTGCGGTTGGCTAGGAGTAGGTAAAACAGATAACGACTGCAAAGAGTTCAACGTGGTTATACCGTTGCGTATGCTGATGGGTTTTTTCAAGGATTACAATAGAATTGTAGTCAACGAGAAACAGGAGCTCGTCCTTTTGCGTTCATCCTCAAATTTTAACGCAATAGTTAGCGCAGATGCGACAGATATTGATTTGAAAATAAATACTATCTATTGGCGAGTTCCACACGTCTCCGTAGCCGACCCGATAAAATTAAACCTTTTGAAGATGATTGAACGCGATGTCACCGTTCACGTGCCACACCGCTTCGCAGCTGGAAAAACCTCGTTACGTAATTTTCGCTATGCAGACGGATCGCAAAAACAAGATTAATTCTAACGCTTCAGAGTTTGACGGATGCAAGGTTACGGATGTAAAATTGTATCTCAACTCTCAGTACTTTCCCCACGATAATATTCTCGGCGACACCGCCCTGTTGTACGACATGTACGTTAGAATTCAACAGTCCTATTATTCACGCGAGCCATCACCGTGTCTAGACTTGTCTACCTCTAAAGCGAAAGCACCGATTTTTGTAATCGATTGTTCGAAACAAAACGATACGATAAAATCAGGGCCTGCAGATGTGAGACTCGAAATCAAGGCGTCTGACAATATTCCGCCTAATACTTCCGGTTACTGCTTGATTATTCACGATTCCCATATTGTCTATAACCTGCTATCTGGTGTTGTTAGAAAGATTACGTAATCTGTGACGACGCGATAAATTACCCGATTTGTTTGCATTTAGTCACAGTTGCGGCTTGTACTCTCAGACGGGTTGAAACATGCAAGCTGTGGTCGAGTTTCACGCTTTTATCGACAACGCGGGTAAATACATTGTCAAGGAACTGGCTGTGGTTGCCGAACACTATCACAGTTACAATATTCAAACCGCCTTACAGATTTCACAATTTAAACGAGTCAGCGCAAAAGTCTGCTCGTTGGTTGCAGTCGCGCTATCACCGTATCGGCTGGTACGAAGGTAGCATACCTTTTGACGAAGACACTATGCGAAAGATGTTTGCACCGTTTGACACCATATTCACAAAGGGTTTGGAGAAGGCTAGATTTCTAAGGCGGTTTCACACCGATGTACGTGAATTGCCCAAAGAGAAGCACGACGTCTCTTGTAAATACTATAAGTGTATTTACACTTATACACTTCACAGGTTACCTCAGCATAATAATGATGTAGATTGTAGATGCGCACTGCGCAGTGCTAAATATTACTACGATCTGCTCCTAGCGTAGTGTCACTTGGGTGAGGATAATTCTTGTGTGTTTGGGGTCACTGGCGTGGAGTTAATTCTTCCGTAAACCTGTGTGTGTGTGTGTCACTGGCGTGTAGTTAAACCTGTGTGTTTGTCTGGGTCACTGGCGTGGAGCTAATTCTTCCGTAAACCAAGGTGTGTCTGGGTCACTGGCGTGGAGTTAATTCTTCCGTAAACCAAAGTGTGTTTGGGGTCACTGGCGTGGAGATAATTCTTCCGTAAACCCGTGTGTGTGTGTCACTGGTGTGTAGTTAAACCTGTGTGTTTGTCTGGGTCACTGGCGCGGAGTTAATTCTCCCGTAAACCTGTGTGTGTCTGGGTCACCGGCGTGAAGTTAATTCTTCCGTTAACCTGAGTGTATTCACGTGTGGAGCAGATTAAAAATTTATAAAGACTTAAAAATAGAAAAATACAAAAAAAATACAAAATTAAAAATTCAAAAACATTTTATCAGGAGACTACATTTTGTCATGGAGTGGTAGTCACTTGGGAATAGCGTTGGTTTGGGGCTACTTCCCAAGGGGTAAGCCTTCTGCTTTCCCCGGCTTGTAATGCGGGCATTGAATCGGCTTCACTGATTCAGTTGACGGTCCTAACCCCGTGAAAACTGCAGGAGGCAAGCGTAGCGACATCTTGAGAGGTCAATGGGGTATCTCGGATCGAGGGCTGACGCTTGATTGATGTCGCATGGTAAGTGTAATATTAATTGTATATCATTTGTTTTTGTTGTTGCTATATTGTTTTCGATCTTGTATTTTTAGAGACATTCGAGCTCGCTCAGACCGTATTAGCATTGGTCTGTGGATAACGGTCTTTATCACCCCCACTTGATGCCAGATTCCGGGTTACTTTACCTATGGGCAGGCCTCAGGATGGCTTTTATCAGAGGCCTTGCTCAATGTTAGCCTTACCTAAGACTCGGCTGCAGGGTGGCCTTACCTCGAGCATGACTCCGGGGTGACTTTACCTAAGGCCATGTTCCGGGGGTTACCTAGGGCAAGGCTTCGGATTGGGTTTAACCAAGACCGTGCTCCATATTGGCTCTACCTGCTCCTTGGCGGCATTAACTAATGCCCGGTTCCCGGGTAGATTTTACCTAGGACCCCAAACATTTTTGACAATCTGAAATCGGCCCTCAGGTGAACCCGCCCCCTCAACGGTCCATAATGGACTTTAATCATATCATATACAGTCATTTGATCCAACCGATCGATTTTTGGCAATTTCATATTTTATTTAAAAACTACCCCTAGGTGAAACCACCCCCAACCGTAGCGATAATACACTCTAGACTCACCCTATCAGTCAAGACACATTTTTCCAAAAATTTTTCAAAAACTACCCCCCACCCCGAATCTACCCCCGGAGCTACCCCCGGGGAAGGTCCAGAACGTAGCTGAGGACACCTAGGGGTACGTTAGGTTAGATGAAATTTACCAGCCTTAGGTTAGTGGGGAAGAATATATTTTTTTCGAAAAACTACCCCCTACCCATCTAAACGTGGTCGAACCCACCCCCGAGGCTACGGTAAAGGCCGCGACGACCTCCAGCATCATTCCAAACCACCCCTATAGTCCTAGGTGACGTACAGGGCCTGTTAGGGGTAGTTGTCCCAAAGTATCGACAGTTCTACTCCTGAGACTTCCAACACCACAATTCATCGAAGTTACCACGAATGCTTACAGAAAACCACAAACTGCAACGTATCGAGTGTCCCCAGCAGTTTTTAACACAGATTTTCAAATGGGCACAAATGGTTAGCACGTTTTTGTTGACAACAAAGATGAATTCTTGGATTCCATTGTTACAGGCGATGAAGCATGGGCGTTTCACTTTACCCATGAAACCATGCAGCAATCGCGTTAATGGCGTTACTTAACTTCGCCGAAGTCGAAGATTTTAAACAAACGCAGTCTGCTGGTCAAGTCATGACAACCATCTTTTGGGACAGGAAGGGTCTGCTTTTAATCGACTTTTTGCCTCATGGAACAATATTTAACTCCGACAGATATTGAGACACATTACGAAAACTGAGGCTTGCGATCCAGAACTGCCGGGGAGGATGAATGTCCAGTGGTGTGAGGCTAGTTCATGACAACGCTCGACCTCATGTCTCACGTAAGATTCAAGAACTGCTGACAGATTTTGTCTGGACTGTTGTGTCCCCCAACTCTACATTCCGGACCTAGTCCCAAGTGATTATCAATTATTCCCAAAATCGAAGGAACACTTGGATGGCTTACGCTTCAGTACCGATGATGAAGTCAAGGAAGAAATTACTCAAAGGTTTGACGTCAGAGATCTATAACATGGGGATAGAAAAGTTGCAGAATCATTTTCAAAAGTGTTTTGACGGTGATTAAGTGGGAAAATAGCGTAAGTTTTAAGCTTTAAAATATGTATTACATTAGGAACAAAAACAAAGCTTGTTTAAAAAATGAAGATTGTTTAAAATCATGTAACCTTATTTTATGAATAACCCTGGTACAACTCAGTTTTTATTATTAGTATCTCCATACAGGTAATTTTAAAGTAAGTCAGAGGTAAAAAATAAATTGCAGAAATGCATGGTATAATATGGTCAAGGGTGTGATTTGTTATGAACCACCTGTAAACCAGGGAGAGGCAGCGACTGAAGGTATTTTGTTGTTAAAAACCTTCAGGAGGATTGTGCATTTTAACTCCTAAAAATTATTTTAATATAAATAAAAAATTATGTTAGGCCCTAATGTCGTAATCTCTTAAAGATTCAAAATAGCTATATAATAGCGTTCCCACTAGAAAAATTGATAGTAACCTGACAGCTGTTGATAGATATGCGAAAAGACTTGAATGTGTTTACACTCAAGATATACATATGAGATCCCATATAAATTCACCAAGTACGGCTTATGCCCACGAGAAAGTCAGTCATTCACAAAATAAAGTTGTTAACGAACTTTCAAAGTAGTTTCATAGAATAATCATTTCTTTGTACAAGCAGAGAAAACAGCCTGCCTCTGTTTCTTTGTAGAGTTTGAAAACAGAAAATTTAGAAATTGATTTAAACGTTGATATCTATGGCAAAATCTGTAGCCTTACTTCTTAAATAAATAACCCAAACATAATTTAATTAAATTTAATGTTCATTTAGAACTCTTTAAAAATGGAATGTATTTAAATTAGAAAAAAATATTTTTTTAAAATTTCTTGATTAGCTTTAAGTTTTAGATTAGCAAAAGATAGGATTTCATTGTTGATGTTTTTCTTTTTGTGGTTCAAATTTGCTCTCAGTTCTATCGAAATGTCCCATTCATCTAAAAAGGTATTTCTGACTTCGCTACTGCGTTAAGCACAAACATTTTTACTGGGAGAAACGATCATTTATTTTCGGTCACACACTTTTATAGGTAGCGTGTAAATTTTTAAACAAGTCCGCTCTATTAATTATTTTAATAAATCATTCGTAACTTTTACGTTTTTTATTTAGGAAACTGATATAAAATGAACATATTTATGTATTCTCTGTTTTAGAAGCAAACAATAACTTTTATTTAAAAGGAGAAGAAAAATAATTTTGCTTCGCAGCAAGTACGATACAATTAATCCTTCCATTGTTGCAACCAGATGAGAAAGTAATATATAGCAAGACTAGAGTCGCTATTTTCTCTATATTGTAAGAGAATTTATTGGAAAAGTTTCACACAGAACATATTGTATTGTAAACAATATATTGTTGAAATTAATAATTTTTTTTTGTCTGGCGAGAATAAATATTGAAGGTAACCAAAGGCTGTTCATTGTGGAATCGATGAAGCTTATTAACACCAAGGAGTGATGAATTTGTAAGGTTGAGTTGAAAAAGCAATTTCAGTGATAGAAGGATGTGTCGATTAAGACAGCTCGAGTAGACTCGTTTGGCGATACGATGCAAGAAAACACTTCGAATACCATTCAACAGAGTTATCTTCATTTATGTTTTTTGTCTGAGTGTGTGTGTGTGTGTGTATGTGTGTGTGTGTGTGTGTGTGTGTGTTTGTGTGTGTGTGTGTGTGTGTGTGTGTGTGTGTGTGTGTTTGTGTGTGTGTGTGTGTGTGTGTGTTGCCGCGGCCAAACCTTTCTTGTTACACATCTAGGGAGCAGAAACCTTGTCCCCGAAGTGCACGTTCCACGACCTACCTATTTGTGCCTGGTGATGATGGACACTGTAGGGCCGAAACGCTCTAGTGTAGCCGCGGTCAAAATATGATCGGACCCGACTTACCAAATTCTGGTACCTGTAGTGTGTCGAGCGTGATCTGCCAGTGAATAAATTCCTGGTCTTTGTTTTTCAAAAACCAACAATTTGTTTAAACCAATTTTATACTTTTGATTCACTAAAATTTTATCTATAACTTTCTCATGGCTTTAATTTAATTAATTAGTTTTTTACTGGTTGCTGGTTGGAAAAATTTCGTACAATTTTAATTTCTACTTTTAACACAGGTTATGTTTAATAATTTTGAAACAATTTTTGTTTGTTCTTACTTGTGTTTTAATAGCTTTTAAAAATTAAAACATAAATTAAAATTTCCATTTCTCTTACATTATATATTTTTCTACGTTAAATTCCTGTAAATCTATGTTATTTGTATTTCTAGTAATTTTATATGCAATTCTTTTCACTTGATATTAATTTAAATTTCTTATAAAATTCTTAATTGTTTGTAAGTCTGATCTTAGCATCAAGTTTAACAGTCGATTGAATAATACATAAATTTATTTAAAACTTTAATTTTCTAATTTTTTATCTTAAGATAATAGAACTTGTTGCTTAATATTTCATCTTATTTTCAATTCATTATCAATGATGTTAATATAGTTCAAAAATTAGTCAATGTTTATACATTCTTTAAATTATTAATTTTCAATAAGAGAATAACTTTTTTACAGTCGATTGAATAATACATAAATTTATTTAAAACTTTAATTTTCTAATTTTTTATCTTAAGATAATAGAACTTGTTGCTTAATATTTCATCTTATTTTCAATTCATTATCAATGATGTTAATATAGTTCAAAAATTAGTCAATGTTTATACATTCTTTAAATTATTAATTTTCAATAAGAGAATAACTTTTTTACATATTTTGAAATTTTATTACATGAATTTAGAAAAATGTTCCCTATATTTAATAAATGGTTAGTGATGTTAAAACTAAGACTTGCCATAAAAGCTCTCACTGGGATGGCTGTGATCGTCCTGGTTTTGCTGGAATCTTCTTCCTGCATACATCGTCACCGATCGATTTTAGAGCCGTATTATTACTTATTATTACATCTTACGCTGTTAAAAAATTGTAGTTCGTTTCGCGGGCGTTCGACAGCAGGTCATCTTCACGTCCATATGGGCTTGGTGTGGTCCTCAGCCACGGAACAGCATCCTGTATTTTCTTTCTGGACCTCGTACAGAACACGTCCGTCTTCTTCTAAAGCTGATTGTCGAGTCCCCTATTCCTCCCTAGCGGGCTAACCCCTTCCCGCTACCTGATTTATCGGTTGTACAAGACCTGTTTGGACTTGTATCATAGTGTCTTAATTTACCTTTCTAAATTAGATTTTTGTACGTTTTTTCGCTGAGGCTTTATATATGTCACTTCTGGTGTAATACATTGATATTTTGGACACCATATCCTTTTTTACCATTCAAGAAGTTGTTACAAACTTGAATCACAGTTCTTGCCCTTTCCGTTCGTAAGTTGTACCTTTAAGTCACTTGAGCAAATTATATATCCGCACTGAACACTTTTCAAAGTCTTTAAGAATTTATTTAACCATTTGTTAATTACATTGTTTCAGACTTTTGTTAATAAATTTGCTACTTTACAATAATTTGTTTATTTATTAATTTCTTTCTTCTTATAAAACAATTCTCTTGTACTTTATGTTTTATAATTTTATTTTCAACTTTTATTTTCATATTTTATTTTTATGTTTTGGTTTGTTACAAATAACAACAATTTATTTTATATTAAATCTTACAAGCTAGAAATAACTAATTTCCTGCATTTGCTCCGTTTTGTGAACAAAGTCGACCTGTTCGGGCCGGCCTTGTTTACTTAAACAGATTAACATCGTTGCTAGTCCGCAACGTTTCATTGCAGCGATGTCATTTCTTAACTTTAATAATTTAATATTTTAAAAGACTTTGCCACAAACAAAATCTTTCCTTTTGAGACTTTTTGGCCGTCTCAGTGTTTCGCTACCATAAGTGGAGTTTCTAACAAACTTCAACAGAACATAAATATAGATATTTACTAATTTGCATGAAATATACGTAAACGCTGAGTAATAGTAGCACTTACTAGAATAAATAAGGACGGACGTTTTGGGAGATTTATTACTATCTCCAACTCGTATCATATCTGACCACTTTTTTTTCTAAACTGGAATTTAAGCAATGAATTTCATATCTTCTTTGATTGAAAATAAATATTTTGGGCACTATTTTCCACTATATTATATAGCCTGTGGAAAATAGATTTTAAATAGAGTTGGAGCATGACTTTTTATTTTACTTATTGTTCTTCATGCTAATATCATTAAACCATAAATATACCATTTCATTTTTTGTGTATAAGGTAGCCTTAATTCTTAAATAAATAGCCCAAACATAATCTAATTAAATTTAATGTTCATTTAGAACTCTTTAAAAATGGAATGCATTTAAATTAGAAAAAAATATTTTTTTAAATTTCTTGAATAGCTTTAAATTTTAGATTAGCAAAAGATAGGATTTCATTGTTGACGTTTTTCTTTTTGTGGTTCAAATTTGCTCTCAGTTCTATCGAAATGTCCCATTCATCTAAAAAGGTATTTCTGACTTCGCTACTGCGTTAAGCGCAAACATTTTTACTGGGAGAAACGATCATTTAGTTTCGGCCACACACTTTTATAGGTAGCGTGTAAATTTTTAAACAAGTCCGCTCTATTAATTATTTTTGTAAATTATTCGTAACTTTTACGTTTTTTATTTAGGAAACTGATTGTTGCGACCAGATGAGAAAGTAATATATAGCAAGACTAGAGTCGTTATTTCCTCTATATTGTAAGAGAATTTATTGGAAAAGTTTCACACAGAACATATTGTATTGTGAACAATATATTGTTGAAATTAATAACTTTTTTTTGTCTGGCCAGAATAAATATTGAAGGTAACCAAAGGCTGTTCATTGCGGAATCGATGAAGTTTATTACCACCAAGGAGTGATGAATTTGTAAGGTTGAGTTGAAAAAGCAATTTCAGTGATAGAAGAATGTGTCGATTAAGACAGCTCGAGTAGACTCGTTTGGCGATACCACGCAAGAAAACACTTCGATTAACAGTCAATAGAGTTATCTTCATTTTTGTTTCTTGTCTGAGTGTAAGTGTCTGTGTGTGTGTGTGTGTGTGTGTGTGTGTGTGTTTGTGTGTGTGTGTGTGTATGTGTGTGTGTTTGTGTGTATTTGTGTGTGTGTGTGTGTGTGTGTGTGTGTGTGTGTGTTTGTGTGTGTGTGTGTGTGTGTGTGTGTGTGTGTATGTGTGTATGTGTGTGTGTGAGTGTGTGTGTGTGTGTGTGTTTGTGTGTGTGGATGTGTGTGTGTGTGTGTGTGTGTGTGTGTGTGTGTGTGTGTGTGTGTGTGTGTGTGTGTGTGTGTGTGTGTGTGTATGTGTGTGTGTGTCGCTACTCTGGGTGGAGTTTCTAACAAACTTCAACAGAACATAAATATAGATATTTACTAATTTGCAAGAAATATAAACGCTGAGTAGTAGCACTTACTAGAATAAATAGAGACGGTCGTTTTGGGAGATTTATAACTTTCTCCAACTCATATCGTAACTGACCTCTTATTTTTTTCTAAACTTTAATTTAGGCAATGAATTTCATATCTTCTATAAATGAAAATAAATATTTTGGGCACTATTTTTCGCTACATTATATAGCCTGTGGCAAATAGATTTTAAATAGAGCTGGAGCATGCCTTTATATTTAACTTATTGTTCTTCATGTTAATATCACTAAACCATAAATATACCATTTCCTTTTTTTTGAGTGTCTCTATTTTCTATTAGACTCTAAATATAGTAGCCTACAGTATTTACTAAAGATGTGAAATATAATTAGAAAACAATAAAAATTACACATGTGAATCTTTCATGTTTATTTTCTTACGTTACGAAATCCGACACAATATTAAAACAATTCCCTCGGTAGTAACGGTATTTCCTTTAAACTGTTTTTAACGCAACGAGATATAATAGCAAAAAAAAAAATTAGTTTCAAGGTCAATATTTTGACCTTTAATTTGTATTTTATAGATGCATTACTATGAACGTTATGGAACTAGCCTAAATTTGTATATTACGTCATCCATACCGAAGTGTTTCATTTAAACATTTTAGTTTTAGCTATTTCAAAAGACTATTTTCTTTTTTCTGTCAATTGTTGTTTCATGTTGAGAAACATAGAAATATTCAGTCAAATTTAGACATTTTCTATTTTGACTAGTCTTTCTAGCAGCTTTTGCTGAATTTAAAATAATTTGACGGCATCATCTTACTACTCAGCTGTTTACGAGTTACAAACCACTGTCCAGCAACAAGCCTTCCCAAAACACTTTACACTACGAGTTTTGGAAACCAATGTTGTTTGCCTTCTGTAAGTTTGGAAGGGTTTCCAAACAGATGACTTGCATAGACAAATACAAATTTAGGGAATGACGACGTAAACTAAAGTACACTCGTAGCAATGAGGGCGAACGTCTATATAGACAGTTGTGAGTTCAATCTTATAATTGTCGATGATCGATTTATATAGACTGACATTAAAACTATTAAAATTGTATTTGTAATATTTTCAGCAATGGAATATTACTGCATATGACGATTTTTTTAGGTCAAACTAACTTTTATGAAAAAACTTCTAATTGACCGAATTTCTGTCCATTGCAGTTCCTGGAGAAACTGATGAGCCAATTAGTTAATATCTAGTCTTGCGTCTTGATTATTTATTAGAAACGACAGATTAATTTTATTATTGCGAATATATCATTTTTTTTAATAATATACGAATGGTATTATGATTATACTTATTATTTATACTTATTGTGATTAGTTAATAATATAATTAAATTAGGATTATATTATGACTACTAGTCTATTGTTACACCATAATAAATACACAAAAACCTCTTATCCACAACCTCTCTTTATTTTACCCTTACATACATTTCAATAACCAAGTAACCATCTTCAGAGGGATACCATACAAAAACTGTATTTATCAAACAAAACAGTAATTGTATGTTATCCCTCTGAGGATGGTTACTTGAGAACTGAAATGTATATAAGGGTAAAATAAAGAAGGTTAGTTGTTAAGAGGTTTTGGTGTATTACTTATTAAATTCAACCACAGTATAGTCCTATAAATAGTATTCTTATACTAATTACTGAGATTAAGTTATAACACAAATGAAAAGCTAAGATATTTCTAATTCTCTACAACATAGACTACTTTATTGAGCTTTCTGTTAAACTATGTGAAAAATATAGAAAGCTCGTACAAAAAAGTTGGATAATTGAAGTAATTTTGTAATGGTTTTAAAACATTATTTAAACCACAGATCCAAAGGTAGTTTATATTGTAGAAAATTGTGACGTCACTTTTATCAGTTTTTGAGTTATTATATTCGGTTTAAGTGCTATACATAAGCGTTTTCACTCATTAAATAACTGATAAATGTAATTTATATTGAAATGATGTCAATCAGAAAATTATAATATAATGTTAATCAATTTTTTAAATTTCACTACATGTTTTTGCAGCTTATTTTATGCTGGACAAATTAAAAGCCAGTTGTTGAATTTAATAATTTTTTTGTTGTAAAGTACGAATTTTTATTTTATTCCTAACAATAGTTATTACCGTTTGTCATAAACTAATATTTTGTCAACAGTCGGTTTTCAATCACACTCATTTATAAAAGCTAAAACATTTTATAGCGTTCAAAATCTCTCAGAGGTGAAACCTCTGTGGAACGGGAAACTAAAAGCGTTACGTATACCCGGTTTCCGTTCAACGATAACATATCTATCCATCTGTGTTTTTGGACATTTGCCAGCGACAAAGAATAGGAGGTCTTGAATCGTAAAACCTCGTTTGTTTGTTTGTGTTTCTAAAGTACAATTATCACAATAACAACAAAGTGATGAAAAAATTGTTTAAACTTTTTTAATTGAATGTTCAAACAAACAGAGTGTAAACGGATCTGTAGAATTATAGGACAAATAGTTTTGACAAATACTTGTCGACATGCTAGCGTTAAATTCTTTAGCGTACATTTCAGTATCGGGTATTGCTTTCCAATATTATCTAAGCTTCATGGAATGTTCGACAGCAATAGCTTTAAGTTTCAGCTTCAAATGATCCTAAACAACTGATGGTAGTAAATCTCATAAAGTAGGTTATTTCAGTTAAATAAAAGTAAAGAGGTGTCTCGTTGTTGAACGAACATATAGCGTTTACTATGGAAACAACAAACGTCCGTTTGAATTTCTCCTTCGTATTTCAAAAATTTCTAATATAACAAAAATTTATTTACAAGATCTGAGACATACTCATGCTCCTCATTTCTAATACGAGTATTACCTGTACAGTAAGCAAGTATTTTTGTTTTCCAGGATAATAACACTTTCACTGAAAATTTTTTTCTTTTATTTTTTAATAAAAACCAGTTACCTGGTCTTAAATTCAAGACTTGTTCACCCTTTTATTTTGATTCAAAAGATAATCAGCACATAAACAATATTTATTTCAATTTTTATAATAAATTTAGGAAAAGGTTTTGTAAAATTAATTTAGAAAAAACGTTTGTGGAAAAATTTTAGCATTTTAGAAAAAATTTTAAATATTGAAATTTGTATCAGTTTTTACAAAACTATTTAACGTTTTATAATTGTTAAAGTCTGTCTTGAACTATCAAACTCAAAAACTTTATTCACTGTCAATGTTGTTAGTTTATAAGTTTATTTATTTCTTTTTAAAAAAAATCATTTTCTTGAAGTTGTAGGTTTTCTACCTTATTTGTATTTACTTGTCACTTATTTTACGTTCACTGTCAGGAGATGGATTTCTCAAAACTTTGTTTTATTTAATATAAAATGCTATAGCATAGCTCGGTTTTAACTCGTTTACTTATATAACTACATATAGGCAATGAATGCCTTATACTTTAATCTCTTAATTTTAATTCTGATCTCAAAGTACACCACGACTCTGAGTCTATTCTGGTCCATTTCAACCCTTATAACCTAATGTTCTACTTCCTTTATCTAAATCTACAGATACCTAGCCAAAAATATCTGATTTTTTTGGATTTCGTATCAAGACCAGAGTACTATTACAGGCTCGAGGAATACTATCAAAACTCAGTTTCAGCCAGAGTTAATCTATCCAGTTTGGACTGATCTTTAATTAAAGGTAGTTTTGGGAACAGTTTCTCGTCTAGTAATCCATATATTTAACATTGTTTACACTACAGTGTGTATGATATAACCTGTCTTGTAGACCCAGGCTGATACAGATGTAGCTTATCACTTGCAGTTCTTTCATTAATGAGTGCGTAAAAAAAGTACGATACCAAGCATGGTATAATTTAATAAATCAAATTTGTTAAATTTATTTACTGCACAGAAACAGGTTATTCATGATTTTTTAATAATTTTGTATGTTTTACTGTTCTTCTAATACTTTTGTTTCATGAAGGAAAGAACTGCGAGTGATAAGTGACGTCATACTGACTATAATAATTTATAAAAAAATATATATCCCAGAATCTAATTGATGTTTGTTGGTCTTTAAATAGGTTAAATGGCTTTAGAGGTCACTGATTTAATTTTTGAAGTAAGAGAATTCAAAATATCGGGCTCAAAGTGACGTATTCAAATGACGGGTATTTGTTCTACAATTTACTCCATTTTATATTAGAAATTGTAATCTTATAATTGTAATCTAATGAAACTTAATTAAATTCAACAGCACCATTGACTGTTTATTAATTCGAAAATCCAAAATGGAAGAGCAAAATGTTGTATTCAAAGTAGTGACTATATAAGGACAATATTATTTTTTGTGGGTTAAATTTGAACACTGGGCCATATTAAACTGCATAGTGGCGTGTCAGATCGAAGTAGTGAGCAAAACATATGCTTGGAACAGTTAATTGTTCTTGTGATATCTCTTACAGGTTCAAACCGAAACCACTACCGTTTAGACTGATGTAACCGTATTACAAAAAATCAAAGTATTTATTGACAAATAAATATTGAAATATATTTTATTTAATTATATTTGTATTTACTACAAGGTTCTGTAATGCATTTTATTATAGGTAAATCAGAGTATTATATTCAAATAAGTATAAGAAACACTGTTAAGTCCGTCATTTTAAATTATGATTTTTTAAGGAATGGAAATGAAACCGATAACCCCCAAGTCCTCTTAATAAATTTAGGACTCCAAGTATCTGAATCAGTAATCTCAGATATACATGTATGGATTTTAATTTTCAATAAATATAAACTACTGCGGTCACTTGCAAAATCGGGGGGAAATTAACAAAACATTCTTATATCATTATTTTTTATTTTAAAAAGGCCTAAATAAATACATCAAATCCGGCTAAAACCCTAACTTTGATAACCCTCCCCCCCCCCCCCCAAAACGTCTGTAGGATCGTTTTTTTCTCAAAGGTGGAAACGTGAGGACAAGGACTTTTTGGCGGTCAACGATTCATCTGAATTGAATCTCACCGTTTGCCTTTTCTATCATTGAACCTTTTTTCACTTTTATATCTTTTACTTTATTTGCTCAATTAATTCTCTAAAACCGCAATCCTTATTAATACTGACTTCAATAAACCCTGCTAGCTTCTTTACAAAGCGATGGGAAAGAATTAAAGCATTTGCTTTTTAAACACTTTAAACTTTGCGCAGAACTTAATTGCTTTCATAATTATAGCTGATACGTTTCACAAACACAATCCACATAAATTGTATAAAAGTCTTTTTAAAAGGATGTCTTGGTTTATTGAAGTAATGTACTGGTTAGGTTTAGTATTTTGTGAGTGCTCAGATAAGGGAAAAAATCACTTTCAAAGAGAAACTAATAAAGCCTGGTAGTTCGCGTTAGATATTTTAAAGCTATTTATATGGAATTCGAATTTTATATATTATCTTTTTTAATTTCACCAATTTTATTTTGTTATTTAATTCTTCAAATTCTAATTGACGTAAAATTTTATGATTCTAATAGCCTCTTCAACAAATCTTTTGCGATAGTATATTTTCACTGCTCCCAATTTTGATACATTTTTCCTCATTATAGAGAAAGTTCTGTTTAACTCAGACTCTTTGAAACATGTTACCAAGAAATAGGGCAAATCTAAAAATGACAAAAAATGTGATATTCTACAGATCAATATTGTATATCAAAATACTAATTGCTATTTAGTTTAATATATATTTTGAGTATTTTTAAAATTTAATGAATTAATGACTCAAGTTAATATTAAATGAATTAGAATTTCGTTCACTATAGAAAACTATAGTAACCTAAATACAATATTACAGAACATGTTTAAACAAAATACCATTTTTTTGGATAGAAGCACTATGCGCTTAGTTAATTATTGAAACACCCTTAAGAGCGACACTGCTATAAGACACTCCCTTCTTAACGCTACCCACCGTAACATGCATTTTTGAAGTGATGAATTACTTACTCGTGAACAAAACATGAGGTTACATAGCTTTCACGTCATGCTATTTATAGAACGCTGTAAAGTTCTAGCTCTTTTTACCTCGGGTAAGTATTACTTTTATTTGAATATTGATTTAACTTATTACCAACATAATTAATTTTACTTACCAGGGCTTCTAGTTCTACGCCACAGCTCAGGCAGATTATTGTCTGTCTGGGACGTTGTTCATATCTTGAAGCTAGAACTAGGTTACTTGTGAAATAAGAATTGAAAGTTTTAAAATACAAAGTTATACAATTTATTAATCAATGACAAATTACAAAAGAACAAATGGCACCAATGTGTCGAGTAGCTAACTTTTAATTACTGCTAACTATTCCACACATATTTTAATTACTTTAAATTTTAATTAAATTTTTCAAATTTATATATATCGAGAAGGTAGTAACTAAAGTTTTCCGATTTCATTTTAGAAATGAATATTCAAATGCGATTTCTACGGTTCATGTGTTAACCGTTCATCAATTAAAATTCAATTTAGTTAACATTAAAATACATTTTCTTTATCATTATCTAAAACGTACCTGGTTGTGCACATTACTTGTAAAACACTATAACATATACCATTAAACACTGCACATGGCTTTTGTACACTAATCACTGCACATCGCTTTTGACTTCTTCTTTATTTGCGTTTATAAAATTTCGTACCGGCCTTGACCTCTTAAATTTTGAATACTGGAAGCTTACTAATTTCTAATTTATGTCCGAAAATGCCATTGCGTTCGTCTCGTTCAAAGACTTTTGGAGAAGTGGGGTCGTTGCAAGGACGCGCTAACTGAAATTTTCAAACAAACTCCCACCCTTATTTATATATATGAAATTCTGAATGGTTCATACGTATCGCCTCATGCTTACGTCACATGGCGTGATGTGGTTAATTACCTTAAGTTACTAACTCGTACGATATTTTTCAATTTCGCCCGCTAGGAGCGCTTACTACCTACGCTAGATTCACAATGTGCACCAAGAAAACAAAAATTTTCTTTTATATTTGGACGATATAATTATTAAAATGTATAAATGAATTAATATGTAACACCTTAATTTTAAGAGTGTTACAACGCATACTTTTAAGCATATGATTTCATGTCCCTTGCTCATGTTGAATAGAAAGCTTTTGTAAAATGCGTCATTTATTTCATTTATGACTTCCGTTTCGTAAATTTTGGTTGTTATAAACGTAATGTATGTTAATAACAAAGAAGTGAACGGTTTCTTATCTACATAAGGCTACTTTCTACCCAGCACATCAGCTTATACATAATGATATACGGTAGTGTATTACTTTAAATTGCTCTGGAATGCCAAATAAAGTATAAAGGATCCTGCACAACGATCTGAAGAACTCTGCAGTGAACAATTAAAACAAACTTTCAAATAATACAAATATGACTAGCTGTAAACTAGGTAATAGATAGGAAGAGAATATGTAATACAATCTAGCATAATTTAGTAAATAATCGATAGTAGGGAACACGTAAAATAACTTACACTAAACTACTGTAATTTTAACTATTTATAAAATTATATTGATAGATTATGATATACTAGCATATTGAATACTGTATATAAATATAATTCTTTCCTAGATGCGTTTAAGTACAAACGTTATTTATAATCTATTCATAACGCAACCAAATTACTGTTTGATCGAGGTTTTTATGCAGACACTTAAAAATCGTGTTAAAAGGGTTTTAGGTTATGCGGTGATTTTACCTATATTCGTCTATAAAGTAAAAAATGGACCTGTAGATGTTACTGATAGAGAAAGAAATTGGGCGTCAATGATTGTTTTTAACCTAATCTTTATTTTAGAGGTTCACGCACTCAAACTGGTCATCAGCTGTACTTGTCTTCCACCTTATTGCACAAGATATTCTGGAATATTCAGCAGTTCTACCTGGATGGCCCAAATCAACCACGAAAAGATTTTAATTGATCATTGAAATAAGGGTTAGAGGTTGTATATTAGGCGGATATAATTTTTATTTTATAAAATTACGTAGCGTATATTTAACCTTAATAAATATTTTTGTAATAATTTTTCTTCTTTTATTTCTACAACCTAATAAATAAATGTCGAAGTGGTTAGACGTCCAAGGTCATGACTTGATAACGCAAAGAATGTTTGTGAACTTTAGATAAAGATGCCTTTATTTACGCCTGCAAGAGCCCATAAAGCAGCAGACATGCTGGGGTGAAAAGCCTTTCGCAGAATATCTTTAATATTTTACGACAATAAGATAAATGAGCTGGGAACAGAGGAGAAATTTTATTACGTTCGAGAATATGTGACACGAAGTGTTAATAAAAGGGCCGTAACAGTCTTAGACAAAAGATTTTATGTTTTGAAGTTCAATAAACTTATTTTACAAACAGAACTATTTTAGAGTAAACTTCTATAAAAGTTTAAATAAACGTAATATAGTTTAGTGCAGTAACTAACTGGTTCACTATTCTTGAATTTTATTCACTTTGTTCATTCTGTTGATACCATTCAGAAAAATGGTTTTAATACATTTCATAAATTAAATTAAGTTTTACAATTCAAATTATCAACAATAAAACAATACTTTATAATGGAATAGCAACGTAGGCCTAACACTTAGTGATAATTTAGTTTTAAGTATAAAAACCTTCATTGAAAATAATTAAAATAACAATAAGTGCATTTTAAATTTGCAATTATATTGGTTAAATACGAGCCTCATTACAAAAAACAAACTTCTAATGACATACTGTATACACAACATTTCTTCAAGCGTAACTGTACTACACATTCATAAATTGATTAATATTTTTAGAAGATTTGTGTTATAATTATAATAAAAATGTCTAAAACAAATTTAAACATTTAGTTCTGGTCGTGAAATAGTACGACCAAGTCCTTTCATTCTTCTTCTAGGTAGCTTAATATTAAATTCTAAAAAGAAAAAGATGATATTAAAGGACCTAAATAGTATAAACTTACATTTTCTACGTTTTTGAAAAGAAATATTAGTGTATTTTTTATAACTTTCCGTCTATAGTTTATTATTAATTTAATTTATTATCACCACTTAACTAATTAAAAACCTTTACAATGTTTTAAAATACTGCATTGTATTGATCTACGTTTGGTAAGAAATATTAATGCAGGTCCTTGAACTGATAATTTACGTTGAATTTTCCTCACATTGGATTTTATTTTAAGATGTAAGTTTTAATATTAGTTTTTTTTACTTGTATTTTTTGAGTAAATTTATGTTTCAAATTACGAATAATAATATAAATAAATTGTCCTCTCCTGAAGAGGATTCCGATGAATATTCTACGCTAAACCTTTGGTTCAAATACATTCTCTACATTTGGCTCCAGTATACCAAATTATTAATATACTCGTAGCTACTGTGTTATCTTTCTATAACCGTATTTCTATTATTGACGTCTACATAATTACGTTTAGAGCAATTTTGATGAAGTCATTTCGTCTCAAAACACGACAATTGTACATTATTATATTACTGTATTTTATTTAACCAAACATTATACTTATATTTATCGAAATAAGTAAAAATGCGTAGTGGATCCTTCCTCAGCGCGAGGTCTGGAGCGGCCGCTCTACCATAAGGACGGCTCTGAGCATGGCCAATTCCATATTAGAAATCTAGATGTGGACGAGGAAAATAAGGAAAAGATAAGAGTTTTGGGTAGCGTAAAATCTTACCATCTTATCATAAATAAATATAAAATAATCATATCTTATATAAATAAAATCTTATCATTATTGTGTATTTTGTTTTTTCAACAAATACATTTTGGCATGTGTTTCGTCATACATGTACTTAAATGAACAAAAATGGGCAAGGCTAAAGATCTAACAAATTCTGCATAGACTAAAATATCATATTTCAATAAAGTAATATTATCCGAATTTAAATATTGATTATGTTAAGAGCAGTAATACTAATAAATGATAAAAATCATTGGAGGAATAGAAAATAGAGCATGAGAGCCTGCAAGAAAATAAGAAATAGTAAGAGACAATAATAATAATGAAATTGAGTATGAGATATTCAAAAACGTATAGTATTTCGGCTGCTGAGTTATAGATTGTGGATTCTTTTGTAGTTTAAAGCCAATCAGCCAGTAACAACACACGCACGCACACACACAAACACACACACACACAGACACACACACACACACACACACACACACACACACCACACACACACAAACACACACACACACACACACACACACACACACACACACACACACACACACACACACACACATACACACACACACCCAACACACACACACACACACACACGCACACACACACTCATACACACACACAAACACACACACTCTAACGGGCTTAATATTAGAATTTTAAGCGTTACAATGGAAATTTTAAAAATATGCCATTTTTATTTTTGAAAATAAACATATACATAACTATAAATACAGTGTCATAGGCAGCTATTTAAAAGAAATTTTATAAACTAAAGCTATTTTAAGGAGGTAGTTTTTTATGGATTTAAAAAAGATAAATGAAGGAGTAAGAAAAAGAGAAGAAAAGTCAAAAGTCATGTAGAAAGTTCATCGACATTTGAGAATGTGAAGACGGAGAAATTATAAAGAACATCAGGAATAAAGTACTCGCCAAAATTCAAAATTTAAAAAGTTACAGCTAGATTTAAATTCTTATACTGAACTATAAAGGAAGCCAACAACCACCAGAAGCCCAGAAGCCGTGACGTAGGGGCTCATGCGATGAGGGTTAGCTCATAAATATATATTATTATTATTATTTCAAAGAATTTCAGTAGATACAATAAAAACCTATCTTTTATATTATTATTTCTTAATTATTTTTTACTATAATTATTTGAACAGTATCTTTAGCTACAGTCCGTATTTTCTTACTCCTAATAAGTGTTTCCAAAAGCAAGAGCACCAGCAAGCTGGGATGTAACTAGTTAAGCGAAAAGCGGTACAGCTTCAGAATGCAACTTATGGGCATCCAGGAAATCTCTAACTTTTCCTCTACACTGCCAAGTATATTTGCATAATTCAACCTCTCCAGCAGCATTTGTCTACTTCGAAAACATATAGGGCCATTCAGTCATTAAAAATGAATATTCCTACTCAATAATAATAAAACTTCATACATTATTCATCAATATTTTCTACCAATGTTGTTCTTTAAACGCGTGATTTCTAATCCAGAACTTTGTAATTTGTAATCAAATGTTATAAACATATATTTTAATTTGGTGATATATTTACTCATTCTTACCTTCGCCTTTAAATATGCTAAATCGTATTTATTCTTTCTTTTACAAAACGTAAGGAGCATAAGAGTCATATTATGTCTAAGACAACAAGGGGTTATGTCTTAACTTATGCTTCTGATAAAAGCATTCATAAACGTTTCCCATAGTTATATCAATGGCATTTAGTCATTGTTTTTGTATTTATTAGAATCGTGAGTGGAATATCATTGTGCCTTCTGTAGACTGTATTACAGACATATTTGAAAGTCTTTAATCATGCCGGCCATTTTAACAGAATGTTGTGACAAACAAATCTTGTTTTTTTAAAATTTATTTTCCTTTTTTATAGCTAAGCGCTGATGATTATTTTCCTTTTTTTATTACTTTCGTTCTTATTATTTTTCTTAATTATTTACTTATCATGTGTGCATTATCCCTGTTTTAGTTTGAGCATACTTTTAAAGTGTAGTTCGTTATATTTCCTATGTAATATTGCTTTAATGTGTTTTGTTTAGGCATAGCCATTTATATTCAATGTGTTTCATCATTTTATTATTTATTGTTTAATTTTAGTTATTTAATTTACTGTGTTTCAATGATTTTATGTTTATTGTAACACTGTCGTTAGTTATATTGAAAGTGTCTTAATTATTTGATATTTATTGCTTAGGTATAATTATTTAGATTGCCTGGGTTTTATTGGTTTATTTTTAATTGTTTTCGATTAGTTATTTATATCCGCTGTGCTTTTGTTAGTTTATTATTCATTGTTTGACTATAGTTATTCATATTTGCTGTATTTAATTGCTCTTTTGTTTGTTGTTCAACACTTGCTTTATTGGCTACGTCTAAATAATTTGATGTGTTATTGTGTAAGTGTAGTTACTTATATTGGCTGTCTCCTAATTATTTGATATTTATTGTTTAAAGTAGTTATGTTTATGTTGGATGCGTTTTATTACTTTGATGTTTATTTTTTAAGCGCAGTTACTTACATTGTCTCTGTCATAGTTGTTTTATCTTTATTTTTTAGGTGCGGCTATCTGTATTTGATGTGTTTTATTGTTTTAATATTTATTGCCCAACTATAGCTATTTATATTCGCTGTGTTTTATTGCTTTGATGAATAAGCAGTAACAAAATCTGTGTTCTTCAAAACACAGTCACATAAATAGCTATAGAATTTTCAATTTGAGAGAATAATCTTCTATTATTAAAAAAGCACGGTAAGGTAAATTAGTCCGACGAGATTGTTTAAATGTTATTACATCCACAGATTGTGATGAAAAAGGATTTTGTTTTCCTGCCGTTTTATTTGTTATATCACTGTTTTGTTTATTTGTCAAGTTTTATTTTATTTACATTATTATATATTCGTCACAGGTTGAATAAAATGGTGTCTGAGTAGAACACGTGACAACCAAACCCAATGTTTTTGGTTCGTGCACAGGTAGCATCAAAGATTTCGGTTCTTTTTTAGTCTCAACACTGCCTGTGTAAATTAGTACCCAAGGTTAAAGCGCAGTGCTAAGACATAACCTACCTTCAATACTGTATGACCAAGTAAGATATAGAGTACTCTAATGCTCCTTTATGCTCTTTATGTTATTGGTATAAAAGAGTCATTATTAAGTAGCCTACATGAATATGTAAATCGTTTTCAAAATCTATTTCCATGAGGTTTTTGATATAATGTAATGAACTTCTTCCAGGAAATTTGTTTTTATTTGTTACTACTACATTACTGTTTTTTTCCACCCAAGTGTTGTGTTTTCTATATTGATGATTAAACTCTTCTTAAACTTACTTTTTTAGTGATGAGTATTTACATTTTTCGTATTTATCTGATATAGACAATAGTTTTTGACGAAATTGTACCTTTTTTTAACAAAATTAATATCAAAGTTTTTTCGAACAGTATTCTTTACTTATGTTTGTGTGACATTTTGACTTTAAAATTTTCGAAGGCACGAAACGAAAGCACTTAAATTTAACTGTTTAACATAGATAAATAAAATCATTGTTTTTATAATGGTATTTATATTTTTCACTTTGATAAATGTGTACCTACTTAGGAGCGCAGCTTTTCAAGATCTAGCTTCCACCACTGAAGCGCAATTGATCTTACACTGTTGACAGACGTTGGCGTTACATTATTGACCCAAGTTTGTATTACACTATTGTCACACGCTTGCATAGGCTACCCAGCCTGTACAAATATAACCTGGCTATGGTACAACTAACAGACAATGTAGACACTTATCGGCTTACGAGAGTTGCTTACTCTGTCGATATTGTAATAAAGTATAGTTTTCGGTCGGTTTAATGTAATCCATATTTCTAGCCTTTTTTTATTTAAAACAAGAAATACATCCAAATATTTTTTCTTGGAACAAACTATTTTTCTCAAATATAAATTCTGTATTTCACTCTATCAATGTAGCACCCTAAACTGGATCCCTTTATTCTAGTTGAGTGGAGTGTGAGCTTAATTATAAGAAAACAATGTCAAGTATTTTTATTGATATCACTTGCACTTAAATACTGATATTTTTTCAGGAAATGCGTCTCGTAATAGATCAGTGCATAATTCAATGCTGCCATCCTTGTCTGTGGTACACAGCATTGAACAATGCACCGATATAGGTCGAAATACGTCTGCTAGATCATTAAACATCAGAAAGTACTGGCTGTGCTTAACGGATAATAATAAAAATATATTAGAAAATCATCAAGGTGTAAGAAACAAAAACTGAAAGCTGTTTAACTGATATTAAATCTTCAATCTTAAATCTTCGTTATAAGATGGATGTTAGTGTTTCTTCTTTTTTAATACTTGTTGCTTTCTTATGTTAAAAAATGAGCTTTGTTCAAAAGTAGGCATCAAGAAACTATTTTTTATGAAAATAAGATTTATTGCTCCTAAAGATGGCTTTGGTAAAAAGTAGGTATCCAGATTTATTGCTTGTAAAGATCGCTTTGTTCAAAAGTATGTATCCAGATTTATTGCTTGTAAAGATCGCTTTGTTCAAAAGTAGGTATCCAGATTTATTGCTGGTAAAGATCGCTTTGTTCAAAATTAGTTATCCCGATTTATTGTTTCTAAAAATCGCTTTGTTCAAAAGTATGTATCCAGATTTATTGCTTGTAAAGATCGCTTTGTTCAAAAGTATGTATCCAGATTTATTGCTTGTAAAGATCGCTTTGTTCAAAAGTAGGTATCCAGATTTATTGCTGCTAAAGATCGCTTTGTTCAAAATTAGTTATCCCGATTTATTGTTTCTAAAGATCGCTTTGTTCAAAAGTATGTATCTATATTTATTGCTCCTAAAGATCGCTTTGTTCAAAAGTATGTATCTATATTTATTGCTCCTAAAGATCGCATGTCAATGACAATGAAAGAGTAGACAGTTCTTTCTAGTATCTATGCAATCCTGGACCTTTTATTCCATATTATCTCACGTACATCCTGTACCGGTCGTTTCTATGTTCCTAACGTATATCTATTTGTTTATAATCCTTTACCACACTTCATGTTCATTAATATTTTAATAGGCCGAGCGTCTTAAAGAAAAAAATGCTAGTGAGAGCCTGATAGGCTCTGCAATTCGTTTAAGCAAGTGTGTACAGAACTCCAAACGCATTCATTTTCATTGTCGTCTCCAAAAAAGCAAGGAGTAAATTGAAAGTGCTTAGAAGGGTTTCTAGTAACCTATCCAAGAGCAGTAAAGATGTCACTGAGGCAGTCTACAAAGGTTAGAAGGAGAATATAATAAATCTAAAAATACTTATAAAGGAGCACTATTTTCTATTAAGACGTAGAAGAACGTTCCTCTTTGAAGTTAGGGATATTTTGATAACTTTAATATTAATTTCGGGTTAAAAACTTTAATTTTTTTTTGTAGTGAGTAATGTATTGACTACATTCATGAAAATATGAATTTGTAAATCTTTTAAATGAAAAAATCTTACCGATCCAACAAATAAATTTTTAAATTAAAACAATTTGAAACATTCTATTCTTAAGAGCTCTAGGATCAGGTCGGTTTTCCAGCTAAGCAACAGATTACTGTGAGGAATTTTGAAAGTAATTGCTGGATAATTACTGGAGATATTCCGAGTTAAAAATTCTATTGAAAATGGGTGTCGAAGGAAACGCCATTTTTTCTAACTTTAACGTTAATAATCAACGGTAGATGTTTTTTGCGCGATATAAAAGTCTAATACTAACCACTCAGGAGTTAAAATAAGATAGCGCTCGTGCAGCAAAAGAGAACATTGATATATGTCAAAAATAAATTGAGTTATATAATAAAAATTCTTGGGTAATGGAATACTGATAACATACATTCACACTTTTGTATGGGACTCAAAATAGGATAAATGTGTTAGTCTTAATGTAATGAAAAATATATTTTGAAAACAAACATTTCCATTGCTAATTAGAAATAGCCAGTACAACTACTTAGCATGACAATGAAACATTTCCATTTAGTGTTGAATTTTACACTACATAACTTGTTTTAAAATATTTCCAATAATAAAAGTTTTTTTTAAAATTGTAGCTTGAAATCGCAGTACAGCAATTTGCTAGCCGACAACTGCAGTGATAGTAGATTTTTCTCATGAATTGAGAGAATTCCTAAATTTATGGTTGCAAGATCCACGAATGTTTGTGATGTGTTTGAATTACATACGTTCTTACACTGACTCAAGTGCTGACTCACACTGACTCAAGTGCTGACTCACACTGACTCAAGTGCTGATTCACACTGAATCAGCTAGACTAGTAATTTTAGTTTATAGTAACTGTTGTTGGTAAAATATCCACGGGAAGCAGTTAAGCAAGACCCTCACAGGAAAAATGATGCCGAAGTTATAGCAAGTACTACGACTTGTATAACATTATGTCCTTAATAGCGTATAAGCTTATTGGACACTCCTAGCAAAAAGCAATTAAAATGAGCTTAAGTACAGTAAGGACATAGTCAACATGTTATATATGAAAGGAAAGCTAATTTATTTTATTGTTTAATATAGTTACAATATTATAGTAAACAAATATTAGTAACTGTTATTAAAAACGTTTATAAAAACTTTTATATTTTATAGAGGTTCAACAAATTATAAGACAATTTTAGACTAAATAACTATTCATTAATCACACTTTTTTATGACTACTATTATTAACTCATTGCGATATAAAAAAGCTTCAAGCACAGTTTTAATTATACCTTGTAATGAGTTAGCTAGTAGCATAATTAAATTTGACTCCCACTGTCACTGACTGTCACTAAACCTTTTACTCACTTCACTACATTACAATAACTGATCTCCCTAGTTCCTCAACAAAAACTTTATCTATCGACTTGCTGTTCCTAATAATTGTTTGTACTTTCTAGCATATACAAAAAGTTAAAATACAAACACACTTTCACCTGAAATATATGTTTTAGGGCCTTTTCTTATCATACACCATTATAATAGAGATATTATAAGGTATAGGTAAAAAACAAATAGTTAAGTTGAGTTTTAATATAGAAATGAAGGTTTTATATTTGACAACGTATTTTAGGAAGGACTCGATTATAAAGTATTGAGTTTATACTCTGATCCTATATTGATGATAGTTTAGGTAAAGTTTCTCATATTTCGTATCAAAAGCTGTTTGAAAAGTGATACTAAAGTTGTTCTTTTTACTCCTTAATTTTAACTCACCTCTTTTCAAACCCTAGTATTCTTTACAAAATAGTATAACAGTACAGCTGTTTGGCCTATAACACATTTTCTCAGATGTAACATATACAAACTAAACACTCACACACACACACACAAACACACACACACACACATATATATATATATATATATATATATATATATATATATATATATACATATATATTCAAGTAAAATTTGTAAGGTCACATCGGTCATGTACATTATGTTTTCCCTAAGTGAGTTTTTGTCTCTTATGCCCTTATAACAGTGTCACGAGTAACGTAACAAAAGCAATGCTCATACAAAAGTTAACATTTCACGATTTATTACTTCCAAGAACTTTTATTGCTCTACAAAGTCAATAACTAAAGTGATAGCAGATATACTGCGTACAGACACAAGACTAGAATAAGTACTCTTCTCCGGTAAAGAGGCTTTAATGTCTCATGAAGAGATTGCGTATATTAAAGGGGTCGCATCAAACATACAGTATTTAAAATCTCAATTAGTCATGTTAACACTCGCACTGTGTCGGTATCTTTTTATAGTTGTTTATCTCTCTGCCCCTTCTATGATTTAAATCAGTTAAGAAACAGAAAACCGATGCTGAGAAGAAATATGAGAAAAAAAATAAATAAATAAAACACACACACACACAAACAAACACTCACACACACAAACACATATATATACATATATATATAAAGATATAAAACAATTTACAAATACAAGAATAGTTTATTGAATTTACAATTCAAAGATTTTCGTTGGCAAACAGTACCAACATCCTAAGGAATACTAGAAAATTTCTAGTATTTCTGAGGATGTCGGTACTGTTTGCCAAGGAAAAGCTTTGAATTGTAAATTCAATAAATTATTCTTGTATTTGTTAAATTGTTTTATTTCTTTAATAATACAAATTATGTATATATATATATTTATATATATATATATATATATATACATATATATATACATTTAATTTTCATTTCTCTTTGATTCATCTCTTTGGTTTGATGGAACTCGGACACGTGCTCTCATTGTAGGTCTATATTATCGTAAAATATGCGTTATAAACAGTTTAATTTTCAACTAATCGTTTATCCCATTATCTAACTATAAAAGTTTTTAAAAATATACCCAATATTTAAGCAGAAGTAAAGCCTACATTATGTAGAGATAACAATATTTTCAAAAGAAACTTATTAATTGTTTATGCTTTCTCTCACTTTGTTATCTATTAGCTTTGTAAAAAAAATTACGTATGCAAAATGTTAATGATAGTTTCTCTAACCCCTTAGCGAAGAGTTTACGGCATCTAGGTCAAGGGCAAACGCTTTTTATTTTAAATACATCACCATTACAAAGGTTGGGTACATGAAATTAGCATAGAAATTATACCACAGTCTTATACGGGTTAGGTCAAACGAACCTGGGTTTGTAAAAGGGTGCAGTCAGGATAGGATTAGATTTGACTACCAAGCAGGCCTCGATAAGAACCATTATTTCTGAACACACCTCAGAGCTTAGTGAAAACTCTTAGAAAAACATGGAGAAATTAAAAAACAAATATACCTGGTGTGTGGTGTTTGTGAGTGTGTGTGTGTGTGTGTGTGTGTGTGTGTGTGTGCGTGCGTGCCTGTGTCTGTGTCTGTGTTTGTGTGTGTGTGTGTGTGTGTGTGTGTGTGTGTTTGTGTGAATGTGTGTTTGTGTGTGAGTGTGTGTGTGTGTGTGTTTCAGTGTGTGTGCGTTTTGTGTTTGTGTGTGTGTGTGTGTATGTGTGTCACATATCGAGATAACACAAGGATAATGTTTTCGAATCCATTAAGCTCTTTAATTCGTGATTACTGAGGAGTTGAAAAGGTAACATTATATGAGTAATCGAAAACTGGAGGAGAAGATAGCGGAAATAGTAAGTCCTAGAGAAGCGCTCTCTGTCAGACATTGAGATAAATTAAAGGCTTGATATTGTCATGGTTTTTGCATCTATTTTTTTTACGATGTCAGACCATTTTTTTGGAGTCGAATTTTCTTGTAGATTTTGTTGCGTTATTTTTTAAGACTTTTTTGCACGTTTTAACAGATATTGTCCAGACATTAAATAGGTAGGAGATGACGAAACGAAGAAGCTCTCGCTACATTCGGAATTTCACTTATATAGAGCTGCGTAAGGACTGAAGCGGGGAGAAAAGCTCATGGGGATAATCCAACCCAAGGGGTTAATTTGTGCAGTCACAGATGAGATTAATACAGACCCCTCGTGATTAACACAGATTTGTCTACACCAAGGGAATTCGCTTTAAAACACTTGTAAATTAATCACCAAAATGTAACAGCTACATAGTAATAAGCTCAGACCGTTTAATAAGTAAAATCAATTATATTTATATTAAATAATTTGCTATCAATAGTTTATTTTTAAAATGAGTATAAATATTTTATAAATAATTATTGTTTAAATTATATATAATTAAATAATAATAAATATTGTTCATATTATTATTACATAATAACAATAACATGGTTATTCGTAATAATAAATAGCTTTATTATAAAATTATAATATACAAAATATATTATTTCAGTAATTGTATTTCAATATAATATTTCGAGTGTAGTTCGTTGAAACAATGTTTGGATTTTAATTGTATCTAATTGAATTATTTGTGATATAATTAAATATGTATTATTAGGCTGTATGGATGTATTTATTAGAAATATAATTGAAGTTTACTTAAAGGGTGGAAACATGCTATTTTCAGGGCCAAGGTAAATTTTGAAAATATATACATTTAAATGTAAAATAATTTTCTAAATAAATTATTTCGTTGAAAGTAACATGTAGAAAATAATATTGTAAAAACATAAGTTTTTTAAAACCTAATTTCTATAAATTAATTTTGTAGCAATTATTTTTGACAAAAATTATTATGCATAAATTAATTTTGTAAAAATTAAAATGTATTAATTCGTAGAAAAAACATTTACCGGTATTACTAATAGAAATTAATTTTGCAACAATTAATTTTACAGATTTACGTTGTAGAGAGAATTACTTAAAACTTATTTTTATAGATATTACTATGTAGAAATTATTTTGTGTAGCAAATTAATATGTAGAAATCAATAACTACGAATTAATTTTACAGGAATTTTACAGAGATTATTATAGAGAAATTAATTTTGTAGCAATTCGTATGTAGACTATAATTTTTACAGAAGTATCTTGTATAAATTAGTATCTAGACATTATTACGTAGAAATTAATTTTACAGAAATTCATATGTCAAAATTGATATTGTATAAATTAGTTTGTAAAAAAATAATTTTTTAGGAGATTAAAACTTTATTACTACTACACTTAAACTTTATTAAAACTTTAATAACTATTTAATGTGTTTAAGATTAATGACTGATCACAGACTAGGATTTTCGGACACAAAATCTAAACGTATTGTGTATTTGTATTAGCATCAAAAACCTTTTCTAAGAACTATTAACTAGAAATTAAATTTATAGAAAAACCATAAGTAGACATTATTTTACAGGAGTATTGTGAATAGACTAAAATGTAAATATTAATTATAAAGAAATAATATGCTAAAGTTAATTTTTTTGATATTAATATGTAGGAATTATTAGTTATGTTTATTGGAATATAGTTATTCAGAAACAATCTGTAGAGGACAATGTTTAAAATATAATATATAAATAATAATTTACAAGAATTACTAGTTGAACCTAAAACGGAAATAATATTATATATTATTTTACATTATTGCTACTATAATTAAAGTTAACTATAAACAATATTATGTACATCCAGGTATTAGGAATTTATTTTGATTCCTACAAGTTACTGTAGAAAATTTGACCTATTGAAAGATATAAAGTATGATGATGATTTAGTTAATAACATATTATTTAATTTCTGTGGTAAAATAAATGTTGGTACATATAAGATAGGCTCTGGCTCATTAACTAATTAAGAGCGAGTTGCGTAGTAGGAAATAAATTTTCTTTTTGCCTTATTTTACTCACGGCCAAGTTTAATCTTATAGAGAAAGGCATCACGTAAAGTACCGATCTCCCAGCAATATTGTTGCCTCGTTTAGCATACTTCGGTAAGCAATAATAACTTGAGCCTCCATTTATAACTCCCCCTCTGACGGGTAAACCCGTAGATGTACCGGGTTAACCGTAGGACCTGAATAGGCGCATAGAAATAGTACAGTAAATTACTTTGTAAGTGAAAAATGTAAACTAATTTAGAACTGTTTCCAACAGTAGAAATATGACGACAGACACCTATGTCTTTATATGGCTGATTTCAGTGTGAAGATCTAATTCTAACAAAGGTTTAAAATATCAGGCTTGCAAATGGTTAATACAAATAACTGTTTTCATATTAGATATTATTTAGAGGGTACGTTTAATTCATTTTAAAATTAAAATTGTGAAACTGTGACAAAAAAAGAATTACATAATTATATATATATATATATATATATATAATATATATATATATATATATATATAAATATATATATTATAAAATTGTAAACTTTTTCGTATAATTTGTATATTAATTTTATAGACCTTATAATATCTACAGCCACACTTTTGCTGCTTCTTATTAAAAGATATTTTGAATATAATATTTTCCCTTTATATAGTAACGTAAGCTTATTTGACAACGTGGACGATAATTTGTGTAAATTTATTGCTAATTTAAGCCTAAAAAGTGCCAAATAAAGCTTACGTGAATAGTGATTGTTGACGGAATCAAAAAGTTTGTGAAAAATCATAGGTTTTGATAATATTTTTCTAATTTAACTAATGTATATTTCAAGTACCTCAAAAATTATTAGATCACTTACAAGCTAATGCATCATAGGTTACAAAATAATTAAAGCAAACGTATTTAATTTAATAAAGACTAATTTAACCTAGCTTGGAGTTAAGTGAGTTACAACTTGTGTCCTCAAAAATATTTTCGATGATTAAATGACCATCTTTAATTTGATAACTAACACAGACTGTCTCTAAATAAATAGAGGAGACTTCAGTCCTTTGTTCTCATAATATAGTTTATTAAAATGCAATGTTATCTACCCTTACAGCTCATAAGATATTTGGGATCATTTTACTGTGTTCATAGGTGTACTATGAAAAACCTTTAACTAAACTTATGGAAAGAATTAATGTAAATTTATAAGTACTTATAAGGACTAAGTTATTGATAAATCTTTCTGTTTGACTGAAAATATAATTTAATAAGGCTTGTTGTATCTTTGTGTTGGCAGTCTCCTTGGGTTTCATCTTTGGCATTGAAACTTTCTTAGAAACCCTTAACTCACATTTACTTATCATTTCTGAGCAGTCATATTCTTAACCTTTTACTAAGGCCTTTTCTCTTTAAAACACTTTACCTAATCTCTCATTCCACTTTTTATTATTTATTATATAAAACACTCTAACAATCTTCTAAATTCACTTTTTACCTCCCTTTAATTCTCTTCTTACATACAACCTCTTTATTAAAACAATCTCTTACAACCTAAACCCTCCCAAAACAGGTCAGTAGTCTTTTTCAGTTCGAAAACACAATTAAATTTCTTTATATATGTATATATATTTCTTTTTTTTAATATCTGACATTTTATATCTCCTTATGTTATTTCACCAATCAGAGTTTAGCCTTTTAAGTTTTTGAAAGGGGTTTTACTGTAAAAATGTCTCGTTACTTAGACCCTTTACCATAAGTTTGAGTTTTTTGACTTTTCCAGATGTCAAACTTTCTCTTACACTCGTTTACAGAATTAGTTTAACTTTAGAAAGAAATACTACACTGTTGTGTTTCCAGTACCTTCACAAAAAGTGATTTCTATCAAACTAACAATACATTTGTTATACTCTCATTGTAGACATTGAATATGCATTCATTGAATGATTTTTTTAAAATATCTAGCTTATGATTTTCAAACATTTATTACTATTTTTATAATATTCTTTACATTTTTATATCATTATATATATATATGTATATATATATATAGCTTTATATGTTGGCATCTGATAGCTAGTTTGCTAATGATTTATGTTATACTCACTAGCCTGCCTAAATTTAATCATATATGTCAATTAATATTTAAAACTCTACAAATATGATAAAGATATTTAATTTTAAATATAGTGCATACAGTTTAAAAATATAGTGGAAATAATAATGCTAAGGTTATTGTTGTAAAATATAGTGTAGAAATAAAATGTAAATTGTCGAACATATTCAAGCTTAAGGTTTAAAATACAATTAAATTCATTCAATTGCAGTTAATTCAATTCCATTTTAATTACTTGATATAATACAAAGCCATACACACTAGGGCAGGGGACATCTGCTAGCGGTAATGGACAAAAGCGTTTGATTTGATTATAATGCACAACTGTTACTGAATCAAAGCAAAGCTCTGGACAATGAATATATCAAAGCCACTGCATAACATATCACAGATTATCAAATGTGTTATAATCTGCACTAATATTAGTATGTTGTGATTCTTTCTGATTTTCTTTCCTATAATATTTTATTCTTAGTGTTTCTCTCAGTGTAATTCCTTGTGTAATTTTCATTCCACGTTTTCTAAAGACCATAATTTCCTACTTTTGATGTGTAGTATCATGAATACAACACTTGAATGTTTCCCTAACATCTTTATCATTTGAACTTTTACCTCATCCGTCTTTTCATTATACTGTCATTAAATATATTGTCATTTTGTATATATACTTTATTGTTGATAAAGCATATAAAGTGTGTGTGTGTGTGTGTGGGTGTGTGTGTGTGTGTGTGTATGTGTCGAGATTATTAGTACATTATAGTACATTATTATTTAATCAGTTTTAAGATTAGCATTTTTTCAATATTTTATTGTAACCAAATAGTCTTTTCGATCTTAGGATTATACTTATTTTCCTATAAAGTTTTCATAATTAATTTTCCACATACTTGGGTTCTCCCTAAGGTCAAATGGAACATGTGACACATTTTCCTATTAAAGCTGTAATCGATGTGCATGGATGTAATTAGATTACGGTAAGTTTTAAATTTAATTAACTCACTTTAAGGGAAGGTGATTAGTTTCAGCGTCTATTCGATATTCCAATTACCCTGGGCAGTGATTATCCCTCTGCTAGTAAATGCCATTTTTCACGTCTAGGGGTTTTTTTACACATCCATTATGCACAAAATTAATTACTATTTCTTAAGTTAATAAAAGGAAAAATAACTGCATGGGACGTACTCCATAAAGAGGTGAATTTGTATATTCTTCTCAGTTATAGAGAAATTTCTTCTCAGAAATAAAATTTTTGGTTTAGAGGATAAGATAAAAAAATACGTTACAGACTATTTGTTAATTTCTTTTAATTACATGTAACATGTAAACCAACAAATTATTTAAATTTATTAAATAAATTTCTACAGCGAAATATATATACGTGTGTGTGAGTTTTTTTTGGGATCACTTATTAGTTTCAGAAAGATTAGATAGTTTCATAAATTTTATCTAATCACATATACGTCTACACTCAGACGTTTCAGTTTACTGTGATAATTGTTATCACAATTAGAACATCCCGCTTCAAATGCTGATGTCCTATAAATACCAGAGCTAAATCAATGATTGTTACTAAGTGTCATGTATGTAAATTGGCTGGTTTCTGATTTGAATTATTACTATAATTTGAAAACATTTTTGTAAAGACTGCTTTCATTCCAGCATTTTAACAAAGTTATTCAGATAGTACCTTCGAATAGCAACATTTTATATCTATAACAGTTTCGGATATTAGTTTACAAAATAAAGTCATCAGGAATTAAATTTTACAAATATAGATCGATAGAGCCGCTCTCTTCTTGCATACACTCTACGAATAATATTTTTAAAGTGTCAAAGTGAATAAAACTGTAATGTGTCCTATATATATATATATATATATATATATATATATATATATATATATATATATATATATATATATATATATATACATATATATATATATATATATATATATATATATATATATATATATATATACATATATATATATATATATTAAGTTATATGTTTGTGGTAGCATGACTGATGATCATAACATAAGTCGTTGAAACACTTATGGAGTTAAAGTTTTATAATTGTGAGTTGTGTATATTTGTTGTGTTTATGTCTAAGTGAATTTAACTAATTTTGTCTTAATTAAGTTAAACTATCTAGTGATAGGGATCAAATCTTTTCTTATATTGCAAGAATTATTTTAAATGTTTTTGTTTTTAATTTACTTGTGTTTTTTATATTTTTTACCTTTATGAAGTCATAAATTTTGAGGCGTTTGGCTAATCCATTCTATATTGGTAACAAGTTTTATATTTCAATATTTTGGTGTTTATTTTTATGATTTCGTTTTGGTATTTTGGTATCTTTGATTAATTCAAAGCAATTATTTCGTCTGTATATTGTTTTTATTTTGTTCCAATTGCTGATTATATTATTCTTATTCTTTCATTTCGGTATATGCTAATTAGTTTTCCTATAATTTCTTTAAATTTATATTAGGTATCTTTTTATTTTATATACACGCTCTTTTTAATTTTCAAAATAAAATTGATTTTATCGTTTTTGTACTCAACTACATTTTACGTGTTTAAACTAGTTTTTTTCTTAATTTATACTTTTTTAATTGTTTGTTTTAATTCATCAAGAATGAAAAACAATAAAACTGGATTTGAAACTAAAATAACATCGAAACATTTAATATTAGATCAATAAATGTAAAAAGATATTACCAATCATCTGTCTTAGTGAAACACCATATTAAAGCGTCTATAACGCGCACTCGTAATTAATTACAATATGTTGGGGAAAATATAAAAGCGTCAATAGCTAGTAAGTTAGCTAATACTTAAATAATGTTTTATTAAAATATCCAAACAGAAGCAGTTAATAAACTTACTACACAATTCGAAACTTACAATATCTACATTTTGCTTGTTTTTATTACGCACAATTTGTCATTCATCATCACTTCTTTCTGAAGATGGTGAGGTTTCTTCATTCCACTGAGAATCTTCATTATCACTGTTATTACAGAGCACGCAGTCCGTACCATCTATTACATTGGAAATACTTTTTTTTAAGCTCTTCCCGACTGTTTCATATTTTATTGTCTTCCAGGCTTTAAAATCTATTCCAAAATAGGTGAATGGGAAGGTTTTCTCATTTTCCCAGATTGGTTTTAGACCTATGTATCACACATCCACTGGGTGTAAGTTTTCTAAAACTTTCTTTGAAATGTTTATTAATAGAGACGTCTAGAGACTAAAGTACGGATGTTAATCCACCTGGAATTACTGCCGAATCAGTTTACATATCTTCCAGCTTTTCCTTCACGCTTTCAGTTAAATGTGTTTTGAAACTATCCAGGACTAATAGATTTTTCTTTCTTTAAAGAAAGCTCCTGGTTTTCGATCCAGTATAAAACTAACTTTTCCTCAATCCATCTTTTTTTATTGCACAAACAATAACACCTTGTTGTGTTATTCCTCAAGTGGCTTTTCCTTAGGTAAATTTTTCCGTTTAAGAACAACATATGGAGGATACTCGTGTCCATCAGCAGTAATTGAAAGCATAACCGTGCGTCTTTGCTTCTCGCGTCCTGATCGGATCCGACTTTACTCCCTTTCGTTCAACTGAAGTACCCATCGACATATCCAGAAATATGGAACATTGATCAGCGTTTCCAATTTGATACAGTTCAAAATTATTCCTCCTCTTCACTTGTATGATAAATCGATGAAACTCAATAACTTTATTTTCATAGTCACCGTGTAAGCGTTGAGCTAAAGCAGTTCGCCTTCGAATCGAAAGACTTTGCCTGCAAAGAAACATTGTACCAACCATGACTTGCATGAAATTGTGTATAATCGATGTTAAGACGTCCAGCAATTCACCTTGCTTGAACTTGCGTCATTTCCGTAGTCACCGCAGAAGCTGCACTTCTCTTCCCTTGTATAAACTCGACTAGCTACGTTTCTACATTTAGATACATCGTGTTCTTGCCACGAACAGACCGATGATCACAAGTTATAAGACGTAATTTTGCTTTTTGTTTTTTCCGCTCCCGGACATTCGTTTCCGGTACATCAAATTTGTACCATGCGGCCCGATTGTCATTATCTTCTGCATGTTTTAATAACAAAAATTTAAATTTTACCGTGTACGATGAACTGGATGTCTTTTAACGCATTATAAATAAAAATCAATTAAACGATAAACACTAGCTATCTAATGTTTAAGCTGAGTAGCAATTGCAAACTAAAGACCTTGGTAAGAAGAGTAGAGCAGGCAAAAATGAATGCCTTAAGTGGGGATTGTCTGGAAGCAAGAACTGTGTTACACTATCTCCTCCGACACACGAGTATAACAACGGCGGAAAAGAATTTTTAAATACAGGCCACTCAGTTTTACAAACATTTCGGAAACTATTAACAGATAAGAGAAGTGACTACATGCCACTCTCGGTTATACAAAACTTTCAGAAACCTATAACAGACAAGATAATTGCCTACAGATCAATCTCGGTTCTACAATTATCTCGGAAACTGCTAACAGACAAGAGAGATATCTACAGGCGACTCGGTTCTACAATTGTTTCTGAAACTGCTAGCAGACAAGAGAGGTGTCTACAGACGACTCGGTTCTACAATTGTCTCTGAAACTACTAACTCACAAGAGAATTGCCTACAGGCCACTCTCGGTTCTACAATAGTCTGCGAAACTGATCACAGACAAGAGAGGTGTCTATAGGCCCCACTCGGTTCTACAATAGCCTCGGAAACTGATAACAGACAAGAGAAGTGTCTACAGGCCACTCTCGGTTCTACGATTGTCTCTGAACTGATAGCAGACAAGAGAATTGATTACAGTCCACTATCAGTTCGACAATAGTCTGGGAAACTGATAACAGACAAGAGAGGTGTCTATAAGCAACTCTAAATTCTACAATAGTCTCGGAAACCTGTAACAGACAAGAGATTTGCCTACTGGCCACTCTCGTTCTACAATTATCTTGAAAACTGCTAACAGACAAGCGGGGTCGAGACACTTACGAAAAGCTTTGTTCTTTTACTTTATTTAGCGTCCAACAGTAAGCTAATTGAATTTTGAAACAGAGAGTGTTTTTTTTATCGTTAGTCTAAAAGGTCCACAGTAAATAGATTAACAAAAAATATATTAGAGTGAAATTACAGGTACGAAGTAAAAAAAAGTTTATTCCTTTAGAATAAAGTAGCTCTCCTTGTTAGAATATATATCAAAGAAGAAACTAACCACATGTAAAAATAAAAATGTTAAAAGAAGCCTAATTATTTATTAAGCCGTCCTTTTATGTGTAACCTGAGTTACAGTTGTTATCACAACGTAGAGAAAACCTAAGCCTCTTAGAAATTCCTAATTTACCATTCACCTGACTTGGGATTTTGCTAAGATAATTTGTTATAAATACGTTAGTTTTGAAAAAAAAAATTATAACGTAAATGTATGTTGAGTATGTGTGTAGGGTGTAATTTGAAGTGCCTGAATATTTCGTATTGTTCGGTTGTGTAACGTTGGTTATTTCTGTGTTGTTTATGAAAAATTTGTAGGCTGGATGCTATGTCTATGTAGTCATGTTTTGTGGAGTTGAGATGATCGGCAAATTTTGATTGTTAATTATTGTTTGTTAATGCGTTTATATGTTTTTGGTAGCGTGTGTAGGAAGACCTCCCTGTCTGGCCTGTGTTAAAACTGGGGCACGAACTGCAAGTTAGTTTGTAAATTCCAGAGGCGTTGTAAATGTTGTTGATTTTGTTGTTGGATTTAAATTGTTTCTTGATAGTGTTGTGTGTGGAGTATGCTATTTTGTAATTGCACTTTCGTAGCGAGTTGATTAGATTTTGGTTTTTGGATGATCTGAATGGTATTGCTAAGTATTCTATAGGATTTTCGTGTTGTGTGTTCGTATTTGGGTTATTGAATTTGTTTTTTAGGCGTTTGTATAATTTGTTAAGCATTGTTGTGTTGTATCCGTTAGTTTGTGCTATATGTTATTTGAGATCATAACTCCTAATACTCACAAAGTACACCCACACCACCATAATATCCCACCCCCACCCTAACACCCTAACCTACGAAAACCTTGAGATCAGTTACGGTCTGAGTTTACAAGGGGACACATCTCCCGAAACGGCCGTCCTCAACAAATATAAGTAAGTACTACTATAGGCAAGTGTTTTAGTAATATATTATTTATACTTTAAATTAAAACTGTTCACGAATGGTTTTGTCATTTCTACAAGAGAAATAAAATATGAACATGATAAATATAATAAAAATACAAATATAAAAGTAAGTTGCTTTTATTAATACACTATACTTCAGTTTTGATTACAGAACAGGAGTCTGTTTTAAAATAATCATTGTAAAGTTATAAAACGTACATATTAATATAACCCATTGGTAGTATATTGTACTGTACAATTATAACAAAACTGTGACACTACAGAACCGTGATTCCTATTAAATAACATCGTTTAACGTAAATTTCAAATTCATACACAGTAAAAATAACACATTGATTATAATATTATATGATTAACAAAAGATATATTAAATTACCGTACTACCTTTTTGGTGAAAACCCAAGAAAAGATATTTTTCACCTATAAAAATTATTACTGATGAATACAAAGAGGGGTGTTAAAAGGGGAAAAACAACTAAACGAATATTAAATTTTTAGAAGAAAAAGGAAACAGAAACGATTAAAAGTAATAAAGTAAAGAAATGACAAAACAGTGGTAGGTTAAATATACTGTTTGAGTTAAAGAGTAAAAGTATTGAGTTTTAGACAATACTCAATGTGGCTAAGTGGAAGAGATGAAACGATCAATGGTCGAGGAATCAATCATCGCTGAGAGTTACATCTCAACTGACCCGTCGATTATATTTACTATTTACACGTCGTTTAACATATCAGATTGACTCAGTATATGAGTTATTGCGAAAGTATTTCTATAAAACTCCTAATGTTACACCCGATATTAGGATTGAAGTCGGTAAGAAAATAAAAATAGGAGATTTAAAATATTCATGAATTATCATTTACATTAAAGAAATTCCTTTAAAATAAATTATTACAAAGGGCTTCTTTTGAATACATAATGAACGAGCTACTGTCTAGACGCTCCTTAGGGGTTAATATTTTATTCATTAACCAATACATTAAATATCAGATTCCAAATTTAGACTCAATACGAATAATTCACTTGAGTAATTGGTAAGTCAGGCGACTAAAATGTTGAATTTGAACTCACCAAGAAACCATATTTTGCTCATGTGAACCTAGTGTGATACATTATCCATAATAAAAATCCAAAAAACTTGTTCTTTCGAAAAATTTGTTGCGTTTATCCTTTCCTAAACAATGCGTTCAGTTAACAATACTGTGGTAACCATAGCATTGGTCAAGAGAGGTTCTGTACTGTCCTCTGGCCCTGCTCTCAAAGTCTGACGGGATGGGCTTATGACCATCTAAGACCAAGATCCAAGTTTGATAGTCCAATTCGTAGGCCCAACTGAGATTGGGAAAAGGTCCAAGCGCACTACCAAGTCAGAACCTAATAAATCAGACGAGTTTTGAGTTTCGGGAAGTTCTACTGGTTCCGATTAGTTCTGGAAAACTGCTTTGGAAATATGGTCGACTGCAATGACTAGTTGCAGTGCATCTCTTCCCAGGTCGGTCACCAGTCCAGGGAAATAAAGGTAGCAAGGTAGGGACATAAAGGGATTCTTGCATACTGGTACTACGGTTTGTGGCATCAAGACCCGTTTCGGACCTGACGCTAGTCACCCGCGCGAGAGTCATGAGTTTCAGGTTAAATTCGTGGTGGGATTTATGATGCCCCACATAAAAATCTATATTAGCGTTCTTTGAAAAGAAGGTAAAGTCGAAAGTCAGGTAGTCCTTGTCACCATTCTCCTTTTTTACCATCTTTCTTTCTTCTTACACTTTCCGCATAACACGCTAATGAATGTCCTCGGACACTTATTGGGTTAGTGGGTAGGTAAGACTGCGGCCATCCCTAAAGGTCTAGCTTTAGGTAAGGGCAACAAAGACTCCATAAATGTCTGAAGCATCACCTGGACCGAAATAATCATGCATCGCCTGGACCGAACTAATCAGGAGTATTCTAGTAATACGGATAACAGTGCTTTTCAGTGGATTCTATTGGCCCAGTGTAGCTATGTAATCCGTTGAAAACATAGTGCCCATTTGGAGTATCGTTTGGACCCAGAGGGATTTACAGGAAGGTTTTCGAGCTTTTACATAAAGTTAACATAGTTTACAAAGTCCCTTCCGTCTCAGGACTAACGCTAGTCACGTGATTCGAGAGTCAAGTGTTTGAGGTTGTTGAGTCAATGCTCATTTTAAATATCCCCAACATGTTTCATACCTTTGTCCTCTTTTAAGACGAACTGATAGAATTAATGTATTGGTTTTCCTTCGCCTATTTTCTTCACTTTCACCATATTACTTCTCTTTTTTCTTTTTCCAAATACACAAACCTCTGCAGTAAGATAAAGTGTAGGATGACAGAAGAGGACAAGGGAGAGAATGACAGAAGGCAGGTGGCCCCAAATGGTAGTAGAGTGGATTCCCCCAGGCAAAAAAAAGATAGGACGGCTACGAAGAGGTTGGCACTTTGACATCGAAGAAGCAGTAATTGCAAGAGTCGTGGAAGCGGCATTAACATGTGACAGGTGAAATTGGAAATTGGGGACGGGGTTATATATATATATATATATATATATATATATATATATATATATATATATACGCCCTATTCATATTGAAACAAATTTTAAATTCTTGTATATAAATTTTTTTCAATACAAATTAAATTGAATATAATTCAAGGTTTTCATAACAAATATCCTTATAAAATATTTTTATATACGATTAGTCAGGTTGTAATGACCTACGTATAACCTTTAACCTTGTTAAAATATTTGTTTGTTTACAAAACATAATCATCTTTTTTTTTTCATTACATTGTATACGCATATTCTGCTTTCATACCGTTAAAATATTTGTTTGTTTACAAATCATACTTAGTTCATTTCGATTGAAATGTATTTCTTATGGAGATTTTGGGTAATTTAAGTTCCTCAAAACCTTATAAATGTTGTAAATTGAGAAAAACCTATATTTTTCCCAACTTCTTCGTATAAATACCTTTAATTTGAGCCATCTCCCACCTTTGTAAGACCTTCCAAGCCTCCACAATGTTTCTCTTAAGAGTGCGCTTAAGAAATTATGAATATGGACTAGGGGATTATAGGAGTAAATGCCCCTATTCATATTGAAACAAATTTTAAACTTTTGTATCGTAATTTTATGTTTTAATACAAATTAAATTTAATATATCTCAAGTGTTTATTATAACTTAATTTAAATTTAATATAATTTTGTTTTCAAAAAAAAAATTTCCTTATATAGTATATTGTTTTGTGAATGCATTTTCAAGTTGATTTTTTTACCAATCATTTGGCAAAATTTTCACTCCTCTTAAGAATAATTTACCATGTGCCTTATTTTATAGTTATTGAAAATGGAAATCGTAAAGGAAATTGGTTCCTTTTCATTTGATATTAATGTAATTCCTGGTAAAAATATGATGTTTTCTTTCCACTAAAAAGTGATTATTTTTAATTTAATACACTTGTCTAACATATCTAGTACGATAATACGTAGGCCTGATCCCAAGGTTTAGTAACTAAACCTGGTCCCAAGTTCATATTTCTAATTAACCTTTAATGGTAAAATATTTGTAATCAGCTGCGTTTCACATAGTATTTCTACAGCTGTTTCTCAGCTGTACTCAGCTGAAATATTTGAAAATCATACTAAGCTGTTTTTCATTGTAATGTATTTCTTATGGAGATTTCTGGTAAATTGAAGCTCCTCAAACCCCTATAAATATTCTAAATTGTGAATAACCTATATTTCCCCCCTTCCTTCGTGTCAATACCTTTAATTTGAGTCATCATACAGCTCTGTACGACCTTCCAAGCTCCTACAATTTTTCTCTCAAAATTCGGTTTACGAAATTACATTTATTATTTTATTATTACTAAAACTCGGAGGGACATTATCGGTGTAGAGCACTTAGCTGTAGCCTTTGTACTCTCTTCCCATCCCTACCACAGGACTAGCTTAGTGGATACCTACCTATTTGCAGAAATCAAGTACCCACCTGATGCTAGATCTTCTGATATCCTCTGGTGTACATACCTGCCAGCCAAACCACTTTCTCCTTGCAGCTCCCAAAGCAGGACACTCACAGAGTACGTGGGTTGGGCTTTCCTCTTGGTCCTCGACGCATCTCTTGCATACAGGGGACCTAGATTTTCCAATTTTGTATTGGAACCCCCTCAGATTCCCATGGCCTGTAACCAGCTCTACAGTAGCTCTGAGTTGATGTCTACTTAAGGAGAATAGTTCTTTGCCCCACACATCTCCTGAGTAACCCCACAGTACCTTGGATTTGTTACACCCCAAGGTTACATTCCATTCTTCCCTGCACAACCTGTCTATATGTGCCATGATCCTCTTTCGCCCCTCCCGAGGCGGCATGCCCACTGCCCTCAGCAACGGTCCTTGGGTTATACACCCTTGTTTTGCTAAGGCGTCAGCTCTCTCATTCCCTATCCAGCCAGAATGTCCTGGAATCCAGGTTAGGTTGAGTGAATTATGCTTACTCAGCTCTGCTAAATAAGCCATAGTCTCAGCCACCAACCTAGAGCTGGTACTAGCCTTACCTAAAGCCTTCAGAGCTGCCTGACTGTCCGAGCAAATCCAGATGGTCTTGCCCCTCCTGCCAGACCCTATTATTTCCTCAGCACATAGTTTGATCGCGAGCACCTCCCCCTGGAAGACAGAGTTGTAGTCCTCCAGGCGATGACAAAATCTGTCTTGGTGTCTCGGTCCACTAAATCCTGCTCCCACTCCTTCCTTCATCTTGGACCCATCGGTGAACCAGATTTCACCATGTCTGGGTCTATACTCCGCCCATGCCTCTCTTGCAGGAATAAGGATTTTGTAGTTTCCTTTTTCCCTTTTAAGAGACAGTTTCTTATCCTGAGGTTCTATCCAGAGCTCCTTCAGTGAATCCCCAAACAGCTGTTTATGAAGTTTGCTACTTGTCTTCCACTGCCCAGTACAGCTTAGCCGGTATGCAGTTTTCATTGCCTCCATCCTAATTTGAAGACTCAAGGATGGAAAACCCAACATAACCCTCATAGCCGCACATGGTGTGCTTCTCCTTGTAGCAGTTATGCCTCTAAGGAAGAGCCCCTGCGTGCGGTCCAGCATTCTTTTACTTGTTTCTTTCTGTGCCCTGTCCCACCAGACGATAGAGGCAAAGACCAACCTCGGCACCACAATGGCGGAATAAATCCAGTTCATTTGACGTGGACCCAAACCCCATCTCGTGCCTATTGTTCCTCTGCATTGCCAGAACGTAGCTATGGCTTTTTTGCACTTATCCTCCAAATGCTCACGCCAGAGTAGCTTCCTATCCAGAATAACTCCCAGATATTTAGCACTCTCAACGTAGCTTATTTTAGTATTACCAACTTCCATCATCTCCAGCGATTTAGTTTTATATCGCCTAGTGAAGATGAGTGCCACAGATTTCTCTCCTTGAATGCATAGTGCATTCTCCCTGCACCATGCTTCTGTTATCTTGAGTGCCTCTTGAAGCAGGTCTTTGAGGACCTCTTCAAATGGTCCCCTAACAAGGATAGCTATGTCATCCGCATATCCTACCACCTTGACACCCATTCCACTGAGTGTCCTTAGTAGGCCGTCCACGACAAGGCTCCACAGCAAAGGGGATAACACCCCACCCTGCGGGCAGCCCTCCGAGATCATCCCATTTATCGTGCACCCCATCCAGGATGCAGTGCTTATCCGGTTTTCCAAGGAACTCATAATCCAATTTATAATTCCATCAGAAATCCCATGATCCATAGCTGTTCTCTTGATGGCCAGTCTAGAGGTACTATTAAAAGCCCCCTCCACATCAAGAAAAGCCCCAATACATATTCCCTTGTTGTTGATCTGACCCTTAATAAAGTCTACGACCGACAACAGCGCAGTCTCCACTGACCTACCGGTTCGGTAGGCGTGTTGGTCCTGATGAAGCGGATACTGCTTCAAAGGTCCCTCCTTCAAATAGTAGTCCACCAGCCTTTCCAATGTCTTTAACAAGAAAGATGTGAGGCTGATAGGTCTGAAGTCCTTTACCTCTGTGTAACCTTTCCTCCCCGGTTTGGGGATAAAGATAACCTTCGTTTTGAGCCACTGCCCAGGCGTGTAACACAAGGCAACACAGCCTCTGAGTAATCCTGTCAGTGGCACTATTATTTCCTCCAAGCAATTTTGTAGTAGTGCTGGAGTAATGTTATCTAATCCAGGCGCTTTAAAAGGCTCAAAAGACAGAATTGCCTCTCTCACCTTTTGCGCTGAGATCACCTGCCCAGCAATATTCCAGTCTGCCCTTAGCCCAGTATGTCGGAGGTTTTGAGCACCGTCCCCCACCGGTCTAATATCGGGAAAACTGTTCCTCATAAGCAGACGCAGTGTTTCCTCCGAGGTGTCAGTCAAGCTACCATCAGTCTTCTTGACAAACTTAAGCTCTCCCCTCGGTCCACCTGCTAACACCTTAAGCAGTCTAGCAGTGTCACTCAGTGTGCTTGTCTCTGAGCACCACTTTTCCCAAGAAGCACGTTTAACCTCTTTAATAAGATTTTTATAGAGACCCTGGCTGTCTTTATATGCCTGCCAGGTCTCCGCCGTTTTCTTCTTCTTTGCCCTATTAAAGAGCCTTCTAGTCTCTTTCCGTCTTGCCTCTAACTCGCTGTTCCACTTAAGCTTACCACGCCCAGTGTTTATCCGCGAGATAAGGGGCAATTTTCCTCAAACGACGTGGAAATTGCAGTCCTGATGTAGGCCTCAGTATTTTCCAGTTCGTTTGATGTACCATATTTACCACGGATACGAAATTACATACATGGATAATGTTTGAAAGTTTTAAATTCAATAATAATGTTATCCTTAACGGTAAATATAGTTTAGCTATACGTCTTCTTAACAACTCTCGTATAAGTAAATTTACTAGGCGGCCACTTTAAGTAGATATTTTAAATATTATTGATTTGTAAAATTTAAAAACTGTCAATTTATAATTTAAATAAAGTGATTTTACGATACGCATTATAGAGGTTTTAATTTTACTATAAGATGTTAGAGAACATAATAAATATCTAGAAAAATAATTTAATTTTAAAAAGCCTATAATGTTAAGTTTAATTGTTATCGATTTGCTAATGATTTATTTGATTTTCCGCAAATTTAATAGTTAAAATAGTTTCAAGCAGCCTTAAACAGGTTTGCGATTTACGAAAGCGGTAACTGAAGTCAATCAAGTCGATCAGTAATTCTGAACTTTAAGAGTAGTTCAAATATATAAGAAGTTCTATTTCTACTAACCAAACAAATTAATGGCATTTATTTTACTAAACTACAATTGTTTCAACTTAGTTTTTATTCTCTGCTTATTTCATAGGTCTCTGCAATACAATATTGAAACCTCTGAGACTTCATTTCATTTACCTTACGTCAGCCCTAATCTGGACAAATAACCAGGTAAGTATAATATTGCAACGCGTGCAGATGAAGATTGACAGGAATTTAATAAAAGAAACGACGGAAAATAATCAATGTTTCCTTGTGATTTCGTCTTGACGAAGAGATCCTGTTAAATTTCGAATTTAAGTTTTGAGAATTAAACGTAATATTTCTTTGTAACGTGCGTTGTTATCACAATGTCCAAACCAAACGGAAGCCAAATTCTAAACAAAACAATTTACAAAATTTGATTTGGCATATTTTTTAAACAAATTTGATCTGTCTCTGGATAAGATAAACAATTTTTTCAGTAGTTAGTCAATATGTATGACATTCCTTTTCTAGGGGCACCATTGTAGCTATCTGAATATGCTTTCAGATACGATTGAATTCATGAATATCACGCCATTAGGATAAAGTGTAGGAACACGCTTATTAATTTAACATTTTTTTAATATTATTTTCTCGTAAATTCAAGCGTATGGTTACTTTTATACGAGTAAAGTGATGTGGCCCTGACGTTCTGATAAAATCAACATAGAACCGAGACAGTGTACGCTACCGAGAAACTTTTAGTTGTTAACGTAATTTTAATTTCCGATTCCTAACATCAAATTGCATTAAATAAAAAGATTGCAAAAGGTCAAATTTAATGTGTTTTATTTTTCATGTTTGTCATATAACAGCTGTGCCTATTAATTTATGTAAACAATGAACTTTTAAAACTCGGCTATTAGATAAAACTACTTCAACCTTTCGACTCAAAAAAGGAATTCATAATTGAACTAATAGCTATCGGTCACAACACTTCCAGCCTTTCGATCACGTAAACAACAAGGTGTTTAAAATTGGACAAATAGGCATTCACCAAAATAGCTACTGCCTATAGGTCAGGTAAGCAATCGCCTGCTTAACATTGGGTAAAAAGCCATTGAATAGTTCAAATACACCGAGTCAATACGGGGTAGCAGGGGTTTTAGTGAAGTGGAGTGTGGCGAGTGTTGAAAAGAACGATCGACTGAAAAGAATTCCAAAGATGACAAGGTTAAAAAATGAGAGTACAGTTTAGTTGGGGAGTGTAACGAGAAGGAATCCTCATCGTCTAATTCATCACTACGAAGGACACCATAGGTGATCTTAATCATTGGAGCGAAGAACAAACCAGAGACGCTAGGATCCGTAACTAACGCCAAGCTTCTGAGTTGAAATAAGTACAAATTTTATCTTATAAATTTTAACCAATGTAATTCTGTATCAAACGGTTAAGCCTAAATTTACTCATTTTGTGTAGGTAAATTTCGTAAGGTAGTTTTTAAAAATTATTTGCATTAAGCTTAAGCCAAGTGACATAAGCTTTACTGCTCTGAGATAATCGCTTATGAAGGTTCAGTTACGTAAAACTATTCAAACTGAAAATTGACTAGATGAAAACATGAACTTGTCCTCTACCATTCAATGAAAGCTAGTTAAAATAAATCAAAGGAATATCCTGTAACACACGTAACTAAATTTCAATCGTTAAATTAGTTTTACAAGTACAATTTGTGTTCGTTGAAATAACCTTAGTAATTCGCTACAGAGAAAGTTGTGAAAAATAAGTATTTGATTGGTGGCCAGCACAAACGAGCAGATATGAATAAAACATTAATTATTACAAACAAATAAAATAATTAGTTTTACGAATTAATATGCAAAATGTCCTGCAAATTTTATATAAAAAATATCCTTTTATAGGGTGATTTATATAAAAATCATGATATTCATTTGTCCATTATTTGAATAGGAATACGCCGAAAGGCTCCATTTGCCTATCAAATGTCACAGGCTATGGAGTTTTGATTGCATGTCGCGCATTTGTCCAAAGATAGCGCTGCATGTCGTGCTATAGCTATAGGCATTTGTCAAGAGATAGCGCAGTTGGAGTTGCTACCTGCAATAGGCCAATGTATTTGTAAGTTAATACCCCTAATTATCCCTTACCATAATTTGATCCAAGCGCACAAGGGTTCCTAGATGATCTGTCGCGGGGTTTTTACTGGCAGGGTTTCTGTCTTGCCAGGTTTTTTCATCCCGCTCTTGGTGCGATACTTACCGTACTGTTTCATTTCACTATCTCCTAATTTTCCTTGGAAAGAGCTTAAGAGCTTGGTAGATGGGCAAGAAATCCCGTTTCCTTTACTCGCAGTAGGGATACTAACCGCATGCGCATGTGAGACGGAGGTAGCTCGCTAAAGGTTGGTAGAGCACACAAACTCAACACACCACTGAAACTATTAGGCGAGGACATTCACTGGGGGAATCAGGTCAAATATCTGGGAGTCATACTCGACAGAGGCCTGACTTGGGACCCTCACATTACCAACACGTTAAAGAAAGCAACAGTTAGATTAACACAACTATATTCTATGCTTAACAGAACAAGCCCACTTTCACTACGGGCGGCCACTACTATATACGTATCTATGTTGCGCAGCATACTCACGGACGCTTCACCCGTCTGGGGTCATCCAGGCACACCTCACGCACACGCAGACCCCAGTTATTCCAAAACAAGGTTTTGCGAATAATCACGAAGGCACCTAGTTGTACAAGATTAACACTGCTTCACACTGACTTAAAGGTGCATTTCATCAAACAACACCTCCGACACTTAGGAACAAGGTTCTACAAACAGGCTCATGCACATACCACATCCACACTTATTTCCTCACTGGGTAATACCGACTTTACCGACGACACACACAGACGGCCGCTGTACCTACTGACTTCCTAGCTGCAACCATAATCATAAACATAAATATATACAAACTAATATATTCTGCTTCATAGTTATGTTCCAGGTGACGTAGGGGTGAATCCCCAATGTCGCAGCTTAGCCCCAACGGATGTACTACTTTGATGCATGCCTTTTCAGTTTCGAGTACGCAGCAGAAGAAGAGGTACATGTCATACCTGCCATAGACTTACTAACAAGGTATTTGTAAGGTGATACCCTTCCTTATTCCTTAGAAACAGATTCAAGCCCTCAGTGTTCCTTCATGATCTGTCGCGGGATTTTTTCTTTCTTGCCATGTTTTTTTTTATTCCGCTATAAGCGCAACACTTACCGTAACTGTTTCATTTCACTATATCCTGAATCTCCATGGAAAGACCTTATGAGCTTGGTAAATGGTCAATCAATCCCGTTTCCTTCACTCGCCGAAGGGATACTAACCGCAAGCGCATGTGAGACAGAGGTAGCTCGCTAGAGGTTGGCTGCCACGAGGGTTGGGCGAGTTTTGGTTTCCCACACCTGAAGTGGATTAAAAAAAAAAAATTCTTCATTTTGTCATTTGTTTGAGTCAGATTATTGGTTTTTCATTCAAGTTTTGTTTGTTTGAATCATTTTATTCTTTCGTCATTCACATTTCGTTTGTTCGAATCAATTTATTGTTTTGTTTTCACGATTCATTAGACGTTACAGCAACGTCCATATCTTGCCAAAAACTATTGGATAACTCAATCGGTCAAAAGCACAGAAATACCATACCAAAGGGAATTTGGTATTCGCAATCGTCCAGACAGGAACACAATACTGGATATGGTGCACAAGTTGGAAACAACAGGACATCTTGTGAATGAAACTAACAATTATCTGGCTGATCCATTACTTCCAAGGCCATTTGTGGCCGCCAAGATGACTGGACTTGACCACACCAAACTTCTTCCTGTGGGGTTATCTAAAGGGGAGAGTCTATGCTACACGAACTTGGAATTTGGATAATCTGATGGACAATATTACACACAAATTCACAGTATTGAACTGCCACTCCAGCGAACTGCCAAAAACATGGAACGACGTATTCAGGTGTGTCTAGAGGCGGACGGAAGACATTTTCAACACAACCTCTAATGACCAATTAATATCCCAGATATTCTGTACATGTAGAGTAAAATAACACGTTAGTTGTATTTTGTTCTTAAAAAAAACATAAAATGATAATCATGAGGTTTATATGAATTACCATATATATATATATATATATATATATATATATATATATATATATATATATATATATATATTATAATATAAAGTACGGGGCTTTAGATTAAATTAAGTTAGTACTAAAATAAATCATCTGTAGGATTTAGCAAAGAAAGATACAAATAGTTTTTCTAGTGCGGACAAAGCAGGTACCAAAGCAGGTCATTATTCGTTCTAGGAAAGTTATAAGTGGACTCCGGCAAATAGACAAAGGTCCAAGGCTTGTTAAGATGGGAAATCCAGCGGCCGATATAGCCTGGGTAATTAACCGTGTACCGTTAGGTTTAGCTAATTGTAGAACTGTGGGAAACTGACAAAGAACGTATTGGTGGTAGTGGGAGAGAATAGATTTCATAAAAACTAAATGATCGGGGTTTTGAAGGAGTTTTGGAAGAGAGCCTCCGGGAGAGAAAGACAGGTTGGTGGGGACAAGGATGGAAGCGTTGTAAAGGGTGGTTTTTTGATGAACGTCTCGAAGAAAGGCAGGGAAGTTGGTGGGGACCAGGACTGAAGCGTTGTAAAGGGAGAATTTTGTTAAATTAAGTAAAGTTTGTTTTATAAGTAAATTTTAGTAAAGTGCGACGTAAAGGTTTTGTGAAATATAAATAAGTTTTTTTGTATCAAGTGTTAGCGCGGAGTGAACAAGCCAGGATTCCAGGGACTCTTCAAAACAATAAGTATATTTGAAAACAAGTGTAGCCAACAGACATCTATCTTTTAGTTTAAAACAAATTTTAAGTTCATAAAAATTTATAAAATTTATTCTAGTAACCACTTCTAAGTTAAAATCAAAGTTCCCAGAATAGCGACCCCGAGAGCAAGAATAAAATTTTAATACTGTTTTTTTATGTTATTCTACTAGAATCTAAAGCCTCAGAAGTCCACCTTTTTTATCATTGTAATTTTAATTAAGATACCAAGCCTGTCACTGCACAATATTAATATAAATTAGGAATAATGTGTAGAAATAATTGTAGAGAATAAATGCAAGTGATGTTTAAAAATTGATAAGATTGTTAATTCTTTTATAAACCTGAATGTGTGACATTAATAGGTAAGGTAAATAAATAACAGTAATTATAAATTAAATTATAACAAAAGTTAAGTTATAATATGACGCCCAACGTATTGGCAAGTTAAGTTATAATTTGTCGCCCAACGTATTGGCAAAGTTAAGTTATAATATATATATATATATATATATATATATATATATATATATATATATATATATATACATATATATATATATATAGATATATATATATATATATATATATACATATATATATATATATATATATATATATATTTATAACGGATCTGTTACAGCTGTCAGCGCAACCCCGTCCCCAATTTCTAATTTCTCCTGTCACATGTTAATGCCGCTTCCACGACTCTTGCAGTTACTGCTTCGTCGATGCCAGCCTGCCAAACTCTTACCGGCCGATGTCTCTTTCTTTTTGCCTGGGGCAATCCACTCTAGTACCATACGGAGAAGATAGAATATAAATATAATAAATTATTAAAATATAATATAATTTATATATATATATATATATATATATATATATATATATATTTATATATATATATATATATATATATATATATATATAATTAATAAATTTAAAATATTTCAAAAACAAGAAAACAAGAATACTTTTAATGAATATATTTATTCAAAGCTTTTCGCCGATAAAATAGTACCAGAATCTTCCGGAAAATAATTATCTAATAAAATCATTTTATTAGATAATTATTTTCCTAAAGATTCTGGTACTATTTTATCGGCGAAAAGCTTTGAATAAATATATTCATTAAAAGTATTCTTGTTTTTGAAACATTTTTAATTTATTAACTATATTACAAGAAAACATATCAACATATTTAATATATATATATATATATATATATATATATATATATATATATAAACACAATATTTCAAATAAAAGAATAGTTAAAATATTTATTTTTCAAAGCTTTTACCCAATAAAATAAGTATTAGCGTCTTCAGAAAAAAACAATGATAAGGTTGCATTATTGTTTTTGCTGAAGATGATATTACTTATTTCATTACCGTAAAGCTTTAAGAAATATATATAATTTTAACTATTCTTGTATTTAAAATGTTTTTATTAAACTATATTACAAAATATAGTATTAACTATATTACAAAAAAAAACTCACCCTATTTAATATATGTATATATATATATATATATATATATATATATATATATATATATATATATATATATATCACTTCAAACATTTCTTCACAAGAATTACATTAGCATTTTCAAGAGGTTGTAGTCCAATAAGTAGCTACATAACACACCCACTCACACACCCACCCACACACACTCACGCACAAACGCACACACCCACCCACACACACGCACACACGCATACACATACACACTCACACACACACACACACACACACACACACACACACACACACACGTCTAGTACAAGTAAGCATTCTTTGATTTATGTTGCACCCCTGCTAAGAGCTTTGTTAAAGCAGTGAACTTTAGACGAGAACAGAGCTGTCTCCACACCAACTGAATGAATATCAATTGTGTTTGTTAATTAATTATTGTAATAATTTTAACATTAATTTATTCATAATTTATAAAGTCTTTATAAAAATAAAATTTTTTAAAAACCTTTCGTGCATAACAAAACACATAAAATATATACAATGAAATAAAGAAAAAAACAACAAATTACATTAAGCTCTGAATGTGTGTGTTAACAGAGAGAATGGGAGTAAAACCAGGCGTTACGTTCAGTTGCAACAGTTCATCGTATTCGTAACTGTTATAACTTGTTGGGAAAATGTATTTGGAAACGTAAAATAACGGTTATCTTTTGAGTTTTTATGTTCGGCGGGAAAACTTTCACTTTGTTATAATTTATCATTTCAAAATAAGATCAACCCTTACTTCGGTTTGTAACATACTACGTTTGTAACATACATATCCAGCTAGACATGAACATGTAAACTTACAAAGTAAATAACTCTAATTGTCGCCTCCTATTTATAAACACTAATTACTCTAAGGATAGGCCCTAATTAGTCCGTTATGTTCGCATCATCTCTGGATCGCCAGTTGTGTTGCCTAGTGTAATGTAACTATGCGAAAGAAGCGATGACGGAGACACACCAGATGGTTAAAATTTTATTAACTTTATATGAAACTAAATTATATGACTATTTCGAATCTCATAATATGGAGCGTTTAATTTACGCCTTTCAGAGATTTCTAGAAACCTTTAGAGCTTTGTTGAACTAACTAACTGTTCATGACTTCTTCTTTCTTTAAAATGTAAGTTACGTAAATAAAAATCTATATATTAATATTAAAATGATAAAACTCTAATGTCTTTCGTAAAACGATAACACAGCATTAGGAGTGTAATTAATAACGACAATTTTTTTATTAGTTATTTTTCTATTCTAGTAACATTTCGACTAATCACATGGTCATCATTAGGAACGTGATAACGTTCCACTCCCAAAAGTAAGATATATGTACAAGGAATCTAAAAACTAAAAACACTAGATAACTTATTCTTTAACTTAGTTGTTGGTGTTTTTATTAAAAGGCGATTATTTATGAATTAATTGCTTTAATATGTTTTATTTCTATTTTTCCCTATATTAAATTTTGGTTATTAAAATCACTTATATTAGGACAAGCTAACCTCTTCAAGTAATAAATAATTTACTCCTGATGTTTCTCTTGTTGCTTGTCAATTTCGGTATCCTGATTAGTTAGTAAAATCAACAAATTTAAAACAGGTAGAACTGGTGAGAAGATTTAAAGTCTTTTGAAATTTCTAAAACCTTGAGTTGATTTTGTGATAACGGCGACAGTTCTGTAGTTTACACAGACGTCTAATCATTAAGCTTTCAATTGACACAACCTTCAACTCCTTTGACATTTCGTTTTTTATTATTTACTTTGTTAAAAGAAATTCCAACGAGATTAAAAACGTTACTTTTTCAGACAAGCTTTTAATGACTTTTTCACGTATTTCTCTGTGTTATTTATTTCCCGTTATTTTATTTTACTCATTTTCTTTTTAATCTAGATTTGTATTTTTTTGTTTCCCCTACGCTGTAATTTTAAAATAATTCATTTAATATACGCTAAATATCCGCGTGCGAAACTTACTGAAATATGAAGCTTGTTCAAACGGCAATAATTCAATCTTTATTTATCATTGTTCGATTAAGTAAATTCGGTCAAAAACATTAGCCATAAGCATGAGCCGTGCACTTTTGGTTTATTATTTTTTTAAAACTAATTGATTTATACATAGTAATACTTGTTTTACTTTAAAAGTGTTTGAAAGACTGGATATAAATATGCACTATTTTCATGGAGATCCATTTGAAGACGAGATTCAATTATTCCAATAGTCTATCACCAGCACATGTCCACGTGTATAGTCGCCTCTAAATATGCAGAGCTCTGCACGCGCGCGATATCATCTCATTCTTACTGATTTTATTTTGTTACTTTTCCAAAGAAAATCTTCTAATGTACAAATAAGTAACACTGTGGGGGCAGACGAACGAGTTTATGGAATTGTTGCTCTCATAATTTTTAAACTCCTGCCTCTTCTTTAACCTCTGGCAATTACAAATAATATACAAAGTCAAAGTTAATCTGTTTATAAATTTTCAGTCTTTTAAAGTCTTCCCTACGTCATGTAAGGACCTCACAATATCGCAGCGGCCTTTCATGTCTTGCAGTGACTGCTGAAAAGCTCGAGCTGCAAAGGTATAACTAGCGACACTTATTGCAAAATCAACTTTCTTATATATTTATACTCACGCAACATTATTGTAACTATATTTGTAACTCTATATTTGTAACTAACGCAACATTATTTTGAGAGTAGCGCGCCTCTCTCACAAATTTATTACGATGAACCAGATTTCATGGTTCAAAGTACACCAGCAATACGTATAAAATTAGAGAGTGAAACATAGCGACTCAACAAGCTACTGCTGGTTACCCCGTTGTATTAAAATTTAAAAATAATTAAAATTATTTCAAACATAAGATTCTCCAGTAAAATAATTAATCTTGTTTGTTTCAATAAATACAGTTAACTTGCGAGTCAGGTACAACTATTTATTATACAGGCAACGTTTCTATAACGGAAACGTGATCGGCATCAGGCCTACAATACATAAGTACACAATTTAAATTATCAATAATAATAATAACAATAGTTCACAAGTAAACACAGCTAAAATGAAATTTTTTATAATTATAAAACATTACAAAAACCACTAAAATGAGTATTGTCAAAACAATTTTAAATATTTTATATATATATATATATATATATATATATATATATATATATATATATAACAATTACAAACTATTTCATTTTTAATTGTAATAAAAACATGAAAAAACTAAAACCACTACTACAGTTACCCAATTTTGATCTGTGTAAATATATAGTTGTACCTGGCTCGATAATTGCATTTAGTTAAACAATCATCTCAGCAAGTGGAAACATGATTATTATTTAAAATTTTGAATGTAGCAAAATATAAGACACTAAACTTTCCTTTGTTAACAATAGTAGTTTTCAGTTAGAAAATCACACACAAATGTTCAAAAGTTTAAATCTTCCTATTCCAAATATTACATTGAATAAAAATAAAAGAGTTGAAAGAAATTATAGAAGAAGAAAAATTGTATTAGAATCTAGATGCGTGTAATAGAATGAAGTCGTTCGGGGAGCAGGTTACAAATGAAAAAAGCATAAATAATTATTTATGGATTATAATCCATGTCACTGCTGCCTAGACTCGGAGAAAATAGTAACATCTATTTATTGTCTAAAGGGGAAGTTTGTTTCTCGTTGGATATGTTGGATATAATTGGCTATTCTAGGGCCTAACATAATTTCAGGAAAACTTTTAAAAAATAATTAAATTTTGGATGATAATTGAAAGGATTATTAAGAGATTCAAATTTTTCCTGTTTATTTATTTTACTCAAAAACACATTTAACTAAAATGAACCACATTCAAGCGTCGCAAAACATAAATTCAGGTAAATTTACATTACTAATCAAAATGCAAACATAACCTAAACGATGTAGAAATACGCTCGTTTATAAAGTATTTCTCCATGATTATCGCACTAAATCATGCCGCATTATTGAACTAATAGCTTATAAAAAAACACTTTCCTAATCTACAGCAAACCTATGAGGAAGTCTACCAGTAACAAACAGCACGTGGCAATATTGGGCTACCAAATGTTTTTGCTTGGTTATGACATAATGTCATGCTTCATTCACGTTAGCGTTTTTTTTTTATAAACACACCTTTTTGTCATTTATTTTTTCCGTCCCCAAAATGAATTTGGTTCTAACTACTGCAGACATTGATTATTATCAGACCTGATTAATTAACATAAAGTGTGGTTCTAACTTGTACATTAGCTTGATTATTTATTTCTTCAAATTAACCTAACCAGATTTATATATCAAGTCCAAACTAATTTCCCAAGATGTTTCAAATTTAGAAGGAGTCATCACAAAAGCACAGGTTACAGTAAAAATTACATTATATATATTATTCTTCTTTACTTTCTCCAAGAGACGCATATTTTCACAAACGAACCTAAAATTTCAGAAATATGCCTACAACAATGCCATCGACAACGACAACGAACAGTGACAGCGACAACGACAGTAAAAGCGATAACAACAGTGATAGCGACAACGATAATGACAGCTACAACAATAGTGACAGCGTCAACGACAGCGACAAAGACAGCCACAGTGACAACGACTACGACAACGATAAAGACAATGCCTACGACAAGGACAACTAAAACCACGACAACGGCGACGACAAAGACCACCCCCCCCCCCCCATCACGATAACGACAACAACAGAGACAAAGAAGGACAACGACAACGACGACGGCTACGTGACGTACATATATACAATTTATTTATATCAAAGGACGACTTCATAGAATTTACAATCTCGCTTTTAATATGGAAGTTTGTAAAAGAAGGTAGAAATGTATAACAATAGTTATAATAATGACTAATTTTATAAAGAAAGCTTGAAGGAGACAAGATAAATATGCCTTACTTGGTCATTAATATTGTTTTGTTTTAGCTCAATAAAATTTTATTTTTATTTTTATTGGGGATGTGTAAATATTGTCACACATGGGTCAACGATGAATTTGTTTGTTTCCTCCAGAAATAAAAAAATTATCCCTTGTTTTAAATTAAATGAGCTTATACAAGAAGAGAACAAATGTAAGAGTGGGTGTGTTAGTGTTTATGAGAGAGAGAGGAGAGGAAGAAATAGAGAAGGATAGACAAGAAAAAAGTGAGAGAGGGATAAGGAGAGATTTTTGCCGAAAAGACCACCACCGTTTAAAAACTGTATACATTCATTTAATGTTATAGTTTAACATGTCATGTACTTATGGAAAATGTAAGGTGCTGCAACCAAAAGTAATATTCGCTAACTTCAAGGAACTGTTATTGTGGATTATTGCTGTAGATGGCGCTAGAATTCAGTTCTATACTTTCAAAATGTCTATTTTGGTGTCTCAGTTTTCAATTCCTTCAATTAGTGTCTTCACACTCCCAAATAAGATATATCTTGTTATTTTCAATATTTAATATGATACGTTTTATTTATTCACTCAAGTATAAATACATTTTATAATGTAATACTTTATTAATACAGTTTTTTTCAAATAATAGTTCATTATTAAATTTAATATTTAATTTTAATTTTATATTGGAGAAAAGCCTTTCACAAAATAGAGATAAAGATATGCAATATATTTATTTTTTACCTACCTGGCTTAAAATTGGTGATGACATATGACTTCATAAAACAGCTGGTGTTATGTTTCAGGTTATGTGGTGGAACAGCTGTTTTAATGCATAGATCGTATTACTTTATTTATATTAATTGTAATTATTTAATAAAAAGTAACTAGAATTCAATTTTTCTTCGTGATGACCTGGGTATGAATTGACTTTAAAAAAGTTTTGCTGGTAATACATGTTTTTAGTTTTAAGGCGAACAGCCAATTTGACGGTAGTGTCTATAGGGGATAGAAGAGCGTTGTGCGTATAAGTAGGATTAAGTAGAGACATAAAACCTATTGATACAGGATATAGGAGGGAGATACTTCGGAGTACTTTCTATCAGAACCATAAAATGATATCTATGTTTCACCCTCTGCAAACTATAATTAAAAACATTTGAAAAATAAGATGTACCTAAGTAGAACTAAGGAATAGATGTAATGAACCTCCGCATCGTTTTGGGGGGGGGGGAGGTGGATAGGTGTATGAAGGGTTACTTTTCTGAAATATACCTGCAGTCAAGTGGGCTGAAGAGAAGAGGCTAACCGCTAGCCATAATGGGAGGTAAATTTGCCATAATTTCTTTGCTTTTTCTTTGTCTAACTTAAGATTCATAGTGTCTAATGATTAGTAGACAGAGCGTGATTCATCAATTAATTAAATTTTGCTTCACGTACGTTATAGTGCAGGCCACGTAACCGTGGACTTGGCCTTGAGAGATAGCAGTAGGCGAGATAAGGTCAGTATAAAAACTTTACTACAATTTAAAAACGATAAGGATAATGAAATAACTTCGGTATGAAATAACAAACAATCTTGAAACAAGTGTAGACATATCGGATGCAGAAGCTGTTCATGTTTAGAACCTCTGAATATGTATAATGTTTTCAGAAGTTGTAGTACACGAGAAATTTCGTGCGATCTCTCACGACTAAGGGAACGGTTACACGTATTATACGTATTGTCACACACTTATCAGAGTTCGTAAATCAGCTAAACCATCAGAAGAAATTGAAAATTTTTATCTGGTTGTTTTATTTAAAAATAGGACCATATTAGTAAACATAATAGCATATTGGGTAGCAGAGTCTTTAAAAAAATTAGGCCATTGGTGTTGTAAACAATTTAACCTTCACATCTTATTTTAATATTATTATTTATTGTTAGTTTTAAATTTATTTTAGTCTAAAATTTTCTTTTCTAAAATTAAAAACTACACAACTATAAGTTACAATTAAGTAACATAATTTAGTTAAATAAACAACAAAAACTTTAAAAATCATTTAATTGCCTTTTAAAACGAAAACGTAAGAACAGAAGAGGTTTCACTTAAAACGTCAATCACTTTCGATGTCAGACATTTACTTCCTTCAAAAATATTAAAAACCTGTTTAATCTGAGGCTATGACGTTTTTATGAATTTATTTTTCACTCTTAAAGGTAAGAATTACAAAATTACCACCTAAAACTAATCATTCGGTGAACTGCCCTTGACGAATCCTAGAGTTATTGCTACAGTCAAAGGGCGGCCAGTAAAACATGAAATATCCCATAAAATCGTGCATTAGTTTTTGCTCTACTTTACTGGCTGCATGTTTGGGCACGAAAGATCAAGTTATTATGTTTTTATTTATTAAATAGAGAATAGATAATAAATCATACTGGGCCAGATTAAAGATATTTTATTAAAAGTATTAATTTGTAGATTTATCATAAGATAAAACTACCATCCAATAAGATACATTTTTAGGTACTTCTAAATATAGTATAAAATTAAAACCTCTTACCATTTTCCATCTTAGAGTGGAATATCTATAAACATTATACAGTTTTACTGCGAAACGGAAAATTCTATTGTTATTTTTTTTCAGCATTTTATTTACAATAATACACCTAATTTTTTTAAAAGTCATTTTATTGTTTGATACTTAAAAGAGTGATTTCATGTTTCTATACAACAAACAGTGGCTTTAATACTCTGTAGGAAAAGCGTAATAGCATAAGCAATAAAAGAATTTGTTGTCCATGAAATAAGTTGATTTCATATCAATTTTTCCCTTTGAATATAATATTGGAGCTGTTAATATATGAGTACGAGCAGGAATTTTGCTTCAAATATGAATGTAAAGTTTATAAAAATTCAAATCATTTTAATACAAAAACCAAAGTGTAAAAGTTAACAATTTATTTATGTCGAAAAAGGACTTCATTTATTATTAAAACGTTATATAGCAATTAATACGACAGTTTTTGTAAAAAAGGTAGAAATTTATAACAGTAATAATAATAATATTTGGCCTATTAATAATAATACATTCCATACCTGTAAGAAGACTTGGAAGAGACGAGATAGAAGCCTTACTTGATCATCAATATTGTGTTGCTTTAGGTCAATAATAAAAACCATATGTTTTCTATTCTTTTTATAGCGAATCTGCAAATAGTATAACCGGATCATCGGTGAAGTTTTTTGTTTTCCGCAGTAATTAAGAATTTATGCCTTGCAATAAATGAAATCAGCTTATTCAGGAAGAGAAAAAATTTGAAATGAAGTAGGTGTGTGAGTGTGTGGGGTGAGAGGCAAAGAGAGCGAGAAATAAAATGATGGGCATATATATTTAGCCCGATAGAAAACCCACTGTTTTAAAACTGTATATACTGATTTAGTGTGATAGACTCCAAAAGTTTGGATGCTCCATGATTTTACTACCGAAGCCACTACTTTGATCACGGCGGAACGATTGTGGAAATGTAAGGTGCTGCAACCAAGAGTAATACTCACTAACTTCAAGGAACTGTAGTTCTGAAAGATTGCCATGGATGGCGCTAAGACTCAGTTCTATACTTTTAACATATCTATTTTGTTGTCACAAATTAAAATTTTATTTCTATAATTGGGACACGGAATTTAAAAAACAACATTAACTACCTAAGCAAAACCTCCTTTTGCGCAACAAAGAACTTTAGTCGAGAATTGGTTTTAACAAACTTATTTATGATTCCAATTTGGATACACTGTAACCGCAACACTTTATATCGTATGATCCTGATTCGACTGCAAGTTTACAATCTTTTTCGGTCGAAAGAAGACTACTTCGATTTTCCTGCACTTAAGTATTTCCAGCGTGTTTCTCCCTTTTCGTAGGGGGAAAACATAGATTTTGGCTTCTACTAATCAAATTTTAAATTTGTAAGTTAGAACAATTTCACTAACCCCTAGTTAAAGTTTGAACCGCCCTATAAATTATTATTTTTTCCACGCAAACGTGGGACATTCTCCTGTCCCTTTTTAGTTTCTAAACTACAACAAAAAGGCCCTATCCTAGGCTCCTACGTGTCCTACAAAATGTCTTATTTCCGTAATTACATGAAGATTTCAACTTCTTTTATTTCTTTTTCAGCTTTTAAAAACACTAAACGTTTTTTGAATTTTGTAGTCCATTACGTTCAGTGGATCTTATAAATCACTTAAACAATAGTTTATGACTATCCAAACTTTCCAAAGTTCAGATAGTCATAAACTATTGTTTAAGTGATTATTACTAAACTTTAATATAAATATATATATATATATATATATATATATATATATATATATATATATATATATTAAATATGGTGATATGTTTTCTTGTCTAGGCTATATAGTTAATAAATTTAAAATATTTCAAAAACAAGAATACTTTTAATAAATATATTTATTCAAAGCTTTTCGCCGATAAAATAGTATCAGCATCTTCGGGAAAAAAATTATCTAATAAAATAAGATAATACTCTTTGTAAAAGTATTTTATTAGATAATTTTTTTCCTGAAGATGCTGATACTATTTTATCGGCGAAAAGCTTTGAATAAATATATTCATTAAAAGTATTCTTGTTTTTAAAATATTTTTAATTTATTAAATATATATATATATATATATATATATATATATATATATATATAATCACAGACAAATTCATACTAATACAAATACACTCTACGTTTCGATTTCCCTGTAGAGTGTATACACTTCGATTTTCCTGTAGAGTGTATACACTTACGTTTCGATTTTCCTGTAGAGTGTATAGACTCTACTATCGAAACGTAAATTGTATTTGTAGTAGCATGAATTTGTCTGTGATCTGTGTCATTAAACTTAAACTCATTATATAGTTACTAATAGGCGTTAAATAAAGTTTAAATAATATTGCTGTTATTATCTGGTTCAAATGTGTTTATTATTTGTGCTTCACTTTAATTCAGTTTATTCTTTCTAATTTATCAATTCTACAATTTAGAATGATTTCAGAAATAGCCGATGCAGCAGATTTTATGTGGTTTTAGGGTCTGTTTTTGTGCTTGACCTACTATCTATGTCTGTTACGTATTTTCCCGCAGAGGGATATACTCGAAGCGTGTATAGAATTACTTAGTTAAATACTTTATAATTATAGCTTAATCAGTGAATTCAAGATGATTATCTCAAACAATTGTAATGAAATTGCTATAAAATCTGTTTTTTTTTAAAGTGCTTTTTTACACTTGATTGATGAGATTTGAAAAAAACAATTATTAAGAAAACTTATATTGTTTTAGAAACGCTTCCCTTACGAAAGTAGCTTGTGAAGTCACAAATATAAAAAGTAGTCCCATCCCCCTCGCCAAAAGTCAGTGTAGCCAACATTCCCAAAAATCTTGGATTCCATTTTCCGAAATTCTGTGAATTACCATCTCCAAATGGCTCTAGAGTCACCATTTTGAAACAACTGTAGAGTCACCCATTTCAACCAGCTGAATGGGAATCACTATTTCTAAGAGTCTGTGGAATCGACATTTTTAATAGAATCTGTGGAGTCTCTAATCCCAAATGGCTCTGGAGTCACCATTTTGAAACAACTGTAGGAGTCACCATATTTCAACCAGCTGAATGGGAATCACTATTTCTAAGAGTCTGTGGAATCGACATTTTTAATAGAATCTGTGGAGTCTCTAATCCCAAATGGCTCTGGAGTCACCATTTTGAAACAACTGTAGGAGTCACCATATTTCAACCAGCTGAATGGGAATCACTATTTCTAAGAGTCTGTGGAATCGACATTTTTAATAGAATCTGTGGAGTCTCTAATCCCAAGGTCTGTAGAGTTAATATTCGAAAAAAAGACAACATATGTATCAAACTTCATTAGTGCCGTCCTTAAACGTTAGAATTGTTGTGAAAATTATATTTTTTTATAATTTTAAATAAGATTTACTGACAGATGCCATGTTCCTGCGATTATTCCAGTTTACCGTTGTAGTTACAGTCAGGATTAACATAACGTTGCTTCTTAGGTCTGACATTTTAAAAAATAAATAATTTTCTCTTTTATCGCCTAAGGTTTGAATACAATAATAGATTGAATTGTTATATTTTAAATTTACTCCTTGCAAACACAAGCACAGATACAAGTACACACACATACACACACAAACACACAGAGATAGAGAGAGAGAGAGAGAGAGAGAGAAACAGACAGAACTTGGGATAGTAAATATTAGGGCGCATCGTGTTTGGAAATGTAACCATAACAAGTAATATATAAAAAAAATTAAGTCAATCATACTTAGATCAACAAAGAAATCTTTTTTATTAGTTACTTTTCAGTAGATAATTACAATTGAACCACTACTTCTTGTGTTCGTTATATATTAATCATACATATATATGTATATATACACACATATATATATATATATATATATATATATATATATATATATATATAATATCAAATGCGTTTTCCTGTTAGAATATTTTTAAGATCAAATAATATACACAAATACAGGAATATTTAATTTATTGAACAATAAACTCAAAGCTTTTCGTTGGTTTACATTACCAACATCTTCAGGAGTTACAATAGTAAGAATGATAAAAGAACTGTCAACAAACATGAATCTACTAGATAAAGCAATACACAGTTGCCAAATCTATTACAATATTGCCAAATCTATTAAACTGCTGCCACAACATTATATACATTGAACAAAGTATGGTATTTAGAACGTATTTGAATTTGTTCATCTATTAATTTGTTATTAATATTATGCTTGTAAATTTCAAATGCTTCACATACGTTCATTTTTAACCCTTTATTTACTTCTTTTATAATTTTCATATTATTTATATTAGGAAACATATGATTATTATTAATACAATGGGTTGCGAAATTAGACTTATATATATTTGGTTTTAAAAAAGCAATAAAATGTTCTTTATACCTTTCTTTTAATTTTTTCTTTGTTTGTCCTATATAAACTTTATTACAAAAATCACATTCTAATTTATATACTCCATTTTTCTCATGTATAGGCCTACTATTTATATTATTATTATGGTTAATTATATTTGTTATTCTATTATTGGTTCTATATGCAATTTTTATGTTTTTATTAGTAAATAATTTGGAAATATTTTTTATTTCAAAACCAGTGTAAGTAAAAGTACTCCATATAGTATTATTATTATTACTACTATTGTAATGAATATTATTTTTTATTTGTTTTTGTAATATATTATAATTCAATTTATCTACCGTTTTCTTTTTGTAACCATTTTCTACTGCTATCTGGTATATTATGTTTTTTTCCCTCATTTTATTTTCATTGCTCATAGGAATTTTATTCATTCTGTAAAGAAGATTATATAAAGCAGCCATTTTCTGATTATATGGATGGTTGGAATAATTAGGTATTATTTGATTGGTTAATGTAGGTTTACGGTAAATCATATATTCTAAACTCGTTTCATTTCTAATAATTGTGATATCTAGGAAATTTATTTTACCGTTATTTTCCATTTCATATGTAAAATCGATACTATTATTAATTTTATTTATTTCATCTAATATATTTATTAAATTAATATTATTATTATTTGATACATATAACCCATCATCCACATATCTAAACCAATGTCCATTTTTATCATACTTTTTTATAATTGCATTTATATTACTATCTATTTCTTGTAAAAATATTTCAGAAATTATACTGGATAAAGGGGAACCCATAGCTAAACCATCTTCCTGTCTATAAATTTTATTATTATATGAAAAATAGTTTTGATTTAATATTAATTTCAATGTATTAACAATTTCTAAAATTAATTTTTTATCTTTTTCATATTGAGAAATTTTAGATTTTATTATTTCAATAGTTTCTTTGATAGGAATGTTAGGAATAGATTTGTTGATAGGAGTTGTTTGATAGGAATAGATTTGGCAATATTGTAATAGATTTGGCAACTGTGTATTGCTTTATCTAGTAGATTCATGTTTGTTGACAGTTCTTTTATCATTCTTACTATTGTAACTCCTGAAGATGTTGGTAATGTAAACCAACGAAAAGCTTTGAGTTTATTGTTCAATAAATTAAATATTCCTGTATTTGTGTATATTATTTGATCTTAAAAAAAAAAAAAAATATATATATATATATATATAAAACAACTGAGGTATTAAAATACAGGACTATTTATTATTATTTATACAAAGAGTTTCGTTGATAAACAGTACCAACATCATCAGGAATGAATAATATAATAATCAACGAAAAGCTTTGAATGAATTTTCTTGTATTTGAATTCCTCAGTTGATTTTAATTATTATGCAAGAAAACTTATTTTATGTTATGTATAATACTATGTAGTCATACAGCTAGAATCGAGTTTATAGGCATCAACCTTTTAAATTTAATTAATAAGGTAATAATCTAAGAAAAAACTATTAACATTAAGAGTCACTCACTAATATATAATAAAATATATGATTTTGAGTAAATGAATGAAACGTATTTTATTAACGATTGGAAATTTGAACTATATATATATATATATATATATATATATATATATATATATATATATATATATGTATATATATATATATATATATATACATATATATATGTATATATATATATATATATATACATATATATATATATATATATATATATATATATATATATATATGTGTATATATATATATATATATATATATATATATATATATATATATATATATATATATATATAGGGAGAGTGTTAGTTAATGGAAACAATTTAATAACAACAAATCCAAGTAACAAATTTATTTATTAAAATGTTTTTAAAATTAACAAACTAATTAACAGGAATGTTGTAAATCATGTGTACTTCGCTAAGTGTGACGAAGCTGACAAAGTAGACGCATCCAAGAGATGTGGGTTAACAGGAGGTAATCCTGCCGATGAGTGTAGAAATGGGTTCTGCGACAAAGAAGAATACCCTGAGGCACTTGGCAGAGACGTGACCCCTGGGTTGTTGTAAACTCCAAGACCATAACCTAACCTGCTTCCCAGCGATGACGGCCCCGAGATTCCGAAACCAGCAAGGAACATTTGACCACTTTCGGCCCAAGGATTGTCGTTCCAAGGATATACTCCGGAAGGATTCTGAGGAATGTTGACTGGAACGGGAACAGGGTACGGTTTAGGAACTGGAACATGTATAGGAACCGGTACACCTACTGGAACTGGTAGTCCAACAGTTCTTTGTACGGTGACTGGGAACGGTCTTGGAACGGAAACGGGAACTGATATAGGTTGTGGTACTGGCACTGGGATTGGATGTGGAACTGGTACATGTATTGTTTGGACAGTGTTCTGTGTAGGATGGTACCTGTAAAAAAGTTAGCATTACAAAATATAAACTGGACATTTTATAAATAACAGTATAATTGATATATATATATATATACATACATACAATCAAACAAGCTTACAATCATTCTTACATAACTTCATATTTACTTTATATTTTATATTCTATGAAGAATATAGCATACATAAATAAATTATTATAGAAATGTTTCTTCTTTAACTCAAGGCCGTCATACTTACGCAGTAATCATATGTGCTGAGGTTCCTCTCTTCTCTGTGGTTTCTGCGATAACTGTCATCGTTAGAGCAAGAAGGAAATAAATCTGTAAAATGTATTAGTTGAAAGATATCTGACAAAAGTTATACGAGCTTTTTCTACACATAATATTTTTTTCGTATAATGCTCTTTTATGCTTTAATACTTTATGCTACAATAGGTTCTTTATGTAATTCAAAAGCTATACGAAATAAAAGTTTGTTTAGTTATTTCATTCTTTTCTTTTAACAAAGATTTTATGGAAAGAAAATGAGAAATTTTGATCAAAATTTAAGGATAGATATAGTGATTTTCCGACTGTAAGAAATCATAACAATTAAATATAAGCCAAACCTTTCCTTTCTGTTTTTCATAAAAGTAGGATTAAATATATTAGAAATCAGGTATAGTAAACTCTGAAATATAGAGGATGTTTTGTTACGGAAAATGTTTTATTATTTGGATATATAACAAAATCGGTCACTTAATCTAAAGAATGTTGCAGAGATTATCGCTTCTGCTTTATCCTGTGGAGACACTCATTTCAAACTAGAAGGCGAAGGTTTTATTTATTATATAGTCGATACGCACCAATGTGGTTTTCAATTTAGAACAAAAAAATATTAATTAAATTCGTTTAAAATGGTAGCATCTAACAAACTGTGAAGTATTGAGGATGATTGTGAATGTAATAATAAGTATATTTACATAAATACGTATAAATTTAATATTACTTGTGTTTTTGATAAACTAGTATATGTGAAGTATATAAAGAATGTTTATGAAATTAGGGTACCTTTAACGACATTTATAAAACACAGGTGAAGTTCACTAATTATATTCTAACCTCTGTTTGCTATTAAAGTGTCAACACGTTAGTCCACGTTGCGAGACAAAAGAGAAAGAGAGGCCTGAAGGAATGACAAATGACTAAAGAAAGGACTTTATTATCTCCTGGTATTATGAGTAGCAGAAAATTATGACACTACGTGGTCAGGGTCACACACATACCAGATACCAGCATTTCACATTTAATTATCAGTGCTATCGTCCCAATTTCCATTACGGTTATTAAATTTTATATCTACTACTTTTCATATATTGTACTTATCGTAAATTAAAACTAAACTAGATTTAAACAGTATGATGTCTGTCTGTAACATAAAATCACATATATTGGTAAGACTTTTATTCCAGTAACTAATTTTAAAAATAAATTGTTCAAATAAAGCAAATTGGTCTTAAGATTACCACCAATTTAGAATTTGTAAAATTGTTATGTAAAACTAATGATTAAGGTTTAAACTCAACTAAATATTCTCTCTGTGTGTCTTACTACACACACAAACACACACACACACACACTCACAGAGAAAGAGAGAGAGAGATTATGCGTGTTTATGTGTGTAAAACCTTTAAATATGCGTATAAATAAATCTTTTTGCAATTTGTACAATGGCAATACTTAAAAAAATGGCTCGAAGCTTTTCATAATATAGCTTTTTATTGCAATATATTGACAAAATAAAAAACACTATTCAACAATCAAAAGATTGATAAAACAGTACTGTAGCCTAGATTTAACGGTTGAATGGTGAACGAGTTTCTTTTTAATGCCAGTAAAAAAAAATAATATATTCTTCAAGGCAATAATACTCAACTTATAACTTTTTTATATTTATAGGTTTTGATAAAAAATAAAACGGTATATATATATATATATATATATATATATATATATATATATATATATATATATATATATATAGCTTTACAGCATTGTTTTCTTGTATTCACTTATCACTGTCACTGTATGTACTTAAACAAGAATCTTACTTGATATTTACGCGAGTTAACTTTCAAAGATTGTTGGTATCTCCATCATCAAGCATCATTGACCGGGGGTTGTAGTAGACTGTGAGTTGTGTGGAATTTCCTTTGTCACAAGGTGTGGTGTACCTTTATTGTTCTATTTTCGGATTTACTGCACTGTGGGAGTCTTTTATGTTTGTCTTGTGTTAATTTTGTCTATTAGGTTGAATAATTTATCGTTTTTTCAATTTTATTTGTATTTGTTTATTTATGATATTATTTTTGTTTATAAATTTGTAGTTGTTCCCAGATTGTCATTTTGAGGCCTTTTTGTACTTTTTTTATTAGGTGTACGTTTCCTAATGTGGGGAATGCGTGTTTGTTTTTGATAGCGTATGCAGCTAAGTTTGAGTTATAAGTTTCAGGTTTGATGTATGCATTGAGGTGCTCTTGATATTTGTCTTTTAATTTCTTTTTTTTGGCCTATTTATATTTTATTACAATCTGGGCATTCGATTTTTTATTTTCCGTTATTAGGTGTGGAACATATTTTTTCCGGTTGGTTTATTTTATTGATTATGTTTCCTGCGTTTTTGGTAATATTATTATTTTTTAGTGTTTTATGTTGTACCAATGTTGTGGACCAAAGTGGACCATTTTGTTATTGTTTGTACTTCTATTTTAGGTTGTTTTAATTTATTTAAAATTTTAAATTCTAATTTGTCTATAGCATTTTTAATGTATCCATTGTTTTCGGCTATTCGATATATTATTTATTTTTCTTTGGCTTTTCTTTTGCCCAGACTGTAATAAAATATACATAGGCCAAACAAAAAAGAAATTAAAAGACAAATACGAAAAACGCCTGAATGCATACATCAAACCTCAAACTTAAAACTCAAACTTAGCTACACACGCCATCAAAAACAAACACACATTCCCCCCATTAGAAAACGTACACATAATAAAAAAAATACAAAACGGCCTCAAAATGACAATCTGGGAACAACTACAAATTTATAAACATAAAAATAATATCATAAACGAACAAATACAAATAAAATAAAAAAACGATAAATTATTCAATCTAATAGACAAAATTAACCCCAAGACAAAATTAAAAGTCTCTCACAGTGCAGAGAATCCGAAAGTAGAACAATAACGGTACACCACGTGACAACGGAAATTCCACACAACTCGCAGTCTACTACAACCCCCGGTCAATGATGCTTGATGATGGAGATACTACCAATCTTTGAAAATTAACTCGCATAAATACCAAGTAAGATTCTTGTTTAAATATATATAGTGATAGTGATATATATATATATGTATATATATATATATATATATATATATATATATATATATATATATATGAAACATATCTACGTATGAATGTATCTATGGCTTTTCAAGCCGTACATACGCTGTTATCTTGTGTTCACTTATCACTTGCACTTTAATGTACTTAAATAAGAATAGTATTTGGTTTATTTGAGAGTCGACTTATGCGATTCCATTTTTATTCTTATGCTGATACTTATTTTGAGAGTAAGTACTTAATATTTCTAGAATGTTAACTAGCAACAAAACCAAATAAGGTTCTTGTTTAGATATATTCAAGTGTAAGTGATATATATATATATATATATATATATATATATATATATATATTATTTATTTCTGGATTTTCAAACGAACTACCTAAAGCTCTCTGTATCATTTCCGTTTGGAATATAACCAAGAGAAATACCCACCTTAATTGACTGTAATTTAATACGGAATGAAACTTTTTTTTACATCTGAGTTCACTGTTAATGTCAGCTGCATACAGTCGACTTTCTTTTCCGCATTTGTGTTAGGGTCTTTAATGAGGGCAATCGAAATGTAGAGAGTTAATCTGATTTCACTAGATTAATAAGGCTGTTTTGATAATGTATTAAGCATTACAACAAACTGAAACAAGATCTTTTTAAATTCACAGAGTAATCTTATTTTTGTAAGATAAAGCCTTTAATTATAAAAAATAGAATTGAATGTAGATAAATAGCAGACTATTTACAAACAATTGATAATTGATAATAGTGACACATTTTACACAATATTAACATAACTTACCTTTATAATAAAAATAATTATGAAATCATAAAAGTTGAATTGTTACAAATATTTGATTACAGGAATAACATATGTTAGTGCTGTACTTGGGTAATACCTTAATGCTAAAGATGATATTTTATTGTTTTCTTGTTTTTTTATTGTTTTGGTAGTTTTCAATTGAATATTCGAGGTTATTTATGTCTGACATTCCTTAGTCTACTAATATTTTATGTTTGTATTCTTCTTCCACTTTTAATTTTACTTTCCAATGTAGAATGTTACTGTTTTTCGTTTTAAGAATAACAATTGTATTTATTTTGTGGTATGTAGTTTCTAATCTATCGTCAACGTATTGCATCCATCGTTTAACGCGTGCGTCTGGCATTACTTAGTAATTAAGTAATCAACTATGATGGTAATTTCAAAATTAAATATTTCCTAATTTTAAATTGTTTTGTATAAATTGAATAAATAAATGGGACAGACAAAATATTTTAAATAATTAAATTATTATTTATTATTTACATTTAATATGAATTTAACTTCTTATTGTGACATTTTAAAGACTTAAATTTACTTTATTATGGTGTTGAAACAAGTAATACATAAATATCTTATGCTTACTTATAGTTAAATGGACTGAACAATTTATGTGAAATAACCTTTAAAATATATAGTCTATATGCTCTAATAGAAAAACACACACAGTCATAGGGACTGGCCAACAGAAATGAATACATTGAAGACTGTAGTTAATGGAGTGTTTAATAGAATCTGTAGGTAACAGTGAAATACTGTAGTTTATAGAACATTTTATTACATATTGCAAAATTTACTAAATACAAGTTTTACTTATTTATTTATTTTACAAAATCAATTTGAAATCTGTTCTAAAAAGTATCAGGCGCGTTTAAAAATGTTTTAATTTTAAAAAATTGGAACATAGGTACTAACTATATAAGATTTTATTGAAATATAATAAAACTATTTTATGTAATTATTAATTAAAATATTTAGCCATTCCATTTCAACTTAATAATGTACATTATAATGTTAAGACAGATAACTGCAACATAAAATCAGCTAAGCTATGAAGCTTCCAGTAACGCTCGATGGATGAGTATTTTTACTTAAGAGTAAAAAATAGTCGTACTCAGCGAAACGAAGGATTTTCATTAAAAAATAACTGTTTTTTTAAATAAATCATATGCTATTACAACTGTAAAGATCACGTGCTCTTAGAACTCGACTATTCAGATATTTTATTTAAACTTTTTTACGATAACCAATGACACAAGTTGTATAACTAATGAATGCATTACGTCAAAAGGCCTAAATCAATGTACTTACTGGTCGTATCATGTTGGCAGAGAAGATCCTCAACTGACTTTGCCCAGAATTGTAGCATTTCCTTTATATACCAACAAAAGCCTTTCATTGTTTTAGTCTGAAGTTTAATTATTAACCTGATGAATGTCACCGCCTTTCGTCTGTCTCTCACGAGATTTATTAATTTGTAGAAGCAATCTTGGGACGATTTTAGATAATTGATAAGGACGTTCTACTTCCGAGGAAAGTAAAACCTCGACGTGTTCGAAAGTATGGCAGCAAGGATAGCCAAGACTGGACGCGTGATTGGCGGATATTTGACCTTTGTTCTTTGGGATTCTTTTAAAACGTTAATGTATTGTATACTTTCCAACATTTACGAGCATAAGACAAAGTATCGTTAGCCGGCGGTTAGTTGAAACGAAAGGATTATGACATTGAGCTGATGAAGTGTTCCGGGTTCTATTCACACTACTGCCATGAAATGCAAGCTCTTTAATTATAATGATATTCTACAGCTTAGAGAGACGACGTGATTTATATGTTGTTCTTTGTATAAGATTATACCTTTTTTGGTTATACATGAATAGGTATTGTAACTGAAAGATACAATTCCTGATGGGGTAGAACCCTGGTGAGACTCTACTTTGCCAAACCCTAGACAAGGCCAAAATATAGGTTTGTCTTCAATGGCACTAAAGATTATTGTATTTTTAACATAAAATATCTTTATAATAAAAGAAAAACAATAACATGGAGGGTATTTAAATATTAGTGGCAAGTGTTATTGTTGTTTGTTTATTACAATTACGCTACTGTGCGATGTATAGATTTGTAAATGTAAATGAATTAAATGAAAGTACATCTATCATATAGCAATTGTTAACTTCCAAGTAAGGATTTTGAAAATGGCAGGTGTAACCATCCAAATAATATATCATCTAATTAAATCAACCTCACGCATAAAGTCTAGCGCTATACAAATTTTACGTGGCTATTTAGAAAATCTTTAAGATCTCGAAACAAAAATAAAAAAAGTAATGAAAATGAAATGACAAAATATCCTCACCTAATAACACAAAACTTGAAACTCTCTAGAAAAAATCAAACTGCTGTATTATATCAATATAAGTACAAAGTATTCCCTAATGTAGTAGCTTATTACTTATGAAATGTATTTAATAAGGTTTTGTAACGCAAGCTAACCGATTGATGATGAAATGCCTTGATTCATAATATATTGTAATGAAGCTATATTTTATAGTGATGAAGCTTATCTCTTTATTGTAAGGTAACATTCAGGGTGTGTGTGTGTGTTTCTGTAGTGAAAATATTTCGTAATATTTTTCATAAATTTTCCATTTTGATTCGAAAAGTTCGGTTTTTACTATTTTTCAGAGAATTTTCTATATACTATTGTAAAATTATTATTGGAACATAATTTTTGCTTGTGGTTGGTGTATTTATAATAAATAATTTTAGTCATCTAATTTATTTGGAAACAGATCAAATATTTTTAGAGTATACTCTAATTCTACATTCAAGGTATGATCAGAAAAACCGTTTGCTACATTAAAATAGGCGCCTTGAAAGTTGTCAAATAAGCCTAAGGTTGTCACTGAAGGAAATACCTCGAAAGGCACCACAAATAATCCATATTGGCCATATTTGAGCACAACCTGATTTTCAAGTAGGCAATAGTGCTTGTTGCCACTTAAGTCAGCATTACACAATCAGGGCAGTCATTCGAATCACATATTTACTCATAAGTTAATTAATTATAAATAGGCCTATACTTAATAGGTGTAATAGACAATAGATATTAAACGTTTTCCTAAATCCTCTAAATTAACAGTTTTTTTAACAACATCGGCATTTACTAAAATTGTATATTTTTAATGATTCTTAGGCATTACCCATACAGTATTTCAAATTTATGGTTGTTTTAAATTTTTATGTACTTTCGTCTATTTCGAATAAGTTTGCCAACAAGCCATGTCGAAGTAAATAGGAATAGCCACCTTTAAAGTGCAACATACAGAGCTAATTTCCATAGACCTAACTCTATTTGTGAAGCACGACTGAGCTCAAATGCTCGTTCATTACTCTTTTAAATTGGGTGTTAGGTATTTGTAAAATTAAACTATTATCTAGTTTTATATTATATATATCAACTGATATTACCTGTATATATATATATATATATATATATATATATATATATATATATATATATAATACGTTTTCTTGTTTAATAATTTAAAACAACACAGGTTATTCAAATACAAGAATATTTATTATTTTATATCCAAAACTTTTCGTTGGCAAACAGTACCAACATCATCAGGAATGAAAATTACAATCTACTGATTTTATTCTTGATGATGTTAGTACTGTTTGCCAACGAAAAGTTTTGGATATAAAATAATAAATATTCCTGTATTTGAATAACCTGTGTTGTGTAAAATATATATATATATATATATATATATATATATATATATATATATATATATATATATTTTTTTTTTTTTTTTTTTTTTTGTATATTTATACATGTGTGTGTGTGTGTGTGTGTGTGTGTATGTGTGTGTGTGTGTGTGTGTGTGTGTGTGTGTGTGTGTGTGTGTGTGTGTGTGTGTGTGTGTGTGTGTGTGTGTGTGTGTGTGTGTGTGTGTGTGTGTGTGTGTGTGTGTGTGTATGTGTGTGTGTGTGTGTGTGTGTGTGTGTGTGTGTGTGTGTGTGTGTGCGTGTGTGTGTGTGTGACAGTTATATAACTGTTTCATATTATTTATCAGGATATATGTTAAATATATAAAAGATAAATATCTACAATTTTACTTTTATTATTTTGCCCATATATAATATTCTTATTCTTACATTAAGCCTTTCCCATGGCAATATTTTATAAAAATAAATATGTGGAATGAATTTCTTAAATATTAAAACTAATGAGGAGTTTTTATATTATTGTTTAATGTATTTAAGTCTAATGACAGATCACAGACCAATTGATACCACTACAAATACACTCTCAAAGGCTTAATCATATTGAATTGTTATTAACAGACATTAAAAAAAGTTTGCATTATTGTTATGATAAACGAAAATGTTATTACTTATAGCCATGAAAGTAATATTAGAGAGTTGTGACCTAGTAGATAGATTGTTTTCGCTACTTAGAAAGTAGTTTTATTATTCACTCCATAAACCTTTCTGCTCTATTAGTCATAAAATTTTTCATATGTTTCTTAGAAACACGTTTTATTGGAAAAAGAGTAATGTCTAAAATTGTATATTTGTGGTTGATTTTGTATAGGTTGAAAATAAATACGTTATTGATTTCTATTTTATAATGGTAAATCACTGATAAGCTTTGTTATCTAGGACTTTACAAGTTGCTCTTAGAAGGTTAAACTTTCTATTTTATCTCTACATGCAATTGTGTTATACTAAATTTAAAGACGTGGCTATTCGAAAAACGTTTTTAGTAAACAACTAACAGTTTATTGCTTGTAAAACCTGAAATTTTAATGTTACCACATGAGTTCTCCATTACCCAATGTCACCAGAATTTATTTAATGTTTTATTTGTGGAAGAGTTTTAGTGCACATCTGTGTTCACACTTCCTCCTCTGTGAACCCCTTCTAAATGAGTTTTTTCAAGATACAAAGTGATTTTTTAAAAATGATATTACATATTTTGTAACCGTTAAATTCTGGTTACATTTGACAATATTCCACTATACCCATTTCACTATATTACATACAGTATTTAACATAATTTGTGGGAGGGAATAGTTTTGACTTATATATTTAGTTTATAAGAAATGTTGAAAATAGAAGAACCTCCATAAAACTATTTTATAATTTACAAGCTTTGTTGATTTTAATATTTGATTGTTTTTATTTTGTAACTCTTTATTATATATATATATATATATATATATATATATATATATGTATATATGACTTTCACTATATGTAGTTAAACAAGAATCTTACTTGGTGTTTATGCGAGTTAATTTTCAAAGATTGGTAGTATCTCCATCATCGGGCATCACTGACCGGGGGTTGAAGTAGACTACAGAATACCAAGTAAGATTCTTGTTTAAGTACATATATGTAAAGTGATAAGTGAATATAAGAAAACAGTGTTACAAAGCCTAGAATATATATATATATATATATATATATATATTTAAAATCGCAGTTCTGACGTTTCGCTAGAATTTCATCCAGCATTGACGAGGTGAACCCAACAACCGTTGAAGAGCGAATGAAGAGCGCAGATAGCTCTGCTTCTATATATAGAGGAATGAAGTCACGCCCATTGACGTGACACATTTTCACATTGCGGGCAAAGGCAAAGTATCATCGCGTTTGTTAATACTCCCTTGCTTCTCAATTTCGATAGCCTTACGAATAATTCTAGTCCTGTAGTTTTCCACTTGAGTACTCTGTCGGCAAGATTGGAAATCAATGGTATCGCAGTAGTGCCTGTACAGAGGCGACGTTTTCTGCTTGGTTTTAGGTTTCTGATTGTTTGGCTCAGGTGTGTGTGGATTGGCGTCAATGGGGTTTTGACGTCAATGGGCGTGGCTTCATTCCTATATATATAGGAGCAGAGCTATCTGTCCTGTTCACTCGCACTTCAACTGTTGTTGCGTTCACCTCGTCAATCCTGGATGAGATTCTAGCGAAACGTCGGAACTGCAATTTTATGCACTGCAGAATGAACAGATGTACTCCAAATTATAACTATTCATCATATTTTTCCATCCGTGAAGGAATACATATCAGCATATATATATATATATATATATATATATATATATATATATATATATATATATATATATATGTATATATATGTATATATATATATACATCAATATTATATATATATATATATATATATATATATATATACGTATTCCTTCACGGATGGCAAAATATGATAAATAGTTAATATCCGGAATTCATCCGTTCAATTTTCAGTGCATAAAATCGCAGTTCCGACATTTCGCTAGAATCTCATCTAGAATTGAACCCAACAACAGTTAAATAGCAACAGCTATATATAGGCTATATATCCGTCTTTCTCTTCCCGATTTTCGAGGCAACTTCTTCGTGGCCTATCTTTTCATAGGGAGAATCCACTCAAGTACCTTTCGGGGCCATTTGTCTCCTGCTATTCTCTTTACATGTCCAAATCATACTAAATGCCTTCTTTCTATCTCCTTCCCTATATTTTGTATCCATTTCCATTTCTTTGTGTGTTTCTTCGTTTCTGACCCTACAATTTTCGATTCACCCCAGTTTCGACATAAATAGCCCATTAATTTGTTACTATTAGCTTTGGTAACACCCCACACCCCTGAACTGTAGAGCTTAACGCTCTAAATATTACTTTCGTATGTGAGTTTCATTGTTGTTTTCTTCATTGACCTTTTACAGAGAAGAAAGATTAAGGTTCATGTCACTGCTCTGTCTTTCATCCTCAATATCACCTTTATTATTAAAGAACCCCCCCCCTATATATTTGAACGTCTGTGAATTTATTTACTTTCATGAGAAATTGTATAGTATTTTTCTATATTTTTACCTTTTTGTGGATTACTATAGTAAACGTTTTCATAAAATTAAAAATAATTAATTTAACAAATATTGATTTTAATAATAAGTATCAAATGATAGATTAAATTTAAACTTTTCCCTTTGCTATTTATTTTTTAATCAGTAAATAGATTGAAACGTAAAACGGGCAATTACTGATCGGTTCAATCAATGTTTGTTGAGGAAAAATACGATAAAAGTTTGTCTATCCCTTTAGAGATTTGTATAGCAGAGTGATGTATATGAATATGTATAAATATATATATATATATATATATATATATATATATATATATATATATATATACATATATATATATATATAAATTTATGTTTAACTTCCTTTTATAATGTTTATTTTACTAGCTAGATGTTTCTCAAAATTTAGATTTTTTTAAATTTGATTTTCATTTTTTTCATATAAAAATTTAGGTTTTTGAGTTACTGACGAAGACGTAGTTAAAAAGTAAATAAATACTCGTCGTTAAAAATAAAAGTAATTCAAAATTTAAAATGTTTCAAGAAAGAATATTTAAATAATTTAAGATAGAATCTTAGTGGATTATTGGCTATTTCTGGACAAAGCTAACCTAACAAATTTGTATAAATGGTTGTAAAATAAAAATATTCACTTTAATCATGTATAATACCAAAATAATATATAAATTTGATTTCCTTCTTATTGCTGTTTACCTTTTTAATTAATATCAGGAAACATGACAGTGAATAATAAAGTTCTTTCTAGCACTAACACGCTCAAATAACACGTTCAAAATAAAGCTTATTCCTACAGAAAGTATAATTACAGCATACATGTATTTCTTTAAAGAATATTTTATATTTTGGGTGGTTTTTAATAGCATTTTTTTTAGTTTAAAAAATTATCTAAATTTTTTCTACTTACTAGGCTAGTAAAGATGTAATTGATAATGTAAACAACAGTGATTAAAGTTAACAGACGGGAAAATATATATATATATATATATATATATATATATATATATATAGAGAGAGAGAGAGAGAGAGAGAGAGAGAGAGAGAGAGAAAGAGAGTTGCGTTTTATTTGTTGCATTTTTTTTTACGTCACACCTCAGGAATATTTTGAAATATTATTATTATAACGAACATTATTATTAAATATATTACGAGAGAAGCTTCACTTGAATAAAACATTCAATACGTTTGCAAAGACAATGAGTAGTGTGGCGGAGCCTGTAAGTAAACAACACGTCTGTGACCTCTACTGTGGTCACAATAGGAAGTCCGGACTATAGACACCGACTGGGCGTAGATCTGGTTTGGTCAAGTCGGTGGGAAAGTGGTCGTATGTAGGGTGAAAGCGCCCAATGCCCACCGTATTGCGGCACTTTTACTTGTGATGGCACTGGGCGATGTTATGCAATCTAGTTGGCTGTAATCGTGGCAAACAGAGACCGGTCTAAAGACCTTGTAGTGCGCCTGCCGTGTTTGTACGTGTTTTAACAATATTTCAAACGGTTTTGCTGGCTGAAAGTGAGGGAATCTAAACCGCTGTGAGGAATGATTTTCGGAATATATATATATATATATATATATATATACATTTAAACAAAACCGATAATTTTATTAATAAATTAAATATCGAAAGATACATTACATATATATATATATATATATATATATACATATTTCGAAATTCTCAATACGGAATGCATGAGTGGTGCTTTCTAGAAATGTTCATATTAATACAATATGTAAAGGAAATGATTTAGGCTTCCACGAAATGTTTAAATAAGCTCCATATACTTATTTTGTGCATTCTTAATCGTAGTATCAGGGTTCATTCAAACTCCTATTTTTTTCTAAAGCACAGGAACGTATTTCTTTCTAATCCGAGTTTACGGTAATCCGAGGGGAACTCTGTCCATTTACCTCGAGACTCTACTGTACTATTAATACTTAATATTATGCAATACTTCTAAATTAACAATAATATTAACAAAATCAGTTTCAATAAAACTGTCACTGTAACAAATAAAATGTTTTTTATATTATTCAATGAATGTAAATATCATTTTGTTTCCATCAAAACACTAGTGAAATGTAGTGTATTACACGCCTATTATAATATATAAATCAATAATTAGAGTACTCAAATGACAAAAAATCCTGTAATATTTTGTTTTTTCCGGTGGAAAATTTTCTTAGTATTTTTATGACAACCGTCAGATTTTTCTGAATCATGATGTATTGTTATGAAGTTTGCTAGTAAAATGTTAGATATGTATAATCGAGGTGCTCTTTGCTACATTGATATTAACTAGAGTAATCCGTCACTTTTCTGAAACGAACAAAATGTAAGACTTTTAGACCTAAACAACTCAACGTTGTATAAATAGTTTCAACACTGCCAGCGGTAAAATGGTTCGCTGAAAGTTGACTTTCGCATTTGCGTTCCACCTAGTTTAACCTTAAAAGATGTACTGACACGGCTCTCTTCGATGATGCAAAGCATTTCTAGTTCAGATTAGCAACTACACCCAAACGATGCCATACATGTCCCCTGTACTCAGTACCAGAAAATCACTATGTCCCTCCTTTAAACCTACCATACTTCATATATCGTTCATTATCTTTTGTCTAGCATAGGGAATGTAACGAGCAGACACAGTTTTATCACTCTGATAAGGGGTAGGTTACTTTAGGTAGGCGACCCTCACACTTGATGACAAAAAATCTGCCCTATAACTAGTACCAAAGTATCGTCATACACTATCTATTTCCAGTGAATCTTTCTAATCATTATCCTTACCAGAGGATTTAACCGGTAGACACTTGACACCTCTTTAAGGCTCTGATAAGGAGTGTGTATACATCTAGTAAGCGACCAACGCTTAATCGTGATGCTTTAATATCTCCCCTGTTTTTTTAATAAGGGATCATTATGTATCCTACGTAATTCTTTCTTTTCTTCTTGTAGTTTACTTTTTCTTATAAGAGGGATTAATAGGTAGTCACCACTTTGAGACTTTGACACAGAGTGGGTCTATTTCAGACACACGATCCAGTACAAATATTACCATATCTCTTCTATTCCAAATAACATTATATCACTTAATATCCTATCCTAAGATATCTTGGATTTTACAATTGTGTATATTCGCTGTAATGAGTAGAGACTCTTTGTGACTTCGATAGGGAACGGTTCTACAGGTAAGCGACTGTATTAAAAAAAAAACATATTTTATTATTATTGTTATATATGAGATTCGATTGGGATTTTAGGATGGTATTGTTTAATAAAGGACGATACTCATAAAGTTTAACTCATTGTTAAATTAATCACTCCGTTTATTTGGTTTAAGTTTTCTGTGTAGCTTTAAACATGAATTGAATATTTAGAAGAATGTGAGCACTTCAGGTTTTCTCTGACCTAACCGTTGCACCATTTCATTCCAAAACCTGTTCGTAATACTTGCATATTTTAACATTCTGCGTAGAAGCTCCTCTCGCCGACTCGTACCGCTCCTCTAGCATTTACTGTTACTGAATTATGAAATAAACCAGAGGTCAATGACGATAACCATCTGATTAGTTGCGCAGAAAAACCGCGCATGCTTATATGCAGTCACCTTTGTTTATTACGTATTACTTGATTTTACTCGGATATTATGTAATACTATAACTGCAAAGGTACTTTGAGAGTTCCTTGGTTCTGCATTGCTAGAAAGCCAATCACTTTATATTGAAAAATTATTCTGATAAACTATTTGTTATATATCATCCCTACAATTACGATGCCACTCTCTCTCGTATCTTAGACAAAAATCATGTTACATGTGACATCTCTAAAGTATTCCAGTTGAGCATTAGTAGTCTACAAATAACGAATTAATATATGATAAGATTTGTATTCCTAAGTTTATTTGTAGTTTTTCATTACCAAGTTATTTCAAATTTTTACCAAAAAACCTCTAGTCTCAAGTATGTTATTTTTATTCAATGGACATTTCAATTACCAGGTAACTATCCTCAGAGGCGTTACAACCAAGACTGACTATTTTAACATCGTACCTTATTTATAATCTACCATACTACTTAGCCCCCTCCAAAACACAGTTTCTTCTCTTAACAAATCACGGCCACGCCTCCCGAGGGGAGACAAGATGTAACAGCACATCATCAACTTACAAGTAACATTAAAACTAATAGTTATATAGTTATTTCTAATTAAAAACGTAAAGTAACCAACATAAAAAAATCATATATAAACAGGATATTTTTATACAAAAATCATATTCTTACATTACAAGTGATAAGAAAATAACATTACTTCATATTTAATAAAATCTTGGGATCATATTTTCTGCTATAAACTTTCAAAACTATTCAACAATTTAATGATAGCATATTTAATTATATTAAAACTTAAAGATTTTACAGCATAATGTTAAACAATTTATTGTTATGCAATAAAATGAGCACAGTGGTATAATATATTACAATAAAAATATTGGAAACGACCCCAATACCACACAAACAATCAAAAATAACTGCTAATACTAGGTCATACTGATAAATAAAAAGATCAGTCTAGTTTGAAACTTCTTGTTTAGATTGTAAGGTTTATTCTTAGGTAATTTTTATTATCAGTTATGTTTAAATATTTTTGTGGTATTGGGGTTCTTTCCAATATTTTTATTGTAATTAATTAGTAGTTTAAAATATTGTTTTATAGTTTATTATTTTATTCTCTATAAATGATATTATTAGGTTTATCATAAGTCAAATTATAATAATATTAAACTTCTATATATTATATAATATTATATGTTCTTTATAATTTAAAATCGTAATAACTTCAAAACACATTAAATACGTTGAAAGACGAGCTGTAGACTCTAGACAAATGACTATAATATGATCTATAAAACAACTTATGAAATCATATTTACTAAATAATAAGACTAATTTCTATTAATTTCTTAGAAGCCTTAATAATAGCGGCATCAATAATAAGGTAATCTATAGTGAAAACTGTTGGAAAAAGAAGAAATTTATCTAATATACTTGTTCTCAAATTTGTCTTAAAAGCTAATGTAAAAATATTTTAAAGTAAATAATAATAATGAATTATAATTCTCTAGTGTAATGTATAAACTGGACTCAAATAATATCTCTGATAAAAACTGGTTTTTAAAAAAGAGCTTTATATAAATATAGCATTTTTCTTCAATTTTGTAGTCCATTACGTTCGGTGAAAATACGAACGGAGTGACGCTGATGAAGATCGCCACGGAACGATCGAAAACGTTCTCTTATTCTGTCTCAATAAGAGTTTACAAATTTACAAAATTAAATTTTGCATAGTCATAAACTAAGAAAAAAGTGATTAAATATCAAATTTTGTCACGACATACATAAATATATATTTGTATTTATTTTTTCAATATCTTTTAGAGCTGTATGTGTTTCAACTACTAGAAAACGTTAGATTTGACAATCATTTTCAATTTTTAGTTTCAACAATTACCACTACAAAATGAAACTCATAACATTTATAAGGTCTAGTTTGGTGACATTGATTTTATAAAGAATATCATTTCAATAGTTTGTGTTACAATTATTATTTGAACGAGGATTATTTTAAAATAAGCTTTTAGTTCTACTTAATTTTGTATAAATGTTAAAAAATAAATTAAAAAAATATTTTAACTGAAATGTGACTATTATTTTTCTCAAAATATAAACACTTTTTATATACATAAACACTGACGTTAATGGCGTTAGATAATTCATTTTGGAAATCACTTATATAATAATAATATGTTTTGGGAATTGATATATATATATATATATATATATATATATACATACATACATATTTACATATATTGAGTAGTTATCAGGAGTACATCCGTTCTGCAGTGCATAAAATCGCAATTCAGGAATGTATATATATATATATAGTGGTTTAAAATACAATACTTAAATAAATAATAAAATTGTAAAACCTCGCAAACTGAATGAAATATTTCACATTAACATTTTTTTTTTAATTGGTAACAGTCCTTTTCAATAATATTTGAGTAGTAACAGAATAACCACTCATAAGATATAAACGAACATAGTCGTGCTGAGACACGTGCCTTATTTACATAGCTATTGTTTTACGAGCCGCACGGAATAAAAGCCCGATTATGTCCTTCAACAATCCCAGTTTTTTTCAAAGTTTCGACAAACTGTAAACAAAAGACTTCGTTAGTATCTTCAGTTGTTGCAGTATCGGCCCATTTATGTTACGAAAAAAAAAACAAAAACAAAAATGAGACTAAAATTTACATTTCTTACTGGAAACAAATATCATGAAATTATTATCCTAAAACGTTTAGTAAATAAGGTAAAAACTCAAAGCCTATTAAAAGTAACGTTCTTCATAATAATGTTTCTGTATCTCCTTATCCAATCCAAACAAAGGAAGTATTTACGTTTTATATATATATATATATATATATATATATATATATATATATAACAACATAGGTAATTCGAATAGAAGAATATTATTATTAATTTATACTCAAAGCTTTTCGTTGGTTAACAGTCCCAACATCATCTGGAATGAAAAATACAATAATGTAAGCTATAGGCCTAAAACATATGTTAAATTAGAAATAGATTTGCTGCTAAATTTAAACAATTTGCCAAGTTTATTTTGTTGCCATTATAGACATTGAATATAGTATCAAATTTAGAATGTATTTGTATTTGTTCTTTTATTAATTTGTTAGTAATACTGTATTTATATATTTCGAATGATTTATATATATTCATTCTTAATCCTTTATTAATTTCTTTTATAAATTTCATATTTTCAATATTTGGAATTTGGTGATTATTATTAACAATATGAATTTTATAAGAGAAATTATTAATGGATTAAGAATGAATATATATGAAGTATTCCAAATATATAAATACAGTATTAATAACAAATTAATAAAAGAACAAATACAAATACATTCTAAATATGATACTATACTCAATGTCTATAATATTACAGCAACAAAATAAACTTGGCAATTTGTATAAATTTAGCAATAATTCTATTCCTAGTTTAACATATTTTTTAGGCTTACATCTTGCATTATTGTATTATTCATTCCTGATGATGTCGGTACTGTTTACCAATGAAAATCTTTTAATATAAATTTATAAATATTCTTGTATTTGAATAACCTATGTCGTTAGGTTATTAAACAAGAAAACATATTATATATATATATATATATATATATATATATATATATATATATATATATATATATATATATAAAACTTTCACTATATTTACCTAAACCAGAATCTCACTTAGTATTTATGCGAGTTACCTTTCGAAAATTATTCGTATCTTTATTGTCGAGCATCAACTGAAGATACCATTAATCTTAGAAAGTTAACTCATATAAATACTAAGTGAGATTCTTGTTTAGGTAAATATAGTGAAAGTGATTAGTGAATGTAAGAAAAAGTTTTGCAAAGTTTATATATATATATACAGTACAGTCTCGCTAATCAGTCTGCTGTCCACAAAAATATTTATTTTTATACGTCTATATTTGTTATTTTTCAAAGGGGTTTTCCTACTTTAATACTCAAATAATATAATTTATTCATTAAAATATGAAATAGGTGTACCACTTGTTTGTTTCTTTTGCCTACTAAAGTAGAAAAAACTTCTTTGAAAAAATATATACAAATTAGATCACCCAACACTACAACGTACGTGACATCAGAGACATCTTGCGATAAACAAAAGATAAAGGACCGCTGACTAAACGGATAAACAGTCTATCCGTCTGGCGTCAGGTCAGTTGTTTTGTCGGACAGATGCCACTTTTCCTGCTTCTCGCAAGATATCTGCTCAGTTGTCATTTAATTCTAGTGCGATATTGATCTGTGTTTTTTATTTACGTCTCGTTCAGTGTTCAGTGAAAATGGCGACTAAACGTAAGTCAGTGACAGTGACAATGGAACAAAAACTCCAAGCTTTGTTTCGTATTGATGGAGGTGAATCGCTTATTAAAATTGCAAAAGAGTTAGGTGTGGGAAAACAAACTGTTTCCGATTGGAAAAAAAAGCGACAGGAAATTGAAGATTTTTGTGCAAAAATGGTTAGTAAAGACAGTTTAGGCGGCAGAAGCACTTTAAAAAAACCAAAAAATGAAACCCTAGATGATGCTTTGTATGTTTGGTTTTGCCAACAACGGGAACAGGGTGTTCCTTTATCGGGTGTAAATTTGCAAACGATCGCGCTGAAACTGAATGAAAAGTTAAAAGGAGACCCTAATTTTACTGCCAGTGTGGGATGGCTGTCACGGTGAAGGAACGACACGGCATCCGTCAACTCGGAATAAGTGGTGAAATTTTGTCAGGTGACAGTGATGCAAGTGAAAAATTCAAAGACAAATTTGGCAAGTTTCTCAGAGATGAAAACTTACAACCTTGTCAGGTGTTCAACGCTGACGAAACTGGATTAAATTATAAAATGTTCCCAAAAAAAACTTTAGCTTCCAAATTAGATTCAGTAGCAAAAGGCCATAAAGTTAAGAAAGAACGTATGACTTTGCTGCCCTGCAGTAATGCTTCTGGCGATCTAAAATTTCCACTTTTGGTGATAGGGAAATCCGCAAAGCCTAGGTTTTTTAAAAATGTAAATTTAAGTGTTCTACCGGCCCAATACAAGTTCCAAAAATCAGCGTGGATGAACAGTCAAATTTTTAAGGACTGGTTTTTTGAAAACTTTGTTCCAACAACAGAAAAGTTTTTAAAAGAGAAAAAACTCCCTCGAAAAGCGGTTTTACTAATTGATAATGCCCCATGCCACCCAAATGAAGAAGAATTGCGTCATGGTGACATTTTTGTTAAATTTCTTCCTCCTAACGTAACGGCTCTCATTCAGCCGATGGATCAGGGCGTGATCGAAGCGATAAAACGGCGATATAGGAAAAAGTTAATTTTATCGCTTTTGGAACAACAAGAAGCAGATCCAGCTACAAAATTTATTGAAAATCTTAAAAAAGTGACTATAAAGGATGTCATTTATATGGCTGCAGAATCGTGGGAGGAAATTCAACCGTCTACACTACAAAAAAGCTGGAAAAAATTGTGGCCTGAAATGCCACAGGAAAGTGGAAAATCTGACAGTCAACCTACTAATGACGACAATGAATTTGTTCAGATTTTTCAACAATTGGAGGGTTGTGCCGAGTTGAAAGACACTGATATTTCCGAGTGGATTATCAGTGATAATGACATTGGTCATCAAGTGCTCAACGAGGACGAAATCGTCGCGGTGTGCACTGCAAACGCAGAAAATGACAGCTCGGAAGAGGAAGACTACACAGACGAACCTGTCAGCCTAACTCATGATGAGGCGGCTGCAATGCTGGAGGGGTTGATGACTTACTTTGAGAAACAAAGTGATACGTCAACTGCGGAGCTACTGACCTTGAAACGCCTACGAGATCGTACTGTGAAACGACGTCATTCATCGTTAAAACAAAAGAACATTACGGACTTTTTTCACTAAGTTTTTTAAAGTTTGTTTTTGTTTCAGTTTCATTTTTGTTTGAGTTTTTTTTAGCGTTTATACAGTATAGTGTAAATAACTTTATGTGAATACTTTTATTCAACGAGAAAGGTGCTTAGATATTTATTTATGTCATGACTTTTCTGTTATAATTATAGGATTTTTTGCTACATAAGCTATGAAATACTGTACTGTAAGCTATATTTAGGCCTCAATTTCACTAAAACTACAATTTCAATATGTTTTCCCACCTAAAACACATATTGTATGCATTTGTTTGGCTTTTTCCGTCTAATCCGGACTTTCGTTGATCCGGACCGGGTCCGGTCCCATCAAGTCCGGATTAGTGAGACTGTACTGTATATACATATGTATGTATGTATGTATATATACACGCATATATATATATATATATATATATATATATATATATATATATATTCTTTTAAAATGATCAATAAACTACTTTAAACGATATAGAACAATATTCCAGCTAGCTTGTGAGTTAAGGTTATAAACACAAGAAATATATACAACTCACAATCATAAACATTAATGTCATCACAATCACAATCAATGTTATTATGTCATCATCATCATAATCATCATCAGTGAATCTATCACAAACACATAACTTTCATTATTTAATTAAAGAAATGGAACACAACATAATTTTTTTAATGTTCCATTTTATAAATATTAAAGTTATATTTTCATGATAAATTCACTGATTAAATCGGTATAAAGTCATTGAAATGCGTTTAAGATTAATATTTTATAATTGTGAGTTATATATAGGCCTATTTCTTGTGCTATTACGTAAAATGATTTTTCATTTAAAAACTATGTAAAAATAACTTTTGTAAACAGTCCCTTAAACCACAACATGATTTTGATGCATTAATTCACAAATAAATGATTTTATATTCATATACTTTTACTCCTTTCCTTTTATTATCTTAATCAAACATTCAATATAAATCTGTAAATGCAATAAAATAAATGGTTGTTAGTTTTATAAGCTTACGAAAACGTCTTCTCTAGCTTTGTGCCAAGTTTTTTTGCAAGTATAGTTGAATTGAGACTAAAGATGAATAACGATTCAAAAACCCATTAAAGATTTATAAATTTGGGTGATTTTCAATAATTTACATTAGTTTCTAAATTATGTTGGAATTTTAAGGACACGATCATATCAATCACCGCTGTGGTCAGTAGCTGACTAAAAGTAACAGTTTAAAAATTTTAATTATTCAAAATTTTAAATGTATCTAGTTTTAGAGATTTTAAAACTAGTTCTATAAAATGTAGAGATTTGGTGGTTAAAATTATTACCCAAATTATATAAATATTTTCTTAGTTTATTTTTCCTTTTTTTGGTGTAAAGAGAACGTTTTATTTCTCCATTACAACTGAACTAGTTTTGTTCCAAATTGTCCCTCCTACAACACTTGCTAGATACCTTAAATGTTCCAGGGGAAATGTATATGCCCTTGTAGAAATGTATCCGTAAAGGTGGTCCACCTTCGCAGGACGATTTGTAACCCTTGGAGAAGGATGGCCCCTAAAGGAATTACTATAAAACGAATCCTTTAATTACTATTATTGCAACAAATCCTCTAATTTGCCATTTTAAGCTTTAATAAATATTTGGGGGGGGATGTAAGTATCAAGACGTTTAATTTATTGAAAGGGAAACATCAAAGTATTTAGCTAAAACCGTATCCCATTAAGCTTACACAGTCCTATTTTTGATACTGATATGTAATATGTGTGATGTTACTATGTTTAACCCGCTCAGGAAAAAAGAAAAAGAATTCTTTGGGTTCTTGATAGCGTCTGAAGGAATGACCTAAGTAAGCTTTCAAAATTATAACTAATTCGCTTTTTCTGTTATATGAAGGTATTTTTAAGATATTTTTAAATGCCATTTATTCTGAGTAACGAAAACTGACATAAAAATGTAAAATAAATAAATATTGACATTTAGAACATATTAGAAATATACAAACTTAAAATTCAAGCTTAAAATTACTACAGAATAAATATAAGAAAATATAAACATGACAACTTATAAAAATAAGTTAGAATAAGCTAGATATGTTAAAGATTAGAATTCAAATAAATTGCTTGTAAACATGACTGCATTCTCTTTCTCTTACTCTTTTATTGGCTGTCTTTTCTTTCTATTTTTTTCCTCACTTCACATCTTTCTCCTTTTCTACCCCTCTCTCATTTTATATACCTAATAATATACTTATTCAAGGTATTGTTTTTCAGTTACAATAATCGTTAGAATTTTTATTTAATACGTTTAATAATTCCGTAGATTAGGAAAAGTAACACTTTTTTTCAGGCATATTACTTCGTTTACATATTTATTGGCCTTCCTAGCCTCGTTTTTTATATGACAGAATTCCATGTTTTATTGTTATTTTAAAATTTCAATAAGCCACGATTTTATTTAAGCAAAGGAATATAAATAAAAAAATATAGTCAATTCCTACCCAAGTCAAAAAAGACAAATATTTTTTTAGTTTCATTTTATTAAATAGTTTCAATTAAAAATAAAGTAACATAACCTATGCGTTAAAACAGCTGTTATACAGCTGTATTGTATAAAATACAATCAGATGTTTTAATCGTATTTTAATCATTTATTTTAAGCCAAATGGGACGAAATAACTATATTACATACCTTACCCCTTTTGTAAAACTTTTTTTACCCTTATAAAGATACATTCAATTTAACAAAATTTAAATATATAATATTTGAAAAAACTATAGTAACACCAAGTTTCGTCCTCTACAAGTTTTAAAAATGTATTCGATCATGAGTGGATGAATAAAACGTATTTTAATAAGGATTTAAAATTAGAACAAGATATATATAGAAAGAGTGTGAGCTAATAGTAGGAATTCAAAAAAGGTTGTTTAAATGTATAAATTTATACTACTTTGTACATTTTATAAGACTTACTAACTGTAATATCATTAATAGTACAGAAAACCTAATATCTAGTTTAATGAGATTTTATTTCCGTATTTAAAGCAGGAAATATTGGTTGATTTGAATGCAGCGCGACCTAGGTCAATGTTAGGACCAGTTCAGTGAAGGTCTGGAGAGAGTAAGATGAAAGTGATGAGATGATATAAAGCGGGAGTACCGCAAACGCGGTGGTAATCGTTCGCAGTCTTCAGACACCATGTCATCACCTACGCACGCATACATTATGGGAATGCTAGTAAGTGCTGCAATATTTATAGATTCAGTTTGAAGTATAATTAGTTTGCATCTTAAAGCATAAAAGCTTTCATTTTTTAAAAAAATTTAGTTTGTTATTTTGCTTAAAGCTAATCTTATTTGATGATTGCTTAGTGATAATTGATGATGATAATCCTTAATGATAGCTAAATTCATCCAAGGAAAATATTTTGCCTGACTCCTAATATTATTCTAACTTACTCGTATATTCCGCTTTAAATATTTTTTAAACTACAAATAATAAAAAAGGTAGTTTATTTCAATAATTTAAAAATTAAGATAAACAATTACAGACGAAACGCCGCTAAGAAGAGGAAAGATAGTTACAGAAACGTCTCATCTTGCAATTCATTAGAGTCCTGTTTGTTATTGTTTCACAAAACATTAGAATCTTATTATTTAACAAACAGTAGATACAAGAAGCCTAAATGCTGTAATACACTGACACTTTTAGAGGGCTGACAAGTTTAGTAAAACTATAATTATAAAAATTTTTTGTATATTAATTCACTAGAACTCTACTCCTATCCAGTACATACGTAAACTGGCCTTACATTGACAAACTAGATTTACCTGAAAAACGGTAGTTACAAAAATCGTTTTGTTGGAATTCTTCAAGGTCCTGATAATTCTTTTACAATAAACTAAAATAAAAAATTAATCATAGTTTATAATTATTAAGGGGATTCATGTTTATATTTCGTTAAAATAACATCTCTATAATATTCGAAATTCGTTCCATTTTTATAAAAGTCGTGTTATTCCAGCTTAAAAATAAAGCTGTACTGAGTAGGCCTACATCGGAATAGATTTTATGTATTTTAGTCTCTGGAATTGGAAGTGAAGGGATTCCATAATTTTTTGCTAAAGTTAATTTCGTTAAATAAAAAAGATTCATTTTTAAATGTTTTTGTATATCGTTAATTAAATTTATTTAATTTCATATTAAAATTTCATAAATAATGACCTGCATAATTTCATTCTTATCAACTAACAATGTGCAACAACAATGTAAACTTTACTTCAAACTTGATTCTCTAACAATTTGGGTCATTACATACAATCACAGCCGTCCTTAGTGTGGTACGTCCACTCCAGGCTTTACGCTCAGGAAGGCATCGCACCGAAAGGCCTTACTGGCGCTAGAAAATAAGTAAATAGTTTCGGTTTAATGAAAATAATATAATAATGTACAGACATACGTGCCAAAAATATCTGTCTGATTAGCCTAGCAATATGTTGAATTATAGGATAATGATAAAACCTACAAACAAGATATCGGCAACGCGACCAAAAGAATTCACATCGTTTGATAGCGGCAGCGTCTCAAGCATGGCTATGAAAAAAAATCCCGTAAATAAGTGGTGTATGACAGATTTATTTTGAGACCAAATGACTTTAACGAAATTGCTCCAAACACGCCTTTTTGCGCGAGAATTTTAAAACATTTTCGGGGGAGACCACTTTTTTAAAAAAGGTTTCACCAAAATGTTTTGCTTCAGGCCTCGCCTTTTCTGAGGACGGCTTTCTATACTATTATAATATTATTACCGTATAGGTAGGAGATTATTATTAATATCTACTAACAGCAAAGATCCACCTCTGTGTGACAACAATTATTATAGAAGAGAGTTTTACTTTATAAATTACATTAACTCGATTGTTTACCATCACATCGCAGATTGACCTCAAAGATTCATCCAAGTTCCTTCGAGCATACTTACTCTTCAGTCATAATTGTAAGTTTTTATTTCTTTACAACAGTATACAGATTCATTAAACCTCTACCTTTAACCATCTTTAACATTTGTTTTTTTTTCTTCTTCTTAAACGCAAAGCCTCAGTCCCGTTCAAGGTGCTCTTCAAAGCATCCGCAATATATTTTTTGACTTAACCCATTTAAGGCCATCCACTTTTGGCTAATTCCACAAGAAAAAGACCATCTCATTTTTTCTATTTTACTTGAATGCCTAAGACTACCGACGATTCAAACTTAATTTTTTAAATCTATGTCTGGGTTCCCAAACCTGGCCAATCTTCTGTAGCCAACTTATAGCCAGATGCCTACGTCTCGCGCGTTCGGTTAGTATCCCTGCCGACCGTGAAAAAAACGGGGTTGATCGTCCTAATACCAAGCTCATAAGCTCTTTCCATGGGGAAAAGGAAGGTAGTGAAATGAAACAGTACGGTAAGTATTTCGCTAAGAGTTGAATGAAAAAACCTGGAAAGGTAGAAACCCTGTTAGGAAAAATCCTGCGACAGATCATGCAGGTACCCTAGCGGCTGGGATATTTGTATGCTAAGAGGTAAGAGGGGTGCCTTAAAAAGACCTTGTAAGTGAGGGTATGACCGAAGTGACATGCAACTCTTCTTACGCTGCCTACACGAAACTGAAATAGCATGCAAGTTAAAATTAGTTCTTCTTTTGGGGCTAAGCTGACCCTGAGGTGTGACAACGCGTCACCTCCAACAAAACTGTGAAGGAGATTATTATTAGTACTGTACGAACAATTTATGCTTAGAGCTAGACGATCAGGAGGGACATCGGTCCTCTGTCAGTGTAGTGGGCGGGGTCGTATCTACCCAGTAAGGAATGAGCGTGTGTGTGTGTGTCTGTGTGTGTGCCTGTTTGTAGAACCTATTTGCGTATCAGTTTGAACCAGTGTTTGTCTAGGAGCCTTCGTGATTATTCGAAAAACCTTTTTTGGAATTACTGGAGTCTGCGTGCTCGTGAATTGCCTGCATGTTCTAACTGAAGTTTCATATGGTAGTAATAATAACGCGATCTGTTGAGTTTAAGAGAACTATAAAAGTTTTAAATTCCGACCCGATATGTCAGCGCACGGCATGTTACTTTTGTATTCAGAGATCCAATAAATAGACTCATGGTCTTAATGCTACCAACAACCTTGCGATATTCGTTTACTTTTTTTGTTCAAGGGTAGTAAGGTAATGTAATTTTGTATATGAAAAGAAGTCAGTGAACAGAATCATCCCACAGAATTGTCTCTATTCGCTTACATACAGTTTTATGTCTGAATAATGTTTTATCTCTGAAATAGAAATCCTTCTACTCCTAATTTCTGTTACTGATAATTTGACTTTACATTACCATATAAATATATATATATATATATATATATATATATATATATATATATATATATATATATATATATATTTAAAACAACATAGGTTATTTAAATACAAGAATATTTATTAATTTATATACAAAGCTTTTCGTTGGTAAACAGTACCAGCATCATCAGGAATGAAAATTACAATAATTTAAGCTACAACATTTATATCATTTGGATATTAATTAATAAATATTCTTGTAATTGAATAACCTATGTTGTTTTAAATAATTAAACAAGAAAACGTATTATATATATATATATATATATATATATATATATATATAAATATTTTAAAACAACAAAGGTTATTCAAATACAAGAATATTTATTAATTTATATCCAAAGCTTTTCGTTGGCAAACAGTACCAACATCATCAGGAATGAAAATTATAATAATTGATTATTTATTTTATAAAAGCTTTGGATATAAATTAATAAATATTCTTTTATTTGAATAACCTATGTTGTTTTAAATTGTTAAACAAGAAAACGTATTATATATATATATATATAATGAAATTAGACTAAATTAGACTACATTAATTTTTCAAATATTTATTCAATAATTGAATTATAAAAATTTGTGAGTTTAGGCCTTATTCAAACTGAGTATATTCATTTTCAAATATGACTCAGTGTTGGCTTGTGGCACTGAGCCAACTTTTCCATAGCTAGAAGTGTATTTCCCAAATAAGTATATGAAATTTTCTTTTGCTCTTATCTGGTTTTTGTCAAAACCTCCATTGTTCCATCTTAAATTTGTGTCATGGTTATCACACAATATCATAAATAATGCTCAAGGTTTAAAAACTAAGAAAAAGAATAAAATAAACAAACAGGATTATCAGTATCGAACCTTGCTTCACAAACGGAGAATGCGAAAGGAAAGCGGAAAGAAACTACAACACAACGCCAGCGACAGTAAAAAGAAAACTGTTTGTAAAAACAAACAAAATTAATACCCCAATACCATACATAGTAAAGAAAATGGTAAATTGCAAGGAAATTCGCTTTCAATTTCGCAACTTAATATTGTTATTCTGACATACATATAAAACTTACATATTTATAGACTAACGTTGTAATTATAAAATAATAAGAAACTAAAATAAATGTTTTCTTTGCTGACTTAAGTATGGATTGACTTTAAATTTTTAATTATGGGTTTTATTGTTTGTTTTAGTTCCGGTAAATTGTCTGTAAATAATTAAAGTATTAACATTAACATTTAAAAAAAATATAAACCAAATTACACAATATACAATAATATTTCTATAATAAATATATACGATTACCCTTGAATATATATTAAGTATTGTGATACGTTTACTTACAATATAGATAATGAATAAAAATATTTCAAACACATGAATAGTTTTAATTTATATATTATTCAAAGCTTTTCGCCAGTAAAATAATTATTTTATTATAAGCATCTTTTGAAAAAACAATGATATAACCTGAATAACAATGATGAATAAATATAAATTAAATTTTTATATAATCTTACAATTATATTTTTATGTATAAGGGTTATAAAAAGTATCAGAAATACAAAAACATCAAACTTTTTTATTAACTGACATCGAAATCACAATTAAAATCCAGGAAATAAGAAAATTAATTGGAGTAACGAGTGGTAAAATCTAATGAAAAATTAAACAAACCTTCATCAAAGTAAACAAAAATTACTATTTTTTATTTTTGATTTATGGTTGCGATCGCAACAATCAACCAAATATTTTTACATTTTATTTTCTTTATCGCCGCTAGCTGAATCTGTATCTTGTCCTAATGCTTTTATGCAGATTTCTGTACATATAACGCTTGATAAAAATTTGTAAGTGACTTATAAACCACGCCGTTGTTTTTTTAAAGTCGAACAGTCCAATTATGCTCTTCTGTTCAAATAATGTTATTGCATTCAATTAAAACAAAAGACTGAATTAACATTAAAGAAGAAATTTTGTACGTCATGAATTTAATAATGAATCCTATATTACATTCCTCTGTCTTTCTCTCTATCTCTGTCTGTCTATCTGCCTGTCTCTGTCTGTCTGTCTGTCTCTCTCTCTCTCTCACTCACTCACTCTCTCTCTCTCTCTCACTCTCTCTCTCTCTCTCTCTCTTGCATGATATCCCTCTCTATATATTTATCAATCTATATATCTATATATTTATCTATCTATCTATCTATCTATCTGTCTATCTATCTATCTATCTTACTATCTTTCTATCTGTCTATCTATCTATCTATCCATCTATCTATCTGACTATCTATCTATCTCAATCTCTCTCCCTCTCTCTCTCCCTCCCTCTATTTCAATATTCGAACAGCTCTTTTTTAATAATATCTAAAGATCTTAATGTGTAAAATTAAATCGACATAGATTTAACAAACAAAAAACCTTTAATTAATGAAAACTATCATTTCTTTGACACTTGCTAAATATCCAAACATCTCGAAACAGTAGAGGATATAGCTCCTTGGACTTTAGCGCCATATTAGTGAATATTATTATATCATTAAATATGTTTCGGTCATATTTGGTTTTTAGCAAATGCGAAAGAAATAAAATCATTCCGTCTATCTTCATTTATTGTTAAAGAGATATTATTACTTCTGATAGTCAAGCTCAGGTACTTATTATACTCTTAAATCTATTTTCATATTCGTCATTTCAAAAAATTACTAATTTTTAACTACTTCCCTTTTATAAATTTGTTCTCGATACGTTCTAAAAATTTAAATCTGTTGTATATTCAACCAAACAGCATTCTCTAATACTGGCTTTATATTTTTGAGATGTTGATGATAAGTCATACGAACACTCATATTTACTGCAGTCTTGTCTTTATATATTTTACTTTAGTGTTTTAGTTTCATGGGCTTAATATAAATAAATGTTCCAATATGAACATATTTATTGTACTGAATACAAAGTTTTATAAACAAGAGATTTTTTTTCAAATAGAGAATTATAAAGCTTCTGGTACCAAAAACTAGCCCACTTGTTCTCAATGAAAAGAGACCTTTTTTATATTAGAACCATCAGGAACAATGATTTGTAGCCTATAGTTGTGACCGCCGCAAAATATATTAAGGATATATTGTTTCTATTAAGAAATGACACAAAATAGACCAATATCTCTTATACAATGTAGATTGGACAAAATAAAGTTAGGTAACCTCAAACTGAATGTATAAACTCAGCGAAGTGATGGGCTAAGCGTAAAATGTAGTGTATTTCGCTGTAATCTATCAAAACTACATTTAACTCTCCTCACACACACTGACAACCACTTGCAAGTAGCAATGTTTAGGATAACTATGAAAATAATCAGTATTAACAGTGATCCTAACTTCGTAACCATTTTAAAACGAGATAATGAAATTCCATATGCTTTGTATCATACTAAAGTGGTATGTCTCAATTACACATAAAATGTATATTACGTTTTACAAAAATATATCGGGAAAATTGAAAAGTTAAGGTTCGAAAACCTTTTGGTTTTTCCACTTAGTTTGCAAGCTAAATAATTTTTGGAGCCTAGCATCTAATAGCATCCCACACATGCAAAGTCACACATGCTTAACAAATATTATTTAATTTCCTTCACATGAGCAATTATTTTGTTAATTTTACTTTGCCTGATTTTTTAACTAATACATTTTTCCTTCATTTCGTTTTCAGTATCGAAAGCGTTCTCTAAACTTGTTTGTATTATTTATTCTTCAATTAGAGTATCAAATAAAAAATAATAATATTATTCGAAGATAAATTGCTAAGAATTAATATAGGCCTATTATAGAAACTGCACTTGCAACGTCATTAAAGTGCAGAACTAATTGCTAATTGTTCGCGGGACACAACAAGATTGTGAGTTGTGTAGAAAAAGCCTATTGTGAGAAAGAATTAAAAAAAAGTTGTATCAATTTAGACGAGTCACTGGCGTAATACAAACAATTCATTATCATGTAAATCTTTTCCCTTATTTAATGTAAATATCTACATTACTATGTCATTGTATTTCTTAAATAGATTTTCTCATAAAAGTCTATCTAAATCTTGATTGATAGTTTAATATTATTTTTTTAAGAAGAAAATATGTTAAATAGAATTTTGATAAAATAATTAATAATAAAGGGTAAAACGAAATATTCTACTTAAGATATCTCTATTGAATCTAAATCCGAAACTATACTTTATAAATTAATAGTACGGAAATGGAAACATCTATACTATATAGTAAACTTTAGCAGTTATGGTAGTAACAACAGACGTAATTTTTAAGTAATTTATTCTATATAATCAAAATATTCTAAGTCATTAAGAAATCCTATGAAATTCTTTTATAGGTGATATTTTCATTCTCATTATACACACGCACACACACACACACAGACACATACACACACAAATATATATATATATATATATATTATTAGATTAGATAATTATTTTCCTGAAGATGCTGGTATTATTTTATTGGCGAAAAGCTTTGAATAAATATATTCATTAAAAGTATTCTTGTTTTTGAAATATTATATATATATATATATATATATATATATATATATATATATATATATACAGTCTATATATACGTGAGTGTCTGTGACCTCCCTTTCTTCTAGCTCCATTCATCATAGTAGTGATACCATAGATTACGGGAGTAGGTTTCCCTTTCTTAAAGATCGACACCATTTTACCACTATACCTATCCCTTCATCTCTTCTCAAATGCCTTTTACGAGTGTATCGTCTTCAATGTTAGTTTTCTTATTAAAACTTAAATATGTACACTTTTTGTTCTAATTCAGTAATCTCTTTTCATTTACAATTTTATCTTTTTGTTTATTTTTCCATTTAATTTAGATCTTGTCCTTTTGCAAATACACCTTAGGGTGTTTATGTCTTACACTTTCATGAGACGTTTCATTAATTGTAATTTTCACATCAAGATGTAATGGCAATTTCCAGAAATATATTAAATAAGTAGTCTTGGCAAACCTCAAATTTCTTATATTTTTCTTCAGAGATTTTAATAGTACAGCTAATCAATGGCAGGTGTTTACATTTATTAAGTTTTCCTTAAAGGTTTTTTCAAGTGCTTTCGGTAATTTGTGACTCTTAGATTTCTCTTTGTCTATGGTTGTTTTTCTTCGGTAAAACCAACAAACCTGCTTACATACTATTTTTCTTCTTTTATACAAATTGTTTAAGCAAATAAAAATATATACAAGTGATAGTAATAGATTTACAAGACGTAATAATAGAGAAATACTCAAGGATAGAATAAACATTTAAGTTTGCGTTTTACAAAGCGTGAGAACTTTAATGCTGTGATAGGAAAGAAGTACAAATCACTGAATTTAGATGACTTTAATTATATTTAATCTGTTCAGTGAAGCAAGTGTGTGAGTTTAAAGACATCTCTAAAATATAAAGTTGAATCTAATCACCACCATTATTGCACTGTAAGCTACAACAGGATGTCTACAAATAAAGCGGATATTTTATATCATAAAAGCAGAAATTAAAAGACGTAAAGATTCTTCCGGAAATACAGGTAAATTGCACGCAGGAAGATCTGAAGGACACGCCAGCCTTGAGTAAAAGTCGTGCTGGTCTAGTTGTAAAGGACTGCACTAATTGTCAGGAGGTGAAAGAAAGCTGGTAGCCCGTGACAATGAAAGCCAAAGTCCAAGTACGGTCATGATTGCAGGTTGTTTACTTCCTGATCGATATACTTCCGTTATGATACAGGTTAGGTAACTGGTTCTGGTGCAGGCGCTAGAGTAAAAGACATAATTTGATGAAGTGCAATTACTTTTTTATTATAACCCATGGCGATACAGTAAAAATAAATTTTCTGGACGATTAATTACTTTTTTATTATAAGCTATGGCGATACAGTAAAAATAAATTTTCTGCACGATTAATTACTTTTTTTATTATAAGCTATGGCGATACAGTAGAAATAAATTTTCTGCACTATTATTGTAAATTATTATTTACAATAAACATTTAAATGACAAATTCACTGATTTAAATCAACTGCGGTATTGTTCTCCAAGTTATCAAAATCGTTTTTTTATTTACTTAATTTATTTTCATGCATATTTTATTTGTTTTTTTTTTAACTTTAACTTTACATTTGATTAGGCATTGTAATTATTACAACTTTACTAAAAAAAATGAGTGGATTTTAAAAATATATTGAAATTAATTGTATTTATTATTTAGAAACCAAGAGCTTTTCTAACTGCTAAACTGATCACAACGTCATACCAACAATACATTTATCAGTTTACTTAGCCACGTAGAATTGTACCTATCCACATTGGCAATACTAAAGAACGCGGAGAAAACAATATAAATAGACTACATCCTAAAAATTTCAAAAAACCTCATTTTAAAACAAAAACATTGTTATAGACTTGTCGTTTCATTATAAAACCGCACTAGGTTACAGTCCACTACAAAATTGAAACAACGTATCCGGTTGAAATAGATTTGGTTACATAGAAAATTAATAAAATTCCGTTTTTTTAAATTAGGCTAACAGGTTGAAAAGGAATTCCCCTCCATCTTAGAGCACGTTATTGCAATTTCAACACAAAATATAGAAAGTTATTTACTGCATGCATTAACTGGTTAGTTAGAGTTAGTAAAGATTTTTTTACGAAACGAACCTATGTTATAAAATATTTTGTAGCTATACTTTATCATTGATATTTTAATTCAGAAGAGCTATTTCTTTCTTTTAAAAGAACTATATTTTACAAATTTTGGAATCTGTTGTAAAGTGAATTAAATGTGTTTTCTTCAAATGTTTTTAATTTTGAAGGTGTTGCGCCAAGTTTTATTATTTTTCTGTATTCCTAACACTTTTAACTGTATTGTTAAATTTTTTATTGCCAAATGTTTGATTTTCAAGGGTTCTCTTAAGGCAATACAATTGTAACCAAAAAGTAATGTAAGGTTGGGTGTGTTTTTACAAAACTAATGTATCTATTTTGTTACAGATAGTAGTTCTGTCACTTCTGGTTTCGGCGCAAGCTGGATATCTTCAAAAACCGATCCATATCGCCACCTTCGCAGCTGCTCCTTCCAAATATCCGGTGAAAATAATAAGAATAACGAAAACCGTTGCAGTACCGATACCGTACCCAGTTCCAGTTCCGAAAGAAGTCAAAGTACCTATTTCGGTTCCACAACCCATCCCATACGCGGTACCACATCCTGTACCAGTTGAAGTCACCAAACCGGTAGTGATTCCCCAAGCGATTCCTGTCGAAGTGCCGAAACCCTATGCAGTACCGCATCCAGTACCGATTAAGCAACAAGAATTAGTGATAGCATCCCCATCGGAGCACCTAGTACCTCCTCAGTACAACGGAAACCAACAAAGTGATTATCAAGGTTATACGAACTACGGAGGGTTAGATTCAGACTACGGGAGCTCAGGAGGTGATGCGAGCGAATCAGTCTACCAGAACCCGTCGCTCTACCAGAACCCATCAGTTTACCAGAGCCCGTCGCTCTACCAGAACCAACCAGTCTACCAAAACCAGCCGGTCTACCAGAATCCATCGATTTACCAACTAACCGCAGGGTATAGCGTTCAATCTCCTGGTGTTTCTGGCCACGGCAACGACCAAAACCAGTATAGTGCCGATCAAATAAGCTACAGTAATTCCGGTTCCGACTATACCTCTGGAAACTCAGAGAGTCATGATTCCGTGCAGCAAGGTAGCAACAGCATCGAGTCCGCCAATGGAGTCAGAACCGACAGGAGTTATTAGGATACATTGTTTGTTGTCAATTTCATTGCATTTGTCAGTAATCTCATCATCATTATTTAAATCATTTTATTGTTAGTGTGTTTTAGTTTCGAAAACTTTTTTGACAGGCTTTAAATACAGATTCGTGCAAAAATTCCTAAGCTGATATTTTAGAATTTGTGCTTATAAATTCAAATTAATATGTTTTAAAATATTATATTTTTAAACTTCATCAAGTTTTATCTACTATACATTTGGTTAGAGAAAACCTATATTGAAAAGTTACAATTTTTGCCGCAGGTTATTTTTGCCATTTATGTGATTACAATGAAACCCGGTTTTAAGGAAAGTTCGTTATCATCATCATGGTTTCATAAGCAGCTATTTTATTTATAGAGTTTAAATTTAAATGTACCTTGAGATTAATAAGACGAAGAATTTATTTAGGCGCCGTTATTGTGCGTATGCGTAAGTCAGTTGATCCCATAAGTCATAATTTTTCATAATACTGAAATTTAAATTTATTTGGAGATTTATGAGATGAAGAACGGTTTAATATGTAAACCGGTTGAAGTACGTATCCTAGGGTCATTATTTTTAATAATATTGAAATTTAAATTTACTTTGAGATTTGTGAGACGAAAACCGGTTTCGGGGATCTTTGTTTTACGTATATTATTCCAAAAGCCATAATTTTTAATACTATTGAAAATTTATTTTGAGATTTTTTTAGACGTAAACCAGTAGAAGTACGTATTATTTTTTATTATTAATATTAAAATATTAATATTATTTTTTTAAATAATATTGAAATTTAAGTTCACTATGAGATTTTTGAGACGAACCACGGTTTATGGGTCCGATGATGTACAAATAATTACTCCAAAACCCATAGTTGTTAGTAATATTTAAATTTAAATTTACTTTGCGATTTATGAGACGAAGAACGGTTTTATACAGAAACCGGTTGAAGTTTGTACCATAGGACCATTATTTTTAATGATACTGAAATTTAAATTTACTTTGATATTTTTAAGAGGAACACCGGTTCAAGAGTTATTTGATGTACAAATAATGTTTTCAAAACCCATTGTTTTAAATAATATTGAAATTTTAATTTACTTTGAGATTTATGGGACGGTTTTAGGGACCCTTGATGTACGTATAATGAATCCTAAAGCCATTGCTTTTACAATTATTGAAAATTTACTATGAGATATTTTAGACAATGAACGGTTTAATTAGTAAACCGGTTTATTTAAGTACTCTAGGACCATTATTTTTAATAATATTGAAACTTAAATTTACTATGAGATATTTGAGACGAAAACCTGTTAAAGAGTCCTTTGATGTACGAATAATAACACCAAAAGCTATTATTTTTAATAATATTAAAATTTAAATTTACTTGGTTTACTTGCTTTTATTTATAATATTACTGAAATTTAAATTTACTTTGTTATTTTTGATACGAGAACCGGTGTAAGGGTCCGTTGATGTAGGGCTACGTATAATGATTCCAACTGCTTTTATTTATAATAATAATGAAATTTAAATTTACATTGTTATTTTTGATACGAGAACCGGTGTAAGGGTCCGTTGATGTAGGGCTACGTATAATGATTCCAACTGCTTTTATTTATAATAATACTGAAATTTAAATTTACTTTGTTATTTTTGATACGAGAACCGGTGTAAGGGTCCGTTGATGTAGGGCTACGTATAATCATTCCAACTGCTTTTATTTATAATAATACTGAAATTTAAATTTACTTTGTTATTTTTGATACGAGAACCGGTGTAAGGGTCCGTTGATGTAGGGCTACGTATAATGATTACAACTGCCTTTATTTATAATAATACTGAAATTTAAATTTACTTTGTTATTTTTGATACGAGAACCGGTGTAAGGGTCCGTTGATGTAGGGCTACGTATAATGATTACAACTGCCTTTATTTATAATAATACTGAAATTTAAATTTACTTTGTTATTTTTGATACGAGAACCGGTGTAAGGGTCCGTTGATGTAGGGCTACGTATAATGATTACAACTGCCTTTTTTTATAATAATACTGAAATTTAAATTTACTTTGAAACCTTAACGATCCGTAACTACTATGTTATATATAACAATTCCATCACATTTACTTGAAAAACGAATCACTATTTTAATATGAATATAAGTCCTTCGACACTTTATTATTGCTAGAACTGTTCGTCGCTAGGTACAAATATTAACTAACACTGCATCCGCACTTCCATGTAGCTGATCCTTTAACATATTATTAGCGAAATAATTTCTCCTTTTAATTCCTTAAAATATTAGGAAAGAAATGGTATATTTTTCATATTCACACTTCTCTAGAAGTTAATATAAAATATTTGTAGATTTAGTCATCAATTTCATGACTGAAGGAACATATTTGTAGCTAAAGAATGTCTATCTACTTTTTACAATTTTAATTGAAACTACTTTCCCCTTAGAGAATTAATTTTTTAGTTTGTACATTTACTTTTTAAAAATTATTTAACCACATATTCATTTTGGTTTTTGCTTAGAAATACAGTACGGTTTCCCTATGAGTTACACTCTTTCTTAAAATCATTTATAATTTTTCAATTCAGCTTTTCCTTGGTTATGATTTTGTTAAAGTCACTGACAATGGCAATTATGACGTGTACAAACAGTTACCTGCAGAAATATTGTATACCTCTGTTAAATCTACCAGTAATACCAATGTTGTACATAAGTCACCTGTTGTTGCTATTTTGTTATTATTGTATATTGTGTAACATTAATGTATTTTTATAATAAATGTTTTGTTTTATTCTTTACCGTTTACGTCTAAGTAGAGAGTGAATGAGAGAGAAAGGGCTAAAAGAAAGAGAGAGAGAGAGAGAGAGTACCTGCAATATACTTGTTTGGCCTTGTTTTCAAATAACATTAACATTTAGAAACCCGTAGCATACAATTTAAAAACATCTAATAAACATTACTGTATATACATTCTGCTATCACATTTAGAATCACTAGGAGGTTGTAAATTAACTTTTTTCAAATGGTTTTCAAATTATTAGTGCAAAATGTTTTTAAAATTAACTTAAAACTTAGCCAATAAAATAAATCAGAAATTTCCATTATTAGCTCCCGCTTTTGCTGAACGTTAGTAGCACTCCGTGGAGTCTTAAGCTGATTTATTGTATAACTTAGTTTTCGTTATACAGGAACGTTCAGAACCTAACAAATCACCAGATCAGCGTGACGAACACGAAACCAGCCATAACAAACTTTTCTACATTGCTAAAGTATTCAAATTTATTGCTTTTGCCTCAGTTATGCGATACACGGCATCTATTAGAGCTCATGTGAAGTAATAATACTCACATAATTTACTCAATTTTGTTCTCAAGTAATTTGAGAACTCATGTTATAAACTACTTATATAGATTAACATATTCCCTGAATAGTGAAGGTTATTTTGTTTCATCCCACTATACTTTGTGCTTGCTAAAGGTGATACTTTTATCTTTAACAATATATCTGAGTCTAATTTAGCGTCATAGTTTGCGTGTCGAGTTTTAGAAAAACGGATACAAGTTTATATTCCGATCATACGACTCTAGGACTGTTTCATAGAGCTTTCATTGTTGCAGTAATTTAACTTGGTAATTTTACTTACCTTAACAGCTGTAAACAGAACTATTTGAAATCCTTTTTGATGTTCGATTTGGCCCCATAAAGTACCTACTTTGAGGGTGGTCACTACTTTCATTTATATATGTTAAAATATTAATAATAAAAAGAAATTAATTCCCAAGACCTAAAATTTCTTAAAATAAACAATTCGGAAAGATGCTGTTCTTGTAACTAGATGTTAGTTGAATAACAGAATTATCATCTATTAAATGTTTTACTAAAGAGTTAGGTCAAATGTTAGGTAAAAGTATGAATTAAATAATTCTGTATAAATTTCCTTTTAAACCCAAATAATATCATTAGAAAAGTCAAAGATAGTTGTAAAAAATGGCAAAATAAAAGAGTGGTATACAAGATTGATTATAAAGAGTGTGGTATGTGTTATGTAGGGCAAGCTGATAGACTTTTGGGAACGAGAACGAGTGAGCATAAAAACAATATAAAATATGATGAAATATAATGTTATTTCTGAACATATTAAAAAGTTTAATAATAAACATCGAAGGGACTGGTATAATATAGATGTTTTACATAAAGAAAGGGATTGGAAGAAGAGGAGCTTTGCGGAAATGTGGTATATAAAAAAACTAAGGGAGAAATTCAAAACAAATGATTTTCCATCTGCATATGAATCTTTAGTAGGGAAAATATAAGTGGATTTTAACATTTTTTATATATGCTGTCTCTGCTATTAATAAGTATGGAAGAGTTTGAGTACGTACCTGTGATTTGTCTATAATAATTGTGATACAATTTGACTAGTCTAATAGTGGTATTTGACTTTAAATTTATTAAGAATAATGAAATATTTGATTTTAATTACGTTAAACGTATTGTTTATGAACGTTAAAGACTGTAAGTTATAGTTTATTGATAAACTTTTATCTCTTGTAAAGGATTTTCGGATAGAAAATAGAGTGTGTTTGTAAAAGCATTAATTGGTCTGTTATCTTCCATTAACATTAAACACATTAATAGAATTGTAATTTCCTTTACCAAATTTGTACAGAAATGTAAAACATTGTGAAAAAAGAATCAATATATGCATCAAATAGCTGCAGCAAACTAAGTAAAAATAGTTCTGCGTGAGACCTAGTACTCGTTCTACATAGGTCAATGGCGGAGAGCTAAGCGGATAACTCCAGTTAATTGCTTTGGATTAATTATTTGTAAATTATTTATAGTTCCTTGAAGCTGTGTTCAGCATTCACGGTCCGGGGGATTATTATTCAAAATTCTTGAAGAGGGATTTAAGTTGTGGTTAAGAGTCAGTTCTGAAAAATGAACTTGGCGGAAGTGCAGTAGCTAGGGAGTTGTAGTTGTTATTTATAACTTATGCTAGTGTTCTCTAAAATTGTATTTGTATTACTAATAAATTAACAGACACAGATATTAGCTCCGAACACCGTACAGAAATTTGTTTTAGGCAGAATCGAATTTCAGAACATTTCAAAAAAAAAAAGTTAATAATGAAAGACGTTTATGGTCAATTTTGGGGTGATTTATTTATAGAGAAATAAAGCCCTTTATTCTGTAATCTGATGCAGATGATATTTCACCTACATAGACCAAGAGATTCCCAGGGTTACCAATATAAATATGGAATAAAGTACAAAATGGCGACTCAAGAATCCACGGAGTACTAATCAAAATAGCGGACTAGATGATGGTAAATAGCATTGGGCACACCTGATACGTTTTTACGTGCAAAAAGGCCCATCTGCTCTAGTCATCTTAGATTTTGGCAAAATAAGTGATATATAATTACATGCAACAGCCTATCTTATGTTGTATGTTATGGTATATTATTTATTGTAGATTATTAAGTTAAAAAATATTAATTTATAATTTGTAGGTCTATTACCATAATTTAATTATAATGAATTTGATATTGTTATTCTAATTTTTAAAATGTACGTTTCCTAAGACGCGACTGACGCTTAAGAGCCAACTTCAGTTGAACTCGTTAAATCAAATCTTAAATCAGCGACTTTTTCAACCACTATATAAACGTTTCGAATTAATACATTCTATTTTTCTTAACTACGTTATTTAAAGGTTTTGAAAACATATAGCCCCTACTATGTATATACTACATTCACGTTTTCACTCCTGTCTGCCATTGTCATGCCACAATTTGTTTTAGGTTTATTTATATGTGTTTTCTATTATTTTCGTACCACCTTACATAAAATACACAAAAGATAGAGTACATAAATATTATTCATTGCTATAGTCAATATTTGGCAAATAATCGATAATTGTAATCGAAACTTTATTATTATTTAGAAAGATTACTATTTAAACCTAATTATTTGTTACATGTAATGATACATAGGAAAGCGATTGGAAGATTAGGATTAGTTACCGAAGCGGACAAACACAATCACTTGTAGTCCTTAGGTATACATAAAAATATTATAATATTATATATATAATTTTCGTATAACAAAACCAAATCCATCAATGTTTAGTCGATGTACACCAACGTATTTGTAATTCAATGAAAAACTAAGAAAACAGCTTGTATTTTCTTCATTTCGCCTTCATTCTCGATTGCTGCAGCTACTCAATCTCATCTGTATATAAAATCGTAGCGTTGCTTAAACTACAATGCCCCATCACTAATCACTACTACATTTATCGAAATATAATTACTTGCCATAAAATAGTTTATATGCAAATATAATTTTGATTCATTCAATGAAGAGGCCACAAGACTTATACTTTATAATATTTTCAAGAATTTTTATTTAAATAAAAAATATATATACTAGTATTTATTTTGCAATATTCAATATGAGTATAGTTAAAAAAATTGACCAACCTGTGAATACCAATATTACAAACTATTATCTATAAAAAAAGAAAATGTATGAAATAAACATACTTTTAATATCAATAGAGACATTACAGATAATTCAATAAAAGTGCCGACAAATATCATTTTTCCTTAGTAAAAGAAGAAACGTTTTGAATAAACAATTTTTATTATTGGCAATTCCATACCAGGATATTCATTTGCCATGAGTCCTACCTTTGTTACATATTTGTCAATATTAGCAACATCATATACATTACTGTTATCCAACATTCAATACAGTATATCCTCAGTAATGATACTCTCCCTCTATCTCTCTCTCTTTCTCTCTCTCTCCCTCCCTCTCTCTGTCTCTCTCTCATTGCAACGGACTCTTTTATTAACTTTCCTAACCTACGTATAATACGTAGTCCCTCTCTTGTGTTTATTTTGTGTTACCACAAACTATTAATGTTAAATTATTTTTATCCCGCTACGTATAAGGTAATTCATTTTGATGCATTTGTAACCCTAATTCTATATACTTATATTCCCTTTTTGTTCTATTTTGGAACAACTCTCTTGATGTCTCTAACATAGGAAACCTGATTCACACTTTTCCCTATATTTATTTCTTCTTTGTTGTCCTTACAAATACAATGACTTCGTAACTTGCCGAAACGTATCGGTCTGCAATGATAATGAACCTGATGAGATTACGATCTAAAAATCGAAACCTATAATTTCCTCAAACGTAAATCTTTTAGGAATTTAAATCCCTAATTTCGTGTAAAATCCAATTAGCTAAGTATTTGATTCAGCTAGCATGATTCTGGGGAAGCAGGGGGCTTTGATGTTTTAGAATTGTTATATAGTCTTAAACCTTTTATATAAGGAATTTGAGAAACGATAAGTTATTAATTTATGCAAAAGTAATATCACCTTATTGCAAACTAACCCTTTTTAAATTTATCTTTACATACTTTTCTTTACAGCATTTTCTGAAATAACCACGTTCTTTCAATTTTGTGACTGACAACATTTTATTTACAAATGAAGAACGTAACTTTACTTTATCTTTTTATAGTTTAACTAGTTGTTTATTCACGTTGCTATTAATAGTATCAATATTATTTCTCTAAATATTTTAAATAACCTGAAAAAACCAACATGTGACTTATGCATTTATCTAAACAGATTCTTAACAATACAATTATGCATCTGAAATTAAGTAAAACATACCCTAACTGTTAGTTCTTTAAAATCATACCAATTAAAATTCTTATTTATAATAAAATACAAGTTCAAAACATGCATAAATTGAAACACTTTTAATTTCAATTTTTAGAAAATTTTCTTTTTATTTTTTACCCATTAATATTATGACACATATATTTTTGAAATATCACGCTTCAAATTTAAACATCATAATATTTTTCCGTAGTAATAAATTTGTACAATCTTAGATAATTTCTAAAAACAAATATTTTTTATCAAACCTAATATTTTATAATTACTTGTCCAATTTGATTTTAATTAATTTATTTTTAATTTAGAATCCGAAGCCGATTATTTGTTAATTCTTGTAAATTAACCTGATCTCACTTACTTAATTAAAAGTTATCTTCATACTTTTGTGATGTAAAAAAAATAATAATATAAAATTAATACAATTTTTATTTAACCATAAATAATAATAATAACTAATTCTTTAGGCAGAACGTTTCAATTTTAAATCCATTTATTTCCGCAAAATATATTCTATGATTAAAAAATGTTACTTTTCTCATTCTATGTGACATTTTTTATAATTTAACACATTTTAAAAACCACGGTTAAAACCAGTGATATTGAAATGATTTTTATAATGAGATTTAATTTTTGATAAAATCTGTTAAAACCATTATTATTTATTAAACATTTTGTCAATTCATTGGCCTTCTTTGTATTCAGTTCCTTCACTGGCATCTCGTGTTGGATCTAATTTATATTCGACCTACTATCCTGGTATCCTGGTTGATAGAAGTTGCCCCTCTGGAAATGACGACAGGACCTTGGAACTACTCTTTTGCCATGTCTGGTAAACCCTTTCTTCGTAATTCCGACTTAGACTTTTTTTGTATTATATTTTATGATCGTTATAAGTTACATTACTATACTAGATAGTTCTGGTAATTCCATTCTCGTAAATCAATGGAGAATCTAACTAAAAATGCCTTCAAGATAGGGGCTGTAAGCCTATATCGTTAACTTAGCCTAATCTTGACTTAGCAGATCTTAAACTTTTCCTACAGATGAAACAGCCTCACAGCGTAAAGCTCCGAAAACAGAAGCTCACGAAGTATTATAGATTCACAAAGTGGGCTAAACATTTTTATTTTGACGACCAATAACATTGTCTGTACTTGACACTTTACCTTATAGGTCGGTTGTAGAAACTAATCTTCAACCTAACTTCTTACGCCGTTACATTAAATCATTTTGTCTTAGGCTGGAAACTCATCGAAATTGACGTTTTTTTTACAATATTTAAATTACTGTGTTAACTTAAAATTTATCTGTTCCATGATTTTCGGTTCATTTTCTTTAAAATGAATATCGTTCAACTTTTTACGACGATTTTGGGTTTTGTCTTGTTAAGCTCTCTCACCCTACCGACGATTCACATTAACTGCACTTTGGTAACACTAGGTCTATTAATTATTTTGGATATCTTTACCTTACATTTATCGCTAGAGTTTATATTTTGTAATAATTCGATAATTTTTTACAATTTTATATATATTTGTTTTATTAACTTATTTTATTCTTGTTCATTATCAATTATTATACCGTTTATATTAACGATCTCTTTTAATGCTTATATTTTTGTCACTTTTTATTTATTAAAATTATTTAATGTCAAAATTACATTTATTTTAGCATAATAGCAACGGTTTGTATGTCTAAAGAGATTGATTCGGACCTGCAGATTCTAATCACATTTACTTACTTCTACAGATTTAAGTCTACTTCCAATCCTCTTTTTTACATAAAATAAAAATTTTAAACTTATTTGGATTTAATCTGCTACAAACCATTACTAGCATGCTAAAAACTTAAATATATACGTTTTTAGTTTTAAACTGGGATTTAAACACCCGTTAAACACTCTCTCTCACTCACTCACACAAACACAAAGATACACACACACACACAAACATATATATATATATATATATATATATATATATATATATATATATATATATATATATATATCTGTAACTTAGTCACAAATTTTCGATTTAATTCATTTATCTACAGATTATCACCCATTGTCATAGATAGAAGTGGTGTCACATTGTACAGTTTCGCTTCAATGCACAAGGCTTATATTTTGCTCTTTAAGACGTTTCCCTGGAGAAATACTTCATGAGCCCTATATCCAGGGTGTATTTTATTCACCTCTGGATAGTAATGAAATATAGTTTTGAAAAATGACTTTTCCTCTGTTTTATAGGTTCTCTCTACGACTAATAGTCCTCTAAAGAGAATGCAGTTAGTATTAATAATGTTGGCACATTTCCGTCAAATGTCGATATATTACAATTACCAAGAATAGATCTACTTTTCTGCAAATATACATGTTTTAATAGGCGCTCACTTCGTCCTCTCATTCCCAAATAAAAGGCAGATCTTCAAGGCAAACTAAAAAAAAATTGAGCAATCGATATATTATCTCACATCTGTGACGGATCGACGAAATTGCTCTCGGAACCTTGAACTGAGATGCAATGCACTGCTATCGACAGTGTAGTTTATCGATTCCATAGTAATTTCGGAATTACATAAAGGGTTTCGTAGCGAACGATTGCCAATGTCGCAACGTTCACCTTTCCCTCGTTACAGTTTCTATTATTTGTAAAATTACCAATAATTCTGGCCTTATGCAACGATCTACTGTCTGAGTGACAATGTATGGTGATTTATCTATCGCAGTGTATTATTCCTTGCATTCTGGAGAGGAACTGTATACTTGTTGAATGTAAAAGCCCTTTGACAGTGTTAGAAAGTTTCAAGTATTTATCATACTTATCTATGCCCTTTAAAGCAGTTAATATTTAATATTTTAACTATGATACATACAACTAGTTAATTAAACCCAAAAGGTTTTTTTGTAAGTGGATTATACACTGCATTTATTCCTGAAATATTTAGGTAAAACAATCAAGTACTTATATATTTAGAAAATATAGTACAAATATTTAGATAAAATAATCACACACACGCACGCACACAAACACACACACACACACACACGCACAAACACACACACACACACACACATATATATACACACACACACACACATACATACACACACACAAATTAGGCCCGCACGTAAAATTTATTACTAATTTCATACTTGAATTTCACTTTCGGTAATTGAAAGCTCAAAAGCCTTTTTGTGATTTCCAAGAATATTTACGAATTAGATTCAAGAGTATCATAATATTCCTTCGTTTGGTCAACGGTGTTGAGAAATCATTTTTGTGTGTGTCCCAACGGACTGTTAATATCAGCCCCAAGGTGAACATAAGCATGTGAATATGAGCACTAGTAGCTAAGCTAATAACTGCAAACAAACAAATAAAAGACATACACAAAACTCACAAATTATTTTTATTGACTCAATCACGTTTCAGTGGCAAAGTCATCATCATCAGTGAGTGTTGTTACTACAAACTCTAACTTACAACTGTAAGTGAGTTGTAAGTTAGAGTTTGTGTTAGCAACACTCACTGATGATGATGAATTTGTTATTAATACGAATACGAGTCAATAAATGATTAATTTGTGAGTTTAGTGTAGGCCAATGTCTTTTACTTGTTTTAACCTAACCTCACAAACTAAGCTCAAAGTATAGTTGTATAATAATGGGCAGTGTTGCTACTTTACTTTCTTTGAATAGAGTGGAGCCTAATTAAGGCAAGAGATATTCTAGGTATGAAAGTTGAAATACTACGATTACAAGGGTACAACCTCTTCAGGTTCTTTAGAGGCTATAAATGGAAATAATAAAAATAGTATTTCCCGGAGATTAAGTTATTACAGTTGGCTACGACCAAGTAAGTTATTACTTAGTAACCTTTTTTAGTTCCAATTAAATACAGACTACCAACTACAGATAACAAAATTAAAATTATTTAACCTAAATCCTAAAGGAACTAGTTATTTGTGAGTTACCAGACTCTCAGTTAGCAGGCCTCAGGTTTAGAGTCACTCCAGTAACATAATCTAAAAGCAAAGTATGACGAACTCTGTTCCGTTTGTTCTGTAGGAAGTAGTACTCGACATCTGTACGGTGGTTAAAAACTAACAACAGGCAAGGAAAGCCTATATTTTTAAATCTCGTAAAAAAATCAGGGGATTGTGAAACAACGCAATTATTACAAGTAAAAATAAACTCTCATATGGGTTGCGAAAACGTTTTTTAGAATTTAAAGATTACAAAGGTTGAAATAATGATTTTAATAAGCATAATAAGTAGCACACAAAAAAAGTTGTAACACTACAGTTTGGGTTATAGGAACAGGTTTCTGACAAGAAAAATGGGGGGGGGGGTCAATAATTAAAACAATTCCGGCAAAATAACTTTTAGAAACAAATTTACGACTTGCAGAACTTATAAGTTGGCAGAACTACCATCAAATGTTTTCAAAAGAGATCAGTTAGTAATATTGAGACAACGAAGCAGATCGCTTAGTGCGACCGAAAAGGTTTTTCTTGTAGTAAGTTTTTTGTATTTTCAATTATAAGTTTGACAACTATCAAGCAGTTTAGTAAAAAACTATAAAAGTTCTACAATATAGGATAGTAAAATCCTAGAACGTAGTGAAATTTCTTTTGTAATTATTCTGATCTATGCTTTATTTATGAACCTGTTTTAAACAAATTTGTAAATAAAATTCCAGTGATGTTGGTTGGAATTACAATGTTATTTACGAATTAGAGTAGCTTTAAATTTCAGGTCCCAGGTATGCATTTCAAACCTCACAAATATAACTGATTTACTTGCAGACAGAATCAAACACTGTTCACAACTCTTTAACAGAACTAAACAACAATAATAATAATATTATTTATTGTGGTTTGTGTTGTAGTATTATCCATGTCAAAAACATCGTTTTTGCATTATTGACCCAACGCACTTTCGCTTCTAAAGTTCTACACCGTAAACGATCCTTAATCAATTTGTCCAGCATACACGCGTTCACTGCTTATTTCCTTTCTGAAAGTATTAGCCTACATTGATGTGATTCGCTTTGCCATGGATAATGACGGAGAAAGCTTTGAAGGCACACATATAGCCATTATTTTAGTTTAAACTTTGAGGAAAATAAACACGGGCACCAGAAATTATTTTAGTTCCTATTTATTTTAAAATCAATCATGTTTAGTTGAGCGTCTTACAACAAGGGTAATTGATGTTCAGAGTGCTTTAGTGTGACTGATTACAATACATTTGTTGAAAATCTTACATCAATGGTTTTTTTAAATTTTTTATATAGACTATGACAGATCACAGACAATTTTGTTCTTAAAACACTCGACGTTTCGAATTTCTTTCGCAAATTCCTTTTCAAGAGCTCAGTTTTAATTAAACAATTATACTACATAACTTACGACACATAAAATGTGTAATTTTGAATTGTAAACGGATATTCATTCACAGTTTATAAATTGTTAATTTTTATTAGGTTTTACCTAATGTTATGTATTTTATGTATAATGGTATGTATCTGTCATTAGCCTGTATAAAAAGTTAATAGTTATTCAAAGACATTAATTGAAAATATTAGTTAGGGATTTTTAATGTTGGCATCATGTTTGCGACATTTGAGAAAGAGAATTCAAGAGAAAAAAAACTCTATAGAAAATCAGGTCATTAATTTTACATTAAATGCTGGTTTATAAACATATTCAATTACAGTGTTTTAATAAATAACTTTTGCTATGAAAATTCTGATAAATGTTTTTAATCTGAGGAATTATATATACTGACATATAACAATTCTATAATTACAAATATAATATTTAGAAGTATAAATATTAATAATTATTTAGATTATATATATATATATATATATATATATATATATATATATATATATAAATTAGCAGAGTACCCGTCCTTCGTATCGGGTTAACGAATGACGAATATTTCTATTGATTTAATTTGTATTTGGGTTAAATTTAATTTACTGAAATTAAATCCCAATAAATTATCAAATTATAGTTCATATACCTACTGTTAAAGCAGTTTCCAAGGCAAGTGGGTCGGTGCCCTGACATAATTTCTAAATAAAAATAGGCCTATGCAAAGACCATTGACCCTAAGAATGTCCATGTAAAATTTCAGGTATTTATTTCCCGTGCCCAAGTGTTCCATAAGGGACAGCATTATACCGGGCGACGACGAAAAAATAATGAAAATTCTCGCTCAATAATTTTTTTATAAAATTTAAGTTCGGTAAAAAATCATTGCGGAGTAATAATAAGTAACTACGTCCGCGTATTAACAGCTCGCCGTTCAACGTATATATATATTTAGATATAGACCAACCTATAGAGTATCCAGTTACAATAGATTTGGCTGTAATTTTATACAATACTATTTACCTATATTAAAATATCCCAGTAAAATGTCTAGTCAGGATAATTGGTTGTAATTTTATACATTACCTAATTTAACGTCTACTTCCAAGGAGTAATACTTCGTCACGTGATCCCTATTCTACTTTTACATGAGTGCATTTGGTTAAACGTATAAAATGACAATAAAATCTATCCTGACTGGATAATTCATAGGAATATAAAATTAACCTTACGTGGCAATAACAAACAATACTTGTCAATGCATGTTTTTCAAGAAATGTTCTTGAATCATTTTATTAGCATTGTATTGGGGATGGGCAGTGTGCATTTTTACCAGCACTATTAGCACCACGTTTGGGGAAATACAGGTTTACATTTTTCCAAAACCTATACTTTTGGGGCTTGAGCGAGATTTTTCATAATTTTTTTCGTACCTCTGTCGCCCGGTATAATTATTTCGAATCGAACACGTGGCAACGGGACATAAGTACCAAATTTCAGTTCAATTGGTCCAGTAGTTTTTACGCTATTGAGTAATACACACACTGACAGACAAGATAAGATTTTTATATAATAGCAAATATTAGTTCCCAATAAATATATCAAACTATAAACTTACTGATTATTGTCTTGAAAGCCAATGGAGGGAAAAACTTCTGCTTGTAACATAACATTTGTAAAGTAAAATAACCTAGAAAGATGAATAACAATCAATTACTATCAGCTATTTAAATGTGTTTAAAAGCGACTGTTACAGGTGATTATCAAGTATTAAATGGAGTATAGAAAATAAGTATTAAGGGAGTTTTCAAGCCACATGGGGCGGTGCCCTGACGAAATTTCTAAATACAAATAGGACTATATATTAACCAGGGACCCTTAGAATGTCTATGTACAATTTCAGCTTAATGGGTTAAGTACGTTTTACGTGATTGAGTAACACACACACCCACACACACACACACACATGCATACACGCCATTAGATATATATATAGTGTTACCATTTTGGATAGACACTACAAAATAGTGATTTAATAATAGAATGTTTACTAATTTCTGAAACGTTCTTTCACAGTAAACATCGAAATCATTCGTAATACTGTGAGAATCAGTTCAAATCCTCCACATTACATCATTCAACGACATCAAGTCGTTTAGTCGTGGTTATTGTTCCGAATCATCACTAACTTGGTCCTGGACCGGATGTAAGCTTCAGATTGTTTCAAAGAGAAATTTACCCAGCGTCCCTCTTAATCTGAGTGATTTACTCAGACACTAGTACTTCCTAGAGACGTCGAACCAGAGTAAATACCGGAACTATACACTTTCCTGCTAGATTTGTACGGTGGGGCAAGGCAGGTAATTGTTTTTGTATATGCTGTCACGTTATGATGACAAGCGTGGCATTCTCAAGGTTCATACCCAGGTATTGTAGGCAGCGAAAGTGAAAAAAATGCCGATATAAAAGCTTTTAGAAGCCAGGACTAGGCGCAGTGTTACCGAAGCGTATAGGATGTTGAGAATTGTGAGTAGTTTGCTAGTGATAAAAGTGACGATTGTTCTGGATTTAGTTTTGTTTTGTATTCACTAAAGACAATACATGTAGCTCTAGCTTATTAGAACATTGTATACTCTCAATATTTTGGATAAAATATAACTTTTTTAAAAATATTTTACAATTTTTTTAATATGAGTTTTTGTTATGGCAATTACTACAAGGTAATAGGTGACCGAAAAAGAGCGAACATGGATTTGTTTTTCGTTTTTTACATACATTATTTGAAAATAAATCTAAAGTAGAAATAAAATTCGTTCTTGCACTCGGGGGAGTCCAGACAGACGTTACAACAAAAATAGAGCTAATGTTTCCGAAAGGCGTTTCAACGAAAGTTGTCGTAAATAACAATATATATATTTTTTATTTAATATTGACATCTTTATTTTTGTAATGTATTTTATAAAGAATAATATTTATTGTATTTAATAATAAAATAATGTGGGTAGTGGAAACATTTATTAGATAATTTACTGAATATAATTGTTTTAACAATTCATATCAGATATTTGAAAAAGTATATGTACAAATTTCTTTTCAAAAATTGGATTAAAAATACATAACTTGTTACTATCGTTATACTGAATTATTTGTATTGAGATATATCAGAATTTAAGTAAAATATATTTATTAACTGATCAAAACTATTTAATAATATTCTACATGTAAAACAGCTGTTGTACAACATAACCTATAACACAAAATCAGCTGTTTCATGAAATCATATGTTGTAAGGTATGCATTTCATAAATATCGTGACGCAAAAGCAATGATTTAATCCCATGTTTTGTTCATGTTTGAAGTTATCACTTCAAAAACTGATTTCAAATGTTTCAAACCATATGTACTGGTTATAATACATAGTTATAGCATCTGAAACAAAATCTCTCTTTAGAAACACAATCCTTATGAAATAATTGTTAGATAGTATAGTACACCATACTATATTATACTTAAGTAGGCCTTCTACACCAGGTGTATTAAAGTATAGGTTAGAACATTCTCTTAGGGGGACTTCTGGCTATGAAAAAATAATTAAGTTTGCTAACGTCAACCAAACAAGCGTAAACTAAGCACATAATAATGTTGAAACAGTTGGGTACACACTCAGTGACAAAACCATTTTGATTTAGATTTGTTATTTTTTTGTTGCTATCATGAATTTTTTTAATATTAGAAATAATAAGAAGGTACACGATTAGGTTAGGAAATGAATTATTGTAGCGCAAGCTAACTGGTTGCTGAAACATTTTTTTATTAGAAAATATTTTGAATACTTATCCTAATTGGATACTATGTTGCGAGATTGTTAAATAGGAATTTATTAATTAAATGCTATTTAAAACAGTGCTTTTCTTCAAAACCAAACATTTAGCTTATACTTTTCCATGACTATTTGTACATTAAGGAGGGTATTAATTTCAAATTAGCAACATTTTTGGGTATTATGTAAGGGCTAAAGGCATATTGAGTATTAACTCCATTCATAATATATTTAAAATCTCTTCTTCTTTTTACGAATATAGTTTTAAGGAAAATAAGCAAAAATTAAACAAAATTAAAGTTTGACCAGTTTTAGTGAGCTATTATTATAATACGAAATGAAAATAGCTTATTATTAGTGTTCCATGTATTTACTTTAAAATCGCCAACGTCGAAGCCCAAAACATATAACTGCATTTTAAGTAGTTAATCATTTATCCTCGTAAACACAACTTTTTATTAAAATTTATAACGGAACAGAGTTGTTCTCGAAAGGTTAAATACGGCTTCGACATTTTCCCCAAGAAATATGTCGCTTTTGAACAGAATTCTTTATAAATAACATTTTATTGTTACATCTTTTTAAACGATAAACGTTATTTACTTGGCTTGGATTTATCTGCGTTGTAGACTAATCTTTTTGTTTTATGATTTTTAATTTTATTTAACTTTCAGATATGGTATTCATTCTATGTTTGAATTTCGTAAGAAAATATAGAAGTATTTTACCATCAGTCGTTATTGAAAACATATTACTATTACTATTGTCAAATCGTATTATTATTATTGTGTGGTTTCATCACCGTAGAAAATTAAAATGCTTAATTTTTTCTAGAACAAAATTAAATATTATTTCATGTTTTATATTTATTTATGACATTATAATGTTATAAGTAGTATTAGAGTTTCATAGTATAAAAATTGTTGTATTATGATAATTATAATATTTCATAATATGAATTTATCTAAATAAACATAAAGCATATGTTTGAAATCTAACTGATTCTAAACATACACTACCACTCCTAGAATACATGGAAAATTAGTTTAGGAGTGTAGAATTCAATAATTTTCATTTTACATAATTGTCAACAAAACAAATACAATTTTTTAAGATGTTAGATTTATTCATTTTTGTTAATATTTTTTTAATTTAAATATACACTTTTTTAATACCCTTTTTATGTACACAAATGCATATAACACTTGATAAGTGATTTTATAAATAACATTTCAAAATGTGCGAGTTCTTTTTAATATAATCATAAAAATATTTTCGATTCTATTTGATACCAAAAACTATAGACTACATGAAGCATTAGTTATTTTTTAAATTATTGGAATATAATAACTACGTATATCCTTCATAACTTTATTAGGTTTGCTGTCGTGGATCTTATTTAAGGCTTAATATATCCAAGATACTTCATCACTCAGCAGGATTTGAGCATGAGCGACTTCATTGTTAGAGGGAGATAGTGGCCGAATTTTTTTTAACCGATGGCCACCGCACTTTCCGCTTGTAACTCCGAAAAAGTTCGGTGAAATGTATAGTTTTGTAAGTTTAATTCTAAATGATCTAATAACCAAAATTCTTTTTCTTCAGAACGTTAAACTAAAACGAACTGCCAATTTGTTTTAATAGGAAAATATTTAGCAATATATAAAAATGTATTTAATATTAAAATTGTTGACAATAATAGGGTTAAAATGTCCCAAGCTTTTAGAAGATAAATATTCTAATACCACTTAGTTTTGAATAAAGGATCAAAGTTTCATCTTTGTAGTGTTCTCATCATTTTTATAATCACTCTCTGTCTATGATCTTCTCTTCTTCATGCATGTCGCGATGTTTGTCTTGTAATTATTTAGCTATTGGAAAATAAAGCTTGCATATTTATGTCAAGGGGGTATTGCAATATTACACTCTATTTTCTATCACTCCGGTCTAACGTTAAGGTCTTTTTAGTTTTCAAAGTTTTATAAATGTACTAGCTGTACCATGTAACGCTTTGCTGTGGATTCACATTGTGGTTGCATGGACGAGTAAACGAGTAATGAGGAACAAACAAAGCACAAGTTTTCCAATACTTCAGATGCTAAAGCTATGCAATTTTTATTGAAATTTGTTCAGAACCAATTTGATAAAAAAATGTTTTCCCACTTCCTTCTGGCGCATCCAAGAGAACGTTCCCCCAACTCGGTTGTTTATCATTTGCATTATACGATAGTTATCGATTAAATAATAAATATCTTCATGTTTACGCGTTAATTTAGTGATGCTTGATCGGAGATCACCGGCGTTGTAACTCTGCTCACGGTGCACATTCACTTCAAATGAAACTGTCTGTGTTGCCATTCTCGAATAACCACTTCTTACGCTTTGCGAACGGTGCAGCTCGATCTCGACATCATCTGATCCATGATAGCACTTCTGTGTGATAATCTGTATGGTATGCAAGTGGTCAAATTTGTTTTTGTTACTAATATATCTGGGGACACGTAATGTTTCACATGTGACTGTGGTTGTCATTAGCTTGTACGGAATGTGATCCAATAGCTTGCAGCAGATACCACGGTTGGTCGTACACAGCTGAGAGTTACAAATCCTGTGTTAATGACGCGAAAATTAGACAAAAACAATCTATGAATAGGGTACTATGTCGTGTCAAAATTTGAGCTCAATCGCTGTATAAGATTTTTAGCTTTTGAAGCGTACACAAACCAGCATAACACTTTTATATATAAAACGTTTGCAATTTTTGTCATTTTGAGTAACAATGATAACCTCATTTATTCATAAGAAGTGAAGGGAAGTGTTCATCAACGTGTAAGAATAGACTTTGAGGTATGTTTCTAGAATGCATAAAACACGGCAAACGAAATTTACTAACAACCTTAATTTTAATATAAGATCACTAATAAATTTCTGATTACACAGCACACTTTGATGTTTTAAATAGATTTTTGAAAATAAATTTTAAAATATGTTTCTCATTTAATAGGCCTACGTTTGCTAATATATGACTAAAACGTGTTTCAAATATTTTTCAAAGCGACGCTATAATTTTAAAATAAATGTTTTCAAACGATTTTTTCTGAGTTCTGCAGGTTTTATATTTCTATTTTGTTGTATAAATTTTATCATTATAAAAAGTGATTGTTTATTAAATGTGCTACAATATGTTTGATCATATAAAGTAGTAAATTATATTTCATAGCTCTTAAGTTGTAACTATTAACTAGGCTTCAGTTGTTTCAATAAAAACCGAAATAAATTAGTATTTGACTCATTTTCATAGGCTCTATGGAATTTCAATTTAAAGGTAGATTCAAGAAAAGCAATGTTGCAATGGTAACGTTTAATATCTATTCTTTCAATGAAAGCATTTTTTAGTTTAAATAAATATCTATATAAAACCGTATTTATTAGTTCAGTTTTATCATCCTGTCCGGGTGGAATTTTGCAATCGTTTAAACTAAATTCTCTATGAGCTAAAGACCTGAATTTTAAACATAGGTCACAATTAGATGACAATCCAATATTCACTCGGTTTCTTGTTTCTACATTCGTTTCAACAATAGTTGTTTAAACAAATCAAATTTGGGTGATGGGCTAGATTACGAGTTAAAACAGCTGTTCTACAATATTCACTGGCTTTAAGTTTGTTTAAACGACTTAGATTTGTTTGGGTAGTTCGAGACTTTCACGTGCGTTTATATTCAATTAAATAATTGTAGTACGTTTATTGAAGAATAAACTAATAAATTTATCAACCGATGATAAATATTGACGAATAACAGTTTATCCTAACGATATACAATTATTAAAGTAATATAACTTGTGTTAAAACAACTGTTCTACAATAAAACCTAAAACGTGTATGCTGTTGTATGAAATTATGTTACAAATTCTAATTAAATTTTTAACCCGGGCATAAAACTAAAACACAAAAAATAATAAATTAAATTAACATTTTTTTAATTATACTATGTTTTAAAACTAAGTAAAAAGTATAAAATAATTTTTCTTGGACCTTCTACAATTATGAAGCAGAATTGTTAGTGGTTATAAATATATTTGTAGAACTCTCAGAGAAAAACGTTAGGCGTGGGCCTTTGATGCTGGTTAATTTGAAGGAGGAGTAAATGAACTCAATTATAATGAATTGAAAATGGGTTTCACTGTAGCTTAATTCATATACTCCTCATTAACCATCATGAATAGCCTGCATTGTTATGACAAATTATTTTATACTTTTCAGTCCGTTTTATAAACGTGACATAATATAAAAAAATGTATTGAATTTATTATTCTTTGTAATAAATAAATTATAGTTTAAATAATTTTAATTTATCCTAATTATTTTATTTTGGGTGGCATATTTGGATTGATTTTTGATAAAAACCCGGCCGTGCTGAAACATTGGTTGAAAACTCTGACCGTGCCGTCTCTAGACAAATCGATTCTTGGTTTCACAAAACTTAATGGCGATAATCAAACGCCTTGTGTACAGTTGTGACGATTAAGGATCTTGTTTGACCTAACGAAATCGATAGAAATCAACGAGGATATGCGTTATAATCGATTATGAAGCATATAAACCCTAATAAGCATGTATAATCCTCGCTGAAATTGTCAAATTAATATTACAGTTCTGTCTAATTATAAATCACTCATAAATGTTTCACTCTCCATTGATACGATTCTGTAAATATTCTAATTTTAAAGTTTTACATTTCTCATTTGTAAATATATTTAGTATATTATGACTAATAACAGATAATGGGAAGTTTAAAACAATCATTTTTTAGTTTCAAAATATAGCTCATGTTTCGCGGATTTCAGAAAAACGCGAATTTTCTTCGTAAGCTTAATATTACTTACTTTTCAAACAAAATAAACATATAAATGCACTTACTTAAAAATAACAACCCAACAGAATATAAAATATCACTTTCATTACCATAAAAATAAAAAAATACAAAATTATCACAAAACAGAATATAAAAAAACCTGTAGGTAAAGTTACTATGTCTTGCGTACGAATACGGTCAAACAATGTTTGAACTTATAAGATAATGGGTTCTTTTCTGTTTACAGGCAACCCTTTTATTTCTGACAGCCGTAGTGGCCAGTGAAAATACCGCCAAGGCAGTTGTGGAAAAGAATCAAGACAAACGAGCCACCAGCTACACCCAAGTAGTTCACGGAAGCACAGGTCTCGACCCGATACCTGGGAGATCGGGCTATGGGGATTACTATGCAGGACATGGAGCCGTCCAACTGGCTTACATACCGGTAGCTAACTATCACGGATACGGTGACATCAAAACCATCGCCCTTACCAAAGATATCCCCATTTCCGTTCCACATTCTTACCCGGTTGCTGTAGAAAAACGCATCCCGTACCCTGTAAATATAGCCGTAGCGGTTCCGTTTCACAGACCAGTTCCAGTACACGTTGTCAAGCCCTATCCAGTAGCTATAGAGAAACCAGTTCCGTATTCCGTAGGCATACCTGTAAAGGTACCAATAGCCTACGCAGTGCCCAAGCCGTATGCAGTCCCTACTCCGGTGCCAGAGCCTGTTTATGTTAAAAGTGGGAACAGTTACGACAACAATGGCGAGTATAGTGCAGAAGATTCTGGCTACAACAAGGGATACAGCAATGATGGAGGCGACTATTACGGCGGTACAAGGTACAACGGCGAACACTAAAAACGTAAGTATACTTTATGCAATTTTGGTAAAATAAACTTTGAAATAATTGCTTGTTTGATTTGTTATAACATTTCTGGGTATCCAGTATTATTACAGTCAGACCGGGGAGGGCCAGGGAGGTCTCCAAAACGAAAGATCACTTTTCCAGGGAAAGCCTGTCGAACACGTCCATCGAAATTTAGGAAATGTGGGTCGTATGGATCATACGACGGCCAAGTGCAAGCGAGAGAAAATTATTTAAAGTTTTCAAATAGCAGTCCGCCGTTATAGTAACTGCAGTAACTGCCTAACCCTTATCGCTCAGAAACAAAATACGGCCTTATGACTCCCTGTTCCCCTGCCGCACAACACACCATCACTCGAGCACTATGTAAAGACCTCTCATTCAATATTTGTGGATTTTCTAAATACCAAAATTTAAAGTTTTACTTGTTTACAAAACCATCCAGATGAAAATGTGTCTCACCATAAAACCGTCTTATACAAAAGCGAGGTACCCCAAGTTCCATATCTTGAGTGTATAGTTGCGTCCACCTAACCGTGGAATGTTCAATCCAGCTTTCTTGTGTACTATCATTTCTGAAAACATTTTACATATATCTACACATATTTCAAGATTATTTTTTATTTCATATCGAAGCTAATTTATCTTCGAATTTATCTCATATCGACAGTCTGATGCAAGTTAGCGTTTTGATATTCCGTATCATGTTTGTAGGAAAGTATTTATATTAACCTTCTACCTCCCGTTTCGCACAATGCGATCTCTCAAGATCAAGGGCACAGTTAAATGATACCGACTGAAACTTTCAACTCCCATATACACTCTAGGACATTTCCAGCCACCATCCTAACAGTACTTGCAGTCTACTACCCAAAACAAAAATATAATGTTCGAGGTAGGAACCCTGTAGTAATTTATTTTATTTATAATTGTTTCTTATTTTTGAATGGTTTATGCGACGTAATAAACTTCTGATATTAGACTTCTAAAAAGGATACTTTAATAAATGGAAACGTTGAGAATTGCGTCAAAAACTATTCGATGCTCAAATTGTTTAAAATTAGTTGTTTACAAACAGATTTAATATAACTATTGACGTTATTGACGTATAAAATATATAACAATTCAAATTAAAATACATATTTTGTGAACATTGTAAACAGGTGAGTTTTACTTTTTATAGATAGCATCACTATTATTATAATATTCACTACAAAGTTACACTTCAAATTTTCAATTTTAATGAATTTTCATGTAAAAACCTATTCCTTTAAAGATATTTGTTGTAGCAATAAAATTATATTTATTATTCCAGATACCTTAACGAACTACTGCTCTGAACGTGGCCTAAAGAACACAGTGATAATTGTAATATAAAACTTTAACTTATAATTGTGCTATATTAGCAATAAAACTTTAATATTTTTCAATTGTGAGTTATTAATTCCTTTACAGCTGTAATTGCTTGAGCCCCACAAGGGGACAAGCAATTGAATAATACTTGACACATTTTTTAATCGTTTATATTAAAACTGATCTCATTAGACCAATCATCAATTTTATTTGCATAATTCTTACAATCACATATAGATAAATTTTGCTAATTCTCACTCTAGTTTTTCTTCATACTAATCATTGCACCACACTACTCTGGTCGAGAGGCTCAGTCCTCTTCAATCTTCTCACCGTCTACTGATTATAGAGCAGCTGGAAAATATAACTGTAAGAATGAAAACGAGTTATCCTATTTTAGGAGCCAGCTTCTTTATTTCCTCTGGTGTTTTTGAAATAATCCGATCTCGATGAATATATGTACTTTTGATACACGAAGAGGCATTAACCAGGTTCCTTAGTACCTTGTTCCGGAACGTCTTGTAACGGGCTTAAATTGTAAATTTAAGCATTTTAATGAAAAAGTAAATTTTTTTTTTTAAAACATCGATTTAAATCAGAATATCAAGCCATATGTGTATAGTTATTGATTACAATAATTTAAACCAAGAAAGACAAAGCCATTCTTAAGAGGGGCGGGGGCTTTTTGTGTTTCTTAAGAGTAAGAAGGAAACCAGAAAAAGTGAAGAATAGTCAAAATGAAGCTCAAAAGACCATGGAAAATGAACACCAAAAAGAAAAGAAATTAGGAATAAAGTCAATAATGGGAAAATCTCAGAAAATGGATAGTTAAAAAGTTTCAGTAAAATTAAACTTTTTGGACAAAAGCTGCCACCCTAGGAAGAGTCAAGACCAAGCCCGGAACTGATTACTTCACATAATCTGATACATCATACGATAGTGCAAACATTTTGGGATTGAAAAGTTCACAACCGGAGGAGGGTTAAATGAGGCTTGTACAACGAGGGAAAAGTTAGCGTGCCTTGAAAAGTCAACCAGGTAGGACATTCATACCGCTTCGCTTTTTTGGTAATTTTGAAAAAACAAGTGTAAGATAATGAAGATGCAGCGCTAAGTTATCAGTGATGGTAACAAAAAAATAGGACTTTGTGAATATCCAGCCCTTTTGGGTCGGTAGCTCCCTAAAAGCGGCCTTTCCTTAACATTGCTTTGTTTTGCGTTATCCTAAGCAGTGATTTCCATAAACAAAAACAGTGACTAATTTTAAGTTACCAAAAGTAAATTAAACATAGTTAAATAGTCGGTTTAAAAGATTTTAATTAAAATAAGTTTTAAAATGTTTGGCTAAGTTTAAATAAGACTAGACCTTACTAGACCTTAAAAAAAAAATTAGAGAGAGTGAAATATTTGGTTTGAAATAATTCAAATGGTTCAAAATCTAAAATTAAATTCGAGGTAATGTGTGGAAGAGTTAAATGAGACGAACAAAGAGAGGCGAGATGACGAACTAATGGCGATGCAGAAGGAAGTACCCCAGTGAAATCAACAATGGAGATCAGAGAAAATGGCCGCTACACTCTGGAATAAACATCCACAAGTTCGCAGGACATTGACAACAGTGATATATAAAAAATAAAAAGGTTAATGCTTTTTTTCAAAAGGGTAAAAATTAAATTTAACACTTTTGAATAAATTAAAAGATTATGAATTTTCTTTTTTTACACATTCTTTATAAAGTATCATGTTAATAAATATAGTGCATTTGTCTTGTAAAACGATATATAGAATAAAGATAACTATGGAGCTATGTTGAATTAGCAACCCTAATGTCGGATGTAAACAACTCTCAAGAAATAAATTCCAAATTGTGAGTACATAATGTTACCTTGAATAAAAATATTATTTTAAATGGGTATCAAAGTTTATATGTGGTTTAAAAAAATAATAATAATAAATGAATCCTTGTTTGGAAGAAAAAAACATAATGTTGTTAAACAAGATAAAGCTTCAGGATTAACTTAATCTGTTTTTGAAAAAAAAATCAATTTTAGGATTAAACACAAGATATTATAAATGAATTAAGATATAATTAAAAATTATTTTGCTAGGTTTTATTTTGTAAATTGAATAGGACTCATAAATGTTTGTTTACCATGAGGTAATTTAGTTACGAGTCTGACATTTTTGAATGGTGGTAGTATTGTTCAATTTTTTTAAGCAGTAACCATTAAAAATGCAATTGTTATTAAACATTATTTGTTAAAATCAGAGAATTAAGTGATGTATTGGCAAAAGATTAAAAATCAGAAGGTTATATGGTGTAATAATTGATTAATTGTGATTCTTCTACAGGTGGTATTTTATGATTTAATTTGAGTGTTTATTATGTTTCATTTTTGAACTAACCTTAGTTTATAAATATGATTATTTTTATGATTTAATGTTGATTTTAATTCAATGTAATTTCTAGCTTTATTTTTGAATTGTTGTTACGTGCGATTTTAAAGTAATTTTGATTTTTTAAATAGGTTTGTTTTTATAATGTAATTTGAATATGTGTGAATTTTAATTTTTTTAAACATGTTTGTGTTTTGGGGTAAATTTTGTGTTTCCTGGATAAAGTAAGGAGTTAACATATGCTTTTTGCATTATTATTATAAAATAAATTATATGTTTTCCTATAAGATTGAATGAGAGATATATTTTTTCTTTATCTTTAATTTTAAAAATTTGTTTCTGGATCTCGGGGGAGTCCCGACAGAAGTAATAACAAAATAGAGCTAACAATTTCGCAAAAATCGGCTAAAACATGAATGTATACATATTTTATTCAATATTTAGATTTTTGTTTTAGGAGTGTATTTCATAAAGACTAATATTTATCGTAGTTGTTAATAAAAATGTGGGTAAAAATAATAAATAATGTTTACTGATTTGAAATTTGTACAAGCAATTAAACTCAAACTAGTTCTTTAAAAAGAATAACATAGGATTAAAAATGATTTTTCTATCAACAATTGGATTAAAAATACATAACTTAATAATATCTTTATATTAACTTATTTATATTGAGATTTATCAAAATATAAAATAAATTAAAATGGTTATTTAATAACTGATCAAAACTATTTACAAATAATATGCATTTAAACGGCTGTTATACAACATAACCTATAACACAAAACCAGCTGTTACATGACATCATGTTATCATTTATTTCACTTTGAGGTGATTCATAGCGAAACCTGGCAGATATATACATGGTATAAGGTATGAGTTTCAGGAATAGCGAGTCGCTAAAGCAATGATTTAAACTTATATTTTGTTCACCTCGTGTAAATAAGTTATCATTTCAAAAAGCAAGGGAAACGCTTACTTCAACAGTTATTGACGCAAAGATGCATCCGTGCTAGCACACCAATACATCAGAGTATGAATTAACAGTGTTTTCAATTCACGAAGTACCTTCAAGAAGCAAATGAACAGCTAATGGGCCTTGGATATTGTCTGAACTATTGACAAACATTGAAGACCAAAACCTCAACGTCAGGAATGCCTGGTCAGAGTCGTAATACATAATTAATATGTTGTGTAGGCCTATGAAAGTGAAAAACCTAGCACGGAAGATAGGCTCGTACATCGTGAGTGGTTATTTTACTATCTAGTACGAGGCTGTATGTGTTCTAGCAGGAGAATATACAGTTGCAAGTGGATGGGAGTGCAAGACTTTGCCAGCAGAAAAGGCAGGGGTAACGCAGAATAGTGATGTCATGAAAACGAAAGAGAGAGACTCCACAATCAATATGTTAAAATAAAGATGGAATATGTTTTTTGACGGTCGAAGGACGCAGTGACCTGTCCACTACAAAATGCATTGCTGAACCATTAGAAAGTTTGAAGGCGTTTTCTTCCACCGTAGGCCTACACTAGTGCTCCCTGGGAACAGACGTTTCAGGACCTAGCTTTCTTTTACCGCTTGAAACCATAATTGACTCTCCCTACTTGCGTTAATGGTGTTTAAAGTGTGAAGCATGTCCCAGCCTAGGATGTTCATAAAAGGCTTCGAAAAATTCATAGAGAGAGAGGGGGGAGGTGAGAAGTACAGAGAGACTATTTTTAATTCTTTCAGGGATTAACATTCAATTAGCTTACTTCTAAAAAAATAACCGTCATCGATTTGTAAGCAAGCTTTGCATGAATTGTTGGCATGATATTTTATTCTGATTAGAATTAAAACACTTTTAAAGTAGTTAATTTATATTAGGGGCATTATATACCGACGACGATAAAACAATACTCTTGTACATATCTACATTTTTCCTTAAAAATTATTTTTCTGCAGGAAAATACTTTGTGTAAAAATTTTACATCTAACACTTCAGCATTTTCGTTTGTTTTTCGAGCTTACGTTAACTTTATTTTAGTGTTTGGTGTCTCATTTTGATTTATGTTTTTTAAAATAATGCCACACTTTGAACTTCCGAGAAACGCTATTCAGTTTTAATTTTTAAACTTAAATTTAAAATATACCCTTATAAATGATTTTGTCAAAGAAATTTTTTCACTACTATTGTAAAATTTTGTGTCATTTATATTATAATTTTAATTTTAAAAATAAATTGTAACCTCCGGCTGGATTGTCTTAGTTTTGATACAAAGAAGTATCTCGAACTATAGGCTTGTAATAGGTCCAATAAACTTGGGTTTTGACTGTTTATGTAAAATGTAATTTGCTTTATGTTGATGTTGTTAGTGAATATGTAGTTATTTAGCCAAACGTAAGCACCGATTTGTGATTAAAGTAAAATAAAACAAAGCTCTGGGGATGAGGGTTGTGTTTCTATTAAGGAGAAGAGTCAGGGTTTTTCTAAATGTGAAAATATGTAACGGAATTTTTATGCATAGTCCAGTATTTGTGATTTAATCTTCTTTGTGATTTCCAAGTTCATCTTTGGTTTAAATATGTTGATAGGTAATTGTTATGATTTAACGCCAATTATCATTTTACAGTTTATATTCTGCCACATATAATATTGGTGAATGTGTGCGTGTGCGTGTGTGTGTGTGTGCGCCTGTGTCTGTATGTGTTCGTGTGTGTGTGTGTGTTTGTGTGTGTGTGTGCACGCGTATATGCTCGTGTCAGAATATCCGCATACGAGTGTAATGTACTGAAATATATAGGCTGTGTTTATGTATGTTATTACACAATATTATCTATTAATATTTATTTCATAAAATTATATTTAAAATTAGCCGAGTCTAGTTTTAGCCTAGTCTAGTCTAGAGTCTAGCCGACTAATATTTAAGTAACAATTTGCACAAAGTAATTGGAAATATGTTTTTTAATGTTAGCTCTTTATTTTATTATTATTCGTTTTTACTAAATTTAATATTTCTTAATATAATTGCTAATAAAATAAATAAAACTGTATACTAAATATAAAATAAATTTATTATTCAATGAAGTACTTAATAATAAATAAAATATGTTTTTCCCAATTGTAAAACATAAGTTAAAATCATTACTCTTTGAGCTCTTATATATAAATTCGGGTTTCGTTTCTCGGTTCATTGCACACTTGATGTAACAGCATTAACTATTACCACTGGCCAATGCCGATGTGATAACGACGATAACAGTCAAATCTTTTTGTGTAGTAGGAATTTAATCTACTGTGTAAATTTTCTAGGTTAGTTTGCGAAATTGTATAGCGCAGTACATTTACTAATTGGGTATAGGTTTGTTTTTTGAGTAAAATGTATTGTTTTATTTGTGTTGTATTGTGTTTGAACATATATTAAACGAAATTAAAATAATGTCTAATCGATATAATGACGTAAGTAGAAAATAATAGCTAAATAAATAATATTTCTAAGTTTTATAAAGGGTCTAGGCTATATTAAATGATAATTTCTCGGCTTCGTTTCACATTCATTTTAATTTATTTTTCTTTATATTTCCAATTATAGTATATATTAAATTAACGCAAGAAATAACCACAAGTAGAATTTGAAAACATAATTTTAATAAGTATTTTTTAGTTCAAGTACCTAGTACGATAACAATGTAATTTGTACGGTGTTTTTCTCTACCTACAACTACTTACAAAGAATTTATAGACGTAGATAATTTATTGTAGTTTATAAATGATACTAAAATAAATTTAATGAGAAAAATACGTTCTTCTAATATTTCTACGACATGATTCAGTTTATATATTTGTCGTAGAAGTAACACAGCGTGGAAATTTATAAAATGGTTATATAAGTAGAAGAATTATTAAAATAATAATATATGATAATATTTATTACTAGAACGGAAATAAGTTTCAAAATTTTGAATTTAAAACTTACATAATACAAGGTAAAATAATTTTAAAAACATTTAAGAACTCTTTATAATAGGTTCTAAATTCTTATTTTAAACTATAACATAAATATTGCATTATAATCAAAACAGGAAAAACAATAATAGTACAAAAAAGAGGTGAAACAATATTTCAATAAAGAGGTCAAATCCTCTTTTAGAAAATTATTAGAAGTTGAAAGAAGGTTTTTCACAATAAACATTTTGGGACTCAAAAAAAAGTAACAGTGTATAAAATGTAAATTTACAAGAGAAATTACGGTTTTAAATTAAACAAGAAACAAACTGACCAAAATTTATATATAACTGTATAAAGAAACTGTGTCGTAATGTTTATTTTTAAATAAATAAAACCTTTAACCCACAAATAACTTTTATTTTAAACCTTATGTACATTTCAATTGCCCAGCAATCATCTTCAGAGGTGTTTAAAAAAGTTAGTCAGTTGTATTTTTTAAATACCTCTGAAGAAGATTACTTGGTGGTAATTGAAATGTACATAACGTTTAAAATAAAAGTTACTTGTGTTTTAAAGTTTTTATTTATTTAAAAATAAAATTTATATATTTGAGGTTAATTAAATTGAAATAACTATTAGGAAAAAATTAAGAATATCACAGTAAGTTATAAATTTTTGAAGTCAAAAATCCCAAATAGGTGTATTAAGTTTCAAAATAATTTATGATCACACTTCAAATAAGTAATAAATCTAACCAAATTTATATATTTTAGATAAATTAAAATAAAAATGCTATAAATGTTTACGAAACTAAACTTATGACCATAAATTTAATACACAAACGCATATAAAAAACAATAACCTTACAGTTTATAAAAGTGAACATTATTTTATAATACATTCAGCGAATGAAGTTAATCCACCGCCTACTACATTCGGTTTTTTATGTTCACTAACTACATATATTACTTACAAATACATTCTGAACACTAATAAAATTATTTGAAACATCGCAAACTATAAATTTCTTTTCGATTTTGAAAAAAATGAACTTTACAAACCAACACATATAAAATTGATTATGCCCCTATAAAAGAGGACACTTTTACTAAACCTCATTAAATAGATATATACCTCCTTCACAATTTAGCACTTTTGTAGCCAGTTGTGATAGATTTGGTTGTGAAATTATAAAATCTTCTTTATGGGTAACGTTGAATAGAGGAAACGAATAAATTGCTTTTTATGTCAATTTAATATTTTCTAACTCAACCTACCCTAATAATTTGTTTTTTGTAATTAAATTTCCATATAAATATTATTTTCATCATTCTAAAAATTAAATATTATTACCTCTTAAAATAAAAAAACAATAACCTCAATTTTTGTTTTTGTTAACTCTGAGGCTTCTTATTTTCAACCGAAATGGATATATGAAGAAAAAGATATACACATTGTTTTAGTTAGGTCTATTCAGTTATTTATTATTCATAATGTGTTTATATTTTCTGTATTCTTTTCCTTTCTGTCATTAATTTATGTTGTACATTTTGAATTATTTTTGTTTCTGAAGTAGTGTTTGAGTTTTTTTTTAAAATGTTTCTTTAAAAATTTTGTTTAAAGCTGCTTAAGTTTTAAACATTAATAAAAATTAAATTAATATTTTAAAACTGCGTTGTAGTATTGAACTAATAAACTATTAATGTACAGCAAAATAACTGTCAACTTCTCATAACAAGGTTTATTATATTAATATATTTACAAATATAAATTATATATATATATATATAATGAATAAAAATATGTTAAAAAGAAGAATAGTTTTAATTTATGTATTATTCATATTTAATATTTATATTTTATTTTATATACGTATTTATTACGCTTGTATTTGAAATATTTTTAGTCATTACTTATATTGCAAGAAAACGTATCATATATATATATATATATATATATATATATATATATATATATATATATATTCATTTATTTATTTATTTACAGCCAGAAGAGGCGTTTAAAATATTTGGCATTAATCAGGTACAATAATTCTCTGGAACCTGTAACAAAAGTAATTTAAAATAGTAATTTTTTTGTTATCAGCATGTTTATATTTCATATGTTTATTACATGTAAATAATCTTAATATAACGTATAATAGTCTTTCATTATAATAAGTGTTTGTTCCATGAACACAAACTGATGTTTTTTTCTATTGAATAAAAACAACAAAGATTGCACCGGCTTCAATTTCGTTTGTTTGTATAAATTACTTTAAAATACTTACCAAACATTACATTTTTTTTAATGTTGGAAACATTGTGGGTAAAGTTTAAAAAAAAAACAAGCTACACTGACTAACAAACTATAAACTGTATAAATTCAATATTACCTAATAAAACAGAATACAGTGTTACAATAAATTACAGTATTTATTGCAAAATACAGATATAAACTATTTATTTTGGTAAAAATAAGATTTACCTACGCAAATGTATTAGCCTTCTCACGTTTCAACTTACTTATGTTGTTGCAAGGCCAAGTTAATGGAGGTCACTCGTTAAATTCGGCAATAGTTTAGTTTACGTAAGAATGTTTACGTCAAACTTTATGTTTCTCTTATCCCCAAATCTAATATTTTTTTTAAAGTGATGGTTCAAGTCCCTACTAAACCTGAAGACTATAGTTTTGTGTTCTGAAAACTGAATTATGTATTATTTGTCATATTTTGACACTGATCATAAGACTTTGGTATCAAAGACGTTAACATAATGACGTTAGACAATAATGCTGTACCTGTCCTCATAAGGTCTTTTGAAGCTTCGCTTCTATTACGCAAAACGGGTAGTGGGTGAACGCCTTCCCTCATTCAGAATATGGGTAGATCTGCTCAAAGTAAGCGCGCCAATGCCTAAGCAGCCTCATAATTTCCCCTATTGCCAATATCACATAACCATCTACCTTAGTCCAACCAAATTTAATTGATCCTTTCTCATCCTTTTCCTTATAAGGGATGTAACTAGTAAACACCCGTTTATGACTCCGGTAGAGAGTTTAACTTAGGTACGCGATCATGGACTTGGATAAGCAAGTGCAATATGTACGTAAGTATTGCCAGTATATCCCCTTCCTTGTTCTATTATATACCAATATATCATATATTTTACACTACTATTTCCTTGAAAATATCTCCCCTAGTGTTACAATACAGAAATACCTAATCGTTATTTACTCCATGTAAAGTTTTTCATTAGAGAATCTTCAGTTCAACGGTTGTCGTTATCTGTAATCAGTGATTATTTCAGGAGATGGGGCATCTTCTTTACTACTCTTTACGAGGTTTTGAAAAGCAAATTATTTTAATTTGGTTTTTACTTTTCTTAGTTGCACTGATTTAATGACTACAATGGGTTTTCGATCACATGAAGCTTTTTCTTAGTTTAGCGAATTTTAATAGAGATTAAGATTTTTAAAATTTTACGACAGATCTTACAAAGTTATGAAAGAAAATAAATAAAATTAATACTCGCCAAACAGTTATTCTGACAATACTTAAATGTTATTTACCTCAGTGTTGTCCGTCTCTGCTATTAGAGACGTACTCAGTCAAACTTCCTCCACCACCGTAAATCCCATCACTGTACTCGGTCGGCGTTACATACGATGGATAAGGAACGGGTGTGGAAAGCCATTTAGGACTACGGAGGGTGTATTTTACTAGACGTGGGACCTGTTGCAGAGCTTTATAAGGGAGAGGTTTCTCCAAAACTGTAATATACGGCTTAGCCAAATGAATTTCGTATGGTCTTTCGACAGCTGGGTACTGAGTTGATTTAACTACAGGAACCTGATGTGGTTGGTACGCTGATACGGGATGTGGTTTTGTAATGGTTTCGGTATGTGAGCTATGCTTTTCGTACTCTGGAGTGACCTGATGCTTTGGGGAGTAGTACGAGATTGACGATGGTCCGTCACTGTGGTCATAGTAAAGTCCGTGATCATGGATCACACGAAAGTAGCTGAGGGCTCCGCCTTGAACTGCTCGCTTGGATTGGTTCTCTGCCCCTTCACAAGAGATCATCGATATCAGGCATAATGTCCATAACTATAATACATAAAAATTTTACACTGAAGTATAAAATTAATATTGGACATTTAAAAATAGAAATGGACTTAAAAAACATGCACTTAAACCAACATGCAAATGTTACTGAAGGAAATACCTATTCGAATATGTTTGATTTTCCTTAGATATAACTGACACGCGATATAACATTAGGTTGAACTGGTTAAAAAGGTAAAATATATATATATTTATATAAATAGTTATTATCTGGAGTACATCCGTTCATTCTGCAGTATATAAAATCGTAGTCAACTCGCTCTTCAACTGTTGTTGGGTTCACCTCATCAATGCTAGACGAGATTCTAGCGAAACGTCGGAACTGCGATTTTTATGCAAATGGACGGATGTACTCCAGATAGTAACTATTCATCATATTTTTCCATCCGTGAAGAAATAAGCATATATATATACTTACTTGCTTACTTACTAGCCAACGCCCACTCTTGGCTGTTAGGCCATTTGGTGGCGCGGTGACCAGTAGAAGCGAGAAATCTCTTCTTCCTTCGTGTCGTTCAGGGGTCTATGGTCCAGAGCTGTACATGACTGGAGGTGCTCAGCTGTCATGTCCTCCCCGCTGTCACAAAGGGTGCACCTTAGAGACGAGAAGACGTGTATTTTGTTTAGGTGTGCAGCTAGGTAGTCGTGTCCAGTTTTGAGTCTAAAAAGTGCAACCCCGTCCCGTCGGGGTAACATGTTGTTAATTGGCCCGTTTTCGACAAGAGTAGCCCAACGTTTATTAAGAGATGCTTCCCTTAAGTAGGCTTGAGTGCTCCTCTTTATTGCAGCATTTATTTGTATTTTTATGGAGGGGAGCGAAGTTGCTACGCTCGGCTGTGGGAGCGTTGTTCATTTTTTTTTGCCAATGAGTCGGCTAATTCATTACCTCTTACATCCACGTGGCTGGGGATCCATTGTAATTCAATTTTCCATCCCCTATTCATTAGTTTTGACAAATTTTGACGACAGGCTACAGTGGATCTGCAATCGATCTTCTTGTTATTTGTTACGGCCATTATTGCAGCCATTGAGTCTACAAGAAAGACTGCTTGTGCCGGTATCTTTATTTTCTTCATTTCGTTTGATGCGGCTAGTATGGCGTCAAAGTTACTTTGGTTGTTGCCAACTGCTAGCGATCCTTCGAAAAGATTACAGTAATAACCAGCTCCAGTCTGTCCTTTGTCTGGGAGGTACGATCCATCGGTATATACATGTAGCCACTGTGTCTCTGGATAGACTGTGTTAATGGTTCTGAGGGCTGCAGCCTTTAGTTCTAGTGGGTTACAATCTTTCTTTGGGATATTGTGGTCAAGAAGATTTAGCATTCCCTTGGGCAGTGAATTGAACACTTCATGTGTCCTGATATCTGTTGTATGATTGCCAATGTTAATGTTGTATTTCTTAATCAACTCTTTATATGTGGTTATCGGAGTCTTTTGTGTTTTTAGCCTCGTTGTGGCTTCTTTAAAGTTTGCCCATCGGTGACTGTACGTCCTTTTGTTTCTCTCCCAAAACCCGAGGCTGAGTTTGTCTCTTCTAAACTGCATTGGCTCTGTTTCCAACTGTGCCTCCATTGCTGCTATCGGGG
>JBAIZL010000005.1:246265822-246268322 GCA_036971475.1 Prosapia bicincta | reverse complement strand
TCAGACTATGCTTTCAGGGTCAAAGTATGCTAATGTATGGAATAGCCTTTTCTAGCGTAGAAATGAACAAAACTATCTTTATATCACACCTCGAGAAAATATTCTGACTACTTACATTAATGATATATCCCACTGGAATAACGATATCTCTAATTAAATATCGAAGCTTTAATAACTTCGTAAGTAATTAAACATTGTAAGTCAAACATTACAAAACAACTTTATCCTTATGACCAAATAATCTAAACAATACCTATTTCTAACGGTAATCCCAAATATATACTCCTCACAGGATCCCATATAACGTGCAACTGGTCATACATTGTGTGTAATGTATTTATTAGAAATCTCAAACTGTTCTAATGAAATCAATAGAATAATGGTAGATGTGTTGCCTAATAGATAAATTATTTTACTGCTGCCCTGAAGGTTTTAGGTTCGATTCGTGGTAATGCCAAAGAATTTTTATGTAGTGTTTTTTCATCTTCAAAATCAACTCAATCTGCCAAAATAGGTAGGAAGCATTAACGTAATCAAAACATTTATAATTGTAACATTTCATCCCTAAATTATTATATTTAAAGAGGTTTTTAATAAGCTAAGTAGTCAAGCTATTAGAACACTTGAATATCAAGTACTTTAGTATTCAAGTGCTCTAAACGCTTGACTACTCAGCTTATTAAAAAAAATCAATAAAATCATTATAAAAGTTAAGAAAATCATGATTCTTGATTCGATCCCCGAGGACACCAGACACTGTATGTACTTACTGCCCTTCAGATTGTTACGTAGAGTACTTCCCTACGTAGGGTACCAAGTTACTTCCCTTTACCGTATGGTCCAAGTAAGAAAGATCCTACCTTGCCACCGAAATCATACTAATATCTGAAAGGAGTCATTGATGAAAATAAACAAAAAGAATATGATTTTAAACATTATCTTTGTGCCAAACCGTGGGCCACAAAAGTGTTTGGTGCAGGGTCCGAGAAGTATATTTACTGAGACTGTGAAATTAAAATTACTTCCCATTTCCATTTCAGCCAACGCCCGTCCTTGGTCTCTCAGCAATCCGACGCCGTGCCTCCCAGTATAATGTAGCGAGTCCTTCCCTGGACTCCTCGTGAAAGATATCCTTCAGGCCGTCACAAGTGGTAAAATGCTCTGCCTTCCCTTCGTTTGTCGGAGCAGAGTGGGCAGATTGGTGTGTCTACCACTTTCATGCAATGCAGGTGTCTCTGCAGGTAGTCATGTCCAGTGGTCATCCTAAACAAAGCCACTGCTACGCCTCTCGGAAGATCCAGTGGTATGCTTGATTGGATGATCTTTTCCCATTGCTTTCCTGTAGCAGCTTGTTTCCTGTCCCGTTTCACGGAGTCGCTGATAGTGCTGTTTATACTCCGACAGACACTGCGATATGAGAGGGGGAGGATCGGCTGCGCCATGGAGCAGCCATGCTTGGCCAAACTATCTGCTTTTTCGTTTCCTATGATGTCACAGTACCCCGGCACCCATTGTATGGCGATCTGAGTTGTTTGTTTGTAACATGCGGAGTGTTTTCTGGCAGTTGTTTATTTCCTTCCCTTCTTGTGGCTTTGGGTAGGTGATCGCCTGAATCTCTACATATATAACCGTGCCACAAAACTACTTCCGGGGGGGGGACATTTTTAAAATTACATGCGAAATGGTCCATTTTGAGGCTGTTACATGCCTTCAACTGATTGATACACTGATCCGATTTTTTATAACTTTATTGAATAACTATTTCTTAAGTTTGAAAAACTATTGGGTGGTCGCAGAGAATTGCCCGGCGGGCCGCCAGTTAGACAACCCTGGTCTAGATAGACGATTAGGTATAAATATACCTTCATTTTGTTTAATCTTTCCTGCATGAGCTACAATTATATAATATGTTAACGTCAATCTGTTTTCCAAATATCAGAATAAAGTGTTGGTTCCTATTTCATTGGCAGATTTAGAAATTTTTTGAAATCTGTAGAATGCAACTTTGAAAAAATATTTATATACTGAAAGTTGATTTCCTTTGGTTTTATTTATTTCTTCACTTCATGAAATCTATTTAAATTAATGATGATAACTATATATTTATTAATCACTTAAACAATGGTTTATGACAATCCGAACTTTGAATTTAGTAAATTTGTTAAAACTTACTGAGACAGAACGTTTTCGATCGCTATGTGCCGATCTTCATCAGTGTCTTCTGCTTGGAGATGTTGGGTCAAGCGGTGACGGTTTTAAAGGTAGGTTTTCGATAGTATCAAAGAGTATGTGTGTATATATTTATGTTGACAATTTCTTATATGATTACAGAGGCCTGACAAAGGACCTTAAGGAGATTTCAAAAGATCCTGGCGCTGGATAGCTGTAGGTTTCCCAACGGTTATGATATTAAAACAATAAAATTTGTCTTTTTTATAAAACGTTTGTTTTATTAATCCTTATAATACAAAAATAATATACAAAATATTTAACATTGGTA
>JBAIZL010000005.1:246238322-246260822 GCA_036971475.1 Prosapia bicincta | reverse complement strand
CAGCTATGATAATGGAGTAGCACCACTGACGATGTTAAACCATCGAAACGCGATGAACAATATGTGTTTATAACTGTGACTCTACATGATCACTAACCCTATAAGATAATACATTTACGATTACGTAAATGTAATAAAATAATTTGTATGAATTTGTGCTTCGTTCTAAGATGATAAAATCTAAAACCCTTGGGAAAATAAACGAAAAAATACTAAAAGTATATTAATATTAAAGTAAATTTAAAATACTGTTATTTTGGTATGAGATAATTGTTGTGTTTGTTTTACAATTTATTAGTAAAAATGATTTGTTAATTGTTATTATTATCGATAGGGGTGAAACGTTTTTGAACATCTTAAAGCCTGAAATTAATTAAGGTAGACAGATTTATGGAACGGAAAACAAGGTATCCAATTGAAAACTTGTAACTGAATACAGGGTTTAAAAAAATTAAAAAATATAAAAAAATTAAATCTATTTAGACTACGATGGTTATATATGTGATATACAAATAAACATAAATTTCCAATTTTTGTAAAGTGGAAACTTTACTTGTAAAGGTCTTATTATAAAGAATGTAATTGTTATCAGGATGATTAGATGATCACTTTTTGTATATAAATAAGTGCGATTTTCCTATTACGTTTTTTAGACATTTTATCATGAATATTGCATAATTTGAGCAGAAAAGAAGATATAAATAATTTGTAAAAATGGAAAGCAAAAAAATATATATTTTAAACATCTGACAAGTTTAAAAATTATTTGAAGTGAACGAAATTATCATCTTTATATATATATATATATATATATATATATATATATATATATATATATATATATATATATATACAATACAATATATATAATAATATATATATATATATATATATATATATATATATATATATATATATATATATATATATATATACACATTATATCGAAATATAATTTTAAACATTTCACAAGTATTTATATTAATTTATTGGGAAAATTTCAATAAACATTACTGCTGCCTATTAAATTGTAATAGTTGAAATATAAAATGTGTTTAGAATGTGCCTAACTGATTATAAATAATAAAACTGTTTGTAGAGACCCATGGCTTTTCGTTTTTTATATAAACTTTAAAAAACTTGTTAAAATTTTTATCGTCATTATTATTTGTTAGAATCCTAATGAAATCAAATTTCTATAATAATACTATGTTGAATTTTTTTTATTAAATATACCATTTTTGCGCTACATTTCTACATACATTGAATCGCACTCATACGTAGCAAAAATTTTGATACTAATTCGAATATGTGGATAATTTATAATTGTGACCTAATAAGACAGGATTCAGTAGCCTAGTAAGAAAGTTGTGGTTGAAAACATTTGTGTAATAAATTACAGAAACAAAACTAAAAACTGAAGAAATATTTTACTCCAATTATATATTACTTCATTTTACAAATATATTCAGTTATTACTAACTATATATTAGTTTATAAACTTAATTGTTCATTATTAATTAACTTTATAAAAATATTTATCAAAAGGTGTTTAGAAATTATATTTTAAAATAAAATATTCCACGTTTATTTAGTTATAACGATAAAATACTCTGGGATATAAGAACACAAAATTATTCACGATACAGTCACAGATTTCACTTAACCTAAGCACAGATGCACACACACTACCTTGCAAATCATGGTACAGATCCTGATGAAGTGGTATTGATAGTCCAAAACCGTGGCTATATATATACTTAGAGAGGGGAAGATCATAGGGCTGTGTAGCATTCACGTTTCTGACGTCATCATGGCCTTAACGACGGCCGCGTGCTATTGGTCCCGCTTTAGGGAGAGGGGATGGTGTCTTTGTTTTGTAATTTTCACATTACATTAATTACTTTTACTTTTGTCAGAGGATTTCTAAAGGAAGCCGGTGGTGTAATCGTTGCCAGCATGCGAGTAAAGATTCTTGTTTGGACACCGAGTAGCCAGTGGAGTTGCTTGTAGAGATGTAGGTCATTGTGAGACGCGAGAACTGTTGCCGTGGAACGTGCTCGGAAACGGAACAAAATCCTATCATCAAAATAAACCTACGATATTATTAACAAACGTATGAACGGACAGAGTTTTAAAATGCCCACTTCTGTCTTGAACCGGTTAAGTACTTTAACAGCAATCTTGAATGTGATGTAGTAATATAGATACTTATAAAACACACGCACGCGGGCGCGAACGCACGCATATATGCCTATAGTTAAGTAGGGGGTTTTACAAGTCAAGCTTTATTTGTTTTTTATATATTACAAAGTTAACTTTAAAAAGCGTTATTAATTTATAAATGTTTGTACTTTGATTTTTTAATGTATCCCGTCAGTAAATTTTAAAAAAATCATTCTAAGAGTAAGAATTCTTTAAGATTTTCTATATCGTTTAAATTTTTATTGTAAGTGTTTTTCTCAATTCAAATCTAAAAATCCAATGTTTTCAGATTGGGTAGTAGCTAAAACGACATTTAGAAATTTATAACAAACATTCTTTACTAAACGTGCCAATAACAACGTTTATAATAAATGTTTCAAATATATTTTTAATAGTACAATAGGTTGTTAATTTGCAGCGGCATTTTATTTAGCCACATATTATGATACGAAATCTCTCAAGGATCAAGTGGGGAAACAACACTACGTAATCTAGAGTACTATCAAATCTTATACTACGAATGCATTACAATAAAGCTAAAAACGTATTCGGTTCCGACGGATTTGGTTATACAAATTGAGTTTTCTGACGAGAGCTAACCGGTTGATAGGTAAATTGACCTTTATTTGTTAAATTTTATTTGCATTATCCCATACAAAATATCGTAATAACATTGTAATGTTTATTTATACTGCTCTTTATCATTAAAAAAAACCTTGAATTTTCTACAAAGGGTTTTGTGTATATTAAAATGATTTAAATGTCCTTTTTTATGTTTGGTGTGTTGACCGTGTTATTATTTATTCTTAAGCTCTTTCTATATACTATTTTTTTCCATTCCCGATACTCACAATTACCAGCAATTGACTGATTATACTTTTGTTTGTATAACGCACAATTACCAGCACATTTTAATTCTTGGTCACTAATACTATGAGCTAATACTAATACTTACCCTATAAAAGTGCCATTAATTGCTATTGTTATATTTCGTTGTCATTAAATGTAAACATCCTTTATTAAGAAATAGTAGCTTGTGACTTTGCTTCTCGCTTTAAAACATTTTCTTCGTTAATAGAATTAAAAAGAATTTCTAATTCATTTTTTTTTCTTGGAATATATTTTTTTCTGAACCCATAGAAGATTGAAACCTTGAACTTTAATCAAAGCGTTACATTTATGTTAACGTGTAGATTTATTTTAAAGAAAAAATAATCTACCATTTGTATATTTTTGTTTGTATTTTTTATTAAGATTTATGATCGTAGCAATGTATATATGATTCTAAATTAGGAACCAAAATTTAACTTTTAATTTTTACTATAACTACCATGAACTAACTATCGTTTAACTCAATTTTTATTATTTCTACTGCCCAGGTGAAGAATATCAGTTACTTTAAGCAGAAAAAGAGAATTAATTTGTCGCTGCTTGGTAGTAGAACGAAGGATAGGTGAAATATTTATGATAAAACTGTCTATTGAGAATTAATGGAGGCTCCAAACGTAAATTAAGACCGGATTGAATTATAGCTAGCTCAAAATTCGCCTGATTATTGCAGTTGGTCAAAGCCAATGTTTTTGACATATATAAATGTTTTTGTTATATCTGTAAATGTTATTGTATTTAATCGATGTTAGATTTAAATAATAACATATTACAATGAAAATAAACCAAATATATAAAATTAAGGTATCATAAATATTCTAAACAAAAAAGGGAAATACTGAATTATAGTTATAATAACCTAAAATAATTATTTTATTTTTTATGTGATCAAATGAATTATAACTTTACATCTATACAAGGAACCTAATATCTATGTTCGTTTTTATGAAATTAATTTTTCTGTTTAACGTGACCTTGAACTAACTGGCCTTTTTTTCTATACAAAATTTAAAGAAACTTTTCGAGAGACGTATGGTGGAAGACGATCATATAGTGTTCGATTTTTTGGTCAAATAAAATAATACCTATTTCAAAACTAACAATTGTATGGGGCGAGTTACCTTGTTTAATTAACGATCAGTATTTACATGCACGAAGAACAATTCATTCATTTATTTAATGCTATGAAAGTGCGCTTGTAATTAGTTACGCAATATATCTTCACACGAGTGTTTCGGAAGTGTGTAAACAAGGTAGTAAATAATTTAATTGGTCAGATCCCTATTCGTCAGTCTGTCAACTGGACTTTGTTTTAACGGCCGATAAAGCTGGATCTACCTTTTTTCGCGGAATTCAGCTTTCTATTGAAAATAATTGGATAGCCGCTTTATTTCAAGGTATTTTTATGTTGAAAAGCGATTGAATATCTGGAAAGTAAAAAGCACGTTTAGTAAGCTGTAAAAATAGTATGGCTGAAAAAAAGTTTTTAACATTTAATACGCTAAATAACAACTTGTTTATATTATATATTATTAAATTTGTTTCTATTATCATACATTCTCCTGATATGTCTCATGTAAAAATTTTCAATTGTTAATAAAATTGGTCAATATTCATCCAATAAAATTCAAATACATTTGTTAAACCTTAGTGTATGACATTTTATGTTAATATAGTTTTTTCAAATGTTTATTCAATACAGCAGAGTACCCTACCTTCGTACGGGCTTGAAGAATATTTGTATTTATTTAATTTGTATTTGTATTTGGGTTGAATTTAATTTACTGAAGCTAAGCCCTAATAAATATATAAAACTATAGTTTATAAAGCTACCGTTAAGGGAATTTCCAAGACCAGTGGTGCGGTGCCCTGACGGAATTCCTAAATACAAGTAGGACTATGTGTTAACCAGGGACGCTAAGAATGTTCATGTAAAATTTCAGTTCAATTGATAAAGTAATTTTTAAGCGATTGAGGAACACACAGACACACATACACACACACGCGCCATTGATTTGTACATAATAGTATATATGAACTTATATACATTATTAAGTTAGTAATAATTTATTATTATAGTATATAATATATATATATATATATATATATATATATATATATATATATATATATGAGCTTTTCCCCTTATCTGATTGTAACCTCCATTGTACAACCTTAAACTGCTGCTATGGTTACCACACAATATAATAAATAGTGCTCTAGATTATAAAAATAATTTTTTTTGTATCTCCAGTACTAATTTACTTAATTTATTTTTGTATGTAACTTGTTTTTAAGATTTATTTTAATGCTCCGTTTTTAGTAATGTACTTTACATATACTTCAATATTTGCATAAAATCATCTAAATGTTTCTATTATATTTGAACTGACGATCTTCAAATTAAACAACATATTTAGTGGTATCTATTTGAGTAATAAATTGTATTGTAGTTTTAAGGCGATGTACTAAAAACTACAATTTTTTTTAAAGTATTTTTTTCAAGGATAAGAAAACACCAATCACCTGGGATAGGTTTGTAAATAAGGTAGAGAGAAATAAATACTCTTGGTAGAGGTGATAGAGAATAGCATGGCGTTAAGTGCGCAGGGTAGGGTGCCTGGAGCAGTCGTGGTTTCAGTTAGGGCTATTAGGAGGCTTTTACGTTTACGCGTTACACCCCTCGTAAGGAAAAGGGTAAGTAAGGGTTGATGAAAATGGGTAGGACTAATGGGCATAATGACCCTCATGAATAGGGAAAAACTATGACATCGCTTACCTTAAGTCCTGCTTTCGATTAGGGCGAGAAGCGTTTTCTACCCCACTTACCAGACATCAATCTCAAAGACCACCTCTTTTTTATCACTTAATAAGCAATCATGGAAACGGCATAGTTGTAGCAAATTCCAAGTTGCAATATCTTCTCTTGGGGCAGTTGGATCAGGCTATAGTACTTTGGAAATGTTCACCTAAATTATTATTATTTTTTATTAAATAATAGTATTAAAAAATAGTATGAAAACTCCATTGGTAAGCAAATTTATTTGAAAAGTTAAATTATCATAAATTTTTACCGTATTCATTATTTTAACGTATCCAATCAGTTTTAAATGTTTTCCTGCCTTTCTAAGTACCCATTGCCAATCCAATTTTTTAATATCGCTAAAGCGTATATCTTGGGAAACTGTAAGCCAATGCATTGTTTGGAAAATAATCAGTACGGGGAACAAAAAACTTAGCAATTTATATTCCAAAATATTTACACACGATCTTAACTCTTGTATATATTTTTTTAAATAATAAGATGCAAAGAAAACTTCTATATTTTCTTATGAATATACAGACAGCTAACACATTCGTAAATAAAATTGTGAATTCTGTTATGTGAGAATAGGTCTACATAAGTTAGTTTTAGTTGGTAATGTAGCCCTACTTACTTACTTATATTAATTTTTTGAAATATTAAAATTGATTCTTTCGAAAAATAACCAGTATCTAGTAGATGAAACATTTCTAAGGACAAATGCTAAGTAGGGTCTATTTTATTTGCCCTATTTTAAGCCCCCGAATTACTGATATTATTTATATTTATACATATATATATATATATATATATATGTGTGTGTGTGTGTGTGTGTGTGTGTGTGTGTGTGTGTGTGTGTGTGTGTGTGTGTGTGTGTGTGTGTGTGTGTGTGTGTGTGTGTGTGTGTGTGTGTGTGTGTGTGTGTGTGTGTGTGTGTGTGTGTGTGTGTGTGTGTGTTGTGTGTGTGTGTGTGTAGTGTGTGAGTGTGTGTGTGTGTGTGTGTGTGGGTGTGTGTGTGTGTTTAAATTTAAGGCGAAATTTTTCATTGACCTTTTTTTCAACCTTAATTTTTATACAAAAGTAGGTGTTTTATACAAACCAAATGGATGTTTATGAAAAAAATTTAGAAAGCCATTGAGACAACTAGTGCGCTAAGCAATTAAATAATTTTTCAGGCGTAACCGTGCACTTATCTCGGGACAATTAACTGAAGAAGGGCCAAGAGGAGAATAAAATAGAAAAGGCTAAGTATAGAGATCTGGAAAACAAGAAGGTTCATATTCAATCATATTTTTAAAAACTATTTTTAAAAAAATAATAAATTCATGTTTGTTTATATATGAAATGGGCATTTTTGTACATTAAAAATTTTGTTAATATTTGGTAGCTTATTATTTTAGCTAGGTGGTCGATAGTTAATAAAAAAATATTTCGTTTACAATTATTGTTAAAAAATTTTATTTGTGATATGTTCGCATTTAGTTGCAATATTCAATTATTTTGGCATCATATTCTTGCTCAACAACCTCAAATACATATTCCATTATTGCCAAAAGGGTTGCCATTTAAAACCTATTTTTGTTAGGTTAGTATGAATTTTAGCATAATTTTGTACATTAAAAAATGTGTTTATTTTTTACTATTATTTCAGCTGTGTGCTCGTTAGTTACTCAAAAAGTCTTTTTTTTAAACTATTGTGAAGATCAATTAAAATTTCAAAATTCAATTATTTTTACATTATACGCCTACTATATCTTTTATTCAGTGACCCCAAAAACTTATCTATACAAATTTTCATCAGAATTTAACAAAACTTTTTTCCGAACTTCCAATATAAATAACTGCAAATGGTTCGGTTCCAGTGAGGTACACAGCGCACAATCACAGAAGTGTTGGCTATCCTCTAGGAAGGCACGCCGACAACGAGAAACATAGAATTACCGGAGTTAACGAAATTTAAACCTCATCAAACACAATTCCTGAAAAAATTTCAAAATACCCGGAATGCTTGAACTAAACTAATTTATTGCTGTAGTGAAATTAGGAACACAACCGTTTCACTCTAACGACGCAACGTGTCGAAATATCTTCTTTCTTTTTAGGTTTTCATTGACATAACATAGACTCGTTTGATAAATATCAATTTTGACCTTCGTAGTGTTTAATATGTATATCACTTGTCTTTTTATTTCCAAGAGAAACATTTCTGATATAAATCGATTCTCTTTAAATAATGTCAAATTGTAAGAGCGAGAAACGTAACGGTTAATGTTAACAGCTGTTTCCGTCTGCACAAGGATTAGATGTTGTTTTTTATTGGAAGGAAAAGGATTTATTTTCTAATGCAATTTCCTGTATAAACCATGCATGTTAAAGTTTTATTACGAGGGATTTCATAAAAAGCTGGTTTTTATTGCACAAGTTGTTGCTTTGTTAATTGTACATAAAAAAGATTAAATACATGTCTAAGTAAACTATATCCTCTCTTTTCCTGTTGCGTATATATATATATATATATATATATATATATATATATATATATATATATATATACATATTTATAAATATATTTTATATAAACATAAAATGTGTTTTCTTGTTTAATAATTTAAAACAACATAGGTTATTCAAACACAAGAATATTATTTATTTATATTCAAAGCTTTTCGTTGGTAAACAGTACCAAGATCATCAGGAACAAAAAATACAATCACATTGTATTATTCGTTCCTGATGATGTTGGTACTGTTTACCAACGAAAAGCTTTGAATATAAATAAATAATATTCTTGTATTTGAATAACCTATATTGTTTTTAATATATATATATATATATATATATATATATATATATATATATATATATATATATATAGTCATCTATTGTAAGGACTGGTTCCTAAGTAATTCTATATTCATGAATTAGGTTTATTTATTATGGCCTATTTATTAAAATTAAAATTAGAATACATTATAAATAATACTATATTATGGAATTTAGAGATTTTAAGCTACTTAACATTCTCCATTGAATTAGTTTCTTATAGGGTACTATTATCTGAAATAAATTAATATCGAAAGAAATTGAACTATTAAAATATTTTTTTAGGTTATGTTACGTTCTTATTGACTTACGTCATTTTAACCTTACTTCTCCCTATAAAAACGTTACACTTCGGTTCCGTGCCAGACATATTTCGAATATAATGGTTACCGAACCTAAAAATATTCAATCTAAACAACACATTTTCAAAGTAGAAGTGCTTTTATAAAAACGTGGTAAAGACCATTATAAAAAGGTTTTGTCTCGAGTGTTTAAGTGTTTTTAAGGTTTACCTTAAAACCGTGAAACGGTCGTATCCTTTTAGTCATAAACTCGTCAGATCCACTAATGCCAGTAGTTACTCAATAAGATAACAATTTTTTAATTATATTAAACCTCCTTGCTTAATCAAGCAGGAAGCATGTAGCAACCCCACTCCCCGCATGAAACTGGACACCGTAAAATGCGCAGAATAACAAGTTATACACAGTAACGCCAGTAAGGTTATAGCAACGCCTAAGAATATAAAAAGTAAATGCAGGAAACATTTAGTGCAAGAATGTTTTGCAAGAACAAACGTGACTACACTGCAGTGCAAGAATAATATCTGTTAGGAGGAATTATTTCAATACTGCAGCATATATTGTGTATTTTCTTTTGCAGTTTGTAAATTACGTTAACATTTGATAATAATTGAGAAATTATTGATAATAATTGATACAATAATTGATAGTACCGAACAAATTAGATACTTTACATTTTTCAATAAGTACCTCAAAATTAGGAAAAAGTCAATTTATAAGTCGAAAACTGTAAATAGAGGTTAAAATATAGAAATATACGCACGTAACCTAAATGCAAAAACACATAATAACTTAATATAATTAACATTTCTTTCTAAATAAAACGTATTGTATACTACATTTAATTATTAAAAAAGAGTAGAGAATTTACAATATAAGAATAAAATATGCGTTTAAAATAAAATTGACATTAAAAAAATGAGTTTGTTAAACGATAACGTTCAATGTAGCAAATCGGTTAGTAAACTTTGCGAAATTTAACTTTCATTTTTCATTTTAACCGAACACGTTTAAGATATTACCAATATAGTTATAGAAGTCAAAGTTATATAGTTATTTCAATCTAAACAAAACACACACGAACAGGATTGTAAATATTAATATAATTAAGTCAATGCAGTACAAGCAATGCTACACTCACATCAATGGAGGTTAACTCTTTCTATTAGGGAACGATTGGTCTAGTTAGCAAAGTTAAGGAGCTTTTAACTCCCTCATACTATAGAACATAGGTCTGCCTCATACTATACCTGTCTCAGTAGCATTTAAAGTAACAGGGGAAAGGAGAGAGAGACTTAGCAATATATATCCTGTTCTGAAAACATCGTGTGTTTGTTTCAATATTAACACAAAGCCTTCGAAAGTAAATAAATACAAATTTAATAACCCTGGACGGATTAAATCAAAAGTGAACATTAAAACAATATAAATCCAAGGTTAACATAATCAAATAAGGCGTCTGAAACCACACAAGTGATTATAAACCTTTTAACCCAAATAGCAGGTGAATCAAGAGTTGATAACCGAAGACAGATAATTATACTCTGAGTATAATCTACTCCTTATTCTTAAGATATATTAACATTTCTACACTGTTACAATGCAAAAAAACGTTATTTAATAAGAAAATATTCGGTTTTAACGATCTTATAAGAATTTTTCAGTATAAAAACTGTGAAATTATGGCTTAATATTAAATTAATAAACTTTAAGCTCTTGAAAAGATTTTTCGGATAGAAAATCGAAAAGTAGAATGTATTAACATGAATTCGTCTGTGATCTGTCTTTAACCTTAAACACGTTAAATATTAATTATCAATCATTAAATAATGTTTTTCAACATTGAATTGTAAAATTTATACTGCTACAATATGAATGTATTATTTCACACCTGTTGCATATAATTAAGAAAATTTATTTTTACAAATATAACCAATAATTTGGTTTTTAAAACTTAAAAGAAAGAATGCTTTTTCCTACTATATAAAAAGCAGGCACAGTATAATATTTTCTATTTTATTATTATGAGAAAAATATTCTTTAAGAAGATCAAATTTCGATGGAGTCAAGATGGCCTTTTCCCACTTAGGTGGCATAACATAAGAATAGTGTGAACATAGCAACTTGCAACACAGATAAGGAATGTAGTGAAAATCGAAGCGCGCACTAGATAACTATTAAATACAATTAATTGCAAAAGACGCGCCGTCTCACATTATACCAGTTTCAGACATCGCGTGCAAATATCCAGTCTAGGAGCTACAGTTGTACGTGGGCCATCAGTTAAACAGCTGCATAAATCTACACTTCCTCAGATCAGTGCCGATCTGTATTCATAGCCCCCAGAAACAAAAAGAGTGATTGGGTTTAATACCGGTAAATTCTAAAGCATCTTTACTTCACTCTGCCTTCGTTTTTCCCTTTAAAAGCTTTATCATGGAAACGTTGGCGTCAGGAGGCAGTTGCCTTAATTTGTTTTCTCTGTTATTTGTCATCGAATATCTGCAAGCTTATTACACTACTCGATTGTACCCTGAACAGTGACCTGTTGTATTTCTTCTTGTGATCTGCAGGTTTCTATTGTCATACATTGTTGTGAGTGTCTGTGTGTGTGTGTGTGTGTGTTTGTGAATGGATATGTGGATCTGTGTGGGTATGTGTTTTCGAGAGTGGGTGTGTGAATGAAGTGTGTGTGCTCGTGGATGGTTGTGTGGATCTGTGTGTGTGTGTGTTCGCGCGTGTTTGTGTGTGTATAAGAGTGTGTGTGTGTGTGTGTGTGTGTGTGTGTGTGTGTGTGTGTGTGTGTGTGTGTGTGTGTGTGTGTGTGTGTGTGTGTGTGTGAGTGTGTGTGTGTGTGTGTGTGTGTGTGTGTGTGTGTGTGTGTGTGTGTGTGTGTGTGTGTGTGTGTGTTTATGAATGGATATGTGGATCTGTGTGGGTGTGTGTTTTCGAGAGTGGGTGTGTGAATGAAGTGTGTGTGCTCGTGGATGGTTGTGTGGATCTGTGGGTGTGTGTGTTCGCGCGTGTTTGTGTGTGTATAAGAGTGTGTGTGTGTGTGTGTGTGTGGGTGTGTGTGGGTGGTTGGTTGTGTGTGTGTATATATGTGTGTGTGTATTTGCTTATGAATTAAAAACATATTATAATAATATTTATTGTAGCTGAAGAAATAACACCTGAACCACTCAAGATTAAAGTGCATGACTACAGAGAGATAGACTACATATATGTTAAGGCAGAAAAGTAAATAGTCGAATGTATAGAATACAATTACGCAATATTAAAATATAGACACAAAGTAACACGTTATTATAGGTATAATTTTGAATAAAGAGAAAAATTCTTCTTATACTAACTGATTGCTGAATTGAAAAAGTAGTCTACTGTTTCCTCAGTCTTCCTACAAGAATTTGTTTATAAACTTAAGATTTGATTATAAACAACTGATAGCTATATTGTAAACTAGTATATTATAGTATTGTGTTTATTGAGAAGCATTGGATTTGAACAGTTTTGAGTTTAGGCTATATTTTTTAAAATTCTAATCACTATTCATGGTTTTTGACATTCGTAATTGCTCATTTTCTCATTCCAAATGTATTTTTCAAATGAAATACCTAAAGAAGTAGAAATCACAGTTGGTCCAGCCTTTATCAAGTATTACCCAGGAGAAACAAATGTAAACCAGGTACACAATAAAATGTCAAACGTATATTCATAAAATCCAGTACATGGTAAACACCACCTCGGTGAGCAATAAAAGTGAATGTAAATGCCAATTAGTAAAGATATCATAAACCAATTTACATATAAAAACTCTAAACTTTTTTTTTAGAAAATAAGTTCTTGCCCACAGTGGTTAAGTAAAAGTAAACCCACAGCAGCAGATTAACTTCATTAAATCTGAGGCAGTTGGGAAATATTTAATCTGTAAGAAGTTTTACACCAGCAATATTTGTTTGTAATAAAACCCTTTTAATATTTATGTAGATTAAAAAGGGAACGAAGAAGTAAATTACAATGTGTAAACATACTTACTGTTCATATACAAATGTAATATTTTCAAATCTTGTCTTTTTCAGTTAACCTTTTTTTTTTAATTTTCTTAGGGCCAGAAAAATGTATATATGATTTGTGTATGACGTGTTTCTTGTCACTTATTAATTTATTAAAGCACAAATCTTTTAATAACCAGAATATATATTTATACTGTTATATATATATATATATATATATATATATATTTATTTATTTATTTATATATATATATATATATATATATATATAAATATATATGTACACACATATTAATATACACTCTAATGTTTTGCGATGATTGCATGCTCATAAACAAGAATAAATTTGAACAAAAAAACTTGTATACAGATTTTTACAAATAATTCAATTTTTGAAATGTTAGTCATACTCTAACCCCTTAATTTCAAAATCATGTACTTTCAAAAGGGAAAAAATCATGTAAGTTGAACAATGTTTAAAAATAATGGAAATAAATGACTGATAACAAAATTAATTTTATATACTTTACATTTTACATGCTTTAGTTATTGTGTCTTTTAGAAGATTTTTCACAAAAAATACAAAAAATTCATCTTTATGTTTTTTTTTGAAAAAGACATAATTTATATCTTCACACCAATAAACTAAATAAAACTGACTAAATGGTCGAGTTTTTTCATGTGCAGTAAACTCCGCAAAATACAAGCAGTGACATGTTGCAGCGTGCAGGTTTAGGTGTTATCAAAATGAGACACACACACACATATAGGCTATATAAATATATATAGTCTAAGTATATAGACTATATATATAGTCTAGGTTCGCACCCGGTCGCCCGCGCTTCATTAACATTTAACAAAAAAACAATATTTAAAAGTAAAATAAGCCCAAAAATGGGACCTTGAATTGCAAGGTTTAAACTTTAATTTAGGCACATACTGACTCAAAATATGTAAATTTTACCTGTGTTTTTGAGCCTTGAAGATTTCTATTTTTGGGTTTTTAAAATTTTAAATTGTATATAACTCGAAAACAACAAATTTTAGAGACACATTACAGAAACTTTTTTTTGTTTAGAATGACCCAAAAACCTTAAAAACTTCGTTCAAGGCCAAAAAGTATTTTTTTTTTTAAATGTCCAAACAAATTAGGACCACTATTCGCATAGGCGAACTCCTGAACTCTATTCTCGGGCATCTCACGAAGGTGATTATACAAAAATATCTCATCGGTATATTTTTTCTCAACGAACCCGAGGTTTTCGCCTCGTCTATAACGGCATTTACGAAAAAGTTATATTTATTATTAATATGTAGCTATCAGAAACTGTAGTGCTTTATGTTAACTCACGCTTGGCAGTTTAATGATACTAATACACGTAGTGGCCTAGTTACCAATCTTTTAAAAAAGTTTTAAATTAATTTTGTTGTGGTTTCCGTGGTGTAGCGGTTATCACGTCTGCCTAACACGCAGAAGGTCCCCAGTTCGATCCTGGGCGGAAACATTACTTTTATTTTAAAGTATAATTATAAAATAGAAAGATTAGTCAAACAGATGCTCCCTCGCGCTTTAAAAATTTAATTTCACAAGAGTCATTTATTGAAACCATTCATTGGAAAAATTGTTTCAATCATGAAATTTTGGGTATATCCAATTTTAAGAATTATATATAAATTGCTAATAAGTATAATATAGCTTTAAATTTATATTTTTTGTTATGTTTAATTAAAATGTATTTATTTAATGTCTTTCAAAATAATGTGTAGATGTTCATATTTGAAAAAAATATCTATAAACCAGGTTCAGAATAAACAAATCTAAATGTTACTAGATATAACGGTACGCCTATGATGTTGTTTTATAAATTTGCAGCTGATTTAAACAGTTATTTATTGAAAATCAATGTGAAGGATAACTTGAAAATATAAATCACTATATTCCTATCAAAACACATCTGTCCTTTAAAAAAAAATACGGCTTTTTTTTAAATTTTAATAGAAAATTATATAAACCATTGTAGTAGCTTAAAACCTTGTTCCATAACCATATCCAAAACTTACGTACATTACCAAATGTTGAATAAAGACTTTTATAATTATATCCCGAAATGGATTTATCGTTTGTCATTTAATTTCGTAGACTATTGTCTAACGCAACCTGAAGTACGCGTACCCCCGTGGGTACGTAGAGGCCTGCGGGGTGGTACGTTAAGTTTCAATCGTTAATAAAATACTTTTTATTCACCCACTCATATTCAAATAAATTTTTTAAAACTTTTAGTGGAAGTTAAACTTGTATTACATTTTTTTCAAATTATTGTACATATATATATATATATATATATATATATATATATATATATATATATATGTGTGTGTGTGTGTGTGTGTGTGCGTGTGTATATATATATATATATATATATATGTGTGTGTGTGTGTGTGCGTGCGTGTATATATATATATATGTATATATATGTATGTACAATATACATACATATTTGTACCTGTCTTATCTAATTGTCTCCTGGGTAGCGGGAAGGTAGACTTACACTCAGATTGGAGGTGGACTACTTCAGGTAACCTACTCTACCAACACCATGCTATAATTTCCAAAATATTCCTAGTGCTGGAATTCATTAGTCCTTTCCTACCTTATTCTATCTATTAGTGTGGGCGTGTAGCTGTGTGACCTTGTACACCGGGTTGAGGAAAAGACGTGGTGCGGAGGGTGAAATAGAAGCACTACAAAAATATGCATCGCCTCGGCCATAGTTTTCGGTTGGAGTTCGATCAGATAGCTTATTGTGAAGCATTATTTGTGAGTGCCCTTTTAGTTAATTTTGTGTCAACAACTTTATATCTATCTTTCAATATCGATCAACCCTGTTACATTTTTTTTTCATTGATTAGTACAGCTCAAGTTACGGAAGCCACTGCGCACATATACACGCCAGTACAACTATACCCCACCACAACTACACGCCAGCACAACTATACCCCATCACAACTACACGCCAGCACAACTATACCCCACCACAACTACACGCTAGCACAACTATAACCCTCCACAACTACACGCCAACACAACTATACCCCACCACAACCACACGCCAGCACAACTATACCCCACCACAACTACACGCCAGAACAACTATACACCACCACAACTACACGCCAGCACAACTATACCCCACCACAACTATACGCCAGCACAACTATACCCCACCACAACTACACGCCAGCACAAGTATACTCCTCCACAACTACACGCCAGCACAACTCTAACCCTCCACAACTACACGCCAGCAAAACTATACCCCACGACAATTACATGCCAGCGCAACTACACTCCTGTAGTTATACCTTTTCTATTCCTTTTTCATTCATGGAGTGTAAGAGGAGATAAACCTACTTATGACCTCGATAGAGAATAGGGTTACTTCATATACACGCGACCCCTCACAGGTAAAATTACCGTCCCTTCAATATCCTCTACCAGTGATTTAAATCTATCTAAATCCATAATTCTTTCATATAATTCTAGATGATAATAATCATATTGATTAATCGCCATAAAACTACTATACAAGATCTAATTGGCATACTAGTTCTTAAAGTTAAAATAGAATGTGTTTTGTAAATTGATTTTCTTCGTACTTGTGATCTTTAAGTGACTGATATTTACTCAATCTTTAGATGGATGTGTGTCAACGCATTAGACTACCAAATTTTAATGACAATTTTCAGAATAAATTCAGAGTAGTGGTTCTCTTTCAGTAATGAATTTTTGAAAACATTTAAGCCTACAACTTGACGATTTGGCACGGACTTTTGTCTTTTCTTTTGGACGGTTTCTAAGTTAGTGTGATAGGTTTTTGTCTACTTTCTCCTTTTAGATTTTATATTGCTCCTGGAAGAGGCAATTTGTTCAAGTTGTTACCGTCAACTTTACATTTTCACTGACCAATGCAATAAACGCTGATTCTTTGAGCAGTAAAAGAGAATGTAAAGGCCTTGGGGTAGTGATACTCGAAGACTGATTCATAGCAAAAACTAAAGCTTTAAAAATAATAATTGGTTCTTGCCCACATTCATTACTTTAAAAAACTTAATTTATAAAACCTTATTTATTAAAGCTGAGGTAATTGTGAAGGTCTTAATAAATAAATCAGACCTTCAATTAACCTTGCATATTTATTATGGATAGATTCCGTACGACTAATACACGTTGTAAATAAACAGAAATTCAAACCTTGTTAGTTATTTCCTAGATTAGGTTTAATCATTTGAATTGTAAACATTTTTAGGAGAGTCTGACACTTTTAGCATAGAGAAAACGATTGCCTCATTAGTGTTAAATTTCTTAAAATTTTTCCCATAGAAATGAAAAAACAAAATACGTTTTTACAGGTATGCATAGCCGTTTAGTATAAGTATAAGAACTGATTGTGGAGAAATCGTTCTGGAACCAAAGGTTTTTAATAATTGTAAATAATAAATAGTGCGGATATTGTTTACTAACTATTGCTAATGGGAGTACCAGAAACAATATGTCCACCTTTAATTTTAATTTCTTTACCTTTCGAAATATTGTTTAATTCTGAATTAATAATTATATAGTAGAGTCTTGATAAATCGAGGTAAATGGAACCGAAACTCCCTCTGATTACCGAAAACTCCGATTATACGGAAATACGTTGCTGTGCATTAGAAAAAACATGAGTTCTAATGAACCCTAACACTATAATTAAGAATGTACAAAATACGTTTATAGTACTTTATTGTTTACAGTAGTTGTTTATTGCTTACAGTATTTGTTTATGGTTTACAGTACTTGTTTATTGTTTACAGTACTTGTTTATTGTTTACAGTATTTGTTTATTGTTTACAGTACATTTAAAATAATGTTGCTTGGAATACATTGTTTATCAAGGTGGCTACAATTTTTTTAAAACATTAATGTGTCTTCTGCGTTTGTTTATCAAATCGTTTTCGTGCTACAGTGTCGCGTAGACGTCTTAGCAGAAACACATCTGTTGGCTTGGTGTCTGTTGTTCAATATATCGTAGTGCAGTTTGCAAGGCGGTCGTTCCTTCATCGTGACTAATTTTCCCTTCTTGTACTATCTCTGTCGAATCTTCATCTTTATTCTCGTCATCATTGCATTCATCACGTCATTTTTTGTACTAATTCAATTATAGTAACATCTGTTATCTTAAAATGTTCACATCGGAATTTTAACAGCCTGGAAGTTTCTTGATAAGAAATATCAAATATGTTTTTTTTTGTGGATCATTAATAACAGCTTCATTATGACTCGAGATTTTATTCCAAGAAGTACTTGATGTTTCTTCTTTTATTCTTTCCATGATTCGGCTCCAGTACACAACTCCCTGAACAGTATTTTTTTCAAGAAAGCCTACAATGCTTCTTCCCCTTCAGTCGCTTCCAAGAGAGAGTGTAAAAGCTAAAGCGTGAATTTTTCCATAAACTCAAGAACACACTAATCCATCGGCTGGATTAGACTCATAACATTTGCGGGAAGATATAAAACACGGATATCATCAGAGCACAGTTGATCATTATTGGGGTGCGACGTCTAACGGTGATTTTAGCCTTCCGAGTCAAATTATTTGCTTTTAAAAACGTATCGGTCACGGGCACAAATTCAATAAAAAAAAAAAAAAACACTTTTTGAACAGTTCACTATCCATCCAATCAGCACTTTTGTTCCTACATGAAACCACCAATGCCGACCTTGAAATGTTTTCAAATGACGGCGGCTAAACCGTCTCGAAGCCGAGCTCAAATTTAACCGAAGCTCGTAAAATCGGGACTCAGAATTTCGAGACTCTACTGTAAATATTATACAAAGCCATATTTCCATAGTCGAAAACTTTGATTAAAGGGCATGTTGTAAGTCTTGCTATTATATACGCAGATAATGTTTTAGAATGTAAAACAGAACTATCAGAAAGAACAATAAAAAGTTCTTCCGACTCTGATAGTGTGTTTAGAGATGTGGTTATCCAACCATATTTACCTCAACTATAAATAAAGCATTCAAGAAAAAATTTAGCTTACTAAAAAAGCCGCACTCATGAACCGGAATCAGCTGACGATAGCTTTTTATAACTCCGGTTCCATTATAGACACATGCCCTACTTATTGATCATTCTGACGTTTAAAATTACACATCGAGGTTTCCGTGGTGTAGCGGTTATCACGTCTGCCTAACACGCAGAAGGTCCCCAGTTCGATCCTGGGCGGAAACATAATTTTTGAAGAGTAATTTGAAGTTGAAATTATTTTTAAAAACTATTTAAAGCTTTTAAAATATATCTAAAGTCTTATGTGGGTTTTAGAAGTTGTATCCTATTTTTAACTAAAACCTTACAACTTCAATATTTATTGTGAAATTTAAAAAGTGTGTATTAATCATCAAAAACTACGAAAAGTAGTAAAGCTATTCGATCATCAAAATTCAAAACAATGTCTGTATAAAACCGTGATAAAAGATGCAGCAACTAGAGTAATATGAATTGAATAATTTATCAAGGTATATAAACATGTTTAACTCATGGTTTAATACGACTAATTATAGACGAAATAAACTGAAACACAATTTCGGTTACTAACACCATCCTCAGGTAAGCTAGTATTTATATTAATACTGTTGATGATTAACACTTTGTAACCAAAATGAACACAAAGTGATTAAAACGGTTTAAAGGTCTGATTAAACCAGGGTTTGGGTTAACTAACATCCTGGCAAATTTTGAGTTTGGTAACTTTCGCCCCCTTAAATATATATTTTGTAAATAAACCAACCGAAAATCAATCAAGATTGGACTATAGTTTATGATATTTTTTTGTATATTTTGACTTGAGAAATTATCTGGTGAAGTTTCGCTGAGAACATATATTACAGCATACTATATGTGTTTAGGAAACGCTTATTTACTTTAATAGCCAACACCCGCCCTTGGCTGTTGAGCCATTTGGTGTCGCGCTGACCAGTATAGATGAATTCCCTTAAAAGTGGGCCATCATCGTCTCCGGAATGGTCGAGTGCATTGCATTTCGGCCGTTGATCCGCATCCATCGTATCGTGTCCACAGAGAGGGCATTCCCGTGTTGGCAGCATACCGATGCGATGTAGATGGGCAGCCAGGTGGTCGATGCAAGATAAGAAACAATATGTATAATTTTAGGAAAATACGTCAAGGGAATTTCAAACATAAATTACTCAATGTATTCGTGTGACAAACTGATATGTTTATCGTATTCTTCAAGGGTGTGTCAATTATTTGAACAACGGTCAAGCAATATGATAAGAGGGATATATATATATATATCGGAAATTTTTGTGGATAAATATTGGAAACATTGTCAACATAATCAACAGCATGAAACAAATTTCATTATAATAAAAATAAAAATTAAATACTATACCTCTAAAATTGAAGAAATAAAATAAATCTTTTAAACAAACCTACGTACTTCAAAAAAAGAACCTGAAATATAATTCTTACTTACTAAAAAGTAAAAAATATTTTTCTAATAACGAAAACATAATTTATCATAAGCTTATTACTTCAAAATGTTAAAGTCGGCGCCGCAATTATGTTTGCTATTTGCAAATCCCTCAAATCTGTTGCAAACATTTCCGAAACAATCAATTTGTTGATTACTTGATTTCCCATACATAATTATAGTGACTATAGTGTTTTCTCATGTGACAAAAATTTCATTTATATGCGGGACGTTAATTGGTCTTTGCTCTTGGCAAAGATCATACAATATGTGATTGCATATTTTTCGCTCAGATGTACAGATTGCGGACAATTTAACCTTCTTTGAATGATTTACACAGAATGTAATTACTGTAGATCCTTATAGAAGTAAGAGATAATATCTCCTTAATCCTTTTGTATCATAAATTTATTAAATTTCTTATACTGTATCTATAAAATAAGTGTATGGAAAAAATGATCGAATAACCTGTGTGTGTATATCGTAATTTGTTAATCTACATGCGAAGGAGCTCCAACATCAAGTAAAATCCCTTTATTTGTTACGTTCAGTATGTTAAATATTCGGCGTCGACTTCAAACGTTTGTGGGTAATAAGCGTATGATAAATTATGTTTTCGTTATCAGAAAATTATTTTTTACTTTTTATTAAGTACAAATTTTATTTCGGGGTGTTTTTTAAGAGAGGTTTGTCTTTATTTAAAAAATTTTATTTTACAAATGTTTCTATATGGCTTTATTAAATATATAATTTTTAACCAGAATTCTTTTAAAAGCCATACATGACATAAACACAACTGAAATTCATGTTTTGGGCATTATATTATATCAGAATGCAAGTTTCTAATACGAAAGTATAACGTGTAGTGTTGAATATTGAAATACTTCCTCTGAAACACTTCAGGTGTTAATAAACTAAAAACAGTTTAGTCCATTCAAAATAAAATTTCTCTCTGCCTGGTAACGCAATTGCATTCAGTATTTCCACTTTGCTGGTATTATTTTTCCGTAAGATAGGCTTGATATTTTTGCAGGTTTACTAATGAGCCTGGAGCTGTGAAGATAACAAAAACATATTCTGTTAATGTAAATATCAGTGCCACCTTGTTTCTTGTGTTATTTCTTTTATTGCCGGGTTTTATAAAGTAAATATTTTTGAAATGATAACTAATACGTGCGGTGAACAAAACAAGAGATTAAATCACTTTTTAAACGCGAGTGTTATATATTTTAGCGCAACATAATATTTGTCAACTATTAGCGGGTACAGTTCGCCCACCACGAGAAGCGAGCTGGAAGGAATGCAGAAAATGCGGTGAAAAACCCAGCTGTTAGTGTACTACCCTTTGCAGAATTGTAAAAACATCACCCATCCTACCTGCTCACTGTTAGACCTTGCCGTAACACTGTCAATTAATTCATCTTGAACCTATTTAAATTGTCTACAAGATTATATCACTTACGTTAGTGATAAAAGTTTCAACCAAAGGCTGTATTTTTACTTTTTCACATGACACCGGCACAATATCAACTAAAAAGTCCAGGCAAATGTTCGTGACTGGGTTAGTACTAACTGGCGCGTGCGAGAGACAATGCTTTGGGAGTGGAAGGGATGTTAGGCAGATGGGATTTTCTGAGAATACTTCCCCGCGCCCTTCATACGTCGCCTCGGTTCTCGTGGTGGGCGAACTGTACTATTGGGAACTCTTACTTAATTTTTAACTTTTCTTAGCATAAGTATTTTATTTTGAGCTTAAATATTAAGCTAGGCTTTTAAAATTTGTCAGTATGATTTTATTTCTGTTCTAAAGGCTTGTCGACAAAGGCTCGCTATTAGACATAGTCGAGCGATTTTTGTCTGTAGACAATGTCTATATACTCGAGCAATTGTCTAAAGACGATTGCGACACAAAACTCGTGTCTATTGACAC
>JBAIZL010000005.1:246083322-246233322 GCA_036971475.1 Prosapia bicincta | reverse complement strand
ATGTAGTATATATTATATAATATAGTAACGATATTTGCTTTTGAGTAGATCGCGCCCTAGAATAGCACAGCCACCCCTAAACTCGGCCGCTACGTAACCTAGGACTATAGGGGTAGTTTTGGATGATGCTCAAGGTCATCCCGGCCCTGACCCCAGACCAAGGGGTGGTTTCGACCACGTTTAGAGGGGTAGGGGGTAGTTTTTCGAAAAAAAAAAACAAAATCGGCCGCTACGTAACCCAGGACTGTAGGGGTAGTTTCGGATGACGCAGGAGGTCATTGCCTACCGGATCCCAGCCTAAGGGGTGGTTTTGACCACGTTTAGAGGGGTAGGGGGTAGTTTTTCGAAAAAATTTAACTCCAAGCCACTAACCTAAGCTAGTCAAATTGGATCCAACCTAACCTAACCTAAGTGTAGGGGGTGACCTCGGCTACGTTCAGGACATTCCCCGGCGGATGCTCCGGTGGTAGATTGGGGGTGGGGCGATTTTCGATAAAATATTGGAACATGTGCTTTGTCCGATAGGGTGCGTAACCTAGGACTATAGGGGTAGTTTTGGATGTTGCACAGGCCTGGCGGCGACCCTCACCCAACCCCTAAGGCGGTTTTGACCAAGCCTAGAGGGGCGGTAAATGGAAAAAAATAAATTCCAACCAACTAACCAAAGCTAGGCAAAACGGATCTAACCTAAGTGTTGGGGGACATCCCGGTACGTTTAGGACCTTCCCCGGGGGTTGTCATGGACGAAGGCAGCCCTGAAAGACCTTGATCACTGACTACGTCTAGATGTAGTTATTGGAAAACCCCGCTAGCCGAATTGTATCTAACCTACCCTAGTAGATTGGACGATATCAGCAACAAACAGGACCACCCCTAGGGGATGTTATGGACGAGAGGAGGCTCTGAAAGACCATGAGCATGGAACCGGGGGTGACTACGTCTAGAGGTAGGAAAAAACCTAATCAGGCAAGCCTATGACGTAACAACCTACCCCACGGACAGTCTCAGGATCTGCCCCTGAGGTGGCTACCAACGTGGGTGATATCGCGAGATATAATTGATTAATATATATGAAATATCAAAGCTCGAATTATCCCAGGGCCCACCCAGGTAACGAGGGCCACAGGTTGATTGCTAAACAAAACAGTGGGCTACGATCCCCGACTAGCTAGCTCCCCGCGCTACAGATTATCTAAAAACATACAGAGGTATCTAGTTTGGCCTACCTCTAAAAGTGAAACATTGCGACAAAGCCTTATGTTGGAAGACGCCTGACCGTGTGCCAGACGTGTACAAACAACGATAACGCAATATCAGAAAACCGCAATGATAACCGGTGACCGCTATAGCAAGCCTAAAACACGTACGGCTATGTCGATTTGATTACTGCATCGATATACTATGTAATATCGTCATACCAAAGCATACATATATAATAAGAAGTCAGCTATGTATACACCCTACAGCCAAAAATGTGTTTAAATATAACCGTATTAGGCTATCTGTAAGTACACAGATAGCTACTATGTATATATTCTATAATGTAAATAGGCTTAGATATAAAGGTCTATGGAGAAACACTAACAACGAGGTCTATCAAATAACATGAATAAATATATGCTATAAAACGAACCCAACTATCTATTCAACAGAGTGATTTAGCAATATAAACATATAATTTTGGATAAGGCCAACGATATAAGGATCCGAAAAGGGTAGGTATATGAAATAATATATACAATAAGTATATTCAGCATGACGATTTATTAAACATATAAAAATAATTTTACAGTGCATAGATATAAATTGTTCCTCAATATTACAAATATAATTTAAATATATCGATGATCCGAGATCTGCAATGTGGGCAGCGAATACATCTTGAGAGACAGGTTAAGCAAAAGACATGTCCGCAAGGCGTGGCAACAGCGTTGCGAGGGTTCTCACAACATATAATGCATAAGCCAAACTCTGCCGGTCGTGGCCGAAGGCAAAAAAGTCAATGAGTAACAACTGTATATACATATACAAATCCTATAAGAAACAATATGATTAGTAAATAGGTCCAGATATCCTGAAAGAAAAGCCAATTGAAATAATATGAAAATCCACCTACATTATTGGTACGCTGGACAGTGTAGTCTCCCGCCACCACAATATCCTGTAGGAACCGTCTCGTCATGCCCCAAACGTTATACGCAAAGGTCCGGCTCGTCTTGTAATAAGATTTTGAGGCAGCCGTCCGCAGATCCCTAATAGCCAGCTGGAGCTGCATCAAGGTGTAATCCAGCGTCTGTATGCATGTGCGGGGTGAAGGCGGGTTCCTCGGTGGATGAGAAACCATCAGGAAATCGTGCAGGCGAAACGAAAACGAATCATCACAACTATAGCTGGGTCTATGATCTTCCTCATCGCTGTCCGTATCAATGCCAGGCGGACGGGTAGGTAAATCTCCTGGAGACGAGCCCATAGGTAGTAGTAGAGGCGAATAGGATAGTGAAGAATCTGAAAGCGCTGTGTACGCCTAGAAAAAAGAATCTAAATAAACTACCATTGAATATATTCTATGATCTAGGCTTCAGATAATTTGAACATGACGCTACCTCGTGTCCAAAATATGTATTAAGCGCTGTTGAAAATAGACTACCACTCATTCAATATACTGTGTGATCTAAGGCTTTTGAAAAAGGCCTGACATTAACATATAATATCTCGTATCCAAAATATATATTAAACGCTAATGAAAATAAACTACCACTCACTCAATATTCTCTATGATCTAGGCTTCAGATAATTTGAAAATGACGCTACCTCGTGTCCAAAATATATATTAAACGCTATTGAAAATAGACCACCACTCATTCAATATACTGTGTGATCTAAGCCTTACAAAAATTGAAAAAGACGTGACATTAACATATAATATATCCAAAATAAACTACCACTCATTCAATATAGTGTATGACCTAGGCATTACAAAAAAATGAAGTGTGAAAATATTCTCTCCTATAAATAAACACCTATTGTGTCATCTAGACTTAACTCAATTTGAAAAAAAAGACTAGGTACTTACAATGCGAGTGTTTATAGGTTGTCGTGACGCCATCTCTCGTGAATGTATGATCTACAGATTAACGGATCACAATAGTTGATCAGAGTATAGCTCTCTTCAGGGGTTGATTGCAGAAAGTCTTCAAAACTATATAATTTAAATAACGGGCTTAAACAGATATCGCACCAGTTATCAGAGTCTCCAATAAATTCGAAGCCGTCCACTTCGGCTATAGAGTATGTGTAACCGGCACTTTTGATGTCGAAACTCTCTGCCTGACGGAGCACAAAGTTACTCAAACACTCTCGGCAAATATTATCAGACAGACCAGTGTAGTGAAATTTAATAAAGTTGAAAATTGTCCTCTCTTCGACAAATACAGGCACCTCGTCTGGGTGGTTCATCAACATTAAAAATTCTGAAAAATTTAAATTATTGAAATCTATAGACGAAAAATCAAAATCAGAGCTATCACAAGACTTCATCAATACATAGTCTTTAAAAGATTTCATCAACACTTGCTTTACAGATACAGGTAAGTCCAAACTGTCTATATCATTTCTGTTCTGTACGCATGCGCAGACCTCAATAGCGCATAGATTAAACAAAGACAGAGGCACTGTAAAATTTAAAAAAATAAACATGCTGAAACGTGCTAATGAATAATATTACTCTGTAATGGCCAAATTCACGGTCTGGCCTACATGTTTGATAACAGTTAAAAATTTGCCCAATATAGAGCTCAAATCTTCCACAGTCAACGCCGTAGCGTAACGCTTTGGAAGAAAGACAGCGCGTCTGTCTTCATCATCTACCTGTAAGTCTACAAGTACGGTGGTACCATACTTTGCCTCGACAAAACGCGCATTTACAATTTTAAATGCCTTGCCTATCTTTAGATCGCGTATAGGCACAGAATCTACAGAATTTAAAGCTGAAAACTTTGCCGACACTGATGATGACATTTTTACTACTTACTGGCAAACACACACACACAGATCACTTGAAACACAGACTATGCAAAAGCACTATATCTCCACCTGTATATAATGTTTTATACATAGCTGTGGAAGAGTCCATTTGAGAGGTGAGTGGACGAGTCCAAGCAAGTTGGACTGATCCATAATTACGTCACAACCACACTATATCTCCACCTGTATATAATGTTTTATACATAGCTGTGGAAGAGTCCATTTGAGAGGTGAGTGGACGAGTCCAAGCAAGTTGGACTGATCCATAATTACGTCACAACCACGACTGTTGATTACAACAAAGCGGGCGATGCTGTTTGTAGAGGTAAACACATCGTATCCGATGAGAAGTTTAAATACAAGTTAACACATAATATAAAATGCACGGTCCGACTAGGGCCTAACAAACAGTATCCGATGAGCAGATTGACTATGATTATCACATGAGTAGGTTGATTACAAACTAACACATAATATTCATTGCATAGTCTGGCTAATGGTTATTAAATAGTACCTGGTGCATAGCTAGGCTAATGCGTATCACATAGTATCCGATGAATGGCTTGACTAGGGGTAACACACAGTATTCGATGCACAGCCCGACGAAGGGTTAACATATAATATCCATTGCATGGCTTGGGTAATATATATAGTTAGCCTACAATATGTGTTATGTATGTAAACCCACATATTATGCTAAGCCGGTTACCCATACACAGGGATCTATGGTAATGCAAGAGTAAGCCTAAGTGTAACCCATACCCTGACAACAGATACCTAGCCTCACCATAGCCTACAGGGCCTGACAACATACCTGGCCTGACCATAGGCTACATAGCTAGACAATAGATACCCAACCCTGAATCAAATACATACCCTGACAACCGATACATGGCCTAACAACAGAGCTAGATCAAATGGCTAACGTTTCAACTATACAACACTACGCCAAACTTAGCCGACCAACATACACGAAGTTCAAACGAACGACATTGACACCAAGCTCAAATAGGCTACGGCCAGAACAACGTTTCAGCTAATGGGTTATGGTTAGTGAAGGCACTGGCAAAAGCCTTAGGCCTTAGACAATATATAGATAGCTACCAACGCTTACCAAAATATCTCACATATTGTCTAGGTATGTTGTATCAATTACAGCATACTAACTAAGGTAAAGCTACCTTGGAGGTAGGCCCAAGGTAACGCTACCTTGAGGCCATAGGTAAAGACACCGTCAAGTCAGGTCGTAGGTAAAGCCACCTTGGACTTAGGTTAAAACCATCCTGAAGTCAGGTCTTAGGTAAAGCTACCTTGGAGTGGTAAAACAGCTACCAATCACAATAGTATACATCCTGTATTAAACCATTATGTATGTTACGCAACAAGCTAGTAAGCAAGGACACCTACATTCTCTCTCTGTATTAATCCAATATCTATGTTACCCTACATTAGCCTACAGATTGTGTTTAGCCAATATCCACGTAAACCTATATTAAGTATATATGGGTGTTAACCCACATAGGCATACATATTGTGTTAGGTTGAAATACCTGTAAATCTACACACATTCTGTATTAAACCAATATGCATGATACGGTACATAGGCCTACAAGTCAATAAACAGTGTTATTACGCTTCATTGCAGGTGTAGATCATACACACAGCTCGACAATGCTTGTTTAAATCCTTTACAGTAATATCGTTACGACCGCAATAGCACACTCTGGACATAACCGCAGCAAATGACGTCAAACTCAATGTCGGTCAAGACGGCGTCCGAACAGTCATCTGTATAGGATTAACTTGCCACCTATATTTGCTATCTACAGGACAGTTACATACCAATGCCTATGATCATGTTCTGACGCTAGTCATTTAACAATTTCTCAATGGGTGTGCATTGAACCATCAAGAGTACAGACATCCGCTACGCTAAGAGTCTAATTCAGTGTGTTCCTTCAGGCGACTATGTTTACATGTGCTTGCACTTAATGCAAAGGTCAACACAGGATAAGGTAATTAGTAATAGTCATTTGACAATAAAACTGTATAATTACAATAACATTATGATCTAAACAATGTACAAAACTAAACATTCATTCTTAACTCTAATTACAATTGCTTTATACACAATTAAAAAAGTTTAGACATATCTAGGTAATTAATACATCAACTATAGACACTAGCTTAGACATATCTCATAAATATTCCAATCACATGGCATAATTTAGGCTAAATACAATTCATGTCATAGGTCTAATGCTAAATCTAACAAAAATATAAACTGAATAGGGCAAAACAAAGCAAAGTCATAGATAGTACTCCCAGGCCTCTGTAAAGTCTAAATTTCTAAATCTGTATGTTTTACAATATAATAGGTGCTTCAAATAAATGATTACAAGTATAATATATATATAACATAAAGGTTATTGCAATAATATTGTCTATACTTTGTTCACACAAATATCCCCCGAAGCAGGGGGTCAAATTACTTTACAAAAACATTTGTGTGTGAAAAAATCAACATTCGTCAGCTATTCATATTGTTTACTCATTCGTGGAATTTTGTAGCCACAAGTTGGTTAGTCTGAATATTTATAGAAAACATAGCAAATCATTGTGCATAATTAATACTTATATATAATCTAGTTGAATATTTATACTATATATAGATAATCAATGTGCATAATTAATACATATATAATCTAGCTTCTGCCTAACAGACTGTTTATACATTATGTTTACCTAATCACTAGACAGTAATCAATGTGAATAAATAATACCTATATATAATCTAGCTTTTGTTAGGTTGAATTACAATATGCTTATCTAACCACTTTACAGAATTAATACAAAATTAATCTATTAGCGTTTGTCAAGTTGAATATAGCTACTCGCTCATGCGTGGCTATTCGCTCATGCGTAGACGCTTGTAACCGTAGGGCAGTGTGTTGTATCCGTCGTCCTCGTCCAACTTCCTCTTTGCACCAGTTAACCTGAAGATTTTACTTTCTGACGTGGTGATGACGTCACGATCTTCTGTGCGGCGTATCCTATCGCTGGTGGTTACTATAGGATCGCTACCCTCCAAAACCATCCTTTTCATCGATTCAAAATTGACCGAGGCTGATGTGCCGAGATTGAGAGTCAGGCCCTTGACCTTGCACACGGTCACGTGTTTGTTTTTATTTGTAGACCATACTTTGTAGGCGTAGACCTTAGGACCTCCAGAGACGAATTCGGTGATGTAGGAACCAGGGCCGTATTCCGAGAGCTCGTCATTCATCTGGCCTAAATAATCTCCAGTCACCACTCTTGGCAATCCCTCCCTATGAAGGTATACCACACTGTCTGTATCCTTGTAGATAAGTTGAGGGCCGAGAGCGTCCATATATTCGTAAAGCTTTAGCCGGGCGTGAGCGGTAGTGTAGACGGCCAGCACAACGTTGACGGTGGGCAGTATCTCGCAAACGTCATCCGCAAACTGCCAATTCACAACCAATACGTCTTCGTTTACTTCCTGAATGTGGTTGACGTCAATGGATGGGCTCTGCAGCATTTTGAACAGTTCCTGAGGCTGCCTGATAATCGACGTTTTAGTCTGGTTCTCCCTCTGTCCAAATTTTCCCCAAAACGAGTTCAACATTAGTTTGGCCAGTGAGCGGGATCCTTCGTTTTTGACAATCTTTGATTGGTCCAGACGGACACCCTCGTTGGTGAAATAATCTTCTACATACTTTGCCCTGTCCTCTTCATTTTTGCACCAGCCGGGGTAGCCTGACGCTTCCTGTTTCATCTTTAGAAATTTATTAATAAAATCCTTAAACAGACCGTCGTTCCCTGAAGCCATCTCGTACTGCCACATCTCGTGCATTTCCACAACAACATAGCCCTTCTCTACAGCCTTGCGTATCTCGTCCATGGTCCATGTGCCCGTCAGAGCGCGCTCGTCCACCGTATGGTCGCAATCGCCAGGATTGAGAGTTTCGCCGCATGTCCGACATAGTACAAACATCAGCTTGTTATTCATCTTTAGCGGCAATACGGGGTGGTAGAGCGATGTAGGCGGCAGAATTGTGCACTTGAGCAACCCCTCGGCGCTCATCCCCAGTTTCCTGCATTCGTCATTGCCGACGGCCAACTTTGGGTGTCCAATCGGGTATTTTCCATACTTGCATACCCAAGGGTAGAGGGAACACACGTCGGCGTACTGGATGGTTTCGTCCTCTTTAGCGGCGCAGTAGGTCTTTATATTTCCCGTCCTGCCGCCGAAGAATGCGTGGCGAGGGTTGAGAGGCGCTGCGTTGAGGACGGGGTGGTTGTCGAGGTAATCCATGGACTTGTCGTCCTTCTTCTGCTGCCTAAATACACACTCCCACATCTCGACGACCTGGTAGCCGGCCTGTGAGATTTTAGCGTTCTTGGCCCTTGTCCTTTCGAAGCGTGCGTTGTGTGTGTCCGCCGGATCGTCCTCCAGGGCAGCGTCACGTCCATTGGGGAAGCACTTGGGGCAGCCGTGGAACCAGCATCCTTGGAACTCGTACACAGTGTTTGTCTCTGTGCACAGCCCGTCGACCTTTAGCCCGTCGACCTTCATCTCTCGGCCGTTACCTGCATGACTTATTCGCAGGTTGCCCTCTGTTTCGAGCCACAACAACCATTGCAGAGCGATATACGATTGTTTATCGGCCAGGCGGTAGCCAGCCTTTGGTAGTATGGCTATGGTGTTTGGTTTCAGAAAGTTCCTTCTAAATGCCAGGTTACATGCGCTGGCGATAGTCACCGCCTCCAGAAACGGATCGACATTGCACTCTTGTAGGAAACAGGCCCTGAATTTCAGGCACGCCTGTGCCAGGATCTCCACGTCCGATAGGCAGTACTCGAATATCTCCTTTTGAAAGTCAAAGACGTACTCGTTGCGCACCTGCTCGTCGTACCATCGTGAAAACTCTTCGTGATTCTTGTCAAACATAGAATCGGGGCAGTAGTACTCTTTGGCAGGCATGGGGCCTACATACGCTTGGTTTGCCAGGGTGTTGAACAGGTGCGGAAAATATCCCTTCTTCTTTTCCGGAGGCAGATCGAAAGCTTTGGGCAGTTTTGATAGAGCCATAGGCATGTAGTTGAGAGAGTCAATGAACTTTGTGTTATCAATCTCCATAAGGATGACCTTGGTGCCTCGCATAATCAGTTCGGGTGTAAACTGTGTCTCTTCTATGACGTACTTTAGGATAAACTGGAAGTCAAAGGCCTGGCCGTTGTGAGCGATAACAATCACCTTCTTGTACGCCTTTCGCACTTCCATTAGGTACGCCATGAACCCGTTGATGGGATCCTCTCTGAACACTCTGGTTCTATCCGTGCACTGTAGGCAGGCGCCTCCGTCGTTCATACACATCCAACAGTATTGCTGGGATACACACAGGTTGACTCGATGCACACGAGCGTCGTTAATAACTTCGTCTTGTCGAGTTTCAAGATCAAAAAAGACAAACAGAAAGTTGGTTGATAGCGGGCGACGTGTATCAATTCTCATGTAGCACAGATGGCCTGCAGGCATGTAATCCTTACACACTTTACAATAGTTTTCGCCGCACACGTGAGGAGCTTTTCTTTTTTTCGTTAGAATGTATCTATTACAGTCTGGGCACTTTCTTATAGCCCGGCATACGCTTTTCATGTGCGCCTTAAAGCATGCTCTATTTTGAAATTGTCTATTGCAGTCGCCGCACAGGATGGCTTCGTCTTCAAGCACACATGGCGGGGTCCTCTTGCAAGAGTAGCATTGGGCTGAGCATCTATGGTGCAGGCGATCATCGTATGGAACATGACACAATTCGCAATAGTATTTACAAGCGAACGCACCTGTCAGACTTGTAACAACATTATAGTGGTTGGCGTGATATAACAAGTTTAACTTATGCTTGGGGTTCTGAACGTCGCCTTCAAAGTAGATATCACGACCTTTGCAGCCGTAATTGTAGACGGTGATTTTATAATTGGCGAGTAAATCTTGAAACTGTTGCAGCTCTCGAATGCCTGCACCGCCGTCTCCTATCTGCACCCCTGCGTCAGTCATTAGCTGTTTTGCTCTGTTGGTTTGACGTTTGCATCTGTCCATACACACAAGCTTGTACTCTGGGTCTCTTGACGCATGCGCTATAGCTACAACCAGAGCACGGGGTAAACAGAGGTTGTCTGTGTTTTTAATCGTAACAATTCCTTTCCTACAGTGCGATTCTTCTATGAAGTTATTATACATTCCGGGTCTTACACGACTGCGCCCTCGCCCTACAGGTACTTTGACCTTTGTACAGGTGACTCTGAAGGTGTCGTCGGCTTTAAATGTATTTGCATTGCTCTGGATTATTGAGCCTAGGATGTTAAACAAGGCGTCCACAGTTGTCGCAGAGGCAGCTCTAAATGCAATATATCCAGGGGCGTGGTTTCGGAGATTTAAGCTCTGCATGGTGAAGCCCAATTGCATGTCTTCGGTGGCGTTGTTCTTCATCGTCTCCAGGATTTCCTCTAGTCCTCGTCTCACCCACATCAGCTCGTTTTCCGTGGCTGGTACGGGGTTAAAGTTGAATGTCACTCTAGTACCGTTCAAACGGAATTTCCTTACATATGTCTGTTCCGTTGATACAACACGTACGGCCATTTTACAGATACAAGTCACTATAATAGATCTTAAATTAACACAGGTATATGCTATATATTCAAATTGATTCTATGTGAAATAGTTTTGAGAAAATAACTAGAATAAGATTACTAAGATTGACAATGGTATATGTTGAACAATTTAAAATTAAATCTAGTTGTTTGCTAATACTAACAATTGTTAGATAATTATTAAAATATTGCGATTAATTTGTTTTCATAAATATTCAGATCAACAATGATATTAGATTATACGAGTTATTCGACTCACAAGTCGCAATGAATAGCGATTGCTTTAATATAGGCTACAGATTTCCCACGAGAAAAGTAACAAAAGATAGCTTACCAGAATGTTTCTTCTTCCAAAGCTGTATGGCAAGTATTGTTTTTCGCGATGGGATTTATACTTCATAGACGCCTGCCCCTCCATACCAAATGGAATCTCCCGCCGAGATTAATAGAGATCGGTCCATCTCGAATGGACTCGTCCACCCCTCTCGAATGGACTCTTCCACAGCTATTTGTTTACTTTTTTTACTAGCATGCGTAATAAATCGATACGTTTGTTGACACAATTACAATAGCCTTGTCTCACAACACGGATGTGCGGTTTATAGCGGTCACCAGGTGTCTTTGCGGTTCTATGCGTTATCTCTGCATGGTTGCACATGTAGGTTAGGCTTGTTCACTCAGGCTATAAGGCCTTGTTACACTATTTCGCCTCTAAAAGGTGGGCCATACTCTATATGTTTTTTGATAATCTGTAGCGCGGGTCGCTAGCTAGTCATGGATCATAGCCCACTGTTTTGTTTAGCAATCAACCTGTGGCCCACGTTACCTGGGTTCCCTGGGTGGGCCCTGGGATCATTCGAGCTTTGATATTTCATATATATTAATCAATTATATCTCGCGATATCACCCACGTTGGTAGCCACCTCAGGGGCAGATCCTGAGACTGTCCGTGGGGTAGGTTGTTACGTCATAGGCTTACCTGGTTAGGTTTTTTCCTACCTCTAGACGTAGTCACCCCCCGGTTCCATGCTCATGGTCATTCAGAGCCGCCTTTCATCCATAACATCCCCCAGAGATGGTCCTGTTTGTTGCTGATATCGCCCAATCTACTAGGGGTAGGTTAGATACATTTTGGCCGGCCTAGGTTAGTCGATTATAAACCCCATAGTCTATGATCAACACCATGGGGTGGTCCTAAACGTAGCTAATGTTGCCCTTGTAATTAGGAGTATGTTGGGTTAGATACATTTTGGTCGGCCTAGGTTAGTCGATTATAAACCCCATAGTCTATGATCAACACCATGGGGTGGTCCTAAACGTAGCTGAGATGTCCCCAACACCTAGGTTAGGTTAGATCCGTTTTGCCTAGCTTAGGTTAGCTGGTTGGAATTTATTTTTTTCCATTTACCGCCCCTCTAGGCATGGTCAGAACGACCCTTAGGGGTTGGGTGAGGGTAGGCGTCAGGCCTCTGCATCATCCAAAACTACCCCTATAGTCCTAGGTTACGTAGCGGCCGAGTAAGGTTAAAATAAATTTTTTTTTTCGAAAAACTACCCCCTACCCCTCTGGACGTGGTCAAACCTTCCCCTTGGTCTAGGGTCGCGGCCGGGATGACCTCCTGCATCATCCGAAACTACCCCTATAGTCCTAGGTTACACACCCTATCGGACAAAGCACATGTTCCAAAATTTTATCGATAATCGCCCCACCCCCAATCTACCCCCGGAGCATCCGCCGGGGAAGGTCCTGAACGTAGCTAAGGTCACCCCCTACACTTAGGTTGGGTTAGGTTGGATACAATGTGGCTAGCCTAGGTTAGTGGCTTGGAGTTAAATTTTTTCGAAAAACTACCCCCTACCCCTCTAAACGTGGTCAAAACCACCCCTTAGGCTGGGATCCGGTAGGCAATGACCTCCTGCGTCATCCGAAACTACCCCTACAGTCCTGGGTTACGTAGCGGCCGATTTTGTTTTTTTTTTTCGAAAAACTACCCCCTACCCCTCTAAACGTGGTCGAAACCACCCCTTGGTCTGGGGTCAGGGCCGGGATGACCTTGAGCATCATCCAAAACTACCCCTATAGTCCTAGGTTACGTAGCGGCCGAGTTTAGGGGTGGGCGCGCTATTCTGGGGCACCTTCTACTCTTTTGTAATAATATTACTTATTCTTCTTTTATGAGCATTTTTACAACTTATATCATTCACCAAATCTTCATAGCAGAAGAAAGATAACAGTTGAAGGTAATGTAAGTGGACGGCGAGATAATTTTTATCTTTGTGATTAAACGCTTTTACTTTGTTGTTCAATTGTGAATTGTGTTATCTAATTGAAGGATGTTTTCAGTGTTTCTGTTTAATATTTGTAATAGCTTGCTCATAGGTTAAAATGAGAGCAGGTAAAATGTATTACACACTGAATACATTCGCCGAGAACCATAAAACTAAGATTTAACCTTGTGTAAGATATTTTATTGTTTTTTATAAATTTGTACTTGAAACAAAACAAAACGTAAAATGTTTAAAACTGATTGAGAAAAGCGTATCCTAAAACATCGCAAAGAATGTTCAAGAAGGTCAAAAGGAAAATGCGGAAAGTGACGTAATCATAGTTATTACGAATATGCGGAAAAATAAAACGCGTTTCGAAAAAAAATATCTTTGTATGGTCATAAAAGCTTAGCATGCGAATTTGTACACATTTCTGGAATAAATTGTAGAAAGGAATCTGGTGTAAGGAGTTAGGTAACTACTAACATTAACCAAGTATCCGATATTCTGTGCAAAACGTACAAAGGTGCGGTAATTTCGGAAAGAGATCCAGGAGGAAATATTACGTGATTTATAAGTGGAATATTGTATGGAACAACATCAATAATTTGTCCTTATGAATAATCTTCGCCGTCTCCTTTTCGATATAACATTCTTACTCCGATTTTTTATTTATTTCAGGAATAGTATAGCAATGGATGTCCCACTTGCAGAGTTTTAAAATAGTAAAACTGTCGATTAATCTTTTCTCCTCAAGGAAATATCAACTTCGTTTTTTTCAACTGCTTATACAGCCGAGTCATTAGTTACAACTACCTGTCATTATCTTGTATAGTTATTGCCTATCTATTTATCCTTACCTGTTATCTGCTACACCCTTGATCAAGTATTAACTGGATTTCTGTATGAAAGAGAAATTCATCTTTGAAAATGACCCACCCTTGATAGTTTACACTGTTTCTATACAACGAAAGGCTACTGCCTCTCTTGCGCTGGTATTCCGTAAAGAGCGTTAGTAGTCGAGTTTAACAAGGGCGTCTGCATTCTCGTCCTCATTACATCTATCACCTGGAACTTATTTGATCTTGACTGCATTGTGGCACCCAAATTACGCATTCGCTCGAATCCGGTCGGTTGTGACAGTTACTGGATAACAGATCAACTATGTTGTGGCGCCTACCACGGTTGCTTTTGATTAAACTGATATAAACGCACTCTGGTACCATAGAAACATGGTGCAGTATCTCCCAAGAAGGCTACTGGTAGTTGTTGCTACAAACGTGATACAAACACTAAATAGGAGCCTTTACGCCTAGACTAACTCTCCTAGTTTGTCCCAGTTTTCCAGGGCATTACCCACTTGTAATCTCCTATCTGTATACCTCCAATTCTTTCAGTACCCCATTACTAATTTTTGAGCGAATTTTGATAGACCGTTTCTCCACAAAATGAAGCTAAGAATGAAGGCTCATTTTACCGTCTACGTTCCGAGAAAAAGAGGTGAACCCCCCCCCCCCATCAGAACCAAAATAACTGCTATTAGACTCATGCTAAACATTTTAGTGATAAATAGATATATTTCTGTAGACGACAAACATTCCTCCCACGTCATCATAGACTATCTTTTACCAGTGTTTGACCAACTTAACATCGTTAGAGAGATACTATCTAATTTTAACTTACCGATGGTATAACTGGTCACACGTAAGGGGGAAGTGTAGAGGAAGCAAAAGACCGTTCCACATACATAATACAAAGTATAGTATTTATATTACAATAAAGTAGATGTGACAAGGCTCAGAGACCGCTATAAGTATTATTTTATTTGGTTTGTCATATTAACATCATTTATTTAAAGGTTTTAACCAATTAACTTATTAACAGTTTCTTAAATGATCGCAACTCCTGCAATTTCTTAGTGATGGTCTCTGATACAACACGCACTACAAAAGTCAATGTTTTTAATTTCTAACGATCCATCGCGCGCCGGTCTATAAGTGACAAGCTATAAGTTTCTGTTCTTAGTCTGACCATTAAGATGCTTATTTTTTACAATATTTTGACCCGGAAAAATATTACAGGCATGGCATTTTAAAACCATGACAGAGCATTTTAGCCAATATGAGCATTAATTCATTCGTAAAATAACAAAAAATGTTCCAGCTTGGTCAATTTTCAGAAATCTTCATTGAACACCAAATTCTACAAAATAATCTATAATCCGTCTTACTCGGAATAACTCCAGTAAAGGGTCCTTCCCAGCTACAGCCTCACATACCTCCCCTAAGTCAAACATAGTTCTGAGGCTTTTATATCAGGCATTTTAACTTTCTTAATAACATTTTCTCAAACTATTCACATAGAAATAGTGATATGAACTTTTCGTTTCTGTAATATGCAGCATTTTTTCTTAGGAACACTTGACGTATTGCAATATATAAATACCTATTTCTATTTGATTAATTTATTTTACCCGAAATGCATCTCTCTCCACTAGGGCGTACTTATGATGCTACTTCTTCAGTTTCTCCCTTTTAACTTCTCCAGTGTGTTCAGAAGTACTAGGAGAGTAATTGCTCGAAATACTTTGGCACAACTGTGATCTACATGGCTTCTAGTAGTAAACACCCCCAACCAGAGGCTATGAGTAGAGAAGGCGTTGGGGTAGACGGGTCGCTTGGGCGGGAGCCAATAGGAAAGCCGGATTTGCTACCCCACCCCTTTCCAAGATGGCGGCGCCTATAAGCGCGGGAACAAGATGGCGGCGCCCATAAGCGCGGGAACAACATGGCAGCGCCCATATGCGCGGGAACAATATGGCGTCTCGCTCTAGTGTCCTAACCTAAGAAAAAGTTGTGTATGGGGTGTATGTTGTTTCGATGAAGGGCGAGGTCGCCCTAGGGGTTGATTTAAATAATATATAAAATTGCCAAAAAAATGATCGGTAAGATCAAATGACCAACGTTTCAAATAGTCAACCGTATGTGCGGGAAGCGGCCTATTACACTGCAGGCGCTCGGTAGGCCTACGTCTGACGGACACCCAACACACGAACGCGCTGCTGCAGGCGCACCCACAGGAGGGAGATGCGTGAAGAGGATGAATATCAGTACACCAAACTCTATGTCTGTTCCCGAATAACAAGGTCGATTCTCTGTAACGCCTAATACTGTGTGTGTAGCAAATATACAAGTTTATTGTTATCTAGACACTTGTATTCCTAACCGCTATGTGTATAGGTGAAATTATAATAAATCCAATATTTCGTAGCATAAGGTTAGTCTCGGAGCTCCTGTATGCTCTGTCGTGGGTATTTCCTAGCTTTTATAAAGGGAAAAACAATGAAAAAGTCTGTACCTGCTCAGACCTGCACACCCCTACGGAAAAAGGATGCAAATACACCATACAGAGGCGCTGACCTCGGATACATAAAGACTGACCTCCTTGTATCATTTCAACTACCTAAACCGATGACCTCAAAACCGTCATGATCAATGTTATCTCGTACGGGGTAGTCGTCAAAAAAAGAAAGTGCAGCCCGCCACTTTCCCTACCCTTAAGATATTGATATTGCACTGATATCTTGAACATTCCCGACAGACTCCGCCAGAATCCATGCTAAAATACATACAGCATTGATTCGAGCCACCGCCTGTCCGGAGGCATCGCCTACTGGTTCACAGAAGGCTAGTACATCAGGCTGTAATAAATCGCCCCAACACAGGTGATCAGGTACACTACGATGGTACCAACCTTTATACATTCTCCGCCTATCTACAACCTGGTAATAGGCTATCTAGCTCTGTCTCTGACTTCCTACAAAACACTGATGACCCATCAATCTCGTGGAGGATCTTAATATCAAACAGCCGATATAGAGCTTTACTGTCTCCAAACCATACGGCAATGTTCTTCATAGGTACCATTTCAACAATCCAGGCGTCAAAAAAAAACTGGAACCAGCTGACCAGATAATACCCATCCAATCGCAGGTACAGGCATGATATCCTAGACACTACCGTGTTTAAAACATCATCCTCAGACAGTCGCTCATCAATATAGACTATCTAAGCCTGGGCTATGGCCCGTTATTCTAACACTTGACGACCCACCTGACGCTCCACCTCCCACAGTTAAAATGCTTACGAAAACCAATTGGGAACGCTTCAATGAGTGCCTTCTACAAACATCACGGTAACCCGACTGACAGCTACGAGGATGTTGACCATGTGGTCGACAAAATACAGACAGTCCTCTAACATGCAGTCAAGAACAGCTCCTACACCACTGATGATAGAAAGACTGACCCCCCACGTCACATCCCCGCCTAGCTGACAAAGAAACAATGTATCCATGCAATCTCTACCAACAGGAACCTAAACGCCTAGACAAAATTAGGCAAGACACTACTAGTAACTCATGCTGTGGAGGAATGGTTCCTATCCTCAGTAAACATAGAAAATGGTTCTCTGTAGAAACTAAATCGCAAGATACAAAAACGCCACGTAACACACCCCAGACTAGCATGATTTGGCTAGAGGTCTGAATGACCTAGGGCTCAGAAATAGGGTGTTACTATACTTTGAGCCTACCAATGTCTGACTTCGACTCCTCACAGGTGTCAGGATCACACCGTCATGTGTTCGACGCTCTGGACCTATATAGATTTAAAAACCTCAGAGAAAGGACGGTCTTAAGACGGTATCGGCAACAGTCTGAGTATTTCAGACCCTTAAATACCGTATGCGTTACTTATCGGTGATAAACCTTCATTTTCCCATCTGATTGAAGATAATAATGTTATCGTATCCAATATGAGATAATATGTGTTTACTTAATATCAATCGTACCTCTGGGAGAAATTATTATAACGTGAGCAACCTATGACTATATTTAGGAGTTATAGACATGAGATGAGACTTGTGCCCGTATCAGATAGAAAGATTATACTCCGTTATAATTATGACGTGGTTTATCAGTGAGAGAGGTAAACCCCAGACACCGTATAACTTGTCGGCAGTACATTTTAGGATCCCTGTTTATATAAATTATTTATTATTTTGAAAAGAAGAAAAAGCTGGACAGCTAGAGTAATTATTATGTCTGAATATTATTACTCTATATTATACGGCGCAATTATCTTTGAATTAACAATCTTGTAATGTAGAATATAATTTTGACCTGCGTTAGAAGGAGAAATTATGTTTTTAAATTAACTATAACAGAGTTTAAATTGTACAATAGTGTAGACGTAAAGAAACCACAGCCGTAGAATGATATCTACGTGATAAGGAAGCCTCCGGTCTGAGTGGAATAGTTCATTCTAAATGGGTAAAGGAGGTTTAGAACATGTGCGCTGTGACGTCACCGCGCCTGTGATATGCAGCGCAGTTGTGCAGTTGTATTCGTTTGGGATAACATGTAAGTACTAATATAGTAATAACTTAAACACTACAATCATAAAGAGAAAAGATTTAACGTTAACGACACTCTATCATTATCAAACTAACACTGCATTATTCGTTAAAGAGCTAAAATAATCTCCTAATGTTATATTAATTATTTGTAGTTACGTCTGAATTAAATGTTTGTCATAATAAATAAAGCGGTACAACCTGTCGGTTACAAACACAAACAAATCTTATAAATACATACATGCGACTATACTGGTGACAACATTAAAAGGTGCATACGTATACAGGAGTCTGTGTATAAAAGTGGGTAAATATATAAGTGATTACATGTACAGGTGACTAACTGTATAGGTAACCTATCAATAAAACTGATAAACCAATATTGATATCATAAACTTGATGAGCTCATATAGGTGACTCATTATAGATATAGATGCCAGCGTATACAGGCAACTACGTATACAAATCACTGTTTTATACAATTATTTACACTTTTGACTAATTCTTAATGTTATGACTAATGTTAAAATAAGTATAGGCGGCCCACCTATATAGGTAACAGTACTCATAAAACCGTTAAACCTATATTGGTGTCATAAATGTACAGCCGACTAATGTAGAAGTAGCCAATGTATGCAGATGATTACGTTTACAGATGGCAACGTGAACAGGTCGTTACATATACAGGGGATTAGGAATACAGGTGACTACGAATAGAAGGGACTACGTATATAAACAACTGAGTTATACAATTAATTACACTTTTACTAATTTGTTCACTTTGACTACGTGTACAATTAGTTACGTATACATATGAGATATCTATTCATGTGACTACCGACACATCCAGGTGCTATCTATACAGGTGACTACGTGTACAAGGGGTCTACGTTCACAGGTAACCACGTATACAGGTGATAAAATATATACGTGACTATGTATACAGGTGTATGAAACTGTCTACATATATAAGTGGTTACGTATAGGTGTGTCTACATCCACAGGTGACTGGTGGTGTAATCGTGTTGCTACGTATACTAGTGAATAGAGGTGATTAAGTATACACCTGACTACGTATACAAGTGACTACCTATACAGGTGACTTAAACCTTTAACTGACTTATATTTACAGGTGTCAAGAGTGTTCAGGCGACTAAAAATACAGGTAATACATGCTCAAATTGAGCACTAATAAAATACATCGCACCATGTCAACAGCCTTGATTTCGCTAAACTCTCGTAAACCCCCACTAAACATGTAATCTCTTGTAATCCTGATCTTCCATTTCATCGAAATACAGTAGTGATGTCAAAGTATCCGGTTTGTTTATTTCTAATCTTTAACCATTCTCATTAGTTTTACTTTAATTCGGTTTTCTAGACGCTAAGAGTAGGTAATTTTATGAGATGCATTTATATAATTTGTTCTAACAATTTTCCCGTTTCTTTATGTAATGATAAACTTAATTCCATTCTCTAATCTTTCGTAGCTAGCCGCTAGTAGCGCTAATGTGTCACAAGATTTTATAAACCCTAAAAGAAATGAATACGTTCAATGTAACTTTATTTATTTTAAAACAGTTTTTGTCTAATCTTTTGTAGTAGAGAAGGCGTTGGGGTAGACGGGTCGCTTGGGCGGGAGCCAATAGGAAAGCCGGATTTGCTACCCCACCCCTTTCCAAGATGGCGGCGCCCATAAGCGCGGGAACAAGATGGCGGCGCCCATAAGCGCGGGAACAACATGGCAGCGCCCATATGCGCGGGAACAATATGGCGTCTCGCTCTAGTGTCCTAACCTAAGAAAAAGTTGTGTATGGGGTGTATGTTGTTTCGATGAAGGGCGAGGTCGCCCTAGGGGTTGATTTAAATAATATATAAAATTGCCAAAAAAATGATCGGTAAGATCAAATGACCAACGTTTCAAATAGTCAACCGTATGTGCGGGAAGCGGCCTATTACACTGCAGGCGCTCGGTAGGCCTACGTCTGACGGACACCCAACACACGGACGCGCTGCTGCAGGCGCACCCACAGGAGGGAGATGCGTGAAGAGGATGAATATCAGTACACCAAACTCTATGTCTGTTCCCGAATAACAAGGTCGATTCTCTGTAACGCCTAATACTGTGTGTGTAGCAAATATACAAGTTTATTGTTATCTAGACACTTGTATTCCTAACCGCTATGTGTATAGGTGAAATTATAATAAATCCAATATTTCGTAGCATAAGGTTAGTCTCGGAGCTCCTGTATGCTCTGTCGTGGGTATTTCCTAGCTTTTATAAAGGGAAAAACAATGAAAAAGTCTGTACCTGCTCAGACCTGCACACCCCTACGGAAAAAGGATGCAAATACACCATACAGAGGCGCTGACCTCGGATACATAAAGACTGACCTCCTTGTATCATTTCAACTACCTAAACCGATGACCTCAAAACCGTCATGATCAATGTTATCTCGTACGGGGTAGTCGTCAAAAAAAGAAAGTGCAGCCCGCCACTTTCCCTACCCTTAAGATATTGATATTGCACTGATATCTTGAACATTCCCGACAGACTCCGCCAGAATCCATGCTAAAATACATACAGCATTGATTCGAGCCACCGCCTGTCCGGAGGCATCGCCTACTGGTTCACAGAAGGCTAGTACATCAGGCTGTAATAAATCGCCCCAACACAGGTGATCAGGTACACTACGATGGTACCAACCTTTATACATTCTCCGCCTATCTACAGCCTGGTAATAGGCTATCTAGCTCTGTCTCTGACTTCCTACAAAACACTGATGACCCATCAATCTCGTGGAGGATCTTAATATCAAACAGCCGATATAGAGCTTTACTGTCTTCAAACCATACGGCAATGTTCTTCATAGGTACCATACCAACAATCCAGGCGTCAAAAAAAAACTGGAACCAGCTGACCAGATAATACCCATCCAATCGCAGGTACAGGCATGATATCCTAGACACTACCGTGTTTAAAACATCATCCTCAGACAGTCGCTCATCAATATAGACTATCTAAGCCTGGGCTATGGCCCGTTATTCTAACACTTGACGACCCACCTGACGCTCCACCTCCCACAGTTAAAATGCTTACGAAAACCAATTGGGAACGCTTCAATGAGTGCCTTCTACAAACATCACGGTAACCCGACTGACAGCTACGAGGATGTTGACCATGTGGTCGACAAAATACAGACAGTCCTCTAACATGCAGTCAAGAACAGCTCCTACACCACTGATGATAGAAAGACTGACCCCCCACGTCACATCCCCGCCTAGCTGACAAAGAAACAATGTATCCATGCAATCTCTACCAACAGGAACCTAAACGCCTAGACAAAATTAGGCAAGACACTACTAGTAACTCATGCTGTGGAGGAATGGTTCCTATCCTCAGTAAACATAGAAAATGGTTCTCTGTAGAAACTAAATCGCAAGATACAAAAACGCCACGTAACACACCCCAGACTAGCATGATTTGGCTAGAGGTCTGAATGACCTAGGGCTCAGAAATAGGGTGTTACTATACTTTGAGCCTACCAATGTCTGACTTCGACTCCTCACAGGTGTCAGGATCACACCGTCATGTGTTCGACGCTCTGGACCTATATAGATTTAAAAACCTCAGAGAAAGGACGGTCTTAAGACGGTATCGGCAACAGTCTGAGTATTTCAGACCCTTAAATACCGTATGCGTTACTTATCGGTGATAAACCTTCATTTTCCCATCTGATTGAAGATAATAATGTTATCGTATCCAATATGAGATAATATGTGTTTACTTAATATCAATCGTACCTCTGGGAGAAATTATTATAACGTGAGCAACCTATGACTATATTTAGGAGTTATAGACATGAGATGAGACTTGTGCCCGTATCAGATAGAAAGATTATACTCCGTTATAATTATGACGTGGTTTATCAGTGAGAGAGGTAAACCCCAGACACCGTATAACTTGTCGGCAGTACATTTTAGGATCCCTGTTTATATAAATTATTTATTATTTTGAAAAGAAGAAAAAGCTGGACAGCTAGAGTAATTATTATGTCTGAATATTATTACTCTATATTATACGGCGCAATTATCTTTGAATTAACAATCTTGTAATGTAGAATATAATTTTGACCTGCGTTAGAAGGAGAAATTATGTTTTTAAATTAACTATAACAGAGTTTAAATTGTACAATAGTGTAGACGTAAAGAAACCACAGCCGTAGAATGATATCTACGTGATAAGGAAGCCTCCGGTCTGAGTGGAATAGTTCATTCTAAATGGGTAAAGGAGGTTTAGAACATGTGCGCTGTGACGTCACCGCGCCTGTGATATGCAGCGCAGTTGTGCAGTTGTATTCGTTTGGGATAACATGTAAGTACTAATATAGTAATAACTTAAACACTACAATCATAAAGAGAAAAGATTTAACGTTAACGACACTCTATCATTATCAAACTAACACTGCATTATTCGTTAAAGAGCTAAAATAATCTCCTAATGTTATATTAATTATTTGTAGTTACGTCTGAATTAAATGTTTGTCATAATAAATAAAGCGGTACAACCTGTCGGTTACAAACACAAACAAATCTTATAAATACATACATGCGACTATACTGGTGACAACATTAAAAGGTGCATACGTATACAGGAGTCTGTGTATAAAAGTGGGTAAATATATAAGTGATTACATGTACAGGTGACTAACTGTATAGGTAACCTATCAATAAAACTGATAAACCAATATTGATATCATAAACTTGATGAGCTCATATAGGTGACTCATTATAGATATAGATGCCAGCGTATACAGGCAACTACGTATACAAATCACTGTTTTATACAATTATTTACACTTTTTACTAATTCTTAATGTTATGACTAATGTTAAAATAAGTATAGGCGGCCCACCTATATAGGTAACAGTACTCATAAAACCGTTAAACCTATATTGGTGTCATAAATGTACAGCCGACTAATGTAGAAGTAGCCAATGTATGCAGATGATTACGTTTACAGATGGCAACGTGAACAGGTCGTTACATATACAGGGGATTAGGAATACAGGTGACTACGAATAGAAGGGACTACGTATATAAACAACTGAGTTATACAATTAATTACACTTTTACTAATTTGTTCACTTTGACTACGTGTACAATTAGTTACGTATACATATGAGATATCTATTCATGTGACTACCGACACATCCAGGTGCTATCTATACAGGTGACTACGTGTACAAGGGGTCTACGTTCACAGGTAACCACGTATACAGGTGATAAAATATATACGTGACTATGTATACAGGTGTATGAAACTGTCTACATATATAAGTGGTTACGTATAGGTGTGTCTACATCCACAGGTGACTGGTGGTGTAATCGTGTTGCTACGTATACTAGTGAATAGAGGTGATTAAGTATACACCTGACTACGTATACAAGTGACTACCTATACAGGTGACTTAAACCTTTAACTGACTTATATTTACAGGTGTCAAGAGTGTTCAGGCGACTAAAAATACAGGTAATACATGCTCAAATTGAGCACTAATAAAATACATCGCACCATGTCAACAGCCTTGATTTCGCTAAACTCTCGTAAACCCCCACTAAACATGTAATCTCTTGTAATCCTGATCTTCCATTTCATCGAAATACAGTAGTGATGTCAAAGTATCCGGTTTGTTTATTTCTAATCTTTAACCATTCTCATTAGTTTTACTTTAATTCGGTTTTCTAGACGCTAAGAGTAGGTAATTTTATGAGATGCATTTATATAATTTGTTCTAACAATTTTCCCGTTTCTTTATGTAATGATAAACTTAATTCCATTCTCTAATCTTTCGTAGCTAGCCGCTAGTAGCGCTAATGTGTCACAAGATTTTATAAACCCTAAAAGAAATGAATACGTTCAATGTAACTTTATTTATTTTAAAACAGTTTTTGTCTAATCTTTTGCGGGTAGAAAGTGAAACTATCTATTTTATTGTTATTTACAAATCTAGGCTATTATCTCAAATTCTAATATCCTAAACAATATTAATTCATTAAATTAAAATTATAATTAAAATAATTCATTAAATCTATCTCATTCTAATTTTTACTATCTATGTTTCTAACCTAGTTCAGTTTAGTATATACAATATCAAGAGCACAGTGCTACAACATACTACAATGAAATTATTGAAAACAACTCCACAAATACCACAAAATAATCAAAAACAGCTTCTAATACAAGTTAACGAAGATTAAACCCATATGTACATTTTCATGTCGTCTTATCATCAGATATGTATTCCGTGCCTATGTCCAAATACTTTAGTCATATTGTAATTATAAACAATGCGATACATGCGTTAAGTCATTTGTTTGAGATGTGTACAAGGGTATAACAGCTTTAGTGAAGAAGGTGATTTTTCCAATGTTTAATAATGCATGTATCCCCTGCGCAGGCGCTAATACTTAGATAATCTTGTAATGTTAGGCAATGCTATACATGCGTTCAGCTAACAAATTATACTCTACCACAATAGGTATGTCAAAACTGTTACCGGCTCATAATCTAAGACAGTGGTTACGTAACGCCCTTTATCAATTTAAGACCTTAAGAGATATCTTCGTAAAGACAGCTACCAATCCATACTATATCACAATAGTTACGTTAGAGCTACCGCTGCTCACCCTACCATAATAGCTACGTACAGACGGTTAATATTGTATAACCTATCACAAGACTTATGTAAAAACAGCTAGGCATAACCTGTCACACAATAACTGCGTAAAGGCAGCTAACAAGGCCTACCCCATTAAAATAGCTACGAAAAGATAACATCCAATACATACCCTATCATATTAGCTATGTAAAGACAATAAATGCGTAAAGGCAGCTAACAATGCCTACCCCATTAAAATAGCTACGAAAAGATAACAACCAATACATAACTTATCATAATAGCTATGTAAAGACAGCTAAAGATGCATAACCTAACTCAGTAATGATTGCTATTAAATAATGAACCATTACACTAGCCACGTAAAGACAGCTACCAACACCACAATAGCTACGTAAAAACAGTTATCGATCCGTGACCAAGATAATACTTACGTAAGATCTATATCAGTGCTAAGACAATAGCTCCGTAAGGAAAACCTACCACTTCATGAACTACGACAACAGCAAGGTGTGGACGGCTACCAATACATTACTTATCACAGCTACCAACACATAACTCGTCACACTAGCTAAGTAAATAGCGCTACGACTGAATAGCCTATCACACAGGCTAATTGAGGGTCACTAACTAAAACATCACAATATCTTTGTACATGGCAGATGGCGTGATGATCCTCATCTTTATCGCACACCTAACAGTAGGTTAGGTTAGAAGCACTCTGGCTAGCTTAGGTTAGTGGGTTGAAAATATTTTTTTCTAAAAACTACCCATCTAGACATGGTTGAACACCCAACAGTAGGTTAGGTTAGAAGCACTCTGGCTAGCTTAGGTTAGTGGGTTGAAAATAATTTTTTCTAAAAACTACCCCTCTAGACGTGGTTGAACCCTCCCCCAAGGCTACGATCAAGGTCACATCGACCGCCTGCATCATCCAAAACCACCCCTAACTTTCAAAGGTTGGTCGTATCTCCATCACGGGCATCACTGACCTGTGGTTGTAGAAGTTAGGGGTGGTTTTGAATGATGCAGGCGGTCGATGTGACCTTGATCGTAGCCTTGGGGGAGGGTTCAACCACGTCTAGAGGGGTAGTTTTTAGAAAAAATTATTTTCAACCCACTAACCTAAGCTAGCCAGAGTGCTTCTAACCTAACCTACTGTTGGGTGTTCAACCATGTCTAGAGGGGTAGTTTTTAGAAAAAAATATTTTCAACCCACTAACCTAAGCTAGCCAGAGTGCTTCTAACCTAACCTACTGTTAGGTGTGCGATAAAGATGAGGATCATCACGCCATCTGCCATGTACAAAGATATTGTGATGTTTTAGTTAGTGACCCTCAATTAGCCTGTGTGATAGGCTATTCAGTCGTAGCGCTATTTACTTAGCTAGTGTGACGAGTTATGTGTTGGTAGCTGTGATAAGTAATGTATTGGTAGCCGTCCACACCTTGCTGTTGTCGTAGTTCATGAAGTGGTAGGTTTTCCTTACGGAGCTATTGTCTTAGCACTGATATAGATCTTACGTAAGTATTATCTTGGTCACGGATCGATAACTGTTTTTACGTAGCTATTGTGGTGTTGGTAGCTGTCTTTACGTGGCTAGTGTAATGGTTCATTATTTAATAGCAATCATTACTGAGTTAGGTTATGCATCTTTAGCTGTCTTTACATAGCTATTATGATAAGTTATGTATTGGTTGTTATCTTTTCGTAGCTATTTTAATGGGGTAGGCATTGTTAGCTGCCTTTACGCATTTATTGTCTTTACATAGCTAATATGATAGGGTATGTATTGGATGTTATCTTTTCGTAGCTATTTTAATGGGGTAGGCCTTGTTAGCTGCCTTTACGCAGTTATTGTGTGACAGGTTATGCCTAGCTGTTTTTACATAAGTCTTGTGATAGGTTATACAATATTAACCGTCTGTACGTAGCTATTATGGTAGGGTGAGCAGCGGTAGCTCTAACGTAACTATTGTGATATAGTATGGATTGGTAGCTGTCTTTACGAAGATATCTCTTAAGGTCTTAAATTGATAAAGGGCGTTACGTAACCACTGTCTTAGATTATGAGCCGGTAACAGTTTTGACATACCTATTGTGGTAGAGTATAATTTGTTAGCTGAACGCATGTATAGCATTGCCTAACATTACAAGATTATCTAAGTATTAGCGCCTGCGCAGGGGATACATGCATTATTAAACATTGGAAAAATCACCTTCTTCACTAAAGCTGTTATACCCTTGTACACATCTCAAACAAATGACTTAACGCATGTATCGCATTGTTTATAATTACAATATGACTAAAGTATTTGGACATAGGCACGGAATACATATCTGATGATAAGACGACATGAAAATGTACATATGGGTTTAATCTTCGTTAACTTGTATTAGAAGCTGTTTTTGATTATTTTGTGGTATTTGTGGAGTTGTTTTCAATAATTTCATTGTAGTATGTTGTAGCACTGTGCTCTTGATATTGTATATACTAAACTGAACTAGGTTAGAAACATAGATAGTAAAAATTAGAATGAGATAGATTTAATGAATTATTTTAATTATAATTTTAATTTAATGAATTAATATTGTTTAGGATATTAGAATTTGAGATAATAGCCTAGATTTGTAAATAACAATAAAATAGATAGTTTCACTTTCTACCCGCAAAAGATTAGACAAAAACTGTTTTAAAATAAATAAAGTTACATTGAACGTATTCATTTCTTTTAGGGTTTATAAAATCTTGTGACACATTAGCGCTACTAGCGGCTAGCTACGAAAGATTAGAGAATGGAATTAAGTTTATCATTACATAAAGAAACGGGAAAATTGTTAGAACAAATTATATAAATGCATCTCATAAAATTACCTACTCTTAGCGTCTAGAAAACCGAATTAAAGTAAAACTAATGAGAATGGTTAAAGATTAGAAATAAACAAACCGGATACTTTGACATCACTACTGTATTTCGATGAAATGGAAGATCAGGATTACAAGAGATTACATGTTTAGTGGGGGTTTACGAGAGTTTAGCGAAATCAAGGCTGTTGACATGGTGCGATGTATTTTATTAGTGCTCAATTTGAGCATGTATTACCTGTATTTTTAGTCGCCTGAACACTCTTGACACCTGTAAATATAAGTCAGTTAAAGGTTTAAGTCACCTGTATAGGTAGTCACTTGTATACGTAGTCAGGTGTATACTTAATCACCTCTATTCACTAGTATACGTAGCAACACGATTACACCACCAGTCACCTGTGGATGTAGACACACCTATACGTAACCACTTATATATGTAGACAGTTTCATACACCTGTATACATAGTCACGTATATATTTTATCACCTGTATACGTGGTTACCTGTGAACGTAGACCCCTTGTACACGTAGTCACCTGTATAGATAGCACCTGGATGTGTCGGTAGTCACATGAATAGATATCTCATATGTATACGTAACTAATTGTACACGTAGTCAAAGTGAACAAATTAGTAAAAGTGTAATTAATTGTATAACTCAGTTGTTTATATACGTAGTCCCTTCTATTCGTAGTCACCTGTATTCCTAATCCCCTGTATATGTAACGACCTGTTCACGTTGCCATCTGTAAACGTAATCATCTGCATACATTGGCTACTTCTACATTAGTCGGCTGTACATTTATGACACCAATATAGGTTTAACGGTTTTATGAGTACTGTTACCTATATAGGTGGGCCGCCTATACTTATTTTAACATTAGTCATAACATTAAGAATTAGTAAAAAGTGTAAATAATTGTATAAAACAGTGATTTGTATACGTAGTTGCCTGTATACGCTGGCATCTATATCTATAATGAGTCACCTATATGAGCTCATCAAGTTTATGATATCAATATTGGTTTATCAGTTTTATTGATAGGTTACCTATACAGTTAGTCACCTGTACATGTAATCACTTATATATTTACCCACTTTTATACACAGACTCCTGTATACGTATGCACCTTTTAATGTTGTCACCAGTATAGTCGCATGTATGTATTTATAAGATTTGTTTGTGTTTGTAACCGACAGGTTGTACCGCTTTATTTATTATGACAAACATTTAATTCAGACGTAACTACAAATAATTAATATAACATTAGGAGATTATTTTAGCTCTTTAACGAATAATGCAGTGTTAGTTTGATAATGATAGAGTGTCGTTAACGTTAAATCTTTTCTCTTTATGATTGTAGTGTTTAAGTTATTACTATATTAGTACTTACATGTTATCCCAAACGAATACAACTGCACAACTGCGCTGCATATCACAGGCGCGGTGACGTCACAGCGCACATGTTCTAAACCTCCTTTACCCATTTAGAATGAACTATTCCACTCAGACCGGAGGCTTCCTTATCACGTAGATATCATTCTACGGCTGTGGTTTCTTTACGTCTACACTATTGTACAATTTAAACTCTGTTATAGTTAATTTAAAAACATAATTTCTCCTTCTAACGCAGGTCAAAATTATATTCTACATTACAAGATTGTTAATTCAAAGATAATTGCGCCGTATAATATAGAGTAATAATATTCAGACATAATAATTACTCTAGCTGTCCAGCTTTTTCTTCTTTTCAAAATAATAAATAATTTATATAAACAGGGATCCTAAAATGTACTGCCGACAAGTTATACGGTGTCTGGGGTTTACCTCTCTCACTGATAAACCACGTCATAATTATAACGGAGTATAATCTTTCTATCTGATACGGGCACAAGTCTCATCTCATGTCTATAACTCCTAAATATAGTCATAGGTTGCTCACGTTATAATAATTTCTCCCAGAGGTACGATTGATATTAAGTAAACACATATTATCTCATATTGGATACGATAACATTATTATCTTCAATCAGATGGGAAAATGAAGGTTTATCACCGATAAGTAACGCATACGGTATTTAAGGGTCTGAAATACTCAGACTGTTGCCGATACCGTCTTAAGACCGTCCTTTCTCTGAGGTTTTTAAATCTATATAGGTCCAGAGCGTCGAACACATGACGGTGTGATCCTGACACCTGTGAGGAGTCGAAGTCAGACATTGGTAGGCTCAAAGTATAGTAACACCCTATTTCTGAGCCCTAGGTCATTCAGACCTCTAGCCAAATCATGCTAGTCTGGGGTGTGTTACGTGGCGTTTTTGTATCTTGCGATTTAGTTTCTACAGAGAACCATTTTCTATGTTTACTGAGGATAGGAACCATTCCTCCACAGCATGAGTTACTAGTAGTGTCTTGCCTAATTTTGTCTAGGCGTTTAGGTTCCTGTTGGTAGAGATTGCATGGATACATTGTTTCTTTGTCAGCTAGGCGGGGATGTGACGTGGGGGGTCAGTCTTTCTATCATCAGTGGTGTAGGAGCTGTTCTTGACTGCATGTTAGAGGACTGTCTGTATTTTGTCGACCACATGGTCAACATCCTCGTAGCTGTCAGTCGGGTTACCGTGATGTTTGTAGAAGGCACTCATTGAAGCGTTCCCAATTGGTTTTCGTAAGCATTTTAACTGTGGGAGGTGGAGCGTCAGGTGGGTCGTCAAGTGTTAGAATAACGGGCCATAGCCCAGGCTTAGATAGTCTATATTGATGAGCGACTGTCTGAGGATGATGTTTTAAACACGGTAGTGTCTAGGATATCATGCCTGTACCTGCGATTGGATGGGTATTATCTGGTCAGCTGGTTCCAGTTTTTTTTTGACGCCTGGATTGTTGGTATGGTACCTATGAAGAACATTGCCGTATGGTTTGGAGACAGTAAAGCTCTATATCGGCTGTTTGATATTAAGATCCTCCACGAGATTGATGGGTCATCAGTGTTTTGTAGGAAGTCAGAGACAGAGCTAGATAGCCTATTACCAGGTTGTAGATAGGCGGAGAATGTATAAAGGTTGGTACCATCGTAGTGTACCTGATCACCTGTGTTGGGGCGATTTATTACAGCCTGATGTACTAGCCTTCTGTGAACCAGTAGGCGATGCCTCCGGACAGGCGGTGGCTCGAATCAATGCTGTATGTATTTTAGCATGGATTCTGGCGGAGTCTGTCGGGAATGTTCAAGATATCAGTGCAATATCAATATCTTAAGGGTAGGGAAAGTGGCGGGCTGCACTTTCTTTTTTTGACGACTACCCCGTACGAGATAACATTGATCATGACGGTTTTGAGGTCATCGGTTTAGGTAGTTGAAATGATACAAGGAGGTCAGTCTTTATGTATCCGAGGTCAGCGCCTCTGTATGGTGTATTTGCATCCTTTTTCCGTAGGGGTGTGCAGGTCTGAGCAGGTACAGACTTTTTCATTGTTTTTCCCTTTATAAAAGCTAGGAAATACCCACGACAGAGCATACAGGAGCTCCGAGACTAACCTTATGCTACGAAATATTGGATTTATTATAATTTCACCTATACACATAGCGGTTAGGAATACAAGTGTCTAGATAACAATAAACTTGTATATTTGCTACACACACAGTATTAGGCGTTACAGAGAATCGACCTTGTTATTCGGGAACAGACATAGAGTTTGGTGTACTGATATTCATCCTCTTCACGCATCTCCCTCCTGTGGGTGCGCCTGCAGCAGCGCGTCCGTGTGTTGGGTGTCCGTCAGACGTAGGCCTACCGAGCGCCTGCAGTGTAATAGGCCGCTTCCCGCACATACGGTTGACTATTTGAAACGTTGGTCATTTGATCTTACCGATCATTTTTTTGGCAATTTTATATATTATTTAAATCAACCCCTAGGGCGACCTCGCCCTTCATCGAAACAACATACACCCCATACACAACTTTTTCTTAGGTTAGGACACTAGAGCGAGACGCCATATTGTTCCCGCGCATATGGGCGCTGCCATGTTGTTCCCGCGCTTATGGGCGCCGCCATCTTGTTCCCGCGCTTATGGGCGCCGCCATCTTGGAAAGGGGTGGGGTAGCAAATCCGGCTTTCCTATTGGCTCCCGCCCAAGCGACCCGTCTACCCCAACGCCTTCTCTACTGCTATGCAGACTCCGAAGAAGCCTCCCAGCAGTTTTATGTTCGAAATCGTAACTTTCTGGAGAAGTGCAGAGATATAAAAGGAAGTAATCTTACAACATAAAAGAAAATTAGGATTCTGCCTCAGACAAGATGGAGTCCCGTCTGTACAATCTTCCTTCTTGTCAAATTCCCTGTGGACAGCGCTTATCGAGCCTTCAGGAGCATCTCCCGAAGGTAACTAGTGAAACCGTATTTGTAATAGGCCATATGGTTCAAGATTTATTTTGATATTTTACTCTTTATTTTACTTCTTTATCATCGCTTGAGTTTTTATCATGTAGGCCTATCATATATTAATTTCTATCAAAAGAAATACGTATATTAAAAATTTTGAATATTTATGTAAGGCAAAATAACTAATATAAATTTTATGAAAAAATACACTGTAAAAAGTCATTGCTTTGGTTTTGTATTTCTTTCATTCAAAAAATAGTTGAAATATAGAGGACTGGAAAATGCTTACGTGGAAATTAGAAAATATGCATGCATTAAAGACCATTTAATTAATACTCTTTAATTCCAAACACGTTTCCGTGGTGTAGCGGTTATCACGTCTGCCTAACACGCAGAAGGTCCCCAGTTCGATCCTGGGCGGAAACATTCGTTTTACCAGTTATAACGAATGCATTAAATTGTAACGCATTTTACATTCTCAATTTTTATTACACTTACTAAATCCAATTCTGATTCATTACGAATTAAACACTTCATTTTACAAAGTCAAATAGTTAAGCCAAAACATATGTGCCATTAAGTTGATATTAATTGAACGCAAGTCTTAGTGGGTTTTAAATCGAACTCGGTATATCTTTCGTGATTTTTGTTTTGTTTTTTTTGTTTTGAAAGCATTTCACCACTGTAGTTAAGGTAAAACAATCTATAACAAGTAATATAGAAAAAGAATTTGTTAATTCCTAGAAAGTCAATTCCTACTGAGGTCGGCAAAGAAATGTTTATTTGAGTTAATTTTTATTTTATAATTAAGAATAACATAAGTATGTATATACATATGACAGAATGACCATATTCAGTGGTAAAATAGAAAGCAAATTTCCTTGCAATTTTCCAATTTCCTCTTTATACCATATATGGTGTTGAAATATTATTTTCGTGTGTTTTTATTTATACGCATTCTTTTTTTCGTTTTTAATTTATGAAGCTGATGGTGGTTTATAATCATCCAGATAGAATGAGATTCTATGCACCTCACTATTGCAAGGAACGTTTTCTTTACAATTACATATACAAATTTAACAAATTGATTTCTAACTATGGTAAATTTGCCTCAGTGTCAAAAGTGCTGGATCTCTATTATGTAGTTCCTCAGTTCGAATCCGACCGGGATATCAAATTTTTTAAATTTAAATTAATGAATAAATGTTTTAAAAAAATTTATGAACTTGAATGGATAAATAAAAACGTATTTTATTATTGACTGAAAGTTTTACAATATATATATATATATATACATACTGTATGTAGGTGAAGGACTGGAGAAATATGTTTGGAGAGTCAGGCTTAGATAATTCAAAAATATACAGCAGTTGATAAAGAGAGTGTAAAATCAAGACTCTCGCTGGTGAAGGACTGAAGAAAGATGTTTGGAAAGTTAGACTTAGATAATTCGAAAATATACGGCAGTTGATAAAGAGAATGTAAAATCCTAAAATATACGGCAGTTGATAAAGAGGGTGTAAAATCAAGACTCTCAGTGGTGGAGGACTGGAGAAAGATTTTTGGGGAGTCAGGTAAAGAAGTTATATATGACAGGAAACATGGGAGAATTTTGAAGTAGAAAAGCTTTACGGCTCATTTCTGAGGAGTTTAGTATTTAAAATGCAAGCTTCAACAACACAAGCTTTATTGAAATATGGTGTATCCAGGTGTAATAACTATGTGCAACTGCTCCTACACAAACAGCATTAAAGACGAACGTGACTGCCTTTAGAAGAGGCAAAGGTAATTGTATTTTACGAACTATAATCTTTTTAAGTTCGTTTGACGTGTTACAGCCTTTTCTGAATTACACTGCCGACGATACTCGAAATAACAACAATCGATACATTCACACTGTAGTATTGTCGTTGCCGCATAAGTAAACGGCTTTGAGGAGGAACACATTCGGTTCTAGGCTTCATCTCTAGATAGCTTTGCAATATCCTAAACTCTGACGATATTGTAATGCTATAGAACTATATCTGCTAAACTGTTCAATATATTTTGCTATATAATTCAGTTAATACAAGCGAAAATGTAATTTTTTGATTCTGATGTCAGAAACATTTTTTCATTTTGAATTTATAGATCTTCTTATTACTAATACAGCTAAATATACGTTCTAGAGAGCTTGATGTCTCAGGGGTTTGATGGATTGGGAGAGATTTTAGACATTTTGGGTAGGCGTAGAAGTAATCTATACCTTTAAGACAAAATTTTAAAACTTTAATGTATCTGTATGACCCTCAAACGATATTGACAAATATTGATAAGATAAGTGAATTAAATTTGAACTTGATTTAAATAGATTCGAAATTTAAAGACTGGGCTCTCCTTGATAAATATTAAAATTAGGTACATATAGTGGGTCGTATTTGTTTAAGAAGATTAACTCTTACAAGAAATAAGAAGGTTTTAAAGTAACTCCAAATTTCCGTTTTTTTTTTTAAATTGTAGGTCTATATTTTCAGTCTACGAGACTTCTCTGAAAATTCCGTGAAGCTTCATCGTCTATTTCAACGAATTCCTCGTGGATATAGGTTTTTTTAAAGTATTTTATAACCATGCTACACACATATGTACTAAAAGCTTTCAGTCTTCAGTCAATTCATTTTAGGTTAAACCAATACTGAGGTTATAATTTTAATTCCCCACCCCAGTTTTTTACAAAACCTTACATTCGGAAGGAATTTTTTGTCAATAAAATAATAAAACCAAATTTTATAACCCTTTTTTAAAAGCCAAACTCTCTAACGGAGCCCTACCTCTTATATTTTTTTAAGAAAAGAATAGTCAATAAATTCATTACAACGTATAAGACCAGGTGGATTTGGATTTTCTTATATAAAACCTTAGTTATTCAGATAATGACGCTCTTGGAGCTCAATGGTATTCTTTCGTTTTATCTATCATTGACGATTTTAAGCAGCTAAGCGATCATCAACGTTGTAAATAACGTACAGACATTGACGACAGTTTGTCTATACGACTCGAAACCATTAGGAATGGATTCTTCAATACCTAGTTCCTCTGGGGAAAGTACAGAGATTGCCGACAGTTTGTCTATACGACTCGAGACCATTAGGAATGGATTCTTCAATACCTAGTTCCTCTGGGGAAAGTACAGACATTGGCGACAGTTTGTCTATACGACTCGAGACCATTAGGAATGGATTCTTCAATACCTAGTTCCTCTGGGGAAAGTACAGAGATTGACGACAGTTAGTCTATACGACTCGAGACCATTAGGAATGGATTCTTCAATACCTAGTTCCTCTGGGGAAAGTACAGACATTGGCGACAGTTTTCTATACGACTTTGGACCATTAGGAATGGATTCTTCAATACCTAGATCCTCTGGGGAAAGTACAGACATTGTCGACAGTTTTCTATACGACTTTGGACCATTAGGAATGGATTCTTCAATACCTAGTTCCTCTGGGGAAAGTACAGAGATTGACGACAGTTAGTCTATACGACTCGAGACCATTAGGAATGGATTCTTCAATACCTAGTTCCTCTGGGGAAAGTACAGACATTGGCGACGGTTTGTCTATACGACTCGAGACCATTAGGAATGGATTCTTCAATACCTAGTTCCTCTGGGGAAAGTACAGAGATTGACGACAGTTTTTCTATACGACTCGAGACCATTAGGAATGGATTCTTCAATACCTAGTTCCTCTGGGGAAAGTACAGACATTGTCGACAGTTTTCTATACGACTTTGGACCATTAGGAATGGATTCTTCAATACCTAGTTCCTCTGGGGAAAGTACAGAGATTGACGACAGTTAGTCTATACGACTCGAGACCATTAGGAATGGATTCTTCAATACCTAGTTCCTCTGGGGAAAGTACAGACATTGGCGACAGTTTGTCTATACGACTCGAGACCATTAGGAATGGATTCTTCAATACCTAGTTCCTCTGGGGAAAGTACAGAGATTGACGACAGTTTTTCTATACGACTCGAGACCATTAGGAATGGATTCTTCAATACCTAGTTCCTCTGGGGAAAGTACAGACATTGGCGACAGTTTGTCTATACGACTCGAGACCATTAGGAATGGATTCTTCAATACCTAGTTCCTCTGGGGAAAGTACAGACATTGTCGACAGTTTTCTATACGACTTTGGACCATTAGGAATGGATTCTTCAATACCTAGTTCCTCTGGGGAAAGTACAGACATTGTCGACAGTTTGCCTATACGACTCGAGACCATTAGGAATGGATTCTTCAATACCTAGTTCCTCTGGGGAAAGTACAGACATTGGTGACAGTTTTCTATACGACTTTGGACCATTAGGAAAGGGTTCTTCAATACCTAGATCCTCTGGGGAAAGTACAGACATTGACGACAGTTTGTCTATACGACTCGAGACCATTAGGAATGGATTCTTCAATACCTAGTTCCTCTGGGGAAAGTACAGACATTGACGACAGTTTGTCTATACGACTCGAGACCATTAGGAATGGATTCTTCAATACCTAGTTCCTCTGGGGAATGTACAGACATTGGCGACAGTTTGTCTATACGACTCGAGACCATTAGGAATGGATTCATCAATACCTAGTTCCTCTGGGGAAAGTACAGACATTGGCGACAGTTTGTCTATACGACTTTGGACCATTAGGAAAGGGTTCTTCAATACCTAGTTCCTCTGGGGAAAGTACAGACATTGACGACAGTTTGTCTATACGACTCGAGACCATTAGGAATGGATTCTTCAATACCTAGTTCCTCTGGGGAAAGTACAGACATTGTCGACAGTTTGTCTATACGACTCGAGACCATTAGGAATGGATTCTTCAATACCTAGTTCCTCTGGGGAAAGTACAGAGATTGACGACAGTTTTTCTATACGACTCGAGACCATTAGGAATGGATTCTTCAATACCTAGTTCCTCTGGGGAAAGTACAGACATTGGCGACAGTTTTCTATACGAATTTGGACCATTAGGAATGGATTCTTCAATACCTAGTTCCTCTGGGGAAAGTACAGACATTGTCGACAGTTTTCTATACGACTTTGGACCATTAGGAATGGATTCATCAATACCTAGTTCCTCTGGGGAAAGTACAGAGATTGACGACAGTTAGTCTATACGACTCGAGACCATTAGGAATGGATTCTTCAATACCTAGTTCCTCTGGGGAAAGTACAGACATTGGCGACAGTTTGTCTATACGACTCGAGACCATTAGGAATGGATTCTTCAATACCTAGTTCCTCTGTGGAAAGTACAGAGATTGACGACAGTTTTTCTATACGACTCGAGACCATTAGGAATGGATTCTTCAATACCTAGTTCCTCTGGGGAAAGTACAGACATTGGCGACAGTTTGTCTATACGACTCGAGACCATTAGGAATGGATCCTTCAATACCTAGTTCCTCTGGGGAAAGTACAGACATTGTCGACAGTTTTCTATACGACTTTGGACCATTAGGAATGGATTCTTCAATACCTAGTTCCTCTGGGGAAAGTACAGACATTGGCGACAGTTTGTCTATACGACTCGAGACCATTAGGAATGGATTCTTCAATACCTAGTTTCTCTGGGGAAAGTACAGACATTGTCGACAGTTTGTCTATACGACTCGAGACCATTAGGAATGGATTCTTCAATACCTAGTTCCTCTGGGGAAAGTACAGACATTGGCGACAGTTTTCTATACGACTTTGGACCATTAGGAACGGATTCTTCAATACCTAGTTCCTCTGGGGAAAGTACAGACATTGACGACAGTTTGTCTATACGACTCGAGACCATTAGGAATGGATTCTTCGATACCTAGTTCCTCTGGGGAAAGTACAGACATTGACGACAGTTTGTCTATACGACTCGAGACCATTAGGAATGGATTCTTCAATACCTAGTTCCTCTGGGGAAAGTACAGACATTGGCGACAGTTTGTCTATACGACTCGAGACCATTAGGAATGGATTCTTCAATACCTAGTTCCTCTGGGGAAAGTAGAGACATTGGCGACAATTTGTCTATACGACTCGAGACCATTAGGAATGGATTCTTCAATACCTAGTTCCTCTGGGGAAAGTACAGACATTGACGACAGTTTGTCTATACGACTCGAGACCATTAGGAATGGATTCTTCAATACCTAGTTCCTCTGGGGAAAGTACAGACATTGGCGACAGTTTGTCTATACGACTCGAGACCATTAGGAATAGATCCTTCAATACGTAGTTCCTCTGGGGAAAGTACTGACATTGGCGACAGTTTGTCTATACGACTCGAGACCATTAGGAATGGATTCTTCAATACCTAGTTCCTCTGGGGAAAGTACAGACATTGACGACAGTTTGTCTATACGACTCGAGACCATTAGTAATGGATTCTTCAATACGTAGTTCCTCTGGGGAAAGTACAGACATTGGCGACAGTTTGTCTATACGACTCGAGACCATTAGGAACGGATTCTTCAATACCTAGTTCCTCTGGGGAAAGTAGAGACATTGGCGACAGTTTGTCTATACGACTCGAGACCATTAGGAATGGATTCTTCAATACCTAGTTCCTCTGGGGAAAGTACAGACATTGACGACAGTTTGTCTATACGACTCGAGACCATTAGGAATGGATTCTTCAATACCTAGTTCCTCTGGGGAAAGTACAGACATTGACGACAGTTTGTCTATACGACTCGAGACCATTAGGAATGGATTCTTCAATACCTAGTTCCTCTGGGGAAAGTACTGACATTGTCGACAGTTTTCTATACGACTTTGGACCATTAGGAATGGATTCTTCAATACCTAGTTCCTCTGGGGAAAATACAGACATTGGCGACAGTTTGTCTATACGACTCGAGACCATTAGGAATGGATTCTTCAATACCTAGTTCCTCTGGGGAAAGTACAGACATTGTCGACAGTTTTCTATACGACTTTGGACCATTAGGAATGGATTCTTCAATACCTAGTTCCTCTGGGGAAAGTACAGACATTGGCGACAGTTTGTCTATACGACTCGAGACCATTAGGAATGGATTCTTCAATACCTAGTTCCTCTGGGGAAAGTACAGACATTGTCGACAGTTTTCTATACGACTTTGGACCCTTAGGAATGGATTCTTCAATACCTAGTTCCTCTGGGGAAAGTACAGACATTGGCGACAGTTTGTCTATACGAACTCGAGACCATTAGGAATGGATTCTTCAATACCTAGTTCCTCTGGGGAAAGTACAGACATTGTCGACAGTTTTCTATACGACTTTGGACCATTAGGAATGGATTCTTCAATACCTAGTTCCTCTGGGGAAAGTACAGACATTGGCGACAGTTTGTCTATACGACTTTGGACCATTAGGAATGGATTCTTCAATACCTAGTTCCTCTGGGGAAAATACAGACATTGGCGACAGTTTGTCTATACGACTCGAGACCATTAGGAATGGATTCTTCAATACCTAGTTCCTCTGGGGAAAGTACAGACATTGTCGACAGTTTTCTATACGACTTTGGACCATTAGGAATGGATTCTTCAATACCTAGTTCCTCTGGGGAAAGTACAGACATTATCGACAGTTTGTCTATACGACTCGAGACCATTAGGAATGGATTCTTCAATACATAGTTCCTCTGGGGTAAGTACAGACATTGTCGACAGTTTTCTATACGACTTTGGACCATTAGGAATGGATTGTTCAATACCTAGTTCCTCTGGGGAAAGTACAGACATTGGCGACAGTTTGTCTATACGACTCGAGACCATTAGGAATGGATTCTTCAATACCTAGTTCCTCTGGGGATAGTACAGACATTGGCGACAGTTTGTCTATACGACTCGAGACCATTAGGAATGGATTCTTCAATACCTAGTTCCTCGGGGGAAAGTACAGACATTGGCGACAGTTTTCTATACGACTTTGGACCATTAGGAATGGATTCTTCAATACCTAGTTCCTCTGGGGAAAGTACAGACATTGTCGACAGTTTTCTATACGACTTTGGACCATTAGGAATGGATTCTTCAATACCTAGTTCCTCTGGGGAAAGTACAGAGATTGACGACAGTTAGTCTATACGACTCGAGACCATTAGGAATGGATTCTTCAATACCTAGTTCCTCTGGGGAAAGTACAGACATTGGCGACGGTTTGTCTATACGACTCGAGACCATTAGGAATGGATTCTTCAATACCTAGTTCCTCTGGGGAAAGTACAGACATTGGCGACAGTTTTCTATACGACTTTGGACCATTAGGAATGGATTCTTCAATACCTAGTTCCTCTGGGGAAAGTACAGACATTGGCGACAGTTTTCTATACGACTTTGGACCATTAGGAATGGATTCTTCAATACCTAGTTCCTCTGGGGAAAGTACAGACATTGTCGACAGTTTTCTATACGACTTTGGACCATTAGGAATGGATTCTTCAATACCTAGTTCCTCTGGGGAAAGTACAGAGATTGACGACAGTTAGTCTATACGACTCGAGACCATTAGGAATGGATTCTTCAATACCTAGTTCCTCTGGGGAAAGTACAGACATTGGCGACGGTTTGTCTATACGACTCGAGACCATTAGGAATGGATTCTTCAATACCTAGTTCCTCTGGGGAAAGTACAGAGATTGACGACAGTTTTTCTATACGACTCGAGACCATTAGGAATGGATTCTTCAATACCTAGTTCCTCTGGGGAAAGTACAGACATTGTCGACAGTTTTCTATACGACTTTGGACCATTAGGAATGGATTCTTCAATACCTAGTTCCTCTGGGGAAAGTACAGAGATTGACGACAGTTAGTCTATACGACTCGAGACCATTAGGAATGGATTCTTCAATACCTAGTTCCTCTGGGGAAAGTACAGACATTGGCGACAGTTTGTCTATACGACTCGAGACCATTAGGAATGGATTCTTCAATACCTAGTTCCTCTGGGGAAAGTACAGAGATTGACGACAGTTTTTCTATACGACTCGAGACCATTAGGAATGGATTCTTCAATACCTAGTTCCTCTGGGGAAAGTACAGACATTGGCGACAGTTTGTCTATACGACTCGAGACCATTAGGAATGGATTCTTCAATACCTAGTTCCTCTGGGGAAAGTACAGACATTGTCGACAGTTTTCTATACGACTTTGGACCATTAGGAATGGATTCTTCAATACCTAGTTCCTCTGGGGAAAGTACAGACATTGTCGACAGTTTGTCTATACGACTCGAGACCATTAGGAATGGATTCTTCAATACCTAGTTCCTCTGGGGAAAGTACAGACATTGGTGACAGTTTTCTATACGACTTTGGACCATTAGGAAAGGGTTCTTCAATACCTAGTTCCTCTGGGGAAAGTACAGACATTGACGACAGTTTGTCTATACGACTCGAGACCATTAGGAATGGATTCTTCAATACCTAGTTCCTCTGGGGAAAGTACAGACATTGACGACAGTTTGTCTATACGACTCGAGACCATTAGGAATGGATTCTTCAATACCTAGTTCCTCTGGGGAATGTACAGACATTGGCGACAGTTTGTCTATACGACTCGAGACCATTAGGAATGGATTCATCAATACCTAGTTCCTCTGGGGAAAGTACAGACATTGGCGACAGTTTGTCTATACGACTTTGGACCATTAGCAAAGGGTTCTTCAATACCTAGTTCCTCTGGGGAAAGTACAGACATTGACGACAGTTTGTCTATACGACTCGAGACCATTAGGAATGGATTCTTCAATACCTAGTTCCTCTGGGGAAAGTACAGACATTGTCGACAGTTTGTCTATACGACTCGAGACCATTAGGAATGGATTCTTCAATACCTAGTTCCTCTGGGGAAAGTACAGAGATTGACGACAGTTTTTCTATACGACTCGAGACCATTAGGAATGGATTCTTCAATACCTAGTTCCTCTGGGGAAAGTACAGACATTGGCGACAGTTTTCTATACGAATTTGGACCATTAGGAATGGATTCTTCAATACCTAGTTCCTCTGGGGAAAGTACAGACATTGTCGACAGTTTTCTATACGACTTTGGACCATTAGGAATGGATTCATCAATACCTAGTTCCTCTGGGGAAAGTACAGAGATTGACGACAGTTAGTCTATACGACTCGAGACCATTAGGAATGGATTCTTCAATACCTAGTTCCTCTGGGGAAAGTACAGACATTGGCGACAGTTTGTCTATACGACTCGAGACCATTAGGAATGGATTCTTCAATACCTAGTTCCTCTGTGGAAAGTACAGAGATTGACGACAGTTTTTCTATACGACTCGAGACCATTAGGAATGGATTCTTCAATACCTAGTTCCTCTGGGGAAAGTACAGACATTGGCGACAGTTTGTCTATACGACTCGAGACCATTAGGAATGGATCCTTCAATACCTAGTTCCTCTGGGGAAAGTACAGACATTGTCGACAGTTTTCTATACGACTTTGGACCATTAGGAATGGATTCTTCAATACCTAGTTCCTCTGGGGAAAGTACAGACATTGGCGACAGTTTGTCTATACGACTCGAGACCATTAGGAATGGATTCTTCAATACCTAGTTTCTCTGGGGAAAGTACAGACATTGTCGACAGTTTGTCTATACGACTCGAGACCATTAGGAATGGATTCTTCAATACCTAGTTCCTCTGGGGAAAGTACAGACATTGGCGACAGTTTTCTATACGACTTTGGACCATTAGGAACGGATTCTTCAATACCTAGTTCCTCTGGGGAAAGTAGAGACATTGGCGACAATTTGTCTATACGACTCGAGACCATTAGGAATGGATTCTTCAATACCTAGTTCCTCTGGGGAAAGTACAGACATTGACGACAGTTTGTCTATACGACTCGAGACCATTAGGAATGGATTCTTCAATACCTAGTTCCTCTGGGGAAAGTACAGACATTGGCGACAGTTTGTCTATACGACTCGAGACCATTAGGAATAGATCCTTCAATACGTAGTTCCTCTGGGGAAAGTACTGACATTGGCGACAGTTTGTCTATACGACTCGAGACCATTAGGAATGGATTCTTCAATACCTAGTTCCTCTGGGGAAAGTACAGACATTGACGACAGTTTGTCTATACGACTCGAGACCTTTAGTAATGGATTCTTCAATACGTAGTTCCTCTCGGGAAAGTACAGACATTGGCGACAGTTTGTCTATACGACTCGAGACCATTAGGAATGGATTCTTCAATACCTAGTTCCTCTGGGGAAAGTAGAGACATTGGCGACAGTTTGTCTATACGACTCGAGACCATTAGGAATGGATTCTTCAATACCTAGTTCCTCTGGGGAAAGTACAGACATTGACGACAGTTTGTCTATACGACTCGAGACCATTAGGAATGGATTCTTCAATACCTAGTTCCTCTGGGGAAAGTACAGACATTGACGACAGTTTGTCTATACGACTCGAGACCATTAGGAATGGATTCTTCAATACCTAGTTCCTCTGGGGAAAGTACAGACATTGTCGACAGTTTTCTATACGACTTTGGACCATTAGGAATGGATTCTTCAATACCTAGTTCCTCTGGGGAAAATACAGACATTGGCGACAGTTTGTCTATACGACTCGAGACCATTAGGAATGGATTCTTCAATACCTAGTTCCTCTGGGGAAAGTACAGACATTGTCGACAGTTTTCTATACGACTTTGGACCATTAGGAATGGATTCTTCAATACCTAGTTCCTCTGGGGAAAGTACAGACATTGGCGACAGTTTGTCTATACGACTCGAGACCATTAGGAATGGATTCTTCAATACCTAGTTCCTCTGGGGAAAGTACAGACATTGTCGACAGTTTTCTATACGACTTTGGACCCTTAGGAATGGATTCTTCAATACCTAGTTCCTCTGGGGAAAGTACAGACATTGGCGACAGTTTGTCTATACGAACTCGAGACCATTAGGAATGGATTCTTCAATACCTAGTTCCTCTGGGGAAAGTACAGACATTGTCGACAGTTTTCTATACGACTTTGGACCATTAGGAATGGATTCTTCAATACCTAGTTCCTCTGGGGAAAGTACAGACATTGGCGACAGTTTGTCTATACGACTTTGGACCATTAGGAATGGATTCTTCAATACATAGTTCCTCTGGGGTAAGTACAGACATTGTCGACAGTTTTCTATACGACTTTGGACCATTAGGAATGGATTGTTCAATACCTAGTTCCTCTGGGGAAAGTACAGACATTGGCGACAGTTTGTCTATACGACTCGAGACCATTAGGAATGGATTCTTCAATACCTAGTTCCTCTGGGGATAGTACAGACATTGGCGACAGTTTGTCTATACGACTCGAGACCATTAGGAATGGATTCTTCAATACCTAGTTCCTCTGGGGAAAGTACAGACATTGGCGACAGTTTTCTATACGACTTTGGACCATTAGGAATGGATTCTTCAATACCTAGTTCCTCTGGGGAAAGTACAGACATTGTCGACAGTTTTCTATACGACTTTGGACCATTAGGAATGGATTCTTCAATACCTAGTTCCTCTGGGGAAAGTACAGAGATTGACGACAGTTAGTCTATACGACTCGAGACCATTAGGAATGGATTCTTCAATACCTAGTTCCTCTGGGGAAAGTACAGACATTGGCGACGGTTTGTCTATACGACTCGAGACCATTAGGAATGGATTCTTCAATACCTAGTTCCTCTGGGGAAAGTACAGAGATTGACGACAGTTTTTCTATACGACTCGAGACCATTAGGAATGGATTCTTCAATACCTAGTTCCTCTGGGGAAAGTACAGACATTGGCGACAGTTTTCTATACGACTTTGGACCATTAGGAATGGATTCTTCAATACCTAGTTCCTCTGGGGAAAGTACAGACATTGTCGACAGTTTTCTATACGACTTTGGACCATTAGGAATGGATTCTTCAATACCTAGTTCCTCTGTGGAAAGTACAGAGATTGACGACAGTTAGTCTATACGACTCGAGACCATTAGGAATGGATTCTTCAATACCTAGTTCCTCTGGGGAAAGTACAGACATTGGCGACAGTTTGTCTATACGACTCGAGACCATTAGGAATGGATTCTTCAATACCTAGTTCCTCTGGGGAAAGTACAGACATTGGCGACAGTTTGTCTATACGACTCGAGACCATTAGGAAGGGATTCTTCAATACCTACTTCCTCTGGGGAAAGTACAGACATTGACGACAGTTTGTCTATACGACTCGAGACCATTAGGAATGGATTCTTCAATACCTAGTTCCTCTGGGGAAAGTACAGACATTGGCGACGGTTTGTCTATACGACTCGAGACCATTAGGAATGGATTCTTCAATACCTAGTTCCTCTGGGGAAAGTACAGAGATTGACGACAGTTTTTCTATACGACTCGAGACCATTAGGAATGGATTCTTCAATACCTAGTTCCTCTGGGGAAAGTACAGACATTGTCGACAGTTTTCTATACGACTTTGGACCATTAGGAATGGATTCTTCAATACCTAGTTCCTCTGGGGAAAGTACAGAGATTGACGACAGTTAGTCTATACGACTCGAGACCATTAGGAATGGATTCTTCAATACCTAGTTCCTCTGGGGAAAGTACAGACATTGGCGACAGTTTGTCTATACGACTCGAGACCATTAGGAATGGATTCTTCAATACCTAGTTCCTCTGGGGAAAGTACAGAGATTGACGACAGTTTTTCTATACGACTCGAGACCATTAGGAATGGATTCTTCAATACCTAGTTCCTCTGGGGAAAGTACAGACATTGGCGACAGTTTGTCTATACGACTCGAGACCATTAGGAATGGATTCTTCAATACCTAGTTCCTCTGGGGAAAGTACAGACATTGTCGACAGTTTTCTATACGACTTTGGACCATTAGGAATGGATTCTTCAATACCTAGTTCCTCTGGGGAAAGTACAGACATTGTCGACAGTTTGTCTATACGACTCGAGACCATTAGGAATGGATTCTTCAATACCTAGTTCCTCTGGGGAAAGTACAGACATTGGTGACAGTTTTCTATACGACTTTGGACCATTAGGAAAGGGTTCTTCAATACCTAGTTCCTCTGGGGAAAGTACAGACATTGACGACAGTTTGTCTATACGACTAGAGACCATTAGGAATGGATTCTTCAATACCTAGTTCCTCTGGGGAAAGTACAGACATTGACGACAGTTTGTCTATACGACTCGAGACCATTAGGAATGGATTCTTCAATACCTAGTTCCTCTGGGGAATGTACAGACATTGGCGACAGTTTGTCTATACGACTCGAGACCATTAGGAATGGATTCATCAATACCTAGTTCCTCTGGGGAAAGTACAGACATTGGCGACAGTTTGTCTATACGACTTTGGACCATTAGCAAAGGGTTCTTCAATACCTAGTTCCTCTGGGGAAAGTACAGACATTGACGACAGTTTGTCTATACGACTCGAGACCATTAGGAATGGATTCTTCAATACCTAGTTCCTCTGGGGAAAGTACAGACATTGTCGACAGTTTGTCTATACGACTCGAGACCATTAGGAATGGATTCTTCAATACCTAGTTCCTCTGGGGAAAGTACAGAGATTGACGACAGTTTTTCTATACGACTCGAGACCATTAGGAATGGATTCTTCAATACCTAGTTCCTCTGGGGAAAGTACAGACATTGGCGACAGTTTTCTATACGAATTTGGACCATTAGGAATGGATTCTTCAATACCTAGTTCCTCTGGGGAAAGTACAGACATTGTCGACAGTTTTCTATACGACTTTGGACCATTAGGAATGGATTCATCATTACCTAGTTCCTCTGGGGAAAGTACAGAGATTGACGACAGTTAGTCTATACGACTCGAGACCATTAGGAATGGATTCTTCAATACCTAGTTCCTCTGGGGAAAGTACAGACATTGGCGACAGTTTGTCTATACGACTCGAGACCATTAGGAATGGATTCTTCAATACCTAGTTCCTCTGTGGAAAGTACAGAGATTGACGACAGTTTTTCTATACGACTCGAGACCATTAGGAATGGATTCTTCAATACCTAGTTCCTCTGGGGAAAGTACAGACATTGGCGACAGTTTGTCTATACGACTCGAGACCATTAGGAATGGATCCTTCAATACCTAGTTCCTCTGGGGAAAGTACAGACATTGTCGACAGTTTTCTATACGACTTTGGACCATTAGGAATGGATTCTTCAATACCTAGTTCCTCTGGGGAAAGTACAGACATTGGCGACAGTTTGTCTATACGACTCGAGACCATTAGGAATGGATTCTTCAATACCTAGTTTCTCTGGGGAAAGTACAGACATTGTCGACAGTTTGTCTATACGACTCGAGACCATTAGGAATGGATTCTTCAATACCTAGTTCCTCTGGGGAAAGTACAGACATTGGCGACAGTTTTCTATACGACTTTGGACCATTAGGAACGGATTCTTCAATACCTAGTTCCTCTGGGGAAAGTACAGACATTGACGACAGTTTGTCTATACGACTCGAGACCATTAGGAATGGATTCTTCGATACCTAGTTCCTCTGGGGAAAGTACAGACATTGACGACAGTTTGTCTATACGACTCGAGACCATTAGGAATGGATTCTTCAATACCTAGTTCCTCTGGGGAAAGTACAGACATTGGCGACAGTTTGTCTATACGACTCGAGACCATTAGGAATGGATTCTTCAATACCTAGTTCCTCTGGGGAAAGTAGAGACATTGGCGACAATTTGTCTATACGACTCGAGACCATTAGGAATGGATTCTTCAATACCTAGTTCCTCTGGGGAAAGTACAGACATTGACGACAGTTTGTCTATACGACTCGAGACCATTAGGAATAGATCCTTCAATACGTAGTTCCTCTGGGGAAAGTACTGACATTGGCGACAGTTTGTCTATACGACTCGAGACCATTAGGAATGGATTCTTCAATACCTAGTTCCTCTGGGGAAAGTACAGACATTGACGACAGTTTGTCTATACGACTCGAGACCTTTAGTAATGGATTCTTCAATACGTAGTTCCTCTCGGGAAAGTACAGACATTGGCGACAGTTTGTCTATACGACTCGAGACCATTAGGAATGGATTCTTCAATACCTAGTTCCTCTGGGGAAAGTAGAGACATTGGCGACAGTTTGTCTATACGACTCGAGACCATTAGGAATGGATTCTTCAATACCTAGTTCCTCTGGGGAAAGTACAGACATTGACGACAGTTTGTCTATACGACTCGAGACCATTAGGAATGGATTCTTCAATACCTAGTTCCTCTGGGGAAAGTACAGACATTGACGACAGTTTGTCTATACGACTCGAGACCATTAGGAATGGATTCTTCAATACCTAGTTCCTCTGGGGAAAGTACAGACATTGTCGACAGTTTTCTATACGACTTTGGACCATTAGGAATGGATTCTTCAATACCTAGTTCCTCTGGGGAAAATACAGAAATTGGCGACAGTTTGTCTATACGACTCGAGACCATTAGGAATGGATTCTTCAATACCTAGTTCCTCTGGGGAAAGTACAGACATTGTCGACAGTTTTCTATACGACTTTGGACCATTAGGAATGGATTCTTCAATACCTAGTTCCTCTGGGGAAAGTACAGACATTGGCGACAGTTTGTCTATACGACTCGAGACCATTAGGAATGGATTCTTCAATACCTAGTTCCTCTGGGGAAAGTACAGACATTGTCGACAGTTTTCTATACGACTTTGGACCCTTAGGAATGGATTCTTCAATACCTAGTTCCTCTGGGGAAAGTACAGACATTGGCGACAGTTTGTCTATACGAACTCGAGACCATTAGGAATGGATTCTTCAATACCTAGTTCCTCTGGGGAAAGTACAGACATTGTCGACAGTTTTCTATACGACTTTGGACCATTAGGAATGGATTCTTCAATACCTAGTTCCTCTGGGGAAAGTACAGACATTGGCGACAGTTTGTCTATACGACTTTGGACCATTAGGAATGGATTCTTCAATACATAGTTCCTCTGGGGTAAGTACAGACATTGTCGACAGTTTTCTATACGACTTTGGACCATTAGGAATGGATTGTTCAATACCTAGTTCCTCTGGGGAAAGTACAGACATTGGCGACAGTTTGTCTATACGACTCGAGACCATTAGGAATGGATTCTTCAATACCTAGTTCCTCTGAGGATAGTACAGACATTGGCGACAGTTTGTCTATACGACTCGAGACCATTAGGAATGGATTCTTCAATACCTAGTTCCTCTGGGGAAAGTACAGACATTGGCGACAGTTTTCTATACGACTTTGGACCATTAGGAATGGATTCTTCAATACCTAGTTCCTCTGGGGAAAGTACAGACATTGTCGACAGTTTTCTATACGACTTTGGACCATTAGGAATGGATTCTTCAATACCTAGTTCCTCTGGGGAAAGTACAGAGATTGACGACAGTTAGTCTATACGACTCGAGACCATTAGGAATGGATTCTTCAATACCTAGTTCCTCTGGGGAAAGTACAGACATTGGCGACGGTTTGTCTATACGACTCGAGACCATTAGGAATGGATTCTTCAATACCTAGTTCCTCTGGGGAAAGTACAGAGATTGACGACAGTTTTTCTATACGACTCGAGACCATTAGGAATGGATTCTTCAATACCTAGTTCCTCTGGGGAAAGTACAGACATTGGCGACAGTTTTCTATACGACTTTGGACCATTAGGAATGGATTCTTCAATACCTAGTTCCTCTGGGGAAAGTACAGACATTGTCGACAGTTTTCTATACGACTTTGGACCATTAGGAATGGATTCTTCAATACCTAGTTCCTCTGTGGAAAGTACAGAGATTGACGACAGTTAGTCTATACGACTCGAGACCATTAGGAATGGATTCTTCAATACCTAGTTCCTCTGGGGAAAGTACAGACATTGGCGACAGTTTGTCTATACGACTCGAGACCATTAGGAATGGATTCTTCAATACCTAGTTCCTCTGGGGAAAGTACAGACATTGGCGACAGTTTGTCTATACGACTCGAGACCATTAGGAAGGGATTCTTCAATACCTACTTCCTCTGGGGAAAGTACAGACATTGACGACAGTTTGTCTATACGACTCGAGACCATTAGGAATGGATTCTTCAATACCTAGTTCCTCTGGGGAAAGTACAGACATTGGCGACAGTTTGTCTATATGACTTGAGACCATTAGGAATGGATTCTTCAATACCTAGTTCCTCTGGGGAAAGTACAGAGATTGACGACAGTTTTTCTATACGACTCGAGACCATTAGGAATGGATTCTTCAATACCTAGTTCCTCTGGGGAAAGTACAGACATTGTCGACAGTTTTCTATACGACTTTGGACCATTAGGAATGGATTCATCAATACCTAGTTCCTCTGGGGAAAGTACAGAGATTGACGACAGTTAGTCTATACGACTCGAGACCATTAGGAATGGATTTTTCAATACCTAGTTCCTCTGGGGAAAGTACAGACATTGGCGACAGTTTGTCTATACGACTCGAGACCATTAGGAATGGATTCTTCAATACCTAGTTCCTCTGTGGAAAGTACAGAGATTGACGACAGTTTTTCTATACGACTCGAGACCATTAGGAATGGATTCTTCAATACCTTGTTCCTCTGGGGAAAGTACAGACATTGGCGACAGTTTGTCTATACGACTCGAGACCATTAGGAATGGATCCTTCAATACCTAGTTCCTCTGGGGAAAGTACAGACACTGTCGACAGTTTTCTATACGACTTTGGACCATTAGGAATGGATTCTTCAATACCTAGTTCCTCTGGGGAAAGTACAGACATTGGCGACAGTTTGTCTATACGACTCGAGACCATTAGGAATGGATTCTTCAATACCTAGTTCCTCTGGGGAAAGTACAGACATTGTCGACAGTTTGTCTATACGACTCGAGACCATTAGGAATGGATTCTTCAATACCTAGTTCCTCTGGGGAAAGTACAGACATTGGCGACAGTTTTCTATACGACTTTGGACCATTAGGAACGGATTCTTCAATACCTAGTTCCTCTGGGGAAAGTACAGACATTGACGACAGTTTGTCTATACGACTCGAGACCATTAGGAATGGATTCTTCAATACCTAGTTCCTCTGGGGAAAGTACAGACATTGACGACAGTTTGTCTATACGACTCGAGACCATTAGGAATGGATTCTTCAATACCTAGTTCCTCTGGGGAAAGTACAGACATTGGCGACAGTTTGTCTATACGACTCGAGACCATTAGGAATGGATTCTTCAATACCTAGTTCCTCTGGGGAAAGTAGAGACATTGGCGACAATTTGTCTATACGACTCGAGACCATTAGGAATGGATTCTTCAATACCTAGTTCCTATGGGGGAAGTACAGACATTGGCGACAGTTTTCTATACGACTTTGGACCATTAGGGATGGATTCTTCAATACCTAGTTCCTCTGGGGAAAGTAGAGACATTGGCGACAGTTTGTCTATACGACTCGAGACCATTAGTAATGGATTCTTCAATACCTAGTTCCTCTGGGGAAAGTACAGACTTTGACGACAGTTTGTCTATACGACTCGAGACCATTAGGAATGGATTCTTCAATACCTAGTTCCTCTGGGGAAAGTACAGACATTTCCGACAGTTTGTCTATACGACTCGAGACCATTAGGAATGGATTCTTCAGTACCTAGTTCCTCTGGGGAAAGTACAGACATAGACGACAGTTTGTCTATACGACTCGAGACCATTAGGAATGGATTCTTCAATACCTAGTTCCTCTGGGGAAAGTACAGACATTGGCGACAGTTTTCTATACGACTTTGGACCATTAGGAATGGATTCTTCAATACCTAGTTCCTCTGGGGAAAATACAGACATTGGCGACAGTTTGTCTATACGACTCGAGACCATTAGGAATGGATTCTTCAATACCTAGTTCCTCTGGGGAAAGTACAGACATTGTCGACAGTTTTCTATAAGACTTTGGACCATTAGGAATGGATTCTTCAATACCTAGTTCCTCTGGGGAAAGTACAGACATTGGCGACAGTTTGTCTATACGACTCGAGACCATTAGGAATGGATTCTTCAATACCTAGTTCCTCTGGGGAAAGTACAGACATTGTCGACAGTTTTCTATACGACTTTGGACCATTAGGAATGGATTCTTCAATACCTAGTTCCTCTGGGGAAAGTACAGACATTGGCGACAGTTTGTCTATACGACTCGAGACCATTAGGAATGGATTCTTCAATACCTAGTTCCTCTGGGGAAAGTACAGACATCGTCGACAGTTTTCTATACGACTTTGGACCATTAGGAATGGATTCTTCAATACCTAGTTCCTCTGGGGAAAGTACAGACATTGGCGACAGTTTGTCTATACGACTTTGGACCATTAGGAATGGATTCTTCAATACCTAGTTCCTCTGGGGTAAGTACAGACATTGTCGACAGTTTTCTATACGACTTTGGAAAATTAGGAATGGATTCTTCAATACCTAGTTCCTCTGGGGAAAGTACAGACATTGGCGACAGTTTGTCTATACGACTCGAGACCATTAGGAATGGATTCTTCAATACCTAGTTCCTCTGGGGAAAGTACAGACATTGTCGACAGTTTTCTATACGACTTTGGACCATTAGGAATGGATTCTTCAATACCTAGTTCCTCTGGGGAAAGTACAGACATTGGCGACAGTTTGTCTATACGACTCGAGACCATTAGGAATGGATTCTTCAATACCTAGTTCCTCTGGGGATAGTACAGACATTGGCGACAGTTTGTCTATACGACTCGAGACCATTAGGAATGGATTCTTCAATACCTAGTTCCTCTGGGGAAAGAACAGAGATTGACGACAGTTAGTCTATACGACTCGAGACCATTAGGAATGGATTCTTCAATACCTAGTTCCTCTGGGGAAAGTACAGACATTGGCGACGGTTTGTCTATACGACTCGAGACCATTAGGAATGGATTCTTCAATACCTAGTTCCTCTGGGGAAAGTACAGAGATTGACGACAGTTTTTCTATACGACTCGAGACCATTAGGAATGGATTCTTCAATACCTAGTTCCTCTGGGGAAAGTACAGACATTGGCGACAGTTTTCTATACGACTTTGGACCATTAGGAATGGATTCTTCAATACCTAGTTCCTCTGGGGAAAGTACAGACATTGTCGACAGTTTTCTATACGACTTTGGACCATTAGGAATGGATTCTTCAATACCTAGTTCCTCTGTGGAAAGTACAGAGATTGACGACAGTTAGTCTATACGACTCGAGACCATTAGGAATGGATTCTTCAATACCTAGTTCCTCTGGGGAAAGTACAGACATTGGCGACAGTTTGTCTATACGACTCGAGACCATTAGGAATGGATTCTTCAATACCTAGTTCCTCTGGGGAAAGTACAGACATTGGCGACAGTTTGTCTATACGACTCGAGACCATTAGGAAGGGATTCTTCAATACCTACTTCCTCTGGGGAAAGTACAGACATTGACGACAGTTTGTCTATACGACTCGAGACCATTAGGAATGGATTCTTCAATACCTAGTTCCTCTGGGGAAAGTACAGACATTGGCGACAGTTTGTCTATATGACTTGAGACCATTAGGAATGGATTCTTCAATACCTAGTTCCTCTGGGGAAAGTACAGAGATTGACGACAGTTTTTCTATACGACTCGAGACCATTAGGAATGGATTCTTCAATACCTAGTTCCTCTGGGGAAAGTACAGACATTGGCGACAGTTTTCTATACGAATTTGGACCATTAGGAATGGATTCTTCAATAGCTAGTTCCTCTGGCGAAAGTACAGACATTGTCGACAGTTTTCTATACGACTTTGGACCATTAGGAATGGATTCATCAATACCTAGTTCCTCTGGGGAAAGTACAGAGATTGACGACAGTTAGTCTATACGACTCGAGACCATTAGGAATGGATTTTTCAATACCTAGTTCCTCTGGGGAAAGTACAGACATTGGCGACAGTTTGTCTATACGACTCGAGACCATTAGGAATGGATTCTTCAATACCTAGTTCCTCTGTGGAAAGTACAGAGATTGACGACAGTTTTTCTATACGACTCGAGACCATTAGGAATGGATTCTTCAATACCTAGTTCCTCTGGGGAAAGTACAGACATTGGCGACAGTTTGTCTATACGACTCGAGACCATTAGGAATGGATCCTTCAATACCTAGTTCCTCTGGGGAAAGTACAGACACTGTCGACAGTTTTCTATACGACTTTGGACCATTAGGAATGGATTCTTCAATACCTAGTTCCTCTGGGGAAAGTACAGACATTGGCTACAGTTTGTCTATACGACTCGAGACCATTAGGAATGGATTCTTCAATACCTAGTTCCTCTGGGGAAAGTACAGACATTGTCGACAGTTTGTCTATACGACTCGAGACCATTAGGAATGGATTCTTCAATACCTAGTTCCTCTGGGGAAAGTACAGACATTGGCGACAGTTTGTCTATACGACTCGAGACCATTAGGAATGGATTCTTCAATACCTAGTTCCTCTGGGGAAAGTAGAGACATTGGCGACAATTTGTCTATACGACTCGAGACCATTAGGAATGGATTCTTCAATACCTAGTTCCTCTGGGGAAAGTACAGACATTGACGACAGTTTGTCTATACGACTCGAGACCATTAGGAATGGATTCTTCAATACCTAGTTCCTCTGGGGAAAGTACAGACATTGGCGACAGTTTTCTATACGACTTTGGACCATTAGGAACGGATTCTTCAATACCTAGTTCCTCTGGGGAAAGTACAGACATTGACGACAGTTTGTCTATACGACTCGAGACCATTAGGAATGGATTCTTCAATACCTAGTTCCTCTGGGGAAAGTACAGACATTGACGACAGTTTGTCTATACGACTCGAGACCATTAGGAATGGATTCTTCAATACCTAGTTCCTCTGGGGAAAGTACAGACATTGGCGACAGTTTGTCTATACGACTCGAGACCATTACGAATGGATTCTTCAATACCTAGTTCCTCTGGGGAAAGTAGATACATTGGCGACAGTTTGTCTATACGACTCGAGACCATTAGGAATGGATTCTTCAATACCTAGTTCCTCTGGGGAAAGTATAGACATTGACGACAGTTTGTCTATACGACTCGAGACCAGTAGGAATGGATTCTTCAATACCTAGTTCCTCTGGGGAAAGTACAGACATTGGCGACAGTTTGTCTATACGACTCGAGACCATTAGGAATGGATTCTTCAGTACCTAGTTCCTCTGGGGAAAGTACAGACATAGACGACAGTTTGTCTATACGACTCGAGACCATTAGGAATGGATTCTTCAATACCTAGTTCCTCTGGGGAAAGTACAGACATTGGCGACAGTTTTCTATACAACTTTGGACCATTAGGAATGGATTCTTCAATACCTAGTTCCTCTGGGGAAAATACAGACATTGGCGACAGTTTGTCTATACGACTCGAGACCATTAGGAATGGATTCTTCAATACCTAGTTCCTCTGGGGAAAGTACAGACATTGTCGACAGTTTTCTATAAGACTTTGGACCATTAGGAATGGATTCTTCAATACCTAGTTCCTCTGGGGAAAGTACAGACATTGGCGACAGTTTGTCTATACGACTCGAGACCATTAGGAATGGATTCTTCAATACCTAGTTCCTCTGGGGAAAGTACAGACATTGTCGACAGTTTTCTATACGACTTTGGACCATTAGGAATGGATTCTTCAATACCTAGTTCCTCTGGGGAAAGTACAGACATTGGCGACAGTTTGTCTATACGACTCGAGACCATTAGGAATGGATTCTTCAATACCTAGTTCCTCTGGGGAAAGTACAGACATCGTCGACAGTTTTCTATACGACTTTGGACCATTAGGAATGGATTCTTCAATACCTAGTTCCTCTGGGGAAAGTACAGACATTGGCGACAGTTTGTCTATACGACTTTGGACCATTAGGAATGGATTCTTCAATACCTAGTTCCTCTGGGGTAAGTACAGACATTGTCGACAGTTTTCTATACGACTTTGGAAAATTAGGAATGGATTCTTCAATACCTAGTTCCTCTGGGGAAAGTACAGACATTGGCGACAGTTTGTCTATACGACTCGAGACCATTAGGAATGGATTCTTCAATACCTAGTTCCTCTGGGGAAAGTACAGACATTGTCGACAGTTTTCTATACGACTTTGGACCATTAGGAATGGATTCTTCAATACCTAGTTCCTCTGGGGAAAGTACAGACATTGGCGACAGTTTGTCTATACGACTCGAGACCATTAGGAATGGATTCTTCAATACCTAGTTCCTCTGGGGATAGTACAGACATTGGCGACAGTTTGTCTATACGACTCGAGACCATTAGGAATGGATTCTTCAATACCTAGTTCCTCTGGGGAAAGTACAGACATTGGCGACAGTTTTATATACGACTTTGGACCATTAGGAATGGATTCTTCAATACCTAGTTCCTCTGGGGAAAGTACAGACATTGTCGACAGTTTTCTATACGACTTTGGACCATTAGGAATGGATTCTTCAATACCTAGTTCCTCTGGGGAAAGTACAGAGATTGACGACAGTTAGTCTATACGACTCGAGACCATTAGGAATGGATTCTTCAATACCTAGTTCCTCTGGGGAAAGTACAGACATTGGCGACGGTTTGTCTATACGACTCGAGACCATTAGGAATGGATTCTTCAATACCTAGTTCCTCTGGGGAAAGTACAGAGATTGACGACAGTTTTTCTATACGACTCGAGACCATTAGGAATGGATTCTTCAATACCTAGTTCCTCTGGGGAAATTACAGACATTGGCGACAGTTTTCTATACGACTTTGGACCATTAGGAATGGATTCTTCAATACCTAGTTCCTCTGGGGAAAGTACAGAGATTGACGACAGTTAGTCTATACGACTCGAGACCATTTGGAATGGATTCTTCAATACCTAGTTCCTCTGGAGAAAGTACAGACATTGGCGACAGTTTGTCTATACGACTCGAGACCATTAGGAATGGATTCTTCAATACCTAGTTCCTCTGGGGAAAGTACAGAGATTGACGACAGTTTTTCTATACGACTCGAGACCATTAGGAATGGATTCTTCAATACCTAGTTCCTCTGGGGAGAGTACAGACATTGGCGACAGTTTGTCTATACGACTCGAGACCATTAGGAATGGATTCTTCAATACCTAGTTCCTCTGGGGAAAGTACAGACATTGTCGACAGTTTGTCTATACGACTCGAGACCATTAGGAATGGATTCTTCAATACCTAGTTCCTCTGGGGAAAGTACAGACATTGGCGACAGTTTGTCTATACGACTCGAGACCATTAGGAATGGATTCTTCAATACCTAGTTCCTCTGGGGAAAGTACAGACATTGTCGACAGTTTGTCTATACGACTCGAGACCATTAGGAATGGATTCTTCAATACCTAGTTCCTCTGGGGAAAGTACAGACATTGGTGACAGTTTTCTATACGACTTTGGACCATTAGGAAAGGGTTCTTCAATACCTAGTTCCTCTGGGGAAAGTACAGACATTGACGACAGTTTGTCTATACGACTCGAGACCATTAGGAATGGATTCTTCAATACCTAGTTCCTCTGGGGAAAGTACAGACATTGACGACAGTTTGTCTATACGACTCGAGACCATTAGGAATGGATTCTTCAATACCTAGTTCCTCTGGGGAATGTACAGACATTGGCGACAGTTTGTCTATACGACTCGAGACCATTAGGAATGGATTCTTCAATACCTAGTTCCTCTGGGGAAAGTACAGACATTGGCGACAGTTTGTCTATACGACTCGAGACCATTAGGAAGGGATTCTTCAATACCTAGTTCCTCTGGGGAAAGTACAGACATTGACGACAGTTTGTCTATACGACTCGAGACCATTAGGAATGGATTCTTCAATACCTAGTTCCTCTGGGGAAAGTACAGACATTGGCGACAGTTTTCTATACGACTTTGGACCATTAGGAATGGATTCATCAATACCTAGTTCCTCTGGGGAAAGTACAGAGATTGACGACAGTTAGTCTATACGACTCGAGACCATTAGGAATGGATTCTTCAATACCTAGTTCCTCTGGGGAAAGTACAGACATTGACGACAGTTTGTCTATACGACTCGAGACCATAAGGAATGGATTCTTCAATACCTAGTTCCTCTGGGGAAAGTACAGACATTGGCGACAGTTTGTCTATAAGACTCGAGACCATTAGGAATGGATTCTTCAATACCTAGTTCCTCTGGGGAAAGTACAGACATTGACGACAGTTTGTCTATACGACTCGAGACCATTAGGAATGGATTCTTCAATACCTAGTTCCTCTGGGGAAAGTACAGACATTGGCGACAGTTTGTCTATACGACTCGAGACCATTAGGAATGGATTCTTCAATACCTAGTTCCTCTGGGGATAGTACAGACATTGGCGACAGTTTTTCTATACGACTCGAGACAATTAGGAATGGATTCTTCAATACCTAGTTCCTCTGGGGAAAGTACAGACATTGGCGACAGTTTTCTATACGACTTTGGACCATTAGGAATGGATTCTTCAATACCTAGTTCCTCTGGGGAAAGTACAGACATTGTCGACAGTTTTCTATACGACTTTGGACCATTAGGAATGGATTCTTCAATACCTAGTTCCTCTGGGGAAAGTACAGAGATTGACGACAGTTAGTCTATACGACTCGAGACCATTAGGAATGGATTCTTCAATACCTAGTTCCTCTGGGGAAAGTACAGACATTGGCGACGGTTTGTCTATACGACTCGAGACCATTAGGAATGGATTCTTCAATACCTAGTTCCTCTGGGGAAAGTACAGAGATTGACGACAGTTTTTCTATACGACTCGAGACCATTAGGAATGGATTCTTCAATACCTAGTTCCTCTGGGGAAAGTACAGACATTGGCGACAGTTTTCTATGCGACTTTGGACCATTAGGAATGGATTCTTCAATACCTAGTTCCTCTGGGGAAAGTACAGACATTGTCGACAGTTTTCTATACGACTTTGGACCATTAGGAATGGATTCTTCAATACCTAGTTACTCTGGGGAAAGTACAGAGATTGACGACAGTTAGTCTATACGACTCGAGACCATTAGGAATGGATTCTTCAATACCTAGTTCCTCTGGGGAAAGTACAGACATTGGCGACAGTTTGTCTATACGACTCGAGACCATTAGGAATGGATTCTTCAATACCTAGTTCCTCTGGGGAAAGTACAGACATTGTCGACAGTTTTCTATACGACTTTGGACCCTTAGGAATGGATTCTTCAATACCTAGTTCCTCTGGGGAAAGTACAGACATTGGCGACAGTTTGTCTATACGAACTCGAGACCATTAGGAATGGATTCTTCAATACCTAGTTCCTCTGGGGAAAGTACAGACATTGTCGACAGTTTTCTATACGACTTTGGACCATTAGGAATGGATTCTTCAATACCTAGTTCCTCTGGGGAAAGTACAGACATTGGCGACAGTTTGTCTATACGACTTTGGACCATTAGGAATGGATTCTTCAATACATAGTTCCTCTGGGGTAAGTACAGACATTGTCGACAGTTTTCTATACGACTTTGGACCATTAGGAATGGATTGTTCAATACCTAGTTCCTCTGGGGAAAGTACAGACATTGGCGACAGTTTGTCTATACGACTCGAGACCATTAGGAATGGATTCTTCAATACCTAGTTCCTCTGGGGATAGTACAGACATTGGCGACAGTTTGTCTATACGACTCGAGACCATTAGGAATGGATTCTTCAATACCTAGTTCCTCTGGGGAAAGTACAGACATTGGCGACAGTTTTCTATACGACTTTGGACCATTAGGAATGGATTCTTCAATACCTAGTTCCTCTGGGGAAAGTACAGACATTGTCGACAGTTTTCTATACGACTTTGGACCATTAGGAATGGATTCTTCAATACCTAGTTCCTCTGGGGAAAGTACAGAGATTGACGACAGTTAGTCTATACGACTCGAGACCATTAGGAATGGATTCTTCAATACCTAGTTCCTCTGGGGAAAGTACAGACATTGGCGACGGTTTGTCTATACGACTCGAGACCATTAGGAATGGATTCTTCAATACCTAGTTCCTCTGGGGAAAGTACAGAGATTGACGACAGTTTTTCTATACGACTCGAGACCATTAGGAATGGATTCTTCAATACCTAGTTCCTCTGGGGAAAGTACAGACATTGGCGACAGTTTTCTATACGACTTTGGACCATTAGGAATGGATTCTTCAATACCTAGTTCCTCTGGGGAAAGTACAGACATTGTCGACAGTTTTCTATACGACTTTGGACCATTAGGAATGGATTCTTCAATACCTAGTTCCTCTGTGGAAAGTACAGAGATTGACGACAGTTAGTCTATACGACTCGAGACCATTAGGAATGGATTCTTCAATACCTAGTTCCTCTGGGGAAAGTACAGACATTGGCGACAGTTTGTCTATACGACTCGAGACCATTAGGAATGGATTCTTCAATACCTAGTTCCTCTGGGGAAAGTACAGACATTGGCGACAGTTTGTCTATACGACTCGAGACCATTAGGAAGGGATTCTTCAATACCTACTTCCTCTGGGGAAAGTACAGACATTGACGACAGTTTGTCTATACGACTCGAGACCATTAGGAATGGATTCTTCAATACCTAGTTCCTCTGGGGAAAGTACAGACATTGGCGACAGTTTGTCTATATGACTTGAGACCATTAGGAATGGATTCTTCAATACCTAGTTCCTCTGGGGAAAGTACAGAGATTGACGACAGTTTTTCTATACGACTCGAGACCATTAGGAATGGATTCTTCAATACCTAGTTCCTCTGGGGAAAGTACAGACATTGTCGACAGTTTTCTATACGACTTTGGACCATTAGGAATGGATTCATAAATACCTAGTTCCTCTGATGAAAGTACAGAGATTGACGACAGTTAGTCTATACGACTCGAGACCATTAGGAATGGATTTTTCAATACCTAGTTCCTCTGGGGAAAGTACAGACATTGGCGACAGTTTGTCTATACGACTCGAGACCATTAGGAATGGATTCTTCAATACCTAGTTCCTCTGTGGAAAGTACAGAGATTGACGACAGTTTTTCTATACGACTCGAGACCATTAGGAATGGATTCTTCAATACCTAGTTCCTCTGGGGAAAGTACAGACATTGGCGACAGTTTGTCTATACGACTCGAGACCATTAGGAATGGATCCTTCAATACCTAGTTCCTCTGGGAAAAGTACAGACACTGTCGACAGTTTTCTATACGACTTTGGACCATTAGGAATGGATTCTTCAATACCTAGTTCCTCTGGGGAAAGTACAGACATTGGCGACAGTTTGTCTATACGACTCGAGACCATTAGGAATGGATTCTTCAATACCTAGTTCCTCTGGGGAAAGTACAGACATTGTCGACAGTTTGTCTATACGACTCGAGACCATTAGGAATGGATTCTTCAATACCTAGTTCCTCTGGGGAAAGTACAGACATTGGCGACAGTTTTCTATACGACTTTGGACCATTAGGAACGGATTCTTCAATACCTAGTTCCTCTGGGGAAAGTACAGACATTGACGACAGTTTGTCTATACGACTCGAGACCATTAGGAATGGATTCTTCAATACCTAGTTCCTCTGGGGAAAGTACAGACATTGACGACAGTTTGTCTATACGACTCGAGACCATTAGGAATGGATTCTTCAATACCTAGTTCCTCTGGGGAAAGTACAGACATTGGCGACAGTTTGTCTATAAGACTCGAGACCATTAGGAATGGATTCTTCAATACCTAGTTCCTCTGGGGAAAGTAGAGACATTGGCGACAATTTGTCTATACGACTCGAGACCATTAGGAATGGATTCTTCAATACCTAGTTCCTCTGGGGAAAGTACAGACATTGGCGACAGTTTTCTATACGACTTTGGACCATTAGGAATGGATTCTTCAATACCTAGTTCCTCTGGGGAAAGTAGAGACATTGGCGACAGTTTGTCTATACGACTCGAGACCATTAGGAATGGATTCTTCAATACCTAGTTCCTCTGGGGAAAGTACAGACATTGACGACAGTTTGTCTATACGACTCGAGACCATTAGGAATGGATTCTTCAATACCTAGTTCCTCTGGGGAAAGTACAGACATTTCCGACAGTTTGTCTATACGACTCGAGACCATTAGGAATGGATTCTTCATTACCTAGTTCCTCTGGGGAAAGTACAGACATAGACGACAGTTTGTCTATACGACTCGAGACCATTAGGAATGGATTCTTCAATACCTAGTTCCTCTGGGGAAAGTACAGACATTGGCGACAGTTTTCTATACGACTTTGGACCATTAGGAATGGATTCTTCAATACCTAGTTCCTCTGGGGAAAATACAGACATTGGCGACAGTTTGTCTATACGACTCGAGACCATTAGGAATGGATTCTTCAATACCTAGTTCCTCTGGGGAAAGTACAGACATTGTCGACAGTTTTCTATAAGACTTTGGACCATTAGGAATGGATTCTTCAATACCTAGTTCCTCTGGGGAAAGTACAGACATTGGCGACAGTTTGTCTATACGACTCGAGACCATTAGGAATGGATTCTTCAATACCTAGTTCCTCTGGGGAAAGTACAGACATTGTCGACAGTTTTCTATACGACTTTGGACCATTAGGAATGGATTCTTCAATACCTAGTTCCTCTGGGGAAAGTACAGACATTGGCGACAGTTTGTCTATACGACTCGAGACCATTAGGAATGGATTCTTCAATACCTAGTTCCTCTGGGGAAAGTACAGAGATTGACGACAGTTAGTCTATACGACTCGAGACCATTAGGAATGGATTCTTCAATACCTAGTTCCTCTGGGGAAAGTACAGACATTGGCGACGGTTTGTCTATACGACTCGAGACCATTAGGAATGGATTCTTCAATACCTAGTACCTCTGGGGAAAGTACAGAGATTGACGACAGTTTTTCTATACGACTCGAGACCATTAGGAATGGATTCTTCAATACCTAGTTCCTCTGGGGAAAGTACAGACATTGGCGACAGTTTTCTATACGACTTTGGACCATTAGGAATGGATTCTTCAATACCTAGTTCCTCTGGGGAAAGTACAGACATTGTCGACAGTTTTCTATACGACTTTGGACCATTAGGAATGGATTCTTCAATACCTAGTTCCTCTGTGGAAAGTACAGAGATTGACGACAGTTAGTCTATACGACTCGAGACCATTAGGAATGGATTCTTCAATACCTAGTTCCTCTGGGGAAAGTACAGACATTGGCGACAGTTTGTCTATACGACTCGAGACCATTAGGAATGGATTCTTCAATACCTAGTTCCTCTGGGGAAAGTACAGACATTGGCGACAGTTTGTCTATACGACTCGAGACCATTAGGAAGGGATTCTTCAATACCTACTTCCTCTGGGGAAAGTACAGACATTGACGACAGTTTGTCTATACGACTCGAGACCATTAGGAATGGATTCTTCAATACCTAGTTCCTCTGGGGAAAGTACAGACATTGGCGACAGTTTGTCTATATGACTTGAGACCATTAGGAATGGATTCTTCAATACCTAGTTCCTCTGGGGAAAGTACAGAGATTGACGACAGTTTTTCTATACGACTCGAGACCATTAGGAATGGATTCTTCAATACCTAGTTCCTCTGGGGAAAGTACAGACATTGGCGACAGTTTTCTATACGAATTTGGACCATTAGGAATGGATTCTTCAATAGCTAGTTCCTCTGGGGAAAGTACAGACATTGTCGACAGTTTTCTATACGACTTTGGACCATTAGGAATGGATTCATCAATACCTAGTTCCTCTGGGGAAAGTACAGAGATTGACGACAGTTAGTCTATACGACTCGAGACCATTAGGAATGGATTTTTCAATACCTAGTTCCTCTGGGGAAAGTACAGACATTGGCGACAGTTTGTCTATACGACTCGAGACCATTAGGAATGGATTCTTCAATACCTAGTTCCTCTGTGGAAAGTACAGAGATTGACGACAGTTTTTCTATACGACTCGAGACCATTAGGAATGGATTCTTCAATACCTAGTTCCTCTGGGGAAAGTACAGACATTGGCGACAGTTTGTCTATACGACTCGAGACCATTAGGAATGGATCCTTCAATACCTAGTTCCTCTGGGGAAAGTACAGACACTGTCGACAGTTTTCTATACGACTTTGGACCATTAGGAATGGATTCTTCAATACCTAGTTCCTCTGGGGAAAGTACAGACATTGGCGACAGTTTGTCTATACGACTCGAGACCATTAGGAATGGATTCTTCAATACCTAGTTCCTCTGGGGAAAGTACAGACATTGTCGACAGTTTGTCTATACGACTCGAGACCATTAGGAATGGATTCTTCAATACCTAGTTCCTCTGGGGAAAGTACAGACATTGGCGACAGTTTGTCTATACGACTCGAGACCATTAGGAATGGATTCTTCAATACCTAGTTCCTCTGGGGAAAGTAGAGACATTGGCGACAATTTGTCTATACGACTCGAGACCATTAGGAATGGATTCTTCAATACCTAGTTCCTCTGGGGAAAGTACAGACATTGGCGACAGTTTTCTATACGACTTTGGACCATTAGGAACGGATTCTTCAATACCTAGTTCCTCTGGGGAAAGTACAGACATTGACGACAGTTTGTCTATACGACTCGAGACCATTAGGAATGGATTCTTCAATACCTAGTTCCTCTGGGGAAAGTACAGACATTGACGACAGTTTGTCTATACGACTCGAGACCATTAGGAATGGATTCTTCAATACCTAGTTCCTCTGGGGAAAGTACAGACATTGGCGACAGTTTGTCTATACGACTCGAGACCATTAGGAATGGATTCTTCAATACCTAGTTCCTCTGGGGAAAGTAGAGACATTGGCGACAGTTTGTCTATACGACTCGAGACCATTAGGAATGGATTCTTCAATACCTAGTTCCTCTGGGGAAAGTACAGACATTGACGACAGTTTGTCTATACGACTCGAGACCATTAGGAATGGATTCTTCAATACCTAGTTCCTCTGGGGAAAGTACAGACATTGGCGACAGTTTGTCTATACGACTCGAGACCATTAGGAATGGATTCTTCAGTACCTAGTTCCTCTGGGGAAAGTACAGACATAGACGACAGTTTGTCTATACGACTCGAGACCATTAGGAATGGATTCTTCAATACCTAGTTCCTCTGGGGAAAGTACAGACATTGGCGACAGTTTTCTATACGACTTTGGACCATTAGGAATGGATTCTTCAATACCTAGTTCCTCTGGGGAAAATACAGACATTGGCGACAGTTTGTCTATACGACTCGAGACCATTAGGAATGGATTCTTCAATACCTAGTTCCTCTGGGGAAAGTACAGACATTGTCGACAGTTTTCTATAAGACTTTGGACCATTAGGAATGGATTCTTCAATACCTAGTTCCTCTGGGGAAAGTACAGACATTGGCGACAGTTTGTCTATACGACTCGAGACCATTAGGAATGGATTCTTCAATACCTAGTTCCTCTGGGGAAAGTACAGACATTGTCGACAGTTTTCTATACGACTTTGGACCATTAGGAATGGATTCTTCAATACCTAGTTCCTCTGGGGAAAGTACAGACATTGGCGACAGTTTGTCTATACGACTCGAGACCATTAGGAATGGATTCTTCAATACCTAGTTCCTCTGGGGAAAGTACAGACATCGTCGACAGTTTTCTATACGACTTTGGACCATTAGGAATGGATTCTTCAATACCTAGTTCCTCTGGGGAAAGTACAGACATTGGCGACAGTTTGTCTATACGACTTTGGACCATTAGGAATGGATTCTTCAATACCTAGTTCCTCTGGGGTAAGTACAGACATTGTCGACAGTTTTCTATACGACTTTGGAAAATTAGGAATGGATTCTTCAATACCTAGTTCCTCTGGGGAAAGTACAGACATTGGCGACAGTTTGTGTATACGACTCGAGACCATTAGGAATGGATTCTTCAATACCTAGTTCCTCTGGGGAAAGTACAGACATTGTCGACAGTTTTCTATACGACTTTGGACCATTAGGAATGGATTCTTCAATACCTAGTTCCTCTGGGGAAAGTACAGACATTGGCGACAGTTTGTCTATACGACTCGAGACCATTAGGAATGGATTCTTCAATACCTAGTTCCTCTGGGGATAGTACAGACATTGGCGACAGTTTGTCTATACGACTCGAGACCATTAGGAATGGATTCTTCAATACCTAGTTCCTCTGGGGAAAGTACAGACATTGGCGACAGTTTTCTATACGACTTTGGACCATTAGGAATGGATTCTTCAATACCTAGTTCCTCTGGGGAAAGTACAGACATTGTCGACAGTTTTCTATACGACTTTGGACCATTAGGAATGGATTCTTCAATACCTAGTTCCTCTGGGGAAAGTACAGAGATTGACGACAGTTAGTCTATACGACTCGAGACCATTAGGAATGGATTCTTCAATACCTAGTTCCTCTGGGGAAAGTACAGACATTGGCGACGGTTTGTCTATACGACTCGAGACCATTAGGAATGGATTCTTCAATACCTAGTTCCTCTGGGGAAAGTACAGAGATTGACGACAGTTTTTCTATACGACTCGAGACCATTAGGAATGGATTCTTCAATACCTAGTTCCTCTGGGGAAATTACAGACATTGGCGACAGTTTTCTATACGACTTTGGACCATTAGGAATGGATTCTTCAATACCTAGTTCCTCTGGGGAAAGTACAGAGATTGACGACAGTTAGTCTATACGACTCGAGACCATTTGGAATGGATTCTTCAATACCTAGTTCCTCTGGAGAAAGTACAGACATTGGCGACAGTTTGTCTATACGACTCGAGACCATTAGGAATGGATTCTTCAATACCTAGTTCCTCTGGGGAAAGTACAGAGATTGACGACAGTTTTTCTATACGACTCGAGACCATTAGGAATGGATTCTTCAATACCTAGTTCCTCTGGGGAAAGTACAGACATTGGCGACAGTTTGTCTATACGACTCGAGACCATTAGGAATGGATTCTTCAATACCTAGTTCCTCTGGGGAAAGTACAGACATTGTCGACAGTTTGTCTATACGACTCGAGACCATTAGGAATGGATTCTTCAATACCTAGTTCCTCTGGGGAAAGTACAGACATTGGCGACAGTTTGTCTATACGACTCGAGACCATTAGGAATGGATTCTTCAATACCTAGTTCCTCTGGGGAAAGTACAGACATTGTCGACAGTTTGTCTATACGACTCGAGACCATTAGGAATGGATTCTTCAATACCTAGTTCCTCTGGGGAAAGTACAGACATTGGTGACAGTTTTCTATACGACTTTGGACCATTAGGAAAGGGTTCTTCAATACCTAGTTCCTCTGGGGAAAGTACAGACATTGACGACAGTTTGTCTATACGACTCGAGACCATTAGGAATGGATTCTTCAATACCTAGTTCCTCTGGGGAAAGTACAGACATTGACGACAGTTTGTCTATACGACTCGAGACCATTAGGAATGGATTCTTCAATACCTAGTTCCTCTGGGGAATGTACAGACATTGGCGACAGTTTGTCTATACGACTCGAGACCATTAGGAATGGATTCTTCAATACCTAGTTCCTCTGGGGAAAGTACAGACATTGGCGACAGTTTGTCTATACGACTCGAGACCATTAGGAAGGGATTCTTCAATACCTAGTTCCTCTGGGGAAAGTACAGACATTGACGACAGTTTGTCTATACGACTCGAGACCATTAGGAATGGATTCTTCAATACCTAGTTCCTCTGGGGAAAGTACAGACATTGGCGACAGTTTTCTATACGACTTTGGACCATTAGGAATGGATTCATCAATACCTAGTTCCTCTGGGGAAAGTACAGAGATTGACGACAGTTAGTCTATACGACTCGAGACCATTAGGAATGGATTCTTCAATACCTAGTTCCTCTGGGGAAAGTACAGACATTGACGACAGTTTGTCTATACGACTCGAGACCATAAGGAATGGATTCTTCAATACCTAGTTCCTCTGGGGAAAGTACAGACATTGGCGACAGTTTGTCTATAAGACTCGAGACCATTAGGAATGGATTCTTCAATACCTAGTTCCTCTGGGGAAAGTACAGACATTGACGACAGTTTGTCTATACGACTCGAGACCATTAGGAATGGATTCTTCAATACCTAGTTCCTCTGGGGAAAGTACAGACATTGGCGACAGTTTGTCTATACGACTCGAGACCATTAGGAATGGATTCTTCAATACCTAGTTCCTCTGGGGATAGTACAGACATTGGCGACAGTTTTTCTATACGACTCGAGACAATTAGGAATGGATTCTTCAATACCTAGTTCCTCTGGGGAAAGTACAGACATTGGCGACAGTTTTCTATACGACTTTGGACCATTAGGAATGGATTCTTCAATACCTAGTTCCTCTGGGGAAAGTACAGACATTGTCGACAGTTTGTCTATACGACTCGAGACCATTAGGAATGGATTCTTCAATACCTAGTTCCTCTGGGGAAAGTACAGACATTGGCGACAGTTTGTCTATACGACTCGAGACCATTAGGAATGGATTCTTCAGTACCTAGTTCCTCTGGGGAAAGTACAGACATAGACGACAGTTTGTCTATACGACTCGAGACCATTAGGAATGGATTCTTCAATACCTAGTTCCTCTGGGGAAAGTACAGACATTGGCGACAGTTTTCTATACGACTTTGGACCATTAGGAACGGATTCTTCAATACCTAGTTCCTCTGGGGAAAGTACAGACATTGACGACAGTTTGTCTATACGACTCGAGACCATTAGGAATGGATTCTTCAATACCTAGTTCCTCTGGGGAAAGTACAGACATTGACGACAGTTTGTCTATACGACTCGAGACCATTAGGAATGGATTCTTCAATACCTAGTTCCTCTGGGGAAAGTACAGACATTGGCGACAGTTTGTCTATACGACTCGAGACCATTAGGAATGGATTCTTCAATACCTAGTTCCTCTGGGGAAAGTAGAGACATTGGCGACAGTTTGTCTATACGACTCGAGACCATTAGGAATGGATTCTTCAATACCTAGTTCCTCTGGGGAAAGTACAGACATTGACGACAGTTTGTCTATACGACTCGAGACCATTAGGAATGGATTCTTCAATACCTAGTTCCTCTGGGGAAAGTACAGACATTGGCGACAGTTTGTCTATACGACTCGAGACCATTAGGAATGGATTCTTCAGTACCTAGTTCCTCTGGGGAAAGTACAGACATAGACGACAGTTTGTCTATACGACTCGAGACCATTAGGAATGGATTCTTCAATACCTAGTTCCTCTGGGGAAAGTACAGACATTGGCGACAGTTTTCTATACGACTTTGGACCATTAGGAATGGATTCTTCAATACCTAGTTCCTCTGGGGAAAATACAGACATTGGCGACAGTTTGTCTATACGACTCGAGACCATTAGGAATGGATTCTTCAATACCTAGTTCCTCTGGGGAAAGTACAGACATTGTCGACAGTTTTCTATAAGACTTTGGACCATTAGGAATGGATTCTTCAATACCTAGTTCCTCTGGGGAAAGTACAGACATTGGCGACAGTTTGTCTATACGACTCGAGACCATTAGGAATGGATTCTTCAATACCTAGTTCCTCTGGGGAAAGTACAGACATTGTCGACAGTTTTCTATACGACTTTGGACCATTAGGAATGGATTCTTCAATACCTAGTTCCTCTGGGGAAAGTACAGACATTGGCGACAGTTTGTCTATACGACTCGAGACCATTAGGAATGGATTCTTCAATACCTAGTTCCTCTGGGGAAAGTACAGACATCGTCGACAGTTTTCTATACGACTTTGGACCATTAGGAATGGATTCTTCAATACCTAGTTCCTCTGGGGAAAGTACAGACATTGGCGACAGTTTGTCTATACGACTTTGGACCATTAGGAATGGATTCTTCAATACCTAGTTCCTCTGGGGTAAGTACAGACATTGTCGACAGTTTTCTATACGACTTTGGAAAATTAGGAATGGATTCTTCAATACCTAGTTCCTCTGGGGAAAGTACAGACATTGGCGACAGTTTGTGTATACGACTCGAGACCATTAGGAATGGATTCTTCAATACCTAGTTCCTCTGGGGAAAGTACAGACATTGTCGACAGTTTTCTATACGACTTTGGACCATTAGGAATGGATTCTTCAATACCTAGTTCCTCTGGGGAAAGTACAGACATTGGCGACAGTTTGTCTATACGACTCGAGACCATTAGGAATGGATTCTTCAATACCTAGTTCCTCTGGGGATAGTACAGACATTGGCGACAGTTTGTCTATACGACTCGAGACCATTAGGAATGGATTCTTCAATACCTAGTTCCTCTGGGGAAAGTACAGACATTGGCGACAGTTTTCTATACGACTTTGGACCATTAGGAATGGATTCTTCAATACCTAGTTCCTCTGGGGAAAGTACAGACATTGTCGACAGTTTTCTATACGACTTTGGACCATTAGGAATGGATTCTTCAATACCTAGTTCCTCTGGGGAAAGTACAGAGATTGACGACAGTTAGTCTATACGACTCGAGACCATTAGGAATGGATTCTTCAATACCTAGTTCCTCTGGGGAAAGTACAGACATTGGCGACGGTTTGTCTATACGACTCGAGACCATTAGGAATGGATTCTTCAATACCTAGTTCCTCTGGGGAAAGTACAGAGATTGACGACAGTTTTTCTATACGACTCGAGACCATTAGGAATGGATTCTTCAATACCTAGTTCCTCTGGGGAAATTACAGACATTGGCGACAGTTTTCTATACGACTTTGGACCATTAGGAATGGATTCTTCAATACCTAGTTCCTCTGGGGAAAGTACAGAGATTGACGACAGTTAGTCTATACGACTCGAGACCATTTGGAATGGATTCTTCAATACCTAGTTCCTCTGGAGAAAGTACAGACATTGGCGACAGTTTGTCTATACGACTCGAGACCATTAGGAATGGATTCTTCAATACCTAGTTCCTCTGGGGAAAGTACAGAGATTGACGACAGTTTTTCTATACGACTCGAGACCATTAGGAATGGATTCTTCAATACCTAGTTCCTCTGGGGAAAGTACAGACATTGGCGACAGTTTGTCTATACGACTCGAGACCATTAGGAATGGATTCTTCAATACCTAGTTCCTCTGGGGAAAGTACAGACATTGTCGACAGTTTGTCTATACGACTCGAGACCATTAGGAATGGATTCTTCAATACCTAGTTCCTCTGGGGAAAGTACAGACATTGGCGACAGTTTGTCTATACGACTCGAGACCATTAGGAATGGATTCTTCAATACCTAGTTCCTCTGGGGAAAGTACAGACATTGTCGACAGTTTGTCTATACGACTCGAGACCATTAGGAATGGATTCTTCAATACCTAGTTCCTCTGGGGAAAGTACAGACATTGGTGACAGTTTTCTATACGACTTTGGACCATTAGGAAAGGGTTCTTCAATACCTAGTTCCTCTGGGGAAAGTACAGACATTGACGACAGTTTGTCTATACGACTCGAGACCATTAGGAATGGATTCTTCAATACCTAGTTCCTCTGGGGAAAGTACAGACATTGACGACAGTTTGTCTATACGACTCGAGACCATTAGGAATGGATTCTTCAATACCTAGTTCCTCTGGGGAATGTACAGACATTGGCGACAGTTTGTCTATACGACTCGAGACCATTAGGAATGGATTCTTCAATACCTAGTTCCTCTGGGGAAAGTACAGACATTGGCGACAGTTTGTCTATACGACTCGAGACCATTAGGAAGGGATTCTTCAATACCTAGTTCCTCTGGGGAAAGTACAGACATTGACGACAGTTTGTCTATACGACTCGAGACCATTAGGAATGGATTCTTCAATACCTAGTTCCTCTGGGGAAAGTACAGACATTGGCGACAGTTTTCTATACGACTTTGGACCATTAGGAATGGATTCATCAATACCTAGTTCCTCTGGGGAAAGTACAGAGATTGACGACAGTTAGTCTATACGACTCGAGACCATTAGGAATGGATTCTTCAATACCTAGTTCCTCTGGGGAAAGTACAGACATTGACGACAGTTTGTCTATACGACTCGAGACCATAAGGAATGGATTCTTCAATACCTAGTTCCTCTGGGGAAAGTACAGACATTGGCGACAGTTTGTCTATAAGACTCGAGACCATTAGGAATGGATTCTTCAATACCTAGTTCCTCTGGGGAAAGTACAGACATTGACGACAGTTTGTCTATACGACTCGAGACCATTAGGAATGGATTCTTCAATACCTAGTTCCTCTGGGGAAAGTACAGACATTGGCGACAGTTTGTCTATACGACTCGAGACCATTAGGAATGGATTCTTCAATACCTAGTTCCTCTGGGGATAGTACAGACATTGGCGACAGTTTTTCTATACGACTCGAGACAATTAGGAATGGATTCTTCAATACCTAGTTCCTCTGGGGAAAGTACAGACATTGGCGACAGTTTTCTATACGACTTTGGACCATTAGGAATGGATTCTTCAATACCTAGTTCCTCTGGGGAAAGTACAGACATTGTCGACAGTTTTCTATACGACTTTGGACCATTAGGAATGGATTCTTCAATACCTAGTTCCTCTGGGGAAAGTACAGAGATTGACGACAGTTAGTCTATACGACTCGAGACCATTAGGAATGGATTCTTCAATACCTAGTTCCTCTGGGGAAAGTACAGACATTGGCGACGGTTTGTCTATACGACTCGAGACCATTAGGAATGGATTCTTCAATACCTAGTTCCTCTGGGGAAAGTACAGAGATTGACGACAGTTTTTCTATACGACTCGAGACCATTAGGAATGGATTCTTCAATACCTAGTTCCTCTGGGGAAAGTACAGACATTGGCGACAGTTTTCTATACGACTTTGGACCATTAGGAATGGATTCTTCAATACCTAGTTCCTCTGGGGAAAGTACAGACATTGTCGACAGTTTTCTATACGACTTTGGACCATTAGGAATGGATTCTTCAATACCTAGTTCCTCTGGGGAAAGTACAGAGATTGACGACAGTTAGTCTATACGACTCGAGACCATTAGGAATGGATTCTTCAATACCTAGTTCCTCTGGGGAAAGTACAGACATTGGCGACAGTTTGTCTATACGACTCGAGACCATTAGGAATGGATTCTTCAATACCTAGTTCCTCTGGGGAAAGTACAGACATTGACGACAGTTTGTCTATACGACTCGAGACCATTAGGAATGGATTCTTCAATACCTAGTTCCTCTGGGGAAAGTACAGACATTGGCGACAGTTTTCTATACGACTTTGGACCATTAGGAATGGATTCATCAATACCTAGTTCCTCTGGAGAAAGTACAGAGATTGACGACAGTTAGTCTATACGACTCGAGACCATTAGGAATGGATTCTTCAATACCTAGTTCCTCTGGGGAAAGTACAGACATTGACGACAGTTTGTCTATACGACTCGAGACCATAAGGAATGGATTCTTCAATACCTAGTTCCTCTGGGGAAAGTACAGACATTGGCGACAGTTTGTCTATAAGACTCGAGACCATTAGGAATGGATTCTTCAATACCTAGTTCCTCTGGGGAAAGTACAGACATTGACGACAGTTTGTCTATACGACTCGAGACCATTAGGAATGGATTCTTCAATACCTAGTTCCTCTGGGGAAAGTACAGACATTGTCGACAGTTTTCTATACGACTTTGGACCATTAGGAATGGATTCTTCAATACCTAGTTCCTCTGGGGAAAATACAGACATTGGCGACAGTTTGTCTATACGACTCGAGACCATTAGGAATGGATTCTTCAATACCTAGTTCCTCTGGGGAAAGTACAGACATTGGCGACAGTTTTCTATACGACTTTGGACCATTAGGAATGGATTCTTCAATACCTAGTTCCTCTGGGGAAAATACAGACATTGGCGACAGTTTGTCTATACGACTCGAGACCATTAGGAATGGATTCTTCAATACCTAGTTCCTCTGGGGAAAGTACAGACATTGTCGACAGTTTTCTATAAGACTTTGGACCATTAGGAATGGATTCTTCAATACCTAGTTCCTCTGGGGAAAGTACAGACATTGGCGACAGTTTGTCTATACGACTCGAGACCATTAGGAATGGATTCTTCAATACCTAGTTCCTCTGGGGAAAGTACAGACATTGTCGACAGTTTTCTATACGACTTTGGACCATTAGGAATGGATTCTTCAATACCTAGTTCCTCTGGGGAAAGTACAGACATTGGCGACAGTTTGTCTATACGACTCGAGACCATTAGGAATGGATTCTTCAATACCTAGTTCCTCTGGGGAAAGTACAGACATCGTCGACAGTTTTCTATACGACTTTGGACCATTAGGAAAGGATTCTTCAATACCTAGTTCCTCTGGGGAAAGTACAGACATTGGCGACAGTTTGTCTATACGACTTTGGACCATTAGGAATGGATTCTTCAATACCTAGTTCCTCTGGGGTAAGTACAGACATTGTCGACAGTTTTCTATACGACTTTGGAAAATTAGGAATGGATTCTTCAATACCTAGTTCCTCTGGGGAAAGTACAGACATTGGCGACAGTTTGTCTATACGACTCGAGACCATTAGGAATGGATTCTTCAATACCTAGTTCCTCTGGGGAAAGTACAGACATTGTCGACAGTTTTCTATACGACTTTGGACCATTAGGAATGGATTCTTCAATACCTAGTTCCTCTGGGGAAAGTACAGACATTGGCGACAGTTTGTCTATACGACTCGAGACCATTAGGAATGGATTCTTCAATACCTAGTTCCTCTGGGGATAGTACAGACATTGGCGACAGTTTGTCTATACGACTCGAGACCATTAGGAATGGATTCTTCAATACCTAGTTCCTCTGGGGAAAGTACAGACATTGGCGACAGTTTTCTATACGACTTTGGACCATTAGGAATGGATTCTTCAATACCTAGTTCCTCTGGGGAAAGTACAGACATTGTCGACAGTTTTCTATACGACTTTGGACCATTAGGAATGGATTCTTCAATACCTAGTTCCTCTGGGGAAAGTACAGAGATTGACGACAGTTAGTCTATACGACTCGAGACCATTAGGAATGGATTCTTCAATACCTAGTTCCTCTGGGGAAAGTACAGACATTGGCGACGGTTTGTCTATACGACTCGAGACCATTAGGAATGGATTCTTCAATACCTAGTTCCTCTGGGGAAAGTACAGAGATTGACGACAGTTTTTCTATACGACTCGAGACCATTAGGAATGGATTCTTCAATACCTAGTTCCTCTGGGGAAATTACAGACATTGGCGACAGTTTTCTATACGACTTTGGACCATTAGGAATGGATTCTTCAATACCTAGTTCCTCTGGGGAAAGTACAGAGATTGACGACAGTTAGTCTATACGACTCGAGACCATTTGGAATGGATTCTTCAATACCTAGTTCCTCTGGAGAAAGTACAGACATTGGCGACAGTTTGTCTATACGACTCGAGACCATTAGGAATGGATTCTTCAATACCTAGTTCCTCTGGGGAATGTACAGAGATTGACGACAGTTTTTCTATACGACTCGAGACCATTAGGAATGGATTCTTCAATACCTAGTTCCTCTGGGGAAAGTACAGACATTGGCGACAGTTTGTCTATACGACTCGAGACCATTAGGAATGGATTCTTCAATACCAAGTTCCTCTGGGGAAAGTACAGACATTGTCGACAGTTTGTCTATACGACTCGAGACCATTAGGAATGGATTCTTCAATACCTAGTTCCTCTGGGGAAAGTACAGACATTGGCGACAGTTTGTCTATACGACTCGAGACCATTAGGAATGGATTCTGCAATACCTAGTTCCTCTGGGGAAAGTACAGACATTGTCGACAGTTTGTCTATACGACTCGAGACCATTAGGAATGGATTCTTCAATACCTAGTTCCTCTGGGGAAAGTACAGACATTGGTGACAGTTTTCTATACGACTTTGGACCATTAGGAAAGGGTTCTTCAATACCTAGTTCCTCTGGGGAAAGTACAGACATTGACGTCAGTTTGTCTATACGACTCGAGACCATTAGGAATGGATTCTTCAATACCTAGTTCCTCTGGGGAATGTACAGACATTGGCGACAGTTTGTCTATACGACTCGAGACCATTAGGAATGGATTCTTCAATACCTAGTTCCTCTGGGGAAAGTACAGACATTGGCGACAGTTTGTCTATACGACTCGAGACCATTAGGAAGGGATTCTTCAATACCTAGTTCCTCTGGGGAAAGTACAGACATTGACGACAGTTTGTCTATACGACTCGAGACCATTAGGAATGGATTCTTCAATACCTAGTTCCTCTGGGGAAAGTACAGACATTGGCGACAGTTTTCTATACGAATTTGGACCATTAGGAATGGATTCATCAATACCTAGTTCCTCTGGGGAAAGTACAGAGATTGACGACAGTTAGTCTATACGACTCGAGACCATTAGGAATGGATTCTTCAATACCTAGTTCCTCTGGGGAAAGTACAGACATTGACGACAGTTTGTCTATACGACTCGAGACCATAAGGAATGGATTCTTCAATACCTAGTTCCTCTGGGGAAAGTACAGACATTGGCGACAGTTTGTCTATAAGACTCGAGACCATTAGGAATGGATTTTTCAATACCTAGTTCCTCTGGGGAAAGTACAGACATTGACGACAGTTTGTCTATACGACTCGAGACCATTAGGAATGGATTCTTCAATACCTAGTTCCTCTGGGGAAAGTACAGACATTGGCGACAGTTTGTCTATACGACTCGAGACCATTAGGAATGGATTCTTCAATACCTAGTTCCTCTGGGGATAGTACAGACATTGGCGACAGTTTGTCTATACGACTCGAGACAATTAGGAATGGATTCTTCAATACCTAGTTCCTCTGGGGAAAGTACAGACATTGGCGACAGTTTTCTATACGACTTTGGACCATTAGGAATGGATTCTTCAATACCTAGTTCCTCTGGGGAAAGTACAGACATTGTCGACAGTTTTCTATACGACTTTGGACCATTAGGAATGGATTTTTCAATACCTAGTTCCTCTGGGGAAAGTACAGAGATTGACGACAGTTAGTCTATACGACTCGAGACCATTAGGAATGGATTCTTCAATACCTAGTTCCACTGGGGAAAGTACAGACATTGGCGACGGTTTGTCTATACGACTCGAGACCATTAGGAATGGATTCTTCAATACCTAGTTCCTCTGGGGAAAGTACAGAGATTGACGACAGTTTTTCTATACGACTCGAGACCATTAGGAATGGATTCTTCAATACCTAGTTCCTCTGGGGAAAGTACAGACATTGGCGACAGTTTTCTATACGACTTTGGACCATTAGGAATGGATTCTTCAATACCTAGTTCCTCTGGGGAAAGTACAGACATTGTCGACAGTTTTCTATACGACTTTGGACCATTAGGAATGGATTCTTCAATACCTAGTTCCTCTGGGGAAAGTACAGAGATTGACGACAGTTAGTCTATACGACTCGAGACCATTAGGAATGGATTCTTCAATACCTAGTTCCTCTGGGGAAAGTACAAACATTGGCGACAGTTTGTCTATACGACTCGAGACCATTAGGAATGGATTCTTCAATACCTAGTTCCTCTGGGGAAAGTACAGAGATTGACGACAGTTTTTCTATACGACTCGAGACCATTAGGAATGGATTCTTCAATACCTAGTTCCTCTGGGGAAAGTACAGACATTGACGACAGTTTGTCTATACGACTCGAGACCATTAGGAATGGATTCTTCAATACCTAGTTCCTCTGGGGAAAGTACAGACATTGGCGACAGTTTTCTATACGACTTTGGACCATTAGGAATGGATTCATCAATACCTAGTTCCTCTGGAGAAAGTACAGAGATTGACGACAGTTAGTCTATACGACTCGAGACCATTAGGAATGGATTCTTCAATACCTAGTTCCTCTGGGGAAAGTACAGACATTGACGACAGTTTGTCTATACGACTCGAGACCATAAGGAATGGATTCTTCAATACCTAGTTCCTCTGGGGAAAATACAGACATTGGCGACAGTTTGTCTATACGACTCGAGACCATTAGGAATGGATTCTTCAATACCTAGTTCCTCTGGGGAAAGTACAGACATTGTCGACAGTTTTCTATACGACTTTGGACCATTAGGAATGGATTCTTCAATACCTAGTTCTTCTGGGGAAAGTACAGACATTGGCGACAGTTTGTCTATACGACTCGAGACCATTAGGAATGGATTCTTCAATACCTAGTTCCTTTGGGGAAAGTACAGACATTGTCGACAGTTTTCTATACGACTTTGGACCATTAGGAATGGATTCTTCAATACCTAGTTCCTCTGGGGAAAGTACAGACATTGGCGACAGTTTGTCTATACGACTTTGGACCATTAGGAATGGATTCTTCAATACCTAGTTCCTCTGGGGAAAGTACAGACATTGTCGACAGTTTTCTATACGACTTTGGACCATTAGGAATGGATTCTTCAATACCTAGTTCCTCTGGGGAAAGTACAGACATTGGCGACAGTTTGTCTATACGACTCGAGACCATTAGGAATGGATTCTTCAATACCTAGTTCCTCTGGGGAAAGTACAGACATTGGCGACAGTTTTCTATACGACTTTGGACCATTAGGAATGGATTCTTCAATACCTAGTTCCTCTGGGGAAAGTACAGAGATTGACGACAGTTAGTCTATACGACTCGAGACCATTAGGAATGGATTCTTCAATACCTAGTTCCTCTGGGGAAAGTACAGACATTGACGACAGTTTGTCTATACGACTCGATACCATAAGGAATGGATTCTTCAATACCTAGTTCCTCTGGGGAAAGTACAGACATTGGCGACAGTTTGTCTATAAGACTCGAGACCATTAGGAATGGATTCTTCAATACCTAGTTCCTTTGGGGAAAGTACAGACATTGACGACAGTTTGTCTATACGACTCGAGACCATTAGGAATGGATTCTTCAATACCTAGTTCCTCTGGGGAAAGTACAGACATTGTCGACAGTTTTCTATACGACTTTGGACCATTAGGAATGGATTCTTCAATACCTAGTTCCTCTGGGGAAAATACAGACATTGGCGACAGTTTGTCTATACGACTCGAGACCATTAGGAATGGATTCTTCAATACCTAGTTCCTCTGGGGAAAGTACAGACATTGTCGACAGTTTTCTATACGACTTTGGACCATTAGGAATGGATTCTTCAATACCTAGTTCTTCTGGGGAGAGTACAGACATTGGCGACAGTTTGTCTATACGACTCGAGACCATTAGGAATGGATTCTTCAATACCTAGTTCCTCTGGGGAAAGTACAGACATTGTCGACAGTTTTCTATACGACTTTGGACCATTAGGAATGGATTCTTCAATACCTAGTTCCTCTGGGGAAAGTACAGACATTGGCGACAGTTTGTCTATACGACTTTGGACCATTAGGAATGGATTCTTCAATACCTAGTTCCTCTGGGGAAAGTACAGACATTGACGACAGTTTTCTATACGACTTTGGACCATTAGGAATGGATTCTTCAATACCTAGTTCCTCTGGGGAAAGTACAGACATTGGCGACAGTTTGTCTATACGACTCGGGACCATTAGGAATGGATTCTTCAATACCTAGTTCCTCTGGGGAAAGTACAGACATTGTCGACAGTTTTCTATACGACTTTGGACCATTAGGAATGGATTCTTCAATACCTAGTTCCTCTGGGGAAAGTACAGACATTGGCGACAGTTTGTCTATACGACTCGAGACCATTAGGAATGGATTCTTCAATACCTAGTTCCTCTGGGGATAGTACAGACATTGACGACAGTTTGTCTATACGACTCGAGACAATTAGGAATGGATTCTTCAATACCTAGTTCCTCTGGGGAAAGTACAGACATTGGCGACAGTTTTCTATACGACTTTGGACCATTAGGAATGGATTCTTCAATACCTAGTTCCTCTGGGGAAAGTACAGACATTGTCGACAGTTTTCTATACGACTTTGGACCATTAGGAATGGATTCTTCAATACCTAGTTCCTCTGGGGAAAGTACAGAGATTGACGACAGTTAGTCTATACGACTCTAGACCATTAGGAATGGATTCTTCAATACCTAGTTCCTCTGGGGAAAGTACAGACATTGGCGACAGTTTGTCTATACGACTCTAGACCATTAGGAATGGATTCTTCAATACCTAGTTCCTCTGGGGAAAGTACAGAGATTGACGACAGTTTTTCTATACGACTCGAGACCATTAGGAATGGATTCTTCAATACCTAGTTCCTCTGGGGAAAGTACAGACATTGGCGACAGTTTTCTATACGACTTTGGACCATTAGGAATGGATTCTTCAATACCTAGTTCCTCTGGGGAAAGTACAGACATTGTCGACAGTTTTCTATACGACTTTGGACCATTAGGAATGGATTCTTCAATACCTAGTTCCTCTGGGGAAAGTACAGAGATTGACGACAGTTAGTCTATACGACTCGAGACCATTAGGAATGGATTCTTCAATACCTAGTTCCTCTGGGGAAAGTACAGACATTGGCGACAGTTTGTCTATACGACTCGAGACCATTAGGAATGGATTCTTCAATACCTAGTTCCTCTGGGGAAAGTACAGAGATTGACGACAGTTTTTCTATACGACTCGAGACCATTAGGAATGGATTCTTCAATACCTAGTTCCTCTGGGGAAAGTACAGACATTGACGACAGTTTGTCTATACGACTCGAGACCATTAGGAATGGATTCTTCAATACCTAGTTCCTCTGGGGAAAGTACAGACATTGGCGACAGTTTGTCTATACGACTCGAGACCATTAGGAATGGATTCTTCAATACCTAGTTCCTCTGGGGTAAGTAGAGACATTGGCGACAGTTTGTCTATACGACTCGAGACCATTAGGAATGGATTCTTCAATACCTAGTTCCTCTGGGGAAAGTACAGACATTGACGACAGTTTGTCTATACGACTCGAGACCATTAGGAATGGATTCTTCAATACCTAGTTCCTCTGGGGAAAGTACAGACATTGGCGACAGTTTTCTATACGACTTTGGACCATTAGGAATGGATTCATCAATACCTAGTTCCTCTGGGGAAAGTACAGAGATTGACGACAGTTAGTCTATACGACTCGAGACCATTAGGAATGGATTCTTCAATACCTAGTTCCTCTGGGGAAAGTACAGACATTGACGACAGTTTGTCTATACGACTCGAGACCATTAGGAATGGATTCTTCAATACCTAGTTCCTCTGGGGAAAGTACAGACATTGGCGACAGTTTGTCTATACGACTCGAGACCATTAGGAATGGATTCTTCAATACCTAGTTCCTCTGGGGAAAGTACAGACATTGTCGACAGTTTTCTATACGACTTTGGACCATTAGGAATGGATTCTTCAATACCTAGTTCCTCTGGGGAAAGTACAGACATTGGCGACAGTTTGTCTATACGACTTTGGACCATTAGGAATGGATTCTTCAATACCTAGTTCCTCTGGGGAAAGTACAGACATTGTCGACAGTTTTCTATACGACTTTGGACCATTAGGAATGGATTCTTCAATACCTAGTTCCTCTGGGGAAAGTACAGACATTGGCGACAGTTTGTCTATACGACTCGAAACCATTAGGAATGGTTTCTTCAATACCTAGTTCCTCTGGGGAAAGTACAGACATTGTCGACAGTTTTCTATACGACTTTGGACCATTAGGAATGGATTCTTCAATACCTAGTTCCTCTGGGGAAAGTACAGACATTGGCGACAGTTTGTCTATACGACTCGAGACCATTAGGAATGGATTCTTCAATACCTAGTTCCTCTGGGGATAGTACAGACATTGGCGACAGTTTGTCTATACGACTCGAGACAATTAAGAATGGATTCTTCAATACCTAGTTCCTCTGGGGAAAGTACAGACATTGGCGACAGTTTTCTATACGACTTTGGACCATTAGGAATGGATTCTTCAATACCTAGTTCCTCTGGGGAAAGTACAGACATTGTCGACAGTTTTCTATACGACTTTGGACCATTAGGAATGGATTCTTCAATACCTAGTTCCTCTGGGGAAAGTACAGAGATTGACGACAGTTAGTCTATACGACTCGAGACCATTAGGAATGGATTCTTCAATACCTAGTTCCTCTGGGGAAAGTACAGAGATTGACGACAGTTTTTCTATACGACTCGAGACCATTAGGAATGGATTCTTCAATACCTAGTTCCTCTGGGGAAAGTACAGACATTGGCGACAGTTTTCTATACGACTTTGGACCATTAGGAATGGATTCTTCAATACCTAGTTCCTCTGGGGAAAGTACAGACATTGTCGACAGTTTTCTATACGACTTTGGACCATTAGGAATGGATTCTTCAATACCTAGTTCCTCTGGGGAAAGTACAGAGATTGACGACAGTTAGTCTATACGACTCGAGACCATTAGGAATGGATTCTTCAATACCTAGTTCCTCTGGGGAAAGTACAGACATTGGCGACAGTTTTCTATACGACTCGAGACCATTAGGAATGGATTCTTCAATACCTAGTTCCTCTGGGGAAAGTACAGAGATTGACGACAGTTTTTCTATACGACTCGAGACCATTAGGAATGGATTCTTCAATACCTAGTTCCTCTGGGGAAAGTACAGACATTGGCGACAGTTTGTCTATACGACTCGAGACCATTAGGAATGGATTCTTCAATACCTAGTTCCTCTGGGGAAAGTACAGACATTGTCGACAGTTTTCTATACGACTTTGGACCATTAGGAATGGATTCTTCAATACCTAGTTCCTCTGGGGAAAGTACAGACATTGTCGACAGTTTGTCTATACGACTCGAGACCATTAGGAATGGATTCTTCAATACCTAGTTCCTCTGGGGAGAGTACAGACATTGACGACAGTTTGTCTATACGACTCGAGACCATTAGGAATGGATTCTTCAATACCTAGTTCCTCTGGGGAATGTACAGACATTGGCGACAGTTTGTCTATACGACTCGAGACCATTAGGAATGGATTCTTCAATACCTAGTTCCTCTGGGGAAAGTACAGACATTGGCGACAGTTTGTCTATACGACTCGAGACCATTAGGAAGGGATTCTTCAATACCTAGTTCCTCTGGGGAAAGTACAGACATTGACGACAGTTTGTCTATACGACTCGAGACCATAAGGAATGGATTCTTCAATACCTAGTTCCTCTGGGGAAAGTACAGACATTGGCGACAGTTTTCTATACGACTTTGGACCATTAGGAATGGATTCATCAATACCTAGTTCCTCTGGGGAAAGTACAGAGATTGACGACAGTTAGTCTATACGACTCGAGACCATTAGGAATGGATTCTTCAATACCTAGTTCCTCTGGGGAAAGTACAGACATTGGCGACAGTTTGTCTATACGACTCGAGACCATTAGGAATGGATTCTTCAATACCTAGTTCCTCTGTGGAAAGTACAGAGATTGACGACAGTTTTTCTATACGACTCGAGACCATTAGGAATGGATTCTTCAATACCTAGTTCCTCTGGGGAAAGTACAGACATTGGCGACAGTTTGTCTATACGACTCGAGACCATTAGGAATGGATCCTTCAATACCTAGTTCCTCTGGGGAAAGTACAGACATTGTCGACAGTTTTCTATACGACTTTGGACCATTAGGAATGGATTCTTCAATACCTAGTTCCTCTGGGGAAAGTACAGACATTGGCGACAGTTTGTCTATACGACTCGAGACCATTAGGAATGGATTCTTCAATACCTAGTTCCTCTGGGGAAAGTACAGACATTGTCGACAGTTTGTCTATACGACTCGAGACCATTAGGAATGGATTCTCCAATACCTAGTTCCTCTGGGGAAAGTACAGACATTGACGACAGTTTTCTATACGACTTTGGACCATTAGGAACGGATTCTTCAATACCTAGTTCCTCTGGGGAAAGTACAGACATTGACGACAGTTTGTCTATACGACTCGAGACCATTAGGAATGGATTCTTCAATACCTAGTTCCTCTGGGGAAAGTACAGACATTGACGACAGTTTGTCTATACGACTCGAGACCATTAGGAATGGATTCTTCAATACCTAGTTCCTCTGGGGAAAGTACAGACATTGGCGACAGTTTGTCTATACGACTCGAGACCATTAGGAATGGATTCTTCAATACCTAGTTCCTCTGGGGAAAGTAGAGACATTGGCGACAGTTTGTCTATACGACTCGAGACCATTAGGAATGGATTCTTCAATACCTAGTTCCTCTGGGGAAAGTACAGACATTGACGACAGTTTGTCTATACGACTCGAGACCATTAGGAATGGATTCTTCAATACCTAGTTCCTCTGGGGAAAGTACAGACATAGGCGACAGTTTGTCTATACGACTCGAGACCATTAGGAATGGATTCTTCAATACCTAGTTCCTCTGGGGAAAGTACAGACATTGACGACAGTTTGTCTATACGACTCGAGACCATTAGGAATGGATTCTTCAATACCTAGTTCCTCTGGGGAAAGTACAGACATTGTCGACAGTTTTCTATACGACTTTGGACCATTAGGAATGGATTCTTCAATACCTAGTTCCTCTGGGGAAAATACAGACATTGGCGACAGTTTGTCTATACGACTCGAGACCATTAGGAATGGATTCTTCAATACCTAGTTCCTCTGGGGAAAGTACAGACATTGTCGACAGTTTTCTATACGACTTTGGACCATTAGGAATGGATTCTTCAATACCTAGTTCCTCTGGGGAAAGTACAGACATTGGCGACAGTTTGTCTATACGACACGAGACCATTAGGAATGGATTCTTCAATACCTAGTTCCTCTGGGGAAAGTACAGACTTTGTCGACAGTTTTCTATACGACTTTGGACCATTAGGAATGGATTCTTCAATACCTAGTTCCTCTGGGGAAAGTACAGACATTGGCGACAGTTTGTCTATACGAATCGAGACCATTAGGAATGGATTCTTCAATACCTAGTTCCTCTGGGGAAAGTACAGACATTGTCGACAGTTTACTATACGACTTTGGACCATTAGGAATGGATTCTTCAATACCTAGTTCCTCTGGGGAAAGTACAGACATTGGCGACAGTTTGTCTATACGACTTTGGACCATTAGGAATGGATTCTTCAATACCTAGTTCCTCTGGGGAAAGTACAGACATTGGCGACAGTTTGTCTATACGACTCGAGACCATTAGGAATGGATTCTTCAATACCTAGTTCCTCTGGGGAAAGTACAGACATTGTCGACAGTTTTCTATACGACTTTGGACCATTAGGAATGGATTCTTCAATACCTAGTTCCTCTGGGGAAAGTACAGACATTGGCGACAGTTTGTCTATACGACTCGAGACCATTAGGAATGGATTCTTCAATACCTAGTTCCTCTGGGGATAGTACAGACATTGGCGACAGTTTGTCTATACGACTCGAGACCATTAGGAATGGATTCTTCAATACCTAGTTCCTCTGGGGAAAGTACAGACATTGTCGACAGTTTGTCTATACGACTCGAGACCATTAGGAATGGATTCTTCAATACCTAGTTCCTCTGGGGAAAGTACAGACATTGGCGACAGTTTTCTATACGACTTTGGACCATTAGGAATGGATTCTTCAATACCTAGTTCCTCTGGGGAAAGTACAGACATTGACGACAGTTTGTCTATACGACTCGAGAACATTAGGAATGGATTCTTCAATACCTAGTTCCTCTGGGGAAAGTACAGACATTGACGACAGTTTGTCTATACGACTCGAGACCATTAGGAATGGATTCTTCAATACCTAGTTCCTCTGAGGAAAGTACAGACATTGGCGACAGTTTGTCTATACGGCTCAGACCATTAGGAATTGATTCTTCAATACCTAGTTCCTCTGGGGAAAGTACAGACATTGTCGACAGTTTGTCTAAACGACTCGAGACCATTAGGAATGGATTCTTCAATACCTAGTTCCTCTGGGGAAAGTACAGAGATTGACGACAGTTAGTCTATACGACTCGAGACCATTAGGAATGGATTCTTCAATACCTAGTTCCTCTGGGGAAAGTACAGACATTGGCGACAGTTTTCTATACGACTTTGAACCATTAGGAATGGATTCTTCAATACCTAGTTCCTCTGGGGAAAGTACAGACATTGTCGACAGTTTTCTATACGACTTTGGACCATTAGGAATGGATTCTTCAATACCTAGTTCCTCTGGGGAAAGTACAGAGATTGACGACAGTTAGTCTATACGACTCGAGACCATTAGGAATGGATTCTTCAATACCTAGTTCCTCTGGGGAAAGTACAGACATTGGCGACAGTTTGTCTATACGACTCGAGACCATTAGGAATGGATTCTTCAATACCTAGTTCCTCTGGGGAAAGTACAGAGATTGACGACAGTTTTTCTATACGACTCGAGATCATTAGGAATGGATTTTTCAATACCTAGTTCCTCTGGGGAAAGTACAGACATTGGCGACAGTTTTCTATACGACTTTGGACCATTAGGAATATATTCTTCAATACCTAGTTCCTCTGGGGAAAGTACAGACATTGTCGACAGTTTTCTATACGACTTTGGACCATTAGGAATGGATTCTTCAATACCTAGTTCCTCTGGGGAAAGTACAGACATTGGCGACAGTTTGTCTATACGACTCGAGACCATTAGGAATGGATGCTTCAATACCTAGTTCCTCTGGGGAAAGTACAGACATTGTCGACAGTTTGTCTATACGATTCGAGACCATTAGGAATGGATTCTTCAATACCTAGTTACTCTGGGGAAAGTACAGACATTGGCGACAGTTTTCTATACGACTTTGGACCATTAGGAACGGATTCTTCAATACCTAGTTCCTCTGGGGAAAGTACAGACATTGACGACAGTTTGTCTATACGACTCGAGAAAATTAGGAATGGATTCTTCAATACCTAGTTCCTCTGGGGAAAGTACAGACATTGGCGACAGTTTGTCTATACGACTCGAGACCATTAGGAATGGATTCTTCAATACCTAGTTCCTCTGGGGAAAGTAGAGACATTGGCGACAGTTTGTCTATACGACTCGAGACCAATAGGAATGGATTCTTCAATACCTAGTTCCTCTGGGGAAAGTACAGACATTGACGACAGTTTGTCTATACGACTCGAGACCATTAGGAATGGATTCTTCAATACCTAGTTCCTCTTGGGAAAGTACAGACATTGGCGACAGTTTGTCTATACGACTCGAGACCATTAGGAATGGATTCTTCAATACCTAGTTCCTCTGGGGAAAGTACAGACATTGACGACAGTTTGTCTATACGACTCGAGACCATTAGGAATGGATTCTGCAATACCTAGTTCCTCTGGGGAAAGTACAGACATTGTCGACAGTTTTCTATACGACTTTGGACCATTAGGAATGGATTCTTCAATACCTAGTTCCTCTGGGGAAAGTACAGACATTGGCGACAGTTTGTCTATACGACTCGAGACCATTAGGAATGGATTCTTCAATACCTAGTTCCTCTGGGGAAAGTACAGACATTGTCGACAGTTTTCTATACGACTTTGGACCATTAGGAATGGATTCTTCAATACCTAGTTCCTCTGGGGAAAGTCCAGACATTGGCGACAGTTTGTCTATACGACTCGAGACCATTAGGAATGGATTCTTCAATACCTAGTTCCTCTGGGGAAAGTACAGACATTGGCGACAGTTTGTCTATACGACTCGAGACCATTAGGAATGGATTCTTCAATACCTAGTTCCTCTGGGGAAAGTACAGACATTGACGACAGTTTGTCTATACGACTCGAGACCATTAGGAATGGATTCTTCAATACCTAGTTCCTCTGGGGAAAGTACAGACATTGTCGACAGTTTTCTATACGACTTAGGACCATTAGGAATGGATTCTTCAATACCTAGTTCCTCTGGGGAAAATACAGACATTGGCGACAGTTTGTCTATACGACTCGAGACCATTAGGAATGGATTCTTCAATACCTAGTTCCTCTGGGGAAAGTACAGACATTGTCGACAGTTTTCTATACGACTTTGGACCATTAGGAATGGATTCTTCAATACCTAGTTCCTCTGGGGAAAGTACAGACATTGGCGACAGTTTGTCTATACGACTCGAGACCATTAGGAATGGATTCTTCAATACCTAGTTCCTCTGGGGAAAGTACAGACATTGTCGACAGTTTTCTATACGACTTTGGACCATTAGGAATGGATTCTTCAATACCTAGTTCCTCTGGGGAAAGTCCAGACATTGGCGACAGTTTGTCTATACGACTCGAGACCATTAGGAGTGGATTCTTCAATACCTAGTTCCTCTGGGGAAAGTACAGACATTGTCGACAGTTTTCTATACGACTTTGGACCATTAGGAATGGATTCTTCAATACCTAGTTACTCTGGGGAAAGTACAGACATTGGCGACAGTTTGTCTATACGACTTTGGACCATTAGGAATGGATTCTTCAATACCTAGTTCCTCTGGGGAAAGTACAGACATTGTCGACAGTTTTCTATACGACTTTGGACCATTAGGAATGGATTCTTCAATACCTAGTTCCTCTGGGGAAAGTACAGACATTGGCGACAGTTTGTCTATACGACTCGAGACCATTAGGAATGGATTCTTCAATACCTAGTTCCTCTGGGGAAAGTACAGACATTGTCGACAGTTTTCTATACGACTTTGGACCATTAGGAATGGATTCTTCAATACCTAGTTCCTCTGGGGAAAGTCCAGACATTGGCGACAGATTGTCTATACGACTCGAGACCATTAGGAATGGATTCTTCAATACCTAGTTCCTCTGGGGAAAGTACAGACATTGTCGACAGTTTTCTATACGACTTTGGACCATTAGGAATGGATTCTTCAATACCTAGTTACTCTGGGGAAAGTACAGACATTGGCGACAGTTTGTCTATACGACTTTGGACCATTAGGAATGGATTCTTCAATACCTAGTTCCTCTGGGGAAAGTACAGACATTGTCGACAGTTTTCTATACGACTTTGGACCATTAGGAATGGATTCTTCAATACCTAGTTCCTCTGGGGAAAGTACAGACATTGGCGACAGTTTGTCTATACGACTCGAGACCATTAGGAATGGATTCTTCAATACCTAGTTCCTCTGGGGAAAGTACAGACATTGTCGACAGTTTTCTATACGACTTTGGACCATTAGGAATGGATTCTTCAATACCTAGTTCCTCTGGGGAAAGTACAGACATTGGCGACAGTTTGTCTATACGACTCGAGACCATTAGGAATGGATTCTTCAATACCTAGTTCCTCTGGGGAAAGTACAGACATTGGCGACAGTTTGTCTATACGACTCGAGACCATTAGGAATGGATTCTTCAATACCTATTTCCTCTGGGGAAAGTACAGACATTGTCGACAGTTTGTCTATACGACTCGAGACCATTAGGAATGGATTCTTCAATACCTAGTTCCTCTGGGGAAAGTACAGACATTGGCGACAGTTTTCTATACGACTTTGGACCATTAGGAATGGATTCTTCAATACCTAGTTCCTCTGGGGAAAGTACAGACATTGACGACAGTTTGTCTATACGACTCGAGACCATTAGGAATGGATTCTTCAATACCTAGTTCCTCTGGGGAAAGTACAGACATTTGGCGACAGTTTGTCTATACGGCTCGAGACCAATAGGAATTGATTATTCAATACCTAGTTCCTCTGGGGAAAGTACTGACATTGGCGACAGTTTGTCTATACGACTCGAGACCATTAGGAATGGATTCTTCAATACCTAGTTCCTCTGGGGAAAGTACAGACATTGTCGACAGTTTGTCTATACGACTCGAGACCATTAGGAATGGATTCTTCAATACCTAGTTCCTCTGGGGAAAGTACAGACATTGTCGACAGTTTTCTATACGACTTTGGACCATTAGGAATGGATTCTTCAATACCTAGTTCCTCTGGGGAAAGTACAGACATTGGCGACAGTTTGTCTATACGACTCGAGACCATTAGGAATGGATTCTTCAATACCTAGTTCCTCTGGGGAAAGTACAGACATTTTCGACAGTTTCCTATACGACTTTGGACCATTAGGAACGGATTCTTCAATACCTAGTTCCTCTGGGGAAAGTACAGACATTGGCGACAGTTTGTCTATACGACTCGAGACCATTAGGAATGGATTCTTCAATACCTAGTTCCTCTGGGGAAAGTACAGACATTGTCGACAGTTTTCTATACGACTTTGGACCATTAGGAATGGATTCTTCAATACCTAGTTCCTCTGGGGAAAGTACAGACATTGTCGACAGTTTTCTATACGACTTTGGATCATTAGGAATGGATTCTTCAATACCTAGTTCCTCTGGGGAAATTACAGACATTGGCGACAGTTTTCTATACGACTTTGGACCATTAGGAATGGATTCAACAATACCTAGTTCCTCTGGGGAAAGTACAGACATTGGCGACAGTTTGTCTATACGACTCGAGACCATTAGGAATGGATTCTTCAATACCTAGTTCCTCTGGGGAAAGTACAGTCATTGTTGACAGTTTTCTATACGACTTTGGACCATTAGGAATGGATTCTTCAATACCTAGTTCCTCTGGGGAAAGTACAGACATTGGCGACAGTTTGTCTATACGACTTTGGACCATTAGGAATGGATTCTTCAATACCTAGTTCCTCTGGGGAAAGTACAGACATTGTCGACAGTTTTCTATACGACTTTGGACCATTAGGAATGGATTCTTCAATACCTAGTTCCTCTGGGGAAAGTACAGACATTGGCGACAGTTTGTCTATACGACTCGAGACCATTAGGAATGGATTCTTCAATACCTAGTTCCTCTGGGGAAAGTAGAGACATTGGCGACAGTTTGTCTATACGACTCGAGACCATTAGGAATGGATTCTTCAATACCTAGTTCCTCTGGGGAAAGTACAGACATTGACGACAGTTTGTCTTTACGACTCGAGACCATTAGGAATGGATTCTTCAATACCTAGTTCCTCTGGGGAAAGTACAGACATTGGCGACAGTTTGTCTATACGACTCGAGACCATTAGGAATGGATTCTTCAATACCTAGTTCCTCTGGGGAAAGTACAGACATTGGCGAAGGTTTGTCTATACGACTCGAGACCATTAGGAATGGATTCTTCAATACCTATTTCCTCTGGGGAAAGTACAGACATTGTCGACAGTTTGTCTATACGACTCGAGACCATTAGGAATGGATTCTTCTATACCTAGTTCCTCTGGGGAAAGTACAGACATTGGCGACAGTTTTCTATACGACTTTGGACCATTAGGAATGGATTCTTCAATACCTAGTTCCTCTGGGGAAAGTACAGACATTGACGACAGTTTGTCTATACGACTCGAGATCATTAGGAATGGATTCTTCAATACCTAGTTCCTCTGGGGAAAGTACAGACATTGACGACAGTTTGTCTATACGACTCGAGACCATTAGGAATGGATTCTTCAATACCTAGTTCCTCTGGGGAAAGTACAGACATTGGCGACAGTTTGTCTATACGGCTCGAGACCAATAGGAATTGATTATTCAATACCTAGTTCCTCTGGGGAAAGTACTGACATTGGCGACAGTTTGTCTATACGACTCGAGACCATTAGGAATGGATTCTTCAATACCTTGTTCCTCTGGGGAAAGTACAGACATTGACGACAGTTTGTCTTTACGACTCGAGACCATTAGGAATGGATTCTTCAATACCTAGTTCCTCTGGGGAAAGTACAGACATTGGCGACAGTTTGTCTATACGACTAGAAACCATTAGGAATGGATTCTTCAATACCTAGTTCCTCTGGGGAAAGTACAGACATTGACGACAGTTTGACTATACGACTCGAGACCATTAGGAATGGATTCTTCAATACCTAGTTCCTCTGGGGAAAATACAGACATTGTCGACAGTTTTCTATACGACTTTGGACCATTAGGAATGGATTCTTCAATACCTAGTTCCTCTGGGGAAAGTACAGACATTGGCGACAGTTTGTCTATACGACTCGAGACCATTAGGAATGGATTCTTCAATACCTAGTTCCTCTGGGTAAAGTACAGACATTTTCGACAGTTTCCTATACGACTTTGGACCATTAGGAATGGATTCTTCAATACCTAGTTCCTCTGGGGAAAGTACAGACATTGGCGACAGTTTGTCTATACGACTCGAGACCATTAGGAATGCATTCTTCAATACCTAGTTCCTCTGGGGAAAGTACAGACATTGTCGACAGTTTTCTATACGACTTTGGACCATTAGGAATGGATTCTTCAATACCTAGTTCCTCTGGGGAAAGTACAGACATTGGCGACAGTTTGTCTATACGACTCGAGACCATTAGGAATGGATTCTTCAATACCTAGTTCCTCTGGGGAAAGTACAGACATTGTCGACAGTTTTCTATACGACTTTGGACCATTAGGAATGGATTATTCAATACCTAGTTCCTCTGGGGAAAGTACAGACATTGTCGACAGTTTGTCTATATGACTTTGGACCATTAGGAATGGATTCTTCAATACCTAGTTCCTCTGGGGAAAGTACAGACATTGGCGACAATTTGTCTATACGATTCGAGACCATTAGGAATGGATTCTTCAATACCTAGTTCCTCTGGGGAAAGTACAGACATTGGCGACAGTTTTCTATACGACTTTGGACCATTAGGAATGGATTCTTCAATACCTAGTTCCTCTGGGGAAAGTACAGACATTGGCGACAATTTGTCTATACGACTCGAGACCATTAGGAATGGATTCTTCAATACCTAGTTCCTCTGGGGAAAGTACAGACATTGTCGACAGTTTTCTATACGACTTTGGACCATTAGGAATGGATTCATCAATACCTAGTTCCTCTGGGGAAAGTACAGACATTGGCGACAGTTTGTCTATACGACTCGAGACCATTAGGAATGGATTCTTCAATACCTAGTTCCTCTGGGGAAAGTACAGACATTGGCGACAGTTTTCTATACGACTTTGGACCATTAGGAATGGATTCTGCAATACCTAGTTCCTCTGGGGAAAGTACAGACATTGGCGACAGTTTGTCTATACGACTCGAGACCATTAGGAATGGATTCTTCAATACCTAGTTCCTCTGGGGAAAGTACAGACATTGTCGAAAGTTTTCTATACGACTTTGGACCATTAGGAATGGATTCTTCAATACCTAGTTCCTCTGGGGAAAGTACAGACATTGGCGACAGTTTGTCTATACGACTTTGGACCATTAGGAATGGATTCTTCAATACCTAGTTCCTCTGGGGAAAGTACAGACATTGTCGACAGTTTTCTATACGACTTTGGACCATTAGGAATGGATTCTTCAATACCTAGTTCCTCTGGGGAAAGTACAGACATTGGCGACAGTTTGTCTATACGACTCGAGACCATTAGGAATGGATTCTTCAATACCTAGTTCCTCTGGGGAAAGTACAGACATTGTCGACAGTTTTCTATACGACTTTGGACCATTAGGAATGGATTCTTGAATACCTAGTTCCTCTGGGGAAAGTACAGACATTGTCGACAGTTTGTCTATACGACTCGTGACCATTAGGAATGGATTCTTCAATACCTAGTTCCTCTGGGGAAAGTACAGACATTGGCGACAGTTTTCTATACGACTTTGGACCATTAGGAATGGATTCTTCAATACCTAGTTCCTCTGGGGAAAGTACAGACATTGACGACAGTTTGTCTATACGACTCGAGACCATTAGGAATGGATTCTTCAATACCTAGTTCCTCTGGGGAAAGTACAGACATTGACGACAGTTTGTCTATACGGCTCGAGACCATTAGGAATTGATTCTTCAATACCTAGTTCCTCTGGGGAAAGTACAGACATTGGCGACAGTTTTCTATACGACTTTGGACCATTAGGAATGGACTCTTCAATACCTAGTTCCTCTGGGGAAAGTACAGACATTGGCGACAGTTTGTCTATACGACTCGAGACCATTAGGAATGGATTCTTCAATACCTAGTTCCTCTGCGGAAAGTACAGACATTGGCGACAGTTTGTCTATACGACTCGAGACCATTAGGAATGGATTCTTCAATACCTAAGTCCTCTGGGGAAAGTACAGACATTGTCGACAGTTTGTCTATACGACTCGTGACCATTAGGAATGGATTCTTCAATACCTAGTTCCTCTGGGGAAAGTACAGACATTGGCGACAGTTTTCTATACGACTTTGGACCATTAGGAATGGATTCTTCAATACCTAGTTCCTCTGGGGAAAGTACAGACATTGACGACAGTTTGTCTATACGACTCGAGACCATTAGGAATGGATTCTTCAATACCTAGTTCCTCTGGGGAAAGTACAGACATTGACGACAGTTTGTCTATACGGCTCGAGACCATTAGGAATTGATTCTTCAATACCTAGTTCCTCTGGGGAAAGTACAGACATTGGCGACAGTTTTCTATACGACTTTGGACCATTAGGAATGGACTCTTCAATACCTAGTTCCTCTGGGGAAAGTACAGACATTGGCGACAGTTTGTCTATACGACTCGAGACCATTAGGAATGGATTCTTCAATACCTAGTTCCTCTGCGGAAAGTACAGACATTGGCGACAGTTTGTCTATACGACTCGAGACCATTAGGAATGGATTCTTCAATACCTAGTTCCTCTGGGGAAAGTACAGACATTGGCGACAGTTTGTCTATACGACTCGAGACCATTAGGAATGGATTCTTCAATACCTAGTTCCTCTGGGGAAAGTAGAGACATTGGCGACAGTTTGTCTATACGACTCGAGACCATTAGGAATGGATTCTTCAATACCTAGTTCCTCTGGGGAAAGTATAGACATTGACGACAGTTTGTCTTTACGACTCGAGACCATTAGGAATGGATTCTTCAATACCTAGTTCCTCTGAGGAAAGTACAGACATTGGCGACAGTTTGTCTATACGACTCGAGACCATTAGGAATGGATTCTTCAATACCTAGTTCCTCCGGGGAAAGTACAGACATTGACGACAGTTTGTCTATACGACTCGAGACCATTAGGAATGGATTCTTCAATACCTAGTTCCTCTGGGGAAAGTACAGACATTGTCGTCAGTTTTCTATACGACTTTGGACCATTAGGAATGGATTCTTCAATAAATAGTTCCTCTGGGGAAAATACAGACATTGGCGACAGTTTGTCTATACGACTCGAGACCATTAGGAATGGATTCTTCAATACCTAGTTCCTCTGGGGAAAGTACAGACATTGTCGACAGTTTTCTATACGACTTTGGACCATTAGGAATGGATTCTTCAATACCTAGTTCCTCTGGGGAAAGTACAGACATTGTCGACAGTTTTCTATACGACTTTGGACCATTAGGAATGGATTCTTCAATACCTAGTTCCTCTGGGGAAAGTACAGACATTGGCGACAGTTTGTCTATACGAATCGAGACCATTAGGAATGGATTCTTCAATACCTAGTTCCTCTGGGGAAAGTACAGACATTGGCGACAGTTTTCTATACGACTTTGGACCATTAGGAATGGATTCTTCAATACCTAGTTCCTCTGGGGAAAGTACAGACATTGGCGACAGTTTGTCTATACGACTTTGGACCATTAGGAATGGATTCTTCAATACCTAGTTCCTCTGGGGAAAGTACAGACATTGTCGACAGTTTTCTATACGACTTTGGACCATTAGGAATGGATTCTTCAATACCTAGTTCCTCTGGGGAAAGTACAGACATTGGCGACAGTTTGTCTATACGACTCGAGACCATTAGGAATGGATTCTTCAATACCTAGTTCCTCTGGGGAAAGTACAGACATTGGCGACAGTTTGTCTATACGACTCGAGACCATTAGAAATGGATTCTTCAATACCTAGTTCCTCTGGGGAAAGTACAGACATTTTCGACAGTTTCCTATACGACTTTGGACCATTAGGAATGGATTCTTCAATACCTAGTTCCTCTGGGGAAAGTACAGACATTGGCGACAGTTTGTCTATACGACTCGAGACCATTAGGAATGGATTCTTCAATACCTAGTTCCTCTGGGGAAAGTACAGACATTGTCGACAGTTTTCTCTACGACTTTGGACCATTAGGAATGGATTCTTCAATACCTAGTTCCTCTGGGGAAAGTACACACATTGGCGACAGTTTGTCTATACGACTCGAGACCATTAGGAATGGATTCTTCAATAACTAGTTCCTCTGGGGAAAGTACAGACATTGTCGACAGTTTGTCTATACGACTCGAGACCATTAGGAATGGATTCTTCAATACCTAGTTCCTCTGGGGAAAGTACAGACATTGACGACAGTTTGTCTATACGACTCGAGACCATTAGGAATGGATTCTTCAATACCTAGTTCCTCTGGGGAAAGTACAGACATTGGCGACAGTTTGTCTATACGGCTCGAGACCATTAGGAATTGATTCTTCAATACCTAGTTCCTCTGGGGAAAGTACAGACATTGGCGACAGTTTGTCTATACGACTCGAGACCATTAGGAATGGATTCTTCAATACCTAGTTCCTCTGGGGAAAGTACAGACATTGACGACAGTTTGTCTTTACGACTCGAGACCATTAGGAATGGATTCTTCAATACCTAGTTCCTCTGGGGAAAGTACAGACATTGGCGACAGTTTGTCTATACGACTCGAGACCATTAGGAATGGATTCTTCAATACCTAGTTCCTCTGGGGAAAGTACAGACATTGACGACAGTTTGTCTATACGACTCGAGACCATTAGGAATGGATTCTTCAATACCTAGTTCCTCTGGGGAAAGTACAGACATTGTCGACAGTTTTCTATACGACTTTGGACCATTAGGAATGGATTCTTCAATACCTAGTTCCTCTGGGGAAAATACAGACATTGGCGACAGTTTGTCTATACGGCTCGAGACCATTAGGAATGGATTCTTCAATACCTAGTTCCTCTGGGGAAAGTACAGACATTGTCGACAGTTTTCTATACGACTTTGGACCATTAGGAATGGATTCTTCAATACCTAGTTCCTCTGGGGAAAGTACAGACATTGGCGACAGTTTGTCTATACGACTCGAGACCATTAGGAATGGATTCTTCAATACCTAGTTCCTCTGGGGAAAGTACAGACATTGTCGACAGTTTTCTATACGACTTTGGACCATTAGGAATGGATTCTTCAATACCTATTTCCTCTGGGGAAAGTACAGACATTGTCGACAGTTTTCTATACGACTTTGGACCATTAGGAATGGATTCTTCAATACCTAGTTCCTCTGGGGAAAGTACAGACATTGACGACAGTTTGTCTATACGACTCGAGACCATTAGGAATGGATTCTTCAATACCTAGTTCCTCTGGGGAAAGTACAGACATTGGCGACAAGTTTGTCTATACGACTCGAGACCATTAGGAATGGATTCTTCAATACCTAGTTCCTCTGGGGAAAGTACAGACATTGTCGACAGTTTTCTATACGACTTTGGACCATTAGCAATGGATTCTTCAATACCTAGTTCCTCTGGGGAAAGTACAGACATTGGCGACAGTTTGTCTATACGACTCGAGACCATTAGGAATGGATTCTTCAATACCTAGTTCCTCTGGGGAAAGTACAGACATTGTCGACAGTTTGTCTATACGACTCGAGACCATTAGGAATGGATTCTTCAATACCTAGTTACTCTGGGGAAAGTACAGACATTGGCGACAGTTTTCTATACGACTTTGGACCATTAGGAACGGATTCTTCAATACCTAGTTCCTCTGGGGAAAGTACAGACATTGACGACAGTTTGTCTATACGACTCGAGAAAATTAGGAATGGATTCTTCAATACCTAGTTCCTCTGGGGAAAGTACAGACATTGGCGACAGTTTGTCTATACGACTCGAGACCATTAGGAATGGATTCTTCAATACCTAGTTCCTCTGGGGAAAGTAGAGACAATGGCGACAGTTTGTCTATACGACTCGAGACCAATAGGAATGGATTCTTCAATACCTAGTTCCTCTGGGGAAAGTACAGACATTGACGACAGTTTGTCTATACGACTCGAGACCATTAGCAATGGATTCTTCAATACCTAGTTCCTCTGGGGAAAGTACAGACATTGGCGACAGTTTGTCTATACGACTCGAGATCATTAGGAATGGATTCTTCAATACCTAGTTCCTCTGGGGAAAGTACAGACATTGACGACAGTTTGTCTATACGACTCGAGACCATTAGGAATGGATTCTTCAATACCTAGTTCCTCTGGGGAAAGTACAGACATTGTCGACAGTTTTCTATACGACTTTGGACCATTAGGAATGGATTCTTCAATACCTAGTTCCTCTGGGGAAAATACAGACATTGGCGACAGTTTGTCTATACGACTCGAGACCATTAGGAATGGATTCTTCAATACCTAGTTCCTCTGGGGAAAGTACAGACATTGTCGACAGTTTTCTATACGACTTTGGACCATTAGGAATGGATTCTTCAATACCTAGTTCCTCTGGGGAAAGTACAGACATTGGCGACAGTTTGTCTATACGACTCGAGACCATTAGGAATGGATTCTTCAATACCTAGTTCCTCTGGGGAAAGTACAGACATTGTCGACAGTTTTCTATACGACTTTGGACCATTAGGAATGGATTCTTCAATACCTAGTTCCTCTGGGGAAAGTCCAGACATTGGCGACAGTTTGTCTATACGACTCGAGACCATTAGGAATGGATTCTTCAATACCTAGTTCCTCTGGGGAAAGTACAGACATTGTCGACAGTTTTCTATACGACTTTGGACCATTAGGAATGGATTCTTCAATACCTAGTTACTCTGGGGAAAGTACAGACATTGGCGACAGTTTGTCTATACGACTTTGGACCATTAGGAATGGATTCTTCAATACCTAGTTCCTCTGGGGAAAGTACAGACATTGTCGACAGTTTTCTATACGACTTTGGACCATTAGGAATGGATTCTTCAATACCTAGTTCCTCTGGGGAAAGTACAGACATTGGCGACAGTTTGTCTATACGACTCGAGACCATTAGGAATGGATTCTTCAATACCTAGTTCCTCTGGGGAAAGTACAGACATTGTCGACAGTTTTCTATACGACTTTGGACCATTAGGAATGGATTCTTCAATACCTAGTTCCTCTGGGGAAAGTACAGACATTGGCGACAGTTTGTCTATACGACTCGAGACCATTAGGAATGGATTCTTCAATACCTAGTTCCTCTGGGGAAAGTACAGACATTGGCGACAGTTTGTCTATACGACTCGAGACCATTAGGAATGGATTCTTCAATACCTATTTCCTCTGGGGAAAGTACAGACATTGTCGACAGTTTGTCTATACGACTCGAGACCATTAGGAATGGATTCTTCAATACCTAGTTCCTCTGGGGAAAGTACAGACATTGACGACTGTTTGTCTATATGACTCGAGACCATTAGGAATGGATTCTTCAATACCTAGTTCCTCTGGGGAAAGTACAGACATTGACGACAGTTTGTCTATACGACTCGAGACCATTAGGAATGGATTCTTCAATACCTAGTTCCTCTGGGGAAAGTACAGACATTTGGCGACAGTTTGTCTATACGGCTCGAGACCAATAGGAATTGATTATTCAATACCTAGTTCCTCTGGGGAAAGTACTGACATTGGCGACAGTTTGTCTATACGACTCGAGACCATTAGGAATGGATTCTTCAATACCTTGTTCCTCTGGGGAAAGTACAGACATTGACGACAGTTTGTCTTTACGACTCGAGACCATTAGGAATGGATTCTTCAATACCTAGTTCCTCTGGGGAAAGTACAGACATTGGCGACAGTTTGTCTATACGACTAGAGACCATTAGGAATGGATTCTTCAATACCTAGTTCCTCTGGGGAAGGTACAGACATTGACGACAGTTTGTCTATACGACTCGAGACCATTAGGAATGGATTCTTCAATACCTAGTTCCTCTGGGGAAAGTACAGACATTGTCGACAGTTTTCTATACGACTTTGGACCATTAGGAATGGATTCTTCAATAACTAGTTCCTCTGGGGAAAATACAGACATTGGCGACAGTTTGTCTATACGACTCGAGACCATTAGGAATGGATTCTTCAATACCTAGTTCCTCTGGGGAAAGTACAGACATTGTCGACAGTTTTCTATACGACTTTGGACCATTAGGAATGGATTCTTCAATACCTAGTTCCTCTGGGGAAAGTACAGACATTGGCGACAGTTTGTCTATACGACTCGAAACCATTAGGAATGGATTCTTCAATACCTAGTTCCTCTGGGGAAAGTACAGACATTTTCGACAGTTTCCTATACGACTTTGGACCATTAGGAATGGATTCTTCAATACCTAGTTCCTCTGGGGAAAGTACAGACATTGGCGACAGTTTGTCTATACGACTCGAGACCATTAGGAATGGATTCTTCAATACCTAGTTCCTCTGGGGAAAGTACAGACATTGTCGACAGTTTTCTATACGACTTTGGACCATTAGGAATGGATTCTTCAATACCTAGTTCCTCTGGGGAAAGTACACACATTGGCGACAGTTTGTCTATACGACTTTGGACCATTAGGAATGGATTCTTCAATACCTAGTTCCTCTGGGGAAAGTACAGACATTGGCGACAGTTTGTCTATACGATTCGAGACCATTGGGAATGGATTCTTCAATACCTAGTTCCTCTGGGGAAAGTACAGACATTGACGACAGTTTGTCTATACGACTCGAGACCATTAGAAATGGATTCTTCAATACCTAGTTCCTCTGGGGAAAGTACAGACATTTGGCGACAGTTTGTCTATACGGCTCGAGACCAATAGGAATTGATTATTCAATACCTAGTTCCTCTGGGGAAAGTACTGACATTGGCGACAGTTTGTCTATACGACTCGAGACCATTAGGAATGGATTCTTCAATACCTTGTTCCTCTGGGGAAAGTACAGACATTGACGACAGTTTGTCTTTACGACTCGAGACCATTAGGAATGGATTCTTCAATACCTAGTTCCTCTGGGGAAAGTACAGACATTGGCGACAGTTTGTCTATACGACTAGAGACCATTAGGAATGGATTCTTCAATACCTAGTTCCTCTGGGGAAAGTACAGACATTGACGACAGTTTGTCTATACGACTCGAGACCATTAGGAATGGATTCTTCAATACCTAGTTCCTCTGGGGAAAGTACAGACATTGTCGACAGTTTTCTATACGACTTTGGACCATTAGGAATGGATTCTTCAATACCTAGTTCCTCTGGGGAAAATACAGACATTGGCGACAGTTTGTCTATACGACTCGAGACCATTAGGAATGGATTCTTCAATACCTAGTTCCTCTGGGGAAAGTACAGACATTGTCGACAGTTTTCTATACGACTTTGGACCATTAGGAATGGATTCTTCAATACCTAGTTCCTCTGGGGAAAGTACAGACATTGGCGACAGTTTGTCTATACGACTCGAGACCATTAGGAATGGATTCTTCAATACCTAGTTCCTCTGGGGAAAGTACAGACATTTTCGACAGTTTCCTATACGACTTTGGACCATTAGGAATGGATTCTTCAATACCTAGTTCCTCTGGGGAAAGTACAGACATTGGCGACAGTTTGTCTATACGACTCGAGACCATTAGGAATGGATTCTTCAATACCTAGTTCCTCTGGGGAAAGTACAGACATTGTCGACAGTTTTCTATACGACTTTGGACCATTAGGAATGGATTCTTCAATACCTAGTTCCTCTGGGGAAAGTACACACATTGGCGACAGTTTGTCTATACGACTCGAGACCATTAGGAATGGATTCTTCAATACCTAGTTCCTCTGGGGAAAGTACAGACATTGTCGACAGTTTTCTATACGACTTTGGACCATTATTAATGGATTCTTCAATACCTAGTTCCTCTGGGGAAAGTACAGACATTGTCGACAGTTTTCTATACGACTTTGGACCATTAGGAATGGATTCTTCAATACCTAGTTCCTCTGGGGAAAGTACAGACATTGGCGACAGTTTGTCTATACGATTCGAGACCATTGGGAATGGATTCTTCAATACCTAGTTCCTCTGGGGAAAGTACAGACATTGACGACAGTTTTCTATACGACTTTGGACCATTAGGAATGGATTCTTCAATACCTAGTTCCTCTGGGGAAAGTACAGACATTGACGACAGTTTGTCTATACGACTCGAGACCATTAGGAATGGATTCTTCAATACCTAGTTCCTCTGGGGAAAGTACAGACATTTGGCGACAGTTTGTCTATACGGCTCGAGACCAATAGGAATTGATTATTCAATACCTAGTTCCTCTGGGGAAAGTACTGACATTGGCGACAGTTTGTCTATACGACTCGAGACCATTAGGAATGGATTCTTCAATACCTTGTTCCTCTGGGGAAAGTACAGACATTGACGACAGTTTGTCTTTACGACTCGAGACCATTAGGAATGGATTCTTCAATACCTAGTTCCTCTGGGGAAAGTACAGACATTGGCGACAGTTTGTCTATACGACTAGAGACCATTAGGAATGGATTCTTCAATACCTAGTTCCTCTGGGGAAAGTACAGACATTGACGACAGTTTGTCTATACGACTCGAGACCATTAGGAATGGATTCTTCAATACCTAGTTCCTCTGGGGAAAGTACAGACATTGTCGACAGTTTTCTATACGACTTTGGACCATTAGGAATGGATTCTTCAATACCTAGTTCCTCTGGGGAAAATACAGACATTGGCGACAGTTTGTCTATACGACTCGAGACCATTAGGAATGGATTCTTCAATACCTAGTTCCTCTGGGGAAAGTACAGACATTTTCGACAGTTTCCTATACGACTTTGGACCATTAGGAATGGATTCTTCAATACCTAGTTCCTCTGGGGAAAGTACAGACATTGGCGACAGTTTGTCTATACGACTCGAGACCATTAGGAATGGATTCTTCAATACCTAGTTCCTCTGGGGAAAGTACAGACATTGTCGACAGTTTTCTATACGACTTTGGACCATTAGGAATGGATTCTTCAATACCTAGTTCCTCTGGGGAAAGTACACACATTGGCGACAGTTTGTATATACGACTCGAGACCATTAGGAATGGATTCTTCAATACCTAGTTCCTCTGGGGAAAGTACAGACATTGTCGACAGTTTTCTATACGACTTTGGACCATTAGGAATGGATTCTTCAATACCTAGTTCCTCTGGGGAAAGTACAGACATTGTCGACAGTTTTCTATACGACTTTGGACCATTAGGAATGGATTCTTCAATACCTAGTTCCTCTGGGGAAAGTACAGACATTGGCGACAGTTTGTCTATACGATTCGAGACCATTGGGAATGGATTCTTCAATACCTAGTTCCTCTGGGGAAAGTACAGACATTGTCGACAGTTTTCTATACGACTTTGGACCATTAGGAATGGATTCTTCAATACCTAGTTCCTCTGGGGAAAGTACAGACATTGGCGACAGTTTGTCTATACGACTCGAGACCATTAGGAATGGATTCTTCAATACCTAGTTCCTCTGGGGAAAGTACAGACATTGTCGACAGTTTTCTATACGACTTTGGACCATTATTAATGGATTCTTCAATACCTAGTTCCTCTGGGGAAAGTACAGACATTGTCGACAGTTTTCTATACGACTTTGGACCATTAGGAATGGATTCTTCAATACCTAGTTCCTCTGGGGAAAGTACAGACATTGGCGACAGTTTGTCTATACGATTCGAGACCATTGGGAATGGATTCTTCAATACCTAGTTCCTCTGGGGAAAGTACAGACATTGACGACAGTTTTCTATACGACTTTGGACCATTAGGAATGGATTCTTCAATACCTAGTTCCTCTGGGGAAAGTACAGACATTGACGACAGTTTGTCTATACGACTCGAGACCATTAGGAATGGATTCTTCAATACCTAGTTCCTCTGGGGAAAGTACAGACATTTGGCGACAGTTTGTCTATACGGCTCGAGACCAATAGGAATTGATTATTCAATACCTAGTTCCTCTGGGGAAAGTACTGACATTGGCGACAGTTTGTCTATACGACTCGAGACCATTAGGAATGGATTCTTCAATACCTTGTTCCTCTGGGGAAAGTACAGACATTGACGACAGTTTGTCTTTACGACTCGAGACCATTAGGAATGGATTCTTCAATACCTAGTTCCTCTGGGGAAAGTACAGACATTGGCGACAGTTTGTCTATACGACTAGAGACCATTAGGAATGGATTCTTCAATACCTAGTTCCTCTGGGGAAAGTACAGACATTGACGACAGTTTGTCTATACGACTCGAGACCATTAGGAATGGATTCTTCAATACCTAGTTCCTCTGGGGAAAGTACAGACATTGTCGACAGTTTTCTATACGACTTTGGACCATTAGGAATGGATTCTTCAATACCTAGTTCCTCTGGGGAAAATACAGACATTGGCGACAGTTTGTCTATACGACTCGAGACCATTAGGAATGGATTCTTCAATACCTAGTTCCTCTGGGGAAAGTACAGACATTGTCGACAGTTTTCTATACGACTTTGGACCATTAGGAATGGATTCTTCAATACCTAGTTCCTCTGGGGAAAGTACAGACATTGGCGACAGTTTGTCTATACGACTCGAGACCATTAGGAATGGATTCTTCAATACCTAGTTCCTCTGGGGAAAGTACAGACATTTTCGACAGTTTCCTATACGACTTTGGACCATTAGGAATGGATTCTTCAATACCTAGTTCCTCTGGGGAAAGTACAGACATTGGCGACAGTTTGTCTATACGACTCGAGACCATTAGGAATGGATTCTTCAATACCTAGTTCCTCTGGGGAAAGTACAGACATTGTCGACAGTTTTCTATACGACTTTGGACCATTAGGAATGGATTCTTCAATACCTAGTTCCTCTGGGGAAAGTACACACATTGGCGACAGTTTGTCTATACGACTCGAGACCATTAGGAATGGATTCTTCAATACCTAGTTCCTCTGGGGAAAGTACAGACATTGTCGACAGTTTTCTATACGACTTTGGACCATTATTAATGGATTCTTCAATACCTAGTTCCTCTGGGGAAAGTACAGACATTGTCGACAGTTTTCTATACGACTTTGGACCATTAGGAATGGATTCTTCAATACCTAGTTCCTCTGGGGAAAGTACAGACATTGGCGACAGTTTGTCTATACGATTCGAGACCATTGGGAATGGATTCTTCAATACCTAGTTCCTCTGGGGAAAGTACAGACATTGTCGACAGTTTTCTATACGACTTTGGACCATTAGGAATGGATTCTTCAATACCTAGTTCCTCTGGGGAAAGTACAGACATTGGCGACAGTTTGTCTATACGACTCGAGACCATTAGGAATGGATTCTTCAATACCTAGTTCCTCTGGGGAAAGTACAGACATTGTCGACAGTTTTCTATACGACTTTGGACCATTAGGAATGGATTCATCAATACCTAGTTCCTCTGGGGAAAGTACAGACATTGGCGACAGTTTGTCTATACGACTCGAGACCATTAGGAATGGATTCTTCAATACCTAGTTCCTCTGGGGAAAGTACAGACATTGTCGACAGTTTTCTATACGACTTTGGACCATTAGGAATGGATTCTTCAATACCTAGTTCCTCTGGGGAAAGTACAGACATTGGCGACAGTTTGTCTATACGACTCGAGACCATTAGGAATGGATTCTTCAATACCTAGTTCCTCTGGGGAAAGTACAGACATTGACGACAGTTTGTCTTTACGACTCGAGACCATTAGGAATGGATTCTTCAATACCTAGTTCCTCTGGGGAAAGTACAGACATTGGCGACAGTTTGTCTATACGACTCGAGACCATTATAAATGGATTCTTCAATACCTAGTTCCTCTGGGGAAAGTACAGACATTGGCGACAGTTTGTCTATACGACTCGAGACCATTAGGAATGGATTCTTCAATACCTAGTTCCTCTGGGGAAAGTACAGACATTGACGACAGTTTGTCTTTACGACTCGAGACCATTAGGAATGGATTCTTCAATACCTAGTTCCTCTGGGGAAAGTACAGACATTGGCGACAGTTTGTCTATACGACTCGAGACCATTAGGAATGGATTCTTCAATACCTAGTTCCTCTGGGGAAAGTACAGACATTGACGACAGTTTGTCTATACGACTCGAGACCATTAGGAATGGATTCTTCAATACCTAGTTCCTCTGGGGAAAGTACAGACATTGTCGACAGTTTTCTATACGACTTTGGACCATTAGGAATGGATTCTTCAATACCTAGTTCCTCTGGGGAAAATACAGACATTGGCGACAGTTTGTCTATACGACTCGAGACCATTAGGAATGGATTCTTCAATACCTAGTTCCTCTGGGGAAAGTACAGACATTGTCGACAGTTTTCTATACGACTTTGGACCATTAGGAATGGATTCTTCAATACCTAGTTCCTCTGGGGAAAGTACAGACATTGGCGACAGTTTGTCTATACGACTCGAGACCATTAGGAATGGATTCTTCAATACCTAGTTCCTCTGGGGAAAGTACAGACATTGTCGACAGTTTTCTATACGACTTTGGACCATTAGGAATGGATTCTTCAATACCTAGTTCCTCTGGGGAAAGTACAGACATTGTCGACAGTTTTCTATACGACTTTGGACCATTAGGAATGGATTCTTCAATACCTAGTTCCTCTGGGGAAAGTAGAGACATTGGCGACAGTTTGTCTATACGACTCGAGACCATTAGGAATGGATTCTTCAATACCTAGTTCCTCTGGGGAAAGTACAGACATTGACGACAGTTTGTCTATACGACTCGAGACCATTAGGAATGGATTCTTCAATACCTAGTTCCTCTGGGGAAAGTACAGACATTGGCGACAAGTTTGTCTATACGACTCGAGACCATTAGGAATGGATTCTTCAATACCTAGTTCCTCTGGGGAAAGTACAGACATTGTCGACAGTTTTCTATACGACTTTGGACCATTAGGAATGGATTCTTCAATACCTAGTTCCTCTGGGGAAAGTACAGACATTGGCGACAGTTTGTCTATACGACTCGAGACCATTAGGAATGGATTCTTCAATACCTAGTTCCTCTGGGGAAAGTACAGACATTGTCGACAGTTTGTCTATACGACTCGAGACCATTAGGAATGGATTCTTCAATACCTAGTTACTCTGGGGAAAGTACAGACATTGGCGACAGTTTTCTATACGACTTTGGACCATTAGGAACGGATTCTTCAATACCTAGTTCCTCTGGGGAAAGTACAGACATTGACGACAGTTTGTCTATACGACTCGAGAAAATTAGGAATGGATTCTTCAATACCTAGTTCCTCTGGGGAAAGTACAGACATTGGCGACAGTTTGTCTATACGACTCGAGACCATTAGGAATGGATTCTTCAATACCTAGTTCCTCTGGGGAAAGTAGAGACATTGGCGACAGTTTGTCTATACGACTCGAGACCAATAGGAATGGATTCTTCAATACCTAGTTCCTCTGGGGAAAGTACAGACATTGACGACAGTTTGTCTATACGACTCGAGACCATTAGGAATGGATTCTTCAATACCTAGTTCCTCTGGGGAAAGTACAGACATTGGCGACAGTTTGTCTATACGACTCGAGATCATTAGGAATGGATTCTTCAATACCTAGTTCCTCTGGGGAAAGTACAGACATTGACGACAGTTTGTCTATACGACTCGAGACCATTAGGAATGGATTCTTCAATACCTAGTTCCTCTGGGGAAAGTACAGACATTGTCGACAGTTTTCTATACGACTTTGGACCATTAGGAATGGATTCTTCAATACCTAGTTCCTCTGGGGAAAATACAGACATTGGCGACAGTTTGTCTATACGACTCGAGACCATTAGGAATGGATTCTTCAATACCTAGTTCCTCTGGGGAAAGTACAGACATTGTCGACAGTTTTCTATACGACTTTGGACCATTAGGAATGGATTCTTCAATACCTAGTTCCTCTGGGGAAAGTACAGACATTGGCGACAGTTTGTCTATACGACTCGAGACCATTAGGAATGGATTCTTCAATACCTAGTTCCTCTGGGGAAAGTACAGACATTGTCGACAGTTTTCTATACGACTTTGGACCATTAGGAATGGATTCTTCAATACCTAGTTCCTCTGGGGAAAGTCCAGACATTGGCGACAGTTTGTCTATACGACTCGAGACCATTAGGAATGGATTCTTCAATACCTAGTTCCTCTGGGGAAAGTACAGACATTGTCGACAGTTTTCTATACGACTTTGGACCATTAGGAATGGATTCTTCAATACCTAGTTACTCTGGGGAAAGTACAGACATTGGCGACAGTTTGTCTATACGACTTTGGACCATTAGGAATGGATTCTTCAATACCTAGTTCCTCTGGGGAAAGTACAGACATTGTCGACAGTTTTCTATACGACTTTGGACCATTAGGAATGGATTCTTCAATACCTAGTTCCTCTGGGGAAAGTACAGACATTGGCGACAGTTTGTCTATACGACTCGAGACCATTAGGAATGGATTCTTCAATACCTAGTTCCTCTGGGGAAAGTACAGACATTGACGACAGTTTGTCTTTACGACTCGAGACCATTAGGAATGGATTCTTCAATACCTAGTTCCTCTGGGGAAAGTACAGACATTGGCGACAGTTTGTCTATACGACTCGAGACCATTAGGAATGGATTCTTCAATACCTAGTTCCTCTGGGGAAAGTACAGACATTGACGACAGTTTGTCTATACGACTCGAGACCATTAGGAATGGATTCTTCAATACCTAGTTCCTCTGGGGAAAGTACAGACATTGTCGACAGTTTTCTATACGACTTTGGACCATTAGGAATGGATTCTTCAATACCTAGTTCCTCTGGGGAAAATACAGACATTGGCGACAGTTTGTCTATACGACTCGAGACCATTAGGAATGGATTCTTCAATACCTAGTTCCTCTGGGGAAAGTACAGACATTGTCGACAGTTTTCTATACGACTTTGGACCATTAGGAATGGATTCTTCAATACCTAGTTCCTCTGGGGAAAGTACAGACATTGGCGACAGTTTGTCTATACGACTCGAGACCATTAGGAATGGATTCTTCAATACCTAGTTCCTCTGGTGAAAGTACAGACATTGTCGACAGTTTTCTATACGACTTTGGACCATTAGGAATGGATTCTTCAATACCTAGTTCCTCTGGGGAAAGTACAGACATTGTCGACAGTTTTCTATACGACTTTGGACCATTAGGAATGGATTCTTCAATACCTAGTTCCTCTGGGGAAAGTAGAGACATTGGCGACAGTTTGTCTATACGACTCGAGACCATTAGGAATGGATTCTTCAATACCTAGTTCCTCTGGGGAAAGTACAGACATTGACGACAGTTTGTCTATACGACTCGAGACCATTAGGAATGGATTCTTCAATACCTAGTTCCTCTGGGGAAAGTACAGACATTGGCGACAAGTTTGTCTATACGACTCGAGACCATTAGGAATGGATTCTTCAATACCTAGTTCCTCTGGGGAAAGTACAGACATTGTCGACAGTTTTCTATACGACTTTGGACCATTAGGAATGGATTCTTCAATACCTAGTTCCTCTGGGGAAAGTACAGACATTGGCGACAGTTTGTCTATACGACTCGAGACCATTAGGAATGGATTCTTCAATACCTAGTTCCTCTGGGGAAAGTACAGACATTGTCGACAGTTTGTCTATACGACTCGAGACCATTAGGAATGGATTCTTCAATACCTAGTTACTCTGGGGAAAGTACAGACATTGGCGACAGTTTTCTATACGACTTTGGACCATTAGGAACGGATTCTTCAATACCTAGTTCCTCTGGGGAAAGTACAGACATTGACGACAGTTTGTCTATACGACTCGAGAAAATTAGGAATGGATTCTTCAATACCTAGTTCCTCTGGGGAAAGTACAGACATTGGCGACAGTTTGTCTATACGACTCGAGACCATTAGGAATGGATTCTTCAATACCTAGTTCCTCTGGGGAAAGTAGAGACATTGGCGACAGTTTGTCTATACGACTCGAGACCATTAGGAATGGATTCTTCAATACCTAGTTCCTCTGGGGAAAGTACAGACATTGTCGACAGTTTTCTATACGACTTTGGACCATTAGGAATGGATTCTTCAATACCTAGTTCCTCTGGGGAAAATACAGACATTGGCGACAGTTTGTCTATACGACTCGAGACCATTAGGAATGGATTCTTCAATACCTAGTTCCTCTGGGGAAAGTACAGACATTGTCGACAGTTTTCTATACGACTTTGGACCATTAGGAATGGATTCTTCAATACCTAGTTCCTCTGGGGAAAGTACAGACATTGGCGACAGTTTGTCTATACGACTCGAGACCATTAGGAATGGATTCTTCAATACCTAGTTCCTCTGGGGAAAGTACAGACATTGTCGACAGTTTTCTATACGACTTTGGACCATTAGGAATGGATTCTTCAATACCTAGTTCCTCTGGGGAAAGTCCAGACATTGGCGACAGTTTGTCTATACGACTCGAGACCATTAGGAATGGATTCTTCAATACCTAGTTCCTCTGGGGAAAGTACAGACATTGTCGACAGTTTTCTATACGACTTTGGACCATTAGGAATGGATTCTTCAATACCTAGTTACTCTGGGGAAAGTACAGACATTGGCGACAGTTTGTCTATACGACTTTGGACCATTAGGAATGGATTCTTCAATACCTAGTTCCTCTGGGGAAAGTACAGACATTGTCGACAGTTTTCTATACGACTTTGGACCATTAGGAATGGATTCTTCAATACCTAGTTCCTCTGGGGAAAGTACAGACATTGGCGACAGTTTGTCTATACGACTCGAGACCATTAAGAATGGATTCTTCAATACCTAGTTCCTCTGGGGAAAGTACAGACATTGTCGACAGTTTTCTATACGACTTTGGACCATTAGGAATGGATTCTTCAATACCTAGTTCCTCTGGGGAAAGTACAGACATTGGCGACAGTTTGTCTATACGACTAGAGACCATTAGGAATGGATTCTTCAATACCTAGTTCCTCTGGGGAAAGTACAGACATTGGCGACAGTTTGTCTATACGACTCGAGACCATTAGGAATGGATTCTTCAATACCTATTTCCTCTGGGGAAAATACAGACATTGTCGACAGTTTGTCTATACGACTCGAGACCATTAGGAATGGATTCTTCAATACCTAGTTCCTCTGGGGAAAGTACAGACATTGGCGACAGTTTTCTATACGACTTTGGACCATTAGGAATGGATTCTTCAATACCTAGTTCCTCTGGGGAAAGTACAGACATTGGCGACAGTTTGTCTATACGACTCGAGACCATTAGGAATGGATTCTTCAATACCTAGTTCCTCTGGGGAAAGTAGAGACATTGGCGACAGTTTGTCTATACGACTCGAGACCATTAGGAATGGATTCTTCAATACCTAGTTCCTCTGGGGAAAGTACAGACATTGTCGACAGTTTTCTATACGACTTTGGACCATTAGGAATGGATTCTTCAATACCTAGTTCCTCTGGGGAAAATACAGACATTGGCGACAGTTTGTCTATACGACTCGAGACCATTAGGAATGGATTCTTCAATACCTAGTTCCTCTGGGGAAAGTACAGACATTGTCGACAGTTTTCTATACGACTTTGGACCATTAGGAATGGATTCTTCAATACCTAGTTCCTCTGGGGAAAGTACAGACATTGGCGACAGTTTGTCTATACGACTCGAGACCATTAGGAATGGATTCTTCAATACCTAGTTACTCTGGGGAAAGTACAGACATTGACGACAGTTTGTCTATACGACTCGAGACCATTAGGAATGGATTCTTCAATACCTAGTTCCTCTGGGGAAAGTACAGACATTTGGCGACAGTTTGTCTATACGGCTCGAGACCAATAGGAATTGATTATTCAATACCTAGTTCCTCTGGGGAAAGTACTGACATTGGCGACAGTTTGTCTATACGACTCGAGACCATTAGGAATGGATTCTTCAATACCTTGTTCCTCTGGGGAAAGTACAGACATTGACGACAGTTTGTCTTTACGACTCGAGACCATTAGGAATGGATTCTTCAATACCTAGTTCCTCTGGGGAAAGTACAGACATTGGCGACAGTTTGTCTATACGACTAGAGACCATTAGGAATGGATTCTTCAATACCTAGTTCCTCTGGGGAAAGTACAGACATTGACGACAGTTTGTCTATACGACTCGAGACCATTAGGAATGGATTCTTCAATACCTAGTTCCTCTGGGGAAAGTACAGATATTGTCGACAGTTTTCTATACGACTTTGGACCATTAGGAATGGATTCTTCAATACCTAGTTCCTCTGGGGAAAATACAGACATTGGCGACAGTTTGTCTATACGACTCGAGACCATTAGGAATGGATTCTTCAATACCTAGTTCCTCTGGGGAAAGTACAGACATTGTCGACAGTTTTCTATACGACTTTGGACCATTAGGAATGGATTCTTCAATACCTAGTTCCTCTGGGGAAAGTACAGACATTGGCGACAGTTTGTCTATACGACTCGAGACCATTAGGAATGTATTCTTCAATACCTAGTTCCTCTGGGGAAAGTACAGACATTTTCGACAGTTTCCTATACGACTTTGGACCATTAGGAATGGATTCTTCAATACCTAGTTCCTCTGGGGAAAGTACAGACATTGGCGACAGTTTGTCTATACGACTCGAGACCATTAGGAATGGATTCTTCAATACCTAGTTCCTCTGGGGAAAGTACAGACATTGTCGACAGTTTTCTATACGACTTTGGACCATTAGGAATGGATTCTTCAATACCTAGTTCCTCTGGGGAAAGTACACACATTGGCGACAGTTTGTCTATACGACTCGAGACCATTAGGAATGGATTCTTCAATACCTAGTTCCTCTGGGGAAAGTACAGACATTGTCGACAGTTTTCTATACGACTTTGGACCATTATTAATGGATTCTTCAATACCTAGTTCCTCTGGGGAAAGTACAGACATTGTCGACAGTTTTCTATACGACTTTGGAATATTAGGAATGGATTCTTCAATACCTAGTTCCTCTGGGGAAAGTACAGACATTGGCGACAGTTTGTCTATACGATTCGAGACCATTGGGAATGGATTCTTCAATACCTAGTTCCTCTGGGGAAAGTACAGACATTGTCGACAGTTTTCTATACGACTTTGGACCATTAGGAATGGATTCTTCAATGCCTAGTTCCTCTGGGGAAAGTACAGACATTGGCGACAGTTTGTCTATACGACTCGAGACCATTAGGAATGGATTCTTCAATACCTAGTTCCTCTGGGGAAAGTACAGACATTGTCGACAGTTTTCTATACGACTTTGGACCATTAGGAATGGATTCATCAATACCTAGTTCCTCTGGGGAAAGTACAGACATTGGCGACAGTTTGTCTATACGACTCGAGACCATTAGGAATGGATTCTTCAATACCTAGTTCCTCTGGGGAAAGTACAGACATTGTCGACAGTTTTCTATACGACTTTGGACCATTAGGAATGGATTCTTCAATACCTAGTTCCTCTGGGGAAAGTACAGACATTGGCGACAGTTTGTCTATACGACTCGAGACCATTAGGAATGGATTCTTCAATACCTAGTTCCTCTGGGGAAAGTACAGACATTGACGACAGTTTGTCTTTACGACTCGAGACCATTAGGAATGGATTCTTCAATACCTAGTTCCTCTGGGGAAAGTACAGACATTGGCGACAGTTTGTCTATACGACTCGAGACCATTAGGAATGGATTCTTCAATACCTAGTTCCTCTGGGGAAAGTACAGACATTGACGACAGTTTGTCTATACGACTCGAGACCATTAGGAATGGATTCTTCAATACCTAGTTCCTCTGGGGAAAGTACAGACATTGTCGACAGTTTTCTATACGACTTTGGACCATTAGGAATGGATTCTTCAATACCTAGTTCCTCTGGGGAAAATACAGACATTGGCGACAGTTTGTCTATACGACTCGAGACCATTAGGAATGGATTCTTCAATACCTAGTTCCTCTGGGGAAAGTACAGACATTGTCGACAGTTTTCTATACGACTTTGGACCATTAGGAATGGATTCTTCAATACCTAGTTCCTCTGGGGAAAGTACAGACATTGGCGACAGTTTGTCTATACGACTCGAGACCATTAGGAATGGATTCTTCAATACCTAGTTCCTCTGGGGAAAGTACAGACATTGTCGACAGTTTTCTATACGACTTTGGACCATTAGGAATGGATTCTTCAATACCTAGTTCCTCTGGGGAAAGTACAGACATTGTCGACAGTTTTCTATACGACTTTGGACCATTAGGAATGGATTCTTCAATACCTAGTTCCTCTGGGGAAAGTAGAGACATTGGCGACAGTTTGTCTATACGACTCGAGACCATTAGGAATGGATTCTTCAATACCTAGTTCCTCTGGGGAAAGTACAGACATTGACGACAGTTTGTCTATACGACTAGAGACCATTAGGAATGGATTCTTCAATACCTAGTTCCTCTGGGGAAAGTACAGACATTGGCGACAAGTTTGTCTATACGACTCGAGACCATTAGGAATGGATTCTTCAATACCTAGTTCCTCTGGGGAAAGTACAGACATTGTCGACAGTTTTCTATACGACTTTGGACCATTAGGAATGGATTCTTCAATACCTAGTTCCTCTGGGGAAAGTACAGACATTGGCGACAGTTTGTCTATACGACTCGAGACCATTAGGAATGGATTCTTCAATACCTAGTTCCTCTGGGGAAAGTACAGACATTGTCGACAGTTTGTCTATACGACTCGAGACCATTAGGAATGGATTCTTCAATACCTAGTTACTCTGGGGAAAGTACAGACATTGGCGACAGTTTTCTATACGACTTTGGACCATTAGGAACGGATTCTTCAATACCTAGTTCCTCTGGGGAAAGTACAGACATTGACGACAGTTTGTCTATACGACTCGAGAAAATTAGGAATGGATTCTTCAATACCTAGTTCCTCTGGGGAAAGTACAGACATTGGCGACAGTTTGTCTATACGACTCGAGACCATTAGGAATGGATTCTTCAATACCTAGTTCCTCTGGGGAAAGTAGAGACATTGGCGACAGTTTGTCTATACGACTCGAGACCAATAGGAATGGATTCTTCAATACCTAGTTCCTCTGGGGAAAGTACAGACATTGACGACAGTTTGTCTATACGACTCGAGACCATTAGGAATGGATTCTTCAATACCTAGTTCCTCTGGGGAAAGTACAGACATTGGCGACAGTTTGTCTATACGACTCGAGATCATTAGGAATGGATTCTTCAATACCTAGTTCCTCTGGGGAAAGTACAGACATTGACGACAGTTTGTCTATACGACTCGAGACCATTAGGAATGGATTCTTCAATACCTAGTTCCTCTGGGGAAAGTACAGACATTGTCGACAGTTTTCTATACGACTTTGGACCATTAGGAATGGATTCTTCAATACCTAGTTCCTCTGGGGAAAATACAGACATTGGCGACAGTTTGTCTATACGACTCGAGACCATTAGGAATGGATTCTTCAATACCTAGTTCCTCTGGGGAAAGTACAGACATTGGCGACAAGTTTGTCTATACGACTCGAGACCATTAGGAATGGATTCTTCAATACCTAGTTCCTCTGGGGAAAGTACAGACATTGTCGACAGTTTTCTATACGACTTTGGACCATTAGGAATGGATTCTTCAATACCTAGTTCCTCTGGGGAAAGTACAGACATTGGCGACAGTTTGTCTATACGACTCGAGACCATTAGGAATGGATTCTTCAATACCTAGTTCCTCTGGGGAAAGTACAGACATTGTCGACAGTTTGTCTATACGACTCGAGACCATTAGGAATGGATTCTTCAATACCTAGTTACTCTGGGGAAAGTACAGACATTGGCGACAGTTTTCTATACGACTTTGGACCATTAGGAACGGATTCTTCAATACCTAGTTCCTCTGGGGAAAGTACAGACATTGACGACAGTTTGTCTATACGACTCGAGAAAATTAGGAATGGATTCTTCAATACCTAGTTCCTCTGGGGAAAGTACAGACATTGGCGACAGTTTGTCTATACGACTCGAGACCATTAGGAATGGATTCTTCAATACCTAGTTCCTCTGGGGAAAGTAGAGACATTGGCGACAGTTTGTCTATACGACTCGAGACCAATAGGAATGGATTCTTCAATACCTAGTTCCTCTGGGGAAAGTACAGACATTGACGACAGTTTGTCTATACGACTCGAGACCATTAGGAATGGATTCTTCAATACCTAGTTCCTCTGGGGAAAGTACAGACATTGGCGACAGTTTGTCTATACGACTCGAGATCATTAGGAATGGATTCTTCAATACCTAGTTCCTCTGGGGAAAGTACAGACATTGACGACAGTTTGTCTATACGACTCGAGACCATTAGGAATGGATTCTTCAATACCTAGTTCCTCTGGGGAAAGTACAGACATTGTCGACAGTTTTCTATACGACTTTGGACCATTAGGAATGGATTCTTCAATACCTAGTTCCTCTGGGGAAAATACAGACATTGGCGACAGTTTGTCTATACGACTCGAGACCATTAGGAATGGATTCTTCAATACCTAGTTCCTCTGGGGAAAGTACAGACATTGTCGACAGTTTTCTATACGACTTTGGACCATTAGGAATGGATTCTTCAATACCTAGTTCCTCTGGGGAAAGTACAGACATTGGCGACAGTTTGTCTATACGACTCGAGACCATTAGGAATGGATTCTTCAATACCTAGTTCCTCTGGGGAAAGTACAGACATTGTCGACAGTTTCTATACGACTTTGGACCATTAGGAATGGATTCTTCAATACCTAGTTCCTCTGGGGAAAGTCCAGACATTGGCGACAGTTTGTCTATACGACTCGAGACCATTAGGAATGGATTCTTCAATACCTAGTTCCTCTGGGGAAAGTACAGACATTGTCGACAGTTTTCTATACGACTTTGGACCATTAGGAATGGATTCTTCAATACCTAGTTACTCTGGGGAAAGTACAGACATTGGCGACAGTTTGTCTATACGACTTTGGACCATTAGGAATGGATTCTTCAATACCTAGTTCCTCTGGGGAAAGTACAGACATTGTCGACAGTTTTCTATACGACTTTGGACCATTAGGAATGGATTCTTCAATACCTAGTTCCTCTGGGGAAAGTACAGACATTGGCGACAGTTTGTCTATACGACTTTGGACCATTAGGAATGGATTCTTCAATACCTAGTTCCTCTGGGGAAAGTACAGACATTGTCGACAGTTTTCTATACGACTTTGGACCATTAGGAATGGATTCTTCAATACCTAGTTCCTCTGGGGAAAGTACAGACATTGGCGACAGTTTGTCTATACGACTCGAGACCATTAGGAATGGATTCTTCAATACCTAGTTCCTCTGGGGAAAGTACAGACATTGGCGACAGTTTGTCTATACGACTCGAGACCATTAGGAATGGATTCTTCAATACCTATTTCCTCTGGGGAAAGTACAGACATTGTCGACAGTTTGTCTATACGACTCGAGACCATTAGGAATGGATTCTTCAATACCTAGTTCCTCTGGGGAAAGTACAGACATTGGCGACAGTTTTCTATACGACTTTGGACCATTAGGAATGGATTCTTCAATACCTAGTTCCTCTGGGGAAAGTACAGACATTGACGACAGTTTGTCTATACGACTCGAGACCATTAGGAATGGATTCTTCAATACCTAGTTCCTCTGGGGAAAGTACAGACATTGACGACAGTTTGTCTATACGACTCGAGACCATTAGGAATGGATTCTTCAATACCTAGTTCCTCTGGGGAAAGTACAGACATTTGGCGACAGTTTGTCTATACGGCTCGAGACCAATAGGAATTGATTATTCAATACCTAGTTCCTCTGGGGAAAGTACTGACATTGGCGACAGTTTGTCTATACGACTCGAGACCATTAGGAATGGATTCTTCAATACCTTGTTCCTCTGGGGAAAGTACAGACATTGACGACAGTTTGTCTTTACGACTCGAGACCATTAGGAATGGATTCTTCAATACCTAGTTCCTCTGGGGAAAGTACAGACATTGGCGACAGTTTGTCTATACGACTAGAGACCATTAGGAATGGATTCTTCAATACCTAGTTCCTCTGGGGAAAGTACAGACATTGACGACAGTTTGTCTATACGACTCGAGACCATTAGGAATGGATTCTTCAATACCTAGTTCCTCTGGGGAAAGTACAGACATTGTCGACAGTTTTCTATACGACTTTGGACAATTAGGAATGGATTCTTCAATACCTAGTTCCTCTGGGGAAAATACAGACATTGGCGACAGTTTGTCTATACGACTCGAGACCATTAGGAATGGATTCTTCAATACCTAGTTCCTCTGGGGAAAGTACAGACATTGTCGACAGTTTTCTATACGACTTTGGACCATTAGGAATGGATTCTTCAATACCTAGTTCCTCTGGGGAAAGTACACACATTGGCGACAGTTTGTCTATACGACTCGAGACCATTAGGAATGGATTCTTCAATACCTAGTTCCTCTGGGGAAAGTACAGACATTGTCGACAGTTTTCTATACGACTTTGGACCATTATTAATGGATTCTTCAATACCTAGTTCCTCTGGGGAAAGTACAGACATTGTCGACAGTTTTCTATACGACTTTGGACCATTAGGAATGATTTCTTCAATACCTAGTTCCTCTGGGGAAAGTACAGACATTGGCGACAGTTTGTCTATACGATTCGAGACCATTAGGAATGGATTCTTCAATACCTAGTTCCTCTGGGGAAAGTACAGACATTGTCGACAGTTTTCTATACGACTTTGGACCATTAGGAATGGATTCTTCAATACCTAGTTCCTCTGGGGAAAGTACAGACATTGGCGACAGTTTGTCTATACGACTCGAGACCATTAGGAATGGATTCTTCAATACCTAGTTCCTCTGGGGAAAGTACAGACATTGTCGACAGTTTTCTATACGACTTTGGACCATTAGGAATGGATTCATCAATACCTAGTTCCTCTGGGGAAAGTACAGACATTGGCGACAGTTTGTCTATACGACTCGAGACCATTAGGAATGGATTCTTCAATACCTAGTTCCTCTGGGGAAAGTACAGACATTGTCGACAGTTTTCTATACGACTTTGGACCATTAGGAATGGATTCTTCAATACCTAGTTCCTCTGGGGAAAGTACAGACATTGGCGATAGTTTGTCTATACGACTCGAGACCATTAGGAATGGATTCTTCAATACCTAGTTCCTCTGGGGAAAGTACAGACATTGTCGACAGTTTTCTATACGACTTTGGACCATTAGGAATGGATTCTTCAATACCTAGTTCCTCTGGGGAAAGTACAGACATTGGCGACAGTTTGTCTATACGACTCGAGACCATTAGGAATGGATTCTTCAATACCTAGTTCCTCTGGGGAAAGTACAGACATTGGCGACAGTTTGTCTATACGACTCGAGACCATTAGGAATGGATTACTCAATACCTATTTCCTCTGGGGAAAGTACAGACATTGTCGACAGTTTGTCTATACGACTCGAGACCATTAGGAATGGATTCTTCTATACCTAGTTCCTCTGGGGAAAGTACAGACATTGGCGACAGTTTTCTATACGACTTTGGACCATTAGGAATGGATTCTTCAATACCTAGTTCCTCTGGGGAAAGTACAGACATTGACGACAGTTTGTCTATACGACTCGAGACCATTAGGAATGGATTCTTCAATACCTAGTTCCTCTGGGGAAAGTACAGACATTGACGACAGTTTGTCTATACGACTCGAGACCATTAGGAATGGATTCTTCAATACCTAGTTCCTCTGGGGAAAGTACAGACATTGGCGACAGTTTGTCTATACGGCTCGAGACCAATAGGAATTGATTATTCAATACCTAGTTCCTCTGGGGAAAGTACTGACATTGGCGACAGTTTGTCTATACGACTCGAGACCATTAGGAATGGATTCTTCAATACCTTGTTCCTCTGGGGAAAGTACAGACATTGACGACAGTTTGTCTTTACGACTCGAGACCATTAGGAATGGATTCTTCAATACCTAGTTCCTCTGGGGAAAGTACAGACATTGGCGACAGTTTGTCTATACGACTAGAAACCATTAGGAATGGATTCTTCAATACCTAGTTCCTCTGGGGAAAGTACAGACATTGACGACAGTTTGACTATACGACTCGAGACCATTAGGAATGGATTCTTCAATACCTAGTTCCTTTGGGGAAAGTACAGACATTGTCGACAGTTTTCTATACGACTTTGGACCATTAGGAATGGATTCTTCAATACCTAGTTCCTTTGGGGAAAATACAGACATTGGCGACAGTTTGTCTATACGACTCGAGACCATTAGGAATGGATTCTTCAATACCTAGTTCCTCTGGGGAAAGAACAGACATTGTCGACAGTTTTCTATACGACTTTGGACCATTAGGAATGGATTCTTCAATACCTAGTTCCTCTGGGGAAAGTACAGACATTGGCGACAGTTTGTCTATACGACTCGAGACCATTAGGAATGGATTCTTCAATACCTAGTTCCTCTGGGGAAAGTACAGACATTTTCGACAGTTTCCTATACGACTTTGGACCATTAGGAATGGATTCTTCAATACCTAGTTCCTCTGGGGAAAGTACAGACATTGGCGACAGTTTGTCTATACGACTCGAGACCATTAGGAATGCATTCTTCAATACCTAGTTCCTCTGGGGAAAGTACAGACATTGTCGACAGTTTTCTATACGACTTTGGACCATTAGGAATGGATTCTTCAATACCTAGTTCCTCTGGGGAAAGTACAGACATTGGCGACAGTTTGTCTATACGACTCGAGACCATTAGGAATGGATTCTTCAATACCTAGTTCCTCTGGGGAAAGTACAGACATTGTCGACAGTTTTCTATACGACTTTGGACCATTAGGAATGGATTCTTCAATACCTAGTTCCTCTGGGGAAAGTACAGACATTGTCGACAGTTTGTCTATACGACTTTGGACCATTAGGAATGGATTCTTCAATACCTAGTTCCTCTGGGGAAAGTACAGACATTGGCGACAGTTTGTCTATACGATTCGAGACCATTAGGAATGGATTCTTCAATACCTAGTTCCTCTGGGGAAAGTACAGACATTGTCGACAGTTTTCTATACGACTGTGGACCATTAGGAATGGATTCTTCAATACCTAGTTCCTCTGGGGAAAGTACAGACATTGGCGACAGTTTGTCTATACGACTCGAGACCATTAGGAATGGATTCTTCAATACCTAGTTCCTCTGGGGAAAGTACAGACATTGTCGACAGTTTTCTATACGACTTTGGACCATTAGGAATGGATTCATCAATACCTAGTTCCTCTGGGGAAAGTACAGACATTGGCGACAGTTTGTCTATACGACTCGAGACCATTAGGAATGGATTCTTCAATACCTAGTTCCTCTGGGGAAAGTACAGACATTGTCGACAGTTTTCTATACGACTTTGGACCATTAGGAATGGATTCTTCAATACCTAGTTCCTCTGGGGAAAGTACAGACATTGGCGACAGTTTGTCTATACGACTCGAGACCATTAGGAATGGATTCTTCAATACCTAGTACCTCTGGGGAAAGTACAGACATTGTCGAAAGTTTTCTATACGACTTTGGACCATTAGGAATGGATTCTTCAATACCTAGTTCCTCTGGGGAAAGTACAGACATTGGCGACAGTTTGTCTATACGACTTTGGACCATTAGGAATGGATTCTTCAATACCTAGTTCCTCTGGGGAAAGTACAGACATTGTCGACAGTTTTCTATACGACTTTGGACCATTAGGAATGGATTCTTCAATACCTAGTTCCTCTGGGGAAAGTACAGACATTGGTGACAGTTTGTCTATACGACTCGAGACCATTAGGAATGGATTCTTCAATACCTAGTTCCTCTGGGGAAAGTACAGATATTGTCGACAGTTTTCTATACGACTTTGGACCATTAGGAATGGATTCTTCAATACCTAGTTCCTCTGGGGAAAGTACAGACATTGGCGACAGTTTGTCTATACGACTCGAGACCATTAGGAATGGATTCTTCAATACCTAGTTCCTCTGGGGAAAGTACAGACATTGGCGACAGTTTGTCTATACGACTCGAGACCATTAGGAATGGATTCTTCAATACCTAGTTCCTCTGGGGAAAGTACAGACATTGTCGACAGTTTGTCTATACGACTCGAGACCATTAGGAATGGATTCTTCAATACCTAGTTCCTCTGGGGAAAGTACAGACATTGGCGACAGTTTTCTATACGACTTTGGACCATTAGGAATGGATTCTTCAATACCTAGTTCCTCTGGGGAAAGTACAGACATTGACGACAGTTTGTCTATACGACTCGAGACCATTAGGAATGGATTCTTCAATACCTAGTTCCTCTGGGGAAAGTACAGACATTGACGACAGTTTGTCTATACGGCTCGAGACCATTAGGAATTGATTCTTCAATACCTAGTTCCTCTGGGGAAAGTACAGACATTGGCGACAGTTTTCTATACGACTTTGGACCATTAGGAATGGATTCTTCAATACCTAGTTCCTCTGGGGAAAGTACAGACATTGGCGACAGTTTGTCTATACGACTCGAGACCATTAGGAATGGATTCTTCAATACCTAGTTCCTCTGGGGAAAGTACAGACATTGGCGACAGTTTGTCTATACGACTCGAGACCATTAGGAATGGATTCTTCAATACCTAGTTCCTCTGGGGAAAGTACAGACATTGGCGACAGTTTGTCTATACGACTCGAGACCATTAGGAATGGATTCTTCAATACCTAGTCCCTCTGGGGAAAGTAGAGACATTGGCGACAGTTTGTCTATACGACTCGAGACCATTAGGAATGGATTCTTCAATACCTAGTTCCTCTGGGGAAAGTACAGACATTGACGACAGTTTGTCTTTACGACTCGAGACCATTAGGAATGGATTCTTCAATACCTAGTTCCTCTGGGGAAAGTACAGACATTGGCGACAGTTTGTCTATACGACTCGAGACCATTAGGAATGGATTCTTCAATACCTAGTTCCTCCGGGGAAAGTACAGACATTGACGACAGTTTGTCTATACGACTCGAGACCATTAGGAATGGATTCTTCAATACCTAGTTCCTCTGGGGAAAGTACAGACATTGACGACAGTTTGTCTATACGACTCGAGACCATTAGGAATGGATTCTTCAATACCTAGTTCCTCTGGGGAAAGTACAGACATTGTCGACAGTTTTCTATACGACTTTGGACCATTAGGAATGGATTCTTCAATACCTAGTTCCTCTGGGGAAAATACAGACATTGGCGACAGTTTGTCTATACGACTCGAGACCATTAGGAATGGATTCTTCAATACCTAGTTCCTCTGGGGAAAGTACAGACATTGTCGACAGTTTTCTATACGACTTTGGACCATTAGGAATGGATTCTTCAATACCTAGTTCCTCTGGGGAAAGTACAGACATTGGCGACAGTTTGTCTATACGACTCGAGACCATTAGGAATGGATTCTTCAATACCTAGTTCCTCTGGGGAAAGTACAGACATTGTCGACAGTTTTCTATACGACTTTGGACCATTAGGAATGGATTCTTCAATACCTAGTTCCTCTGGGGAAAGTACAGACATTGTCGACAGTTTTCTATACGACTTTGGACCATTAGGAATGGATTCTTCAATACCTAGTTCCTCTGGGGAAAGTAGAGACATTGGCGACAGTTTGTCTATACGACTCGAGACCATTAGGAATGGATTCTTCAATACCTAGTTCCTCTGGGGAAAGTACAGACATTGACGACAGTTTGTCTATACGACTCGAGACCATTAGGAATGGATTCTTCAATACCTAGTTCCTCTGGGGAAAGTACAGACATTGGCGACAAGTTTGTCTATACGACTCGAGACCATTAGGAATGGATTCTTCAATACCTAGTTCCTCTGGGGAAAGTACAGACATTGTCGACAGTTTTCTATACGACTTTGGACCATTAGGAATGGATTCTTCAATACCTAGTTCCTCTGGGGAAAGTACAGACATTGGCGACAGTTTGTCTATACGACTCGAGACCATTAGGAATTTATTCTTCAATACCTAGTTCCTCTGGGGATAGTACAGACATTGGCGACAGTTTGTCTATACGACTCGAGACCATTAGGAATGGATTCTTCAATACCTAGTTCCTCTGGGGAAAGTACAGACATTGTCGACAGTTTGTCTATACGACTCGAGACCATTAGGAATGGATTCTTCAATACCTAGTTCCTCTGGGGAAAGTACAGACATTGACGACAGTTTGTCTATACGACTCGAGACCATTAGGAATGGATTCTTCAATACCTAGTTCCTCTGGGGAAAGTACAGACATTGGCGACAGTTTGTCTATACGACTCGAGACCATTAGGAATGGATTCTTCAATACCTAGTTCCTCTGGGGAAAGTACAGACATTGTCGAAAGTTTTCTATACGACTTTGGACCATTAGGAATGGATTCTTCAATACCTAGTTCCTCTGGGGAAAGTACAGACATTGGCGACAGTTTGTCTATACGACTTTGGACCATTAGGAATGGATTCTTCAATACCTAGTTCCTCTGGGGAAAGTACAGACATTGTCGACAGTTTTCTATACGACTTTGGACCATTAGGAATGGATTCTTCAATACCTAGTTCCTCTGGGGAAAGTACAGACATTGGCGACAGTTTGTCTTTACGACTCGAGACCATTAGGAATGGATTCTTCAATACCCCGTTCCTCTGGGGAAAGTACAGACATTGTCGACAGTTTTCTATACGACTTTGGACCATTAGGAATGGATTCTTCAATACCTAGTTCCTCTGGGGAAAGTACAGACATTGGCGACAGTTTGTCTATACGACTCGAGACCATTAGGAATGGATTCTTCAATACCTAGTTCCTCTGGGGAAAGTACAGACATTGGCGACAGTTTGTCTATACGACTCGAGACCATTAGGAATGGATTCTTCAATACCTAGTTCCTCTGGGGAAAGTACAGACATTGTCGACAGTTTGTCTATACGACTCGAGACCATTAGGAATGGATTCTTCAATACCTAGTTCCTCTGGGGAAAGTACAGACATTGGCGACAGTTTTCTATACGACTTTGGACCATTAGGAATGGATTCTTCAATACCTAGTTCCTCTGGGGAAAGTACAGACATTGACGACAGTTTGTCTATACGACTCGAGACCATTAGGAATGGATTCTTCAATACCTAGTTCCTCTGGGGAAAGTACAGACATTGACGACAGTTTGTCTATACGGCTCGAGACCGTTAGGAATTGATTCTTCAATACCTAGTTCCTCTGGGGAAAGTACAGACATTGGCGACAGTTTTCTATACGACTTTGGACCATTAGGAATGGATTCTTCAATACCTAGTTCCTCTGGGGAAAGTACAGACATTGGCGACAGTTTGTCTATACGACTCGAGACCATTAGGAATGGATTCTTCAATACCTAGTTCCTCTGGGGAAAGTACAGACATTGGCGACAGTTTGTCTATACGACTCGAGACCATTAGGAATGGATTCTTCAATACCTAGTTCCTCTGGGGAAAGTACAGACATTGGCGACAGTTTGTCTATACGACTCGAGACCATTAGGAATGGATTCTTCAATACCTAGTTCCTCTGGGGAAAGTAGAGACATTGGCGACAGGTTGTCTATACGACTCGAGACCATTAGGAATGGATTCTTCAATACCTAGTTCCTCTGGGGAAAGTACAGACATTGACGACAGTTTGTCTTTACGACTCGAGACCATTAGGAATGGATTCTTCAATACCTAGTTCCTCTGGGGAAAGTACAGACATTGGCGACAGTTTGTCTATACGACTCGAGACCATTAGGAATGGATTCTTCAATACCTAGTTCCTCCGGGGAAAGTACAGACATTGACGACAGTTTGTCTATACGACTCGAGACCATTAGGAATGGATTCTTCAATACCTAGTTCCTCTGGGGAAAGTACAGACATTGACGACAGTTTGTCTATACGACTCGAGACCATTAGGAATGGATTCTTCAATACCTAGTTCCTCTGGGGAAAGTACAGACATTGTCGACAGTTTTCTATACGACTTTGGACGATTAGGAATGGATTCTTCAATACCTAGTTCCTCTGGGGAAAATACAGACATTGGCGACAGTTTGTCTATACGACTCGAGACCATTAGGAATGGATTCTTCAATACCTAGTTCCTCTGGGGAAAGTACAGACATTGTCGACAGTTTTCTATACGACTTTGGACCATTAGGAATGGATTCTTCAATACCTAGTTCCTCTGGGGAAAGTACAGACATTGGCGACAGTTTGTCTATACGACTCGAGACCATTAGGAATGGATTCTTCAATACCTAGTTCCTCTGGGGAAAGTACAGACATTGTCGACAGTTTTCTATACGACTTTGGATTATTAGGAATGGATTCTTCAATACCTAGTTCCTCTGGGGAAAGTACAGACATTGGCGACAGTTTGTCTATACGACTCGAGACCATTAGGAATGGATTCTTCAATACCTAGTTCCTCTGGGGAAAGTACAGACATTGTCGACAGTTTTCTATACGACTTTGGACCATTAGGAATGGATTCTTCAATACCTAGTTCCTCTGGGGAAAGTACAGACATTGGCGACAGTTTGTCTATACGACTCGAGACCATTAGGAATTTATTCTTCAATACCTAGTTCCTCTGGGGATAGTACAGACATTGGCGACAGTTTGTCTATACGACTCGAGACCATTAGGAATGGATTCTTCAATACCTAGTTCCTCTGGGGAAAGTACAGACATTGTCGACAGTTTGTCTATACGACTCGAGACCATTAGGAATGGATTCTTCAATACCTAGTTCCTCTGGGGAAAGTACAGACATTGGCGACAGTTTTCTATACGACTTTGGACCATTAGGAATGGATTCTTCAATACCTAGTTCCTCTGGGGAAAGTACAGACATTGACGACAGTTTGTCTATACGACTCGAGACCATTAGGAATGGATTCTTCAATACCTAGTACCTCTGGGGAAAGTACAGACATTGACGACAGTTTGTCTATACGACTCGAGACCATTAGGAATGGATTCTTCAATACCTAGTTCCTCTGGGGAAAGTACAGACATTGGCGACAGTTTGTCTATACGGCTCGAGACCATTAGGAATTGATTCTTCAATACCTAGTTCCTCTGGGGAAAGTACAGACATTGGCGACAGTTTGTCTATACGACTCGAGACCATTAGGAATGGATTCTTCAATACCTAGTTCCTCTGGGGAAAGTACAGACATTGACGATAGTTTGTCTTTACGACTCGAGACCATTAGGAATGGATTCTTCAATACCTAGTTCCTCTGGGGAAGGTACAGACATTGGCGACAGTTTGTCTATACGACTCGAGACCATTAGGAATGGATTCTTCAATACCTAGTTCCTCTGGGGAAAGTACAGACATTGACGACAGTTTGTCTATACGACTCGAGACCATTAGGAATGGATTCTTCAATACCTAGTTCTTCTGGGGAAAGTACAGACATTGTCGACAGTTTTCTATACGACTTTGGACCATTAGGAATGGATTCTTCAATACCTAGTTCCTCTGGGGAAAATACAGACATTGGCGACAGTTTGTCTATACGACTCGAGACCATTAGGAATGGATTCTTCAATACCTAGTTCCTCTGGGGAAAGTACAGACATTGTCGACAGTTTTCTATACGACTTTGGACCATTAGGAATGGATTCTTCAATACCTAGTTCCTCTGGGGAAAGTACAGACATTGGCGACAGTTTGTCTATACGACTCGAGACCATTAGGAATGGATTCTTCAATACCTAGTTCCTCTGGGGAAAGTACAGACATTGTCGACAGTTTTCTATACGACTTTGGACCATTAGGAATGGATTCTTCAATACCTAGTTCCTCTGGGGAAAGTACAGACATTGGCGACAGTTTGTCTATACGACTCGAGACCATTAGGAATGGATTCTTCAATACCTAGTTCCTCTGGGGAAAGTACAGACATTGTCGACAGTTTTCTATACGACTTTGGACCATTAGGAATGGATTCTTCAATACCTAGTTCCTCTGGGGAAAGTACAGACATTGGCGACAGTTTGTCTATACGACTCGAGACCATTAGGAATGGATTCTTCAATACCTAGTTCCTCTGGGGAAAGTACAGACATTGTCGACAGTTTTCTATACGACTTAGGACCATTAGGAATGGATTCTTCAATACCTAGTTCCTCTGGGGAAAGTACAGACATTGTCGACAGTTTTCTATACGACTTTGGACCATTAGGAATGGATTCTTCAATACCTAGTTCCTCTGGGGAAAGTACAGACATTGGCGACAGTTTGTCTATACGACTCGAGACCATTAGGAATGGATTCTTCAATACCTAGTTCCTCTGGGGAAAGTACAGACATTGTCGACAGTTTTCTATACGACTTTGGACCATTAGGAATGGATTCTTCAATACCTAGTTCCTCTGGGGAAAGTACAGACATTGGCGACAGTTTGTCTATACGACTCGAGACCATTAGGAATGGATTCTTCAATACCTAGTTCCTCTGGGGAAAGTACAGACATTTTCGACAGTTTTCTATACGAATTTGGACCATTAGGAATGGATTCTTCAATACCTAGTTCCTCTGTGGAAAGTACAGACATTGGCGACACTTTTCTATACGACTTTGGACCATTAGGAATGGATTCTTCAATACCTAATCCTCCTGGGGAAAGTACAGACATTGTCGACAGTTTTCTATACGACTTTGGACCATTAGGAATGGATTCTTCAATACCTAATCCTCCTGGGGAAAGTACAGACATTGACGACAGTTTTCTATACGACTTTGGACCATTAGGAATGGATTCTTCAATACCTAATCCTCCTGGGGTTAGTACAGACATTGTCGACAGTTTTCTATACGACTCGAGACCATTAGGAATGGTATTTAGGAGTGATATTTTTCCTTAAGCAATGGCATTTCGTCCATATGATAAGCATCTATATTATCGCATGATTATGCGTTAGATTTATAATTTTATCAGTCCTTCAATATGTTAACTTATTATTAACAATTTTTCAACCAAAACCCCTTGGTCGAAAACTGACACTAATGGAACAATCAACAACAAAGTTTTTTTTCAATTAAAGATCAAAACCTTTATTACTGGCTGATTCCTGATAAATATCTAATTACAAGGTATACTTTGCTTTAAAATAAGACATTGTAAGTAAGGTATATCGCAAACTTTTCAACCCCTAAAATTTAACTATCAGTTTATAAAGCGGTATAACTTACATACCTATTAACTTTACAAATGTACAATATGTTTGTTTTACTTCTTTAAATGCAAAATTATGTTCTTTATGTAACGGTATTAACCTGTAGCTACGATTGCGCTTATAAATAGATGATGGCGACCTCTCTGAAGACCTTGCTGAAATAATGTCAAGTTTTACATTAAAAAACGTCGCACATTCACAAGTCAATGTAAGAACATAAACCCGAGTTAGAGGTTGTTTCTATAAAAGGTGTTTACAACTGTGTGCTCCATTTTATCAATGTTACGAATGATTTATAGAGAGCAGGCTTCTAAAAGTATAGCAGAGAATTGCTTTCTCAAACTCAATTACAATAAGTTATTTTTCTACGCAAAACACACACACACAGACACACACACACACACGCACGCACACACACGCACGCGCACCAGCGCAAATACACCCCTCTCTCTCTCTCTCCCTCTCTCTCTCACACACAGACACACACACACACACACAGACACACACACACGCGCGCGCGCATACACACGCACGCGCACGAGCGCAAATACACACCCTCTTTCTCTCTCTCTCTCTCTCTCAACACACACACAAACACACACACACTCACACACACACAAACACACACACACATACACATACACACACACACACGTACGTACGCATGGACGGACGCACAGACACAGACACACACACACACACACATCTGCTGTAAAACCATTAATATAGGACGACAAAATATAGGTCACAAGAATGTGTTAGAAAAACTATTATGAACAGTATTGCCCCGTTTAAATACTGTACAACTAAGAGTAAGCGAATTATGATACCCTTAGAATATTATTAGCAGTAAATAAAAAACGAAAAACTGATACCCTATTTATTTCCATCATTAGATAAATAACACCCTCTATTAGAAATATAAACAAAAAGATGTAGTGTAACTGGTAGATAGGTAATTTGACCCAAATTGAGAGTAGGTGTTCTTCAGGTACATATGTGATCTAACACCCGTTATATCATTATACATCTACATTCTCTATCAGCTATTTAATACCCCTACCATAGTCCTCCCGATATTTACAATCCTGTTTGTGCGATGATCCTTAAACTAGCTGATCATCGCGGCGAAGGGCTACAAAAGAAACAGAAATAATTTTTAAACAAGTTAATGCTAAACGTTTTTAAAAAATATACATTTTTAAGTTACTAGATGTTTTACACAGATTTGATTGTTTTACTGAAACGAAAATAAACTTAAACGGAAATATTTTAATCACGAAGATAAAGTGTTTCCAAATAAAGTATACCCGATATGGTCGCAGAACCTTTCTAAAGCGATGTTCGAGCTAACCTACTTAGTTTTCGAGAGGCGGCGATGCACTAGCAGTAGGAACTATTCAAATGTATTTCGTAACTCTCACAATTGTATAATCTCGTTAAATAGGTCGATTAGTAAGTCAGTTGAGTAGAGACAGTTTGATTATATAACGTGCTTTGGGGAACAGTGGAGAACGTTATAATTAGACATTGTGAGACCATCGGGAAGTTTTAACCGAAACAATTTATATTTATCCACCTAATAATAGTATTTCTAGTAATTAAACTAGTTTCCGAGTCAAGTACTGACATTTGTTTATTTAGCGACTGAATAAATAAATGACATAATTATTTCTACAAAATTTAATCCAAGCGAGTGTAATATAATGAATAGTATTTCTGGTTGTGTAACCTTAACAAAAACGTCCCTAAATGTCTTAGTAACTACAACCTGTCTGTCTAAATTGGAATTAACATCACGCTATCGAATGTTCAGTTTCATTTTTAATTTTAACTGTGTAATAGTTACCAGGGAATGTTTATATTCTAAATTAGAAATAAATGTAAGTCAGAAATTAGGGTTGAAACATACATAAGAATCTATACATCTCAATTATTTTATCTGATATATAATTCTGTACATATATATATATATATATATATATATATATATATATATATATATATATGTGTGTGTGTGTGTGTGTGTGAGTCAATTTTTTGAATAAAAACTATTAAATAATTCTTGTATTTGAATAACCTCAGTTGTTTTCATAAGCAACTAAGTCTATATAAATACAAAAATTATTTTATTTATTTATATTCAAAGCTTTTCGTTGATGAACAGTACCAACATCATCAGGAATGAATAATACAATAATGCAAGATATAATACATATGTTAAATTCTTAGTTGTTAAACTAAGTTTTATATCTTATACAAACGTTAGTTGTTTTTTATTGTATATATATATATATATATATATATATATATATATATATATATATGTATATATAATAATAATAAATTAAAAAATATTTCAAAAACAAGAATACTTTTAATGAATATATTTATTCAAAGCTTTTCGCCGATAAAATAGTACCAGCATCTTCAGGAAAATAATTATCTAATAAAATATTTTTACAAAATTCTGAATTTTGTAAAAATATTTTATTAGATAATTATTTTCCTGAAGATGCTGGTACTATTTTATCGGCGAAAAAATATATTTGAATAAATATATTCATTAAAAGTATTCTTGTTTTTGAAATATTTTTAATTTATTAACTATATTACAAGAAAACATATCACCATATTTAATATATTTATATATATATATATATATATATATATATATATATATATATGGGGGGGAGTACGTGCGCTCTTCTCTCAATTCGGTTTAATCTTCAGTTATGGTGATTTCACCTTTCCTCCATATGATGCAGGTTTTTCACGTTCTCGTGTTACCGCAACTGTTCAGTCGATGATGTTTTGTTTGATTTATAATATCATGCTCCCACGTCCATGACACACTGGCTGTCTTCTGATACTGGATTCAGTTCTTTCCTCTGGTTTCATGAGTTTGTTTATCACAGTAACGCCTAGTCTTTCCATGGTTGACGTTTGAATCGATCTTCTTAAAGGATACATTTCTTCAGCTTCAATTCTTCTTCTCTGCGTTTCTCTCATTCTGCATGCGTCGGTTGTTTATCTTAGTGTTCTTGGTTATTCGTTAGTTTTTTAATGTTATTGTATATTGTTTATTGTTTTGAAAAACCAAAGTTTAAACAGAGCGTGCAATAAAAAAATATATATATATTAAAAGATTTCATTGTATCAACCTGAAAGAAGAAAAATATCATTTAGTAGAGCACTGTTGTTGTGAGGGGTAGACTCTTTCTCGAAAGATAAAATCAGAAATTTAAAGAAATATTTAAATAGACGCTTCATGAAAATCCAAACAAATTACATTGGAGAAACAAATTGGTGAACCTTCTAAAAATACGATGACAGAAACGCCTTGCTGATAGTTATGATATGGTATAGAGGGGAGCACTTACAGGATTATGAAGTGACCCTCAATTCCCTAGTGGTAGGAACCCTCGATTTCTGTGACCAACGAAAAGGTCATCCGGTTGTTGAAGATATCTCCTCGTTACGCAAAGATAATGAAAAGGCTAATGGTGTCGGATGCCATCAGATGGTCCCATGACATCTATGTAGCCCCCATCACTGTTCAGTGGTAGCATCTGGGCATGTTGAGGATGGACACAATTTTCAAATGCTTTTGGGAGGGTTACACCAGCCACATTACATTTAAACCTTTTATTTTTTTTTCTTGTGGTTTGCGTGTATGGTGCTAAAGTAAGGCATATTTATATGTACATTGGGGGTTTATTTATTTATAAAATTATCTTAGTATTGTAAATGCTCGGAGTGAATCCGATAGGTTATATATGTTGTTATTGTGTTACAAAAAGTGTCATTACATCTAAAGACAGAGAAAGAGTGTGCATAGTGCGTTATAGAACAATATTATTTCGAAATCGTTGTTAAATTATTATAAACTGTTGTTAGTTTCGCTACACTTATTTTCAATTTATTTATAAGGAAAAATATCTGTAATGAACTATTATTGATTCAACAATGGGCGTTCAAGGCGTAATGCTGGTCACATTGCCGTTGGATACAGTTTGGACCACACAAAGCAGTTATACTGTGTTTCTCCTGAGTCACATTAGTGGGGCACAAGTAGTCATTCTTATTGTCTTTATTAACTATATGCTTAGAAAAATAGGTTGTAGACATCTGGCTCTATTTTGTGTGGAAGTATGAACACTTGGAGAATCCATCATGATTTTTTTTTTTTTTTTTAATTTTGAGAGAGAAAGATGAATTTAAGCTTCCTATAATTGTACTAGAGAAATAGTATCCCCATCCGGAGAGTCTTTCAATTTGGTTATTGAGTGTTAATTATGATGCAAAATAACCACTGAATTCCTTATTAGATCGTCTACAGGGAAATCCTATTGTCGAATATTTTACGACTATCACAAACAATATGTCAATGAATACATTCAGTACCTGCTATGACGATAAAAAGAGGTCTTTATGTTATACTCGTTCGATAGGAAAAGCTTTTTTCCCTGAATTTTCTAAACATTGTTGAAGATATTAGAATACAAATATTTACATGTATTGATAATACTTATAAATATTTATTTAGCAGTATATTTAAAAAAAATTGTATTTCCGTTGTCATGTCACGATTTCCAATTGAGAAATGTAATGGAAATTATTTTCACCTAAAGTGTTTATAAAAAATAGACTGTACTTTTTTGTATTTGGATTTATTTTAACTGCCATTATCTAATATTTACAAAGGTAAAAGGACTTTTAAAGCACAGTTTTATTGGATGGCTTTCTGTTTGGCCCTAGGTTCGGCCAGTCTGAGAATATATACCGATTTTGTAATGATTATGATTTTGGCCACCTAACATTCTAAGAAATAAATTACAGTTACAATATGCTAAATAGCCATACAGAAAACCAGAAACTTAATTTTGTTCTAAATCTATTCACTTCATTAAAATTACCTCTAAAATATTTAACAAACAACACATTTTTAAAACTTATGTAACTAACGATACTTTTACTCTAGAGTTATGCCAAGGCATTTGCTAATGAAAATTTTTTAATTCTCTAAATGCATTTAAAATTATTTATTGTAATTGTGATGGCATTAAAATTACCTCTAAAATATTTAACAAACAACACATTTTTAAAACTTATGTAACTAACGATACTTTTACTCTAGAGTTATGTCAAGGCAATTGCTAATGAAAATTTTTTACTTCTCTAAATGCTTTTAGAATTATTTATTGTAATTGTGATGGAATTAAAATTGATGACGAGTAAAGTTTAGGGATAAGCTTTAACTTTAATTAACCTTTTAGCTTTAATTTATGAAGTTAACTTTATAATTAACTTTTTGTATAGAATAACAAGAATATTAAACATGCAAATTAACCCAAATATCACAAACATTCTAAACAATAATTCGACAACCAATCAGTCATCATAAATGGCAGGTACAAAATGGAGCAATACTCCAGCGTATTATACTATAGTTTTCACTTGGTACTTATGATGACAAGTTAACAAGTTATGAACATGAACGTACAACATAAACATGTATGAGCTTAAAGAAATTTTTAAATGTATTTGAGATTTGAGGTATATAGCATGTTTATTGCTTAGGAATGGCGTTTATTAAAACGTATATTTTGCCTATAAAACTCAGATATATATCACTAATAACGTTTTTTTAAGATTTTTGGTAATTAAACAAAAATTACGGAAGATAACAAAAATTGCATAACAACTATATATTTTCCAATAATTACTTACCTACCCTGTAGATAAAATCTATTCATGAGAGTGGACATTTTAAGGAGGTACATTGATCTGATACAATGAATTATTAATGAATAACGACAGAAAACAAACAAATCCCCATTTCTATTCCGTTGTGTTGGTTTACGTGAGGAAGCAAAATTTTCATTTCACTCGTGATGAATTACGCAACTTGTTCTACATTCGTCGTTCAGCCATTCTAAGCAACTTTTGTGGTTTTAGTGACCGCCATTGTACTTCCCTACAAAGTAGCTGCATTCAATGTCTCCAAGACAGACAGGTCAGCTAAATGCGTCAATGTTTCAAGCGAATTTAATTTGTTCACTTCGAATAGATTTGTACGGAATTAATGTCCACTTAAACTAGAAATTTCACTATGTTTAAAATGTATAATGAAGATAAGTGTTTCGTTGACCTATTTCAGTCCAACTTGGAATTTGGTAACCAAGAAACACTCACAAATTACGTAACCCTTTTTTTTAAAGTAACTTAAACTTAACCGTATAAAATCGTTACAAGGTTTCCCCAAATTTTAAAACTTTATATTTTATCGCGATATGATAAAAATTGTTTTTAAAATTAACAATTATTTGGTAAATAATAAGGCTAATTAAATTTATAAATTTAACTATAACACAGTAAAATGTGTAAGAAAGTAATAAAACTTGATAAATAATTGTATCAATAACTGAGTGAAAACTATTGGACTTACTCTAGTGACGCGTTTCGAAACTGTCGTTTCGTTGACGAAGCCTAACCTAGTTAGGTAGCAGGTTAAGTAACAGTTGGGTAGCAGTTAGGTAGTAGGTTAGGTAGCAGTTAGGTAGCAGGTTAGATAGCAGTTAGGTAGCATGTTAGGTAGGAGTTAGGTAGCAGGTTAGATAACAGTTAGGTAGCAAGTTAGGTAGCAGTTATGTAGCAGGTCAGGTACCAGGTTAGATAGTAGTTAGGTAGCAGGTGAGGTAGCAGGTTGATTAGCAAGTTAGGTAGCAGTTAGATATCAGGTTAGGTAGAAGTTTGTTAGTAAGTTAGAAGGTAGTTAGGTAGTTAGGTAGTAGGTTAGGTAGCAGTTAGGTAGCAGATTAGATAACAGTTAGGTAGCAGGTTAGGTAGCAGTTATGTAGCAGGTCAGGTACCAGGTTAGATAGTTAGGTAGCAGGTGAGGTAGCAGGTTGATTAGCAAGTTAGGTAGCAGTTAGATATCAGGTTAGGTAGCAGTTTGGTAGTAAGTTAGAAGGTAGTTAGGTAGTAGGTTAGGTAGCAGTTTGGTAGTAGGTCCATGAAACGGCAGTTTCGAAACACGTCACCATTGTAAGTTAATAGTGTTCACTTAGTTCTTAAAAATATAACGTATGATTTAATCAGTGAAGTCAAGATGAAATCATCAACCAACTTTTAAAAAACTTACCTTTGACTTTTATTGTAATTGGAATATATTTATTCTAAACTTTTACCAAAATTGAGAAATATTTTATCTAAAACAAAATAATGTACTTAAATATAATTTTATAAATTTTGAACAACTTCCAAAATACATAACATATACTTAAAACAAGAAGAAAAAATAGTTATTGTCATAGTTTTAAAATTTAAATCATAAAAGGTATAACATTTATAAATTTTATTATGTATTTTATTAGTACAATTAACCTTTGATTAATGATTACTTAATCGGGTAATCGAATAATTTGTGAGGTAGGATGAATTGCATTTAAAAGTGATATAAATGTAGCCCATGTATGAAGAGGGAACAGTTCTTATACGGAATTTTCTGTTTTATGGTTTTCCTAAAATGAGATTTATATTAAAACAGTTGGGAAGTTTGGTTTGAGTGAAGCTTAGAAGGAATGTTATTATTTAACTGTTAAATCTAACACTATTTAAAACTTTCAAGTAATGAATAAAAGTTAATGAATTGAAATTTGTGCTTCAATAGACCTTTGTTCAAAGTTCCGCATGTCCATATGTTGGGAAAACGTGTCATGCAATAATCTGATATGGTCGTTGAAATACGGGCGCTTTCGTTACGCAACTCACAAACTTTAATATATGTTAAATTATTAAAACATTCCCAACCAAACGGGACTGTTCTCCTTTCACGCAGTCTCCAAAATAACCTGCAAACACCTGGGTCTTCTGTAACCGAGTTGCGCAAGCCTACCTTCAGAAGACAGGCTATGATTAATCAATTGTTGGCTTTCACGCTACTTGCTGTCTATTTAATCATGATTTATTGTGTTAGGAAGTGTGCGAGTGAGGATGGCGGCCGCCTCAAACGTGTTTTTGAGGTTAGGTGACAAACTACCTGCTACTGTCATTAACTGCTGCTGATGCTGAGACATGAATGGATATATGAGACTTGCTCTAAATAAACTGTAGCTTAGTGCTAACGAGTATAGATCGACTAGTAATCGAAAACCTCGTATTAACGAGTGTAATGTGTAGTAAATAGTAAGGAGCGTTTTCTTTTTTTTATAGCCTGGTTATATTAGGCTGTATTTCAGGATTTACATCAGTTGTTATAAGTCAATTGTTGAATCATTTCGGCTTATTCTCATATAATTCGTTTTATGAGATAGTTCCATTCTATTTTTCTAATGTAGAATGCTTTTTTCTAACTTTAATCAAATGTTTCTTCTAATTCAGATATTGAATGTATGTACATTCTTCAAAATATCCCTATAACTACTGTTTTTAGATCTTGCTATTCTGGTCATCTCTGGTCAGAATTTGATTCCTCCTTGCTTTTATTTTTTTTCTTAAAAAAATATATTTTTGTACATAGTACATTTCAACCACGCTATTACTCCGCATGTTTAATGCACTTGTTCTTACTTGATGTATCCTTTAGTCGTTGAAGTTATTTCTAATTTCAAACAACTTGAATATTTTTATACTTTTCCCATATATCTGTAATATGAATGTAGACCCCCCTATATCCCATCTCATCATGTGAATATTGTTTAATTTTATTGTGAAGATAATCTCATGTTATATTTTCCAAGGATTTCTTTGAATATTTGAAACTTTCTCAGTAGGTTGCCTTCACCATTGGATAGAAATATTGCGTCATCGACGTATCAAAAACGATTTTTCATTTAGTGTTACATTTTCTGAGACGGTCAGGCTTAACTTGTGCTAGGCCTGATACAAAGTTTTAATGAAGCCCCCCCCGCCCCAATTTAGCGTAATGGCATTGATGAAGCAATGACTACAAGAGATCTGGAAAAGGCTTTAACATGTGACAGGAGAAATTGGAAATTAGGGGAGGACAAATCTTTAAATAAGATTCGACACTCTTAAGTTTAAAGTTCTAAGACATCTAATTCCTATATTGCATTTACTAAAGTTATAAATAACTGTACATTACATACGACCCTTTCTAATAATATAAAGCCTTCTGTAGTTTTTGTGAGGGGACGTACGGCCAACTCTGCCATAAGACTGGCTATACATTTTGAAATCTTTTACTTGATATTCGTTAAAATAGTTTTTTCTCATAGTTATCATAAATAGTTGGGTAAGAAGTTCTAAGATAGTTCTAAGAAGTACTAGCACAAGACGTTCCAATGTCTATAATTTTTGCACTTTGTGATATATATTTGTTTTATTATTTTTTAAAACTTATAATCCATACATTTCGATAATAAAGAACTTGAAATTTATTACAGTCAACACTAAACCGTAATAGCGCAATGTGTTTTATTATTAATTGTATAATAATAAGTATTTTTTATACATTTCAACGAACAAAGGATACAACTGCAGTGAAATTAGAAAGCAAACTAAATCTCTTTCGTCTTATGATTCTGTAGGAAGGACCGGCGTCCCACCCATGACAACTGTTCCATACTAATCAGCGGTGGTCTCGTCAGTCGGTAATCTTGTCAACTAAACCGAATGCCACGTCAAAAGTTAATCTAAATAAACCTGGTTATTTCTAATATCCTTTTTTAAAAAAAACTCTCGACAGTTGTGTAATTCATAACACGCATGCCCGGATGCATTATGATCTTTGACAATCATCTTGTACAACGCTGACGCAATTTCCTCGACTGTTGCCGTCAGGTTAGGTTAGGTTACGTTTCCGGAATTCCACTTTCACGACAGTATGTGTTGTGCTGATCGAACAGCGTTCATTAAACGCTCAGTTTCACGTTTGCTTATAATTAAATACTTGTGCAAACGGGATATGGCTTCCTCTTGCATGGAGACAGTTGCCTCGCGTTATTTATTACGTTAGGACGTGACAGCGTTCCGCATCGCTGACAGGTCGGTAGTTACGGTGCATGCGAAGCATTCTAGTTTGCATTATCTGACTCATAATTCTATTCTGACCAGTAATAGGTCGAGTACCTCTTTATATTGCCATATCTTCGATATGTAAAAGTTGCAGACATATAGCTATACAAATTTTAAGTTTTTATCTTCAACTTATTTATCTAAGTAAAGAAATGGCAGGTTCATTTTAAAACTAGGTCCTAGTCTGGCCTCTCAATAAATTCTCAATAGAACTTTGAATTGTAATTAAAAATGTATGTAATAGTTTATAAAAACTATAAGTAATAACTAATGTATGTACAAATTAAATAAATATAATAATTAATAATAAGCTTTAAGAATAAATCGAGATAGAATATAGATTCTTTTTTATGTCCCCAATAGAGAGTAGGTCTGTTTCCGTTGAGCGACCCGCACACGTGACTTCATGCTCCTTTATTACCAGTACCTGGGATCACTGTGTTTTCCCTAGAATTTTCAAGCAGGCCAGCACAAATATTGTCCTTCCTATACTAGAGAAGGCGAGTGACTTGTGAAAAACTCTTCACAAAACCCGAAATAAAATCTACTTCGGATACGCTACCCTGTCTACGCGATACCATAATTGTCTCTTACTCTCAGACTTGGAGGTTTCTGTTCCTTCCGTAGGCATACTTCTATCTCAATTATCCTTCATTTTATACCGAGGGAGTAGGTATATGCCACGGTACATACATATAAGACCAGGGAATGTATCCTCGACCAGGGGGCCGTTTCTCTTCTCTAGTCTCTTCTACTATTTCCCCCATTACCTTTTCTTCATTACGACAATAATATTGAACTTTAAATTTTGATACTATCGAAAACCTACCTTTAAAATCTTCACATTTATACCAACACCTCCAAGCAGAAAACACTGATGAATATCGCCACATAGTGATCGAAAACGTTCTGTCTCTGTAGGTTTTCACAAACTTACAAAATTTAAATTTCCGATGGTCATAAACTAATGTTAAAGTGATTAATTAAGATTCACCGGACGTAATGCATTATAAAATTCAAGAATAAAATTGAGTAGTTAAATGCTATTAAGAATTGAAAAACTGAAACTAATATGCATATAAGACTAAATAAACAATTGACCTCAAAATATAAGTGTCAAAATATATAACTTAGATAGACATTTCTAATAATTTTTTTTTCATTTAGAAACAAGCTAGTTTTCTAATTTCTGTCAATTAGGCCTTCTTATATAAGACTTTTAATATTTCTCCAACTTTCTCAGTGAATGTAATATTATCTTGAATTTTCTGTATATGATGTACGTCACCAGTTTCGGGTATCTATAATTTTATTTGCAATAATCGATTCAATGAAAAATACTAATCAAAATATTTTAATGGCTTTATTTTCATCAATACAAAGTCTTTTTCTGTGGTATTTTTGACGTCTTTTTTCTGGTATGTTATTGGAATCTAAAGATATTTAATTCTCTGAACTAAAGAAATGGAAACAGCACTCTCCGTCGCGTCGGTTGGTTATATTTTGACAGCCCTTGAAATGTTCCTTGCAATTAGCGGTTCCCAAACCTGTCTCGAAGACAATAGAACGCAACGGTTTGGTTGCCGTGGTAACGTAAACATTTCCCAACTCTATAAGGAAACCGATCCTTGACAGCCGCGACTTTCTTTAAATCCCATCACGAAATCTCGATTAACTATAAATAAGGACTTTTCCTAGATAATAGTCGAACGTATGTTGTGCAAGAGCGCGCTCTCTCAGCTGTTTGAGAACAGTTGTTGCGCAATGTAACAGCTGATTGGCGGGAAAGGCTGGTCAGTTATCTTGTCTATAAAAACAATACGTTCTCTTAGTAATCTCACCATCTACAAGGTTTCACATGCGGGATCTAGATGTGACATGTGCAGTGTTGTTTTTACCAAAAGCGAGCTAACTGATTGATTTATTTTTTAAGTGATCGATAAATTTTCTCCAACAAAAAAAACTATCAAGTTTACCCTAATATTGTAATAAATGTCGATTAATATCTCGATTAATCAGGAAATGTAATTTTAGCATCAACAGCGCCTCATTAAAATTCAGTTATTCTCTGCATAAATATTTTATAAGAAATTGTAAGATTAGAATGTGTCAGCAAGTATCATCTACGACGAAAGGAAATAATGTGAATATCAGTGAGATTAAATAGGGATACAATACCACATGGTAGAGAATATACGGGGATCACGTGATTAGGGTCGGGTAACCAAAGTAGACCTACCCCTATTGGGGTCATAAAGAGTGCTCGATACACCTCCTTATAAGAAAAGAGATAAAGGCTAGTTGAGAAAATTAGTTGAGTAATTAGTTAGACTAATGAAAAAACATCATGATATTCTACTGTGGGGTGAAGTCCTGCTCTCAACCATGGTGAAGAGAGATCTCTACCCACTACAGGTTGAGCAGGTTGAGCAAGTTGCCACGAGTTAAGCAGAGAAATTGTGTTTCATTTCGCTTAGAATATTATTACTCTAGGATTTCCCGAAACTTTTTAACTTTGAATGCAATGAGAAGATGTTTGTTCGGAAGAACCACTCTTTAATTCAACTATACAGTATTTTTTAACTTATTCGTTAAATTATTGAAATAGAATGCCTTTGATTTCTTATAGGCCTACGTATTACTGGATATGGGTAACATTATGTTGCATTCCTGTACAAGAGGTGAATTTTTCTTCTAATAGACGTTATGAGATCATATGAGATAATTATAAAATTATTAACATGATGTAACATTATTTTACTCAATGAAATAATATTAATGTTAGTTAGTCAGCATTCTAAAACGAATCGGGACAATTACTTAATAAAAAAATTTAAAAATGTGAATATATTAATTCGTAATATATGTAACAATTATTTATTTTTTAAAATATTGTAAAGATATTAGATTTCTACAAGCTTAAAATAGAAATTTTAATTCGTGTATAAAAAGCGTTTAAAGTGCAATGCGCAGAGCGATGCACGTAAGATTAATAGAATAAGAAAAACTAATTTGCCTTTCTACTTGGCAATCAGCTTTGGGAACAACATGTTCTTTTACATACTTAAGGGAGTTTTTGATAGACTTAAGGAAGAGGGAATAATGCACATTTGATACGTTAGCAAAGTTTCTTTTATAAAACAGAAGTAATGTTTAGTTACGTTTTTGTACAAATTTATTTCATTATGAGTTCCGAAAGCAATCTTTTATATTTCTGAACCCTAAATTAATTAATTAATTATTTCTCTAAACGGAATATTAAAAGCTGATCAAAACAGGAACATGCGGAGTAAACACTCTTAAAAGACCAACTCCACAAATGTTTCAGATAAGTGATACAATTATTTTTTACAATCCTCTTTCTTCAAAATGAATTTAAATAAATATAGTTTTATGTAACTAACAGTTTGTCAGGTCGAATGGTGAAATCTCTAAATTTTTGTGTTACTTTGAAAGTGTTTTAAATGAGTGATTAAGCAAAGTGATGTTAAAATTGTATTTTTCAAGTATAAAAAACTTTACTATAAAAATATACCAATTTATACACTGTATATCTATTTACAGTATGCCTAATGCTTTAAATCAGAGGTTCTCAAGCTGCGCTACGCGTATTCCAGGGACAAGCAAAACTGTTCATGGGGTACGCGGGGCAGGTTGATGAAAAATTAAACCATTTTTATTTCTTTCTGTTTCGTAATCACTCAAGGTTATAATTTAATAATGGAATCTAATTGGCTACTTGTGTGGTCGAGTTACTTTTCACCAACATTGAAGACCAGTATAAGAGCATACTTCCCACCCGCAGACAATATGTTGTACTGGATCCTCGACCACTTTTCTTTTGATGCTACTGAAACTTTGAGCAACCTGACAACATTCCAGAAGGAACAACTAATTGAACTATCATGTGATCCGGCGTTAAAAAAATTCAGTTCTAGATTGTTAGATTTTTGGATCGGTGTTGGAAAGGAGTGAAAAGAACTTTCAAATTCTACTTTAAAGATTCTTATTGGGTGTTCAACTAAACACCTATATGAAAGATGGTTATCGAGTTTAACAAATCTAAAAAGAAAGTACAGAAACAAGTCAAATGTTGAGGACGATTTAAAGTTGTACTTCATAAAACTTGAGTCGAACATTGAGGAACTATGTAAAAAGAAGCAAGCTAATCCTTCTTATTCATTTTTTGTAATGAGTTTTAAATATATTTCCAAATATATTTTTTTTATGTAAAACGTGATTTTAATTCCCTCTTCCAACAACAAGAAGGTACGCAAAATGATTTATTGAGACGTTCAGTCTTTGAAAAAGATTGAGAACCCCTGCTTTAAATTATTGAAACAATCTTGCCAGACGACATCTCATATCTATACTAGTGTATAAGTGATCAAATATGTTAACCTCCTAGTCAAATAGATAAAAGATTTTAACATGAGTGTAAAAAGATGGCAATGTTCATTTTCTTTTTTAAAATTTTGAACGAATATCTAATTAAATTCTTGATTTTTATTATTCCTAAAACTTGTTCTTTGAAACATACGTCTTATTGTTTCAATGAGAATGCACATACCTTTTGCAGTTTAATTATAAATTATGTAACTTTTAACTGCAATATTCAACATCTATTATAAATAGTGTTAAAAATATACGTATTCATTGAACAGTTATAGAAATTTTATAAAGTTCACGTACAAATCACGAACACTGGGGCTATCTATGGGAAGATTTTAAAATCAGTCTTCTGTTGATAAATCTCTTAATAAATATATCTATTAATAAATCAAATATTCTATTGATAAATATGGAGCAATAAAAATCATGTTCACCCAGCTTTGCTTACCATATCGTTAATTACACCAGCTCATGATGCAGAATGTTTAAAGTGTGTCTCTCATGGGTAGTATTTACATCAAATGGTCAGTTAAAGAAATACAGAGGTCAATGTTTTTCAACTCCCTTTGCCTTAAATATTCTCATTTGAAGTCATTAAAGTTTTTTCGCTCCTTTATCTAACACTTGTAATCAATATCTTTCGCTTTTAATTCCAGACATCTTGAAATAATTCTGAATTAACACTTTAGATACTTGGCGCAGCACATTCTCACTCTCACATCTACTGCAATTGTGTCCCTTGGAGGGGTTATGTTTAATACTTCCCTAAGACACGTAGGTCTAATATGGAGTAGCGTCTTTGTCCACGCAACCCAGCATTTTCCTCCGTCAAGTAAGAGTGAAGGAGCAATCTATAAACGAAAAATATCTTCCTACATTTCCTACTGAGAATATCTTCCTCGCGTTCACCTTGTTTAAATCATTTATAGCGATTTCTTTTAACGGTAAGAAAACCTGACCCAAAAAGCCAGTACATTATCCTAAACGACTGAAATAGTAGATTTTTACCTATTTCATTTGAAAGTGGTTGTAAACGCAAAATTGTTAACAAGCTGTTCAATCGGAAAATAATTTTCTAAAACGTTTCAAATGTGTTTTTTACGTATCTCAGCGAATATAAAAATGTTTCTATTGTTTTTGTTTTTAACAAATGTTCGTTATTATTAAAACACCCGCAATCGTTTGTTCATCAGCAACTAGTTTAAGTATAGTTCGAAAGAAAGACGTGCATCATAAATACAAACAAGTCTTTAAAATAATCAATCTTTTGAAAAATTCAATTAACTCTAGAAAACTTTTGTAAACTTGTAAAAATATTTTACTCGTCAGACTTTTATCACATTCCGAAAGAATAATTACATTTCAATCCTTACTGAAAATAAAATATGCTATGACATGTTTCAAGGAAAACCAAAATTAGAAATTTAACCCACATGACCTTTGCCGTATATAAAGGGTTCCAAAGCAGCTCCGGACGCTTCAGAAATTTATAAAATATTGAGTTTTATCATATATTTCAATAAACGTTTTTAAAGATGAACCAAAAATCATATGGTATATATGATAAATGTCTAAGATACAATTTTTAATAGGTATATAAATTTATGGTAAAAAGTAATTATTTTTTGTATAAAAAATCTAATTTAATTTTGGATAAATTAATTGGGCCTAATGTTTTATTACTTATATTAATTTGTAATTTAAATATGTATGATTGATAAATTATGTTGTACTTATTGTTTTTACATTTATATTTCAATCTTTGTTGGATTTCTGAAATAATTAGCCTACTAATCAAATATAGAAACCGTTTCCTAAGAAATCAATAGGGAAATGAATTTTTTTTGGCTTTTTGGGAAGAGTAAAGTTGGTCATCTCCGAAATCAAATACTATATACGTCACTGCATATGACTGCTGAGACCACTTGAGATTCGTACTTCCTTGAGGCTCTAATCCTTTAGACGCCACCCCTGGATGCAGCCCAATAGATCTAGTATTTGGACTGAATCAAAGATTCTAAATGATACAGATCTAGAACGTTGGTACACAACAATATCGATGTCCAGTCCTCATTACCAAGGCCTAGAGTAACACGCTCCGCACAAAAACCTTCAAGTTCTAGTGATTTACTAAAATGTAGTTGTGAAAGGTTTACTTTCAAGACGTCTGTGGTACACTTTCATTGCCTTTCTATTAATTATGTATATGATGTATGGATCTATTTATTTACTTTTTATCCATAATATGATTATATATAGATCCAATGACGTGTATTTGATAAATGGTATGTGTTGCTCTATTTTGTATTTAACGTACATTATCCATTGTTGTTCCTTGTGTCTATTATAATGTGCAGTTGATGTATGATATGCACTAATGTAGTTTCATTGATGTACGTTTCATGTGTGATACGATTTGATGGAAGTTTAATCTGTGGTAGCCTATCTACAGTTATACGTTTGATGTATGGTATGAATGATGTGTGTTTTATTTATTACACCCATTGCTGTTCATTTGATTTGTGTTTTGCATTGATATGGGTAATGTATAATATATTTGCTGTACTTTTTATGTATGGCATCCATTGATGTATGTTTTATGTATGGTGTCCATTGATGTATGTTTTATGTATGGCATCCATTGATGTATGTTTTATGTATGACATCCATTGATGTATGTTGTATGTATGGCATCCATTGATGTATGTTTTATGAATGGCATCCATTGATGTATGTTTTATGTATGGCATCCATTGATGTATGTTTTATGTATGGCATCCATTGATGTATGTTTTATGAATGGCATCCATTGATGTATGTTTTATGTATGGCATCCATTGATGTATGTTTTTTGTATGGCATCCATTGATGTATGTTTTATGAATGGCATCCATTGATGTATGTTTTATGTATGGCCTCCATTGATGTATGTTTTATGAATGGCATCCATTGATGTATGTTTTATGTATGGCCTCCATTGATGTATGTTTTATTTTTTGTATACAATGGTTCGTTTAAATTATGATGTGCATTGATATAGTGGTTTAATGGTTTGGAGTTGATGAACGTTTGTTGTATGTTATGTATTGTTGTACCTTTTACGTGGAGCATCCGTTGATTTGCGTTTGATGTATTGTATGAATTGATGTATGTTTTATGTTGACTATCCGTTGATTTGCGTTTGATGTATTGTGTGAATTGATGTATGTTTGGTGTATGGTTAGTATTGATATATAATATGAATTATTTGATGAGCGTTTGATGTACAGTATTCATTGATGTAGGTTTGATGTATGGCATCCATTGATGTTTGTTTTATTTTTGGTATAGGCTACAATGGTTGGTTTAAATTATGATGTGCATTGACATAGTGGTTTAATGGTTTGTAGTTGATGAACGTTTGTTGTATGGTATGTATTGTTGTACCTTTTACGTGGAGCATCCGTTGATTTGCGTTTGATGTTAATGTATGAATTGATGTATGTTTTATGTTGACTATCCGTTGATTTGCGTTTGATGTATTGTGTGAATTGATGTATGTTTGGTGTATAGTTAGTATTGATATATGATATGAATTATTTGATGAGCGTTTGATGTACAGTATTCATTGATGTAGGTTTGATGTATGGCATCCATTGATGTTTGTTTTATTTTTGGTATAGGCTACAATGGTTCGTTTAAATTATGATGCGCATTAATATAGTGGTTTAATAGTTTGGAGTTGATGAACGTTTGTTGTATGGTATGTATTGTTGTACCTTTTATGTGGAGCATCCGTTGATTTGCGTTTGATGTATTGTATGAATTGATGTATGGTTAGTATTGATGTATGATATGAATTATTTGATGAACGTTTGATGTACAGTACCCATTGATGTAGGTTTGATGTATGGCAGCCATTGATATACGTTTTATTTATGGTATGAGTTGATATATGATTGATGCATGGTATGTATTGATGTATGATATGAATTAATTGATGAATGTTTGCTGTGCGGTATCCATTAATGTAGGTTTGATGAATTTTATGTATCGATGTACGTTTGATATATAGAATGTGTTAACGCACGTTTGATATAAGGTATGCCTTTATGTATATTTGATGTATAGTTCTGTTGATTTGTATTTGATGCACGGTACGCGTTGATGGATGTTTAATGCATTATATGCATTGATGTACGATTGATATATGGAATCTGTTTATGTAACTTTGATATATTGATGAATGGTATTATTTCAATGCCAAATGACAAGATGACAGTGATAGCCCGAATCTGATGTAGCTCAGATAGATGACTATACATAGCTGAGTACTTTAATATATTTTTGTTAAGCTTCAACGGATCCAGTAAAGAGCCTCGGTTTACTGTATCTGAAAAAGCAATTGTTTCTACTTTTCTGCATTGCATTACAAATAGTAGTTTGGGTGATGATACGATTGCAACTGTCTTCAAGATTACTGCAACGCCTCTTGTGGGAAAATCTAGAACTACAGCTTGTATCGTATAACCGCCCAAACAATGCGGACGTATTGCTCAAGACGCGTGGGAGCATCTCAGTTCCCATGCGCTCATTTCGATAAATTGTTTTCAAACACAATACACAAATTAATTTATTATCTTCAAAACACGGACTACTCCTGATTTAATTACGGGTTGGATTTAATACTTTCTTAGAAGTTCCCTAGCGTTTGGCACTAGCGTGTGATCCTATTTAGGTGACATTTTTCAGTGTTTTTCCAAGAACTTTTTTTAATAAATAGCTAGCTTGTTTTCCCACCTATGACACTTATGTCACACGTTCTTCAACTTTCATCCTGGAATGTTTTCTTTACATTTCGTTCAATAGAATAGAGTTTTTTGACGTCATGGCAGCCGTCTTCTAAGGATAATGACTTATCGAAATGTACACATTGGGTTTAAAATTGTAATTCTGTAAATTAGTTATTATTTGATTAAGAATATGTAATGTGGTCTTGGTTGTAATGTTAATTGTATTCCTTGCAGTATGCCGACAGAAATTCCTCATGGAGGGTTGTTATCGGGTGAAGAGGCTGGATAAAAGAGAGATGATGGTAAAAGGGGGAGGAATTCTCGACATTTCTAAGTGAATAAGAAAACTTATACAACCCTGTCTTGCGAACTCTATTGCAGCCTGTCTTTTAATTGGCTTGCCTAACAAAAAT
>JBAIZL010000005.1:246005822-246078322 GCA_036971475.1 Prosapia bicincta | reverse complement strand
GTGTGTGTGTGTGTGTGTGTGTGTGTGTGTGTGTGTGTGTGTCCTTCGTCATTAGATAGCAGTGGACGTCGTATTATAAAATGCGAAGGAACAGTAGGACACTTGTTTTAAAGTTTCTTTAATGTACTAATGTTTTAATTAAGCATTTACGGATATTCAGCGATATCTGGTAGCAATAACTCCAACTATAACATAATTTTCTGATAGACATAAGACATAACATCGGTACAGTAACAAAATGAACTTATGCGGAAGCAGTGTCTTAATGAATCAAACAAAGTTCTTATTAGTTGTTAAATTAAATTTCTTTTAATGCTTATACGCTCTTACACACAATGTAAGTGAGATTATAGGCAAACGTGCAATTAATTAGCAACTGATAGGTTTTATATTTTGAGGGTTTTAAATATACACTTATTTATTGATTAACTTGGTAAAAACAAGTTATTTACTGATATTTCTCAACAAATCTTGGTCACTGCAATAATTAATGCTGCGAATCGCAAGCAAGGGAAGATTTTACTAAGAAATATCCAATAATAATGTTTTGCCAAGTTAATTGATAAATTGGATATTATCAATGTTTTGGTAAGTACTATTTTGCCTATAACCATTGAGGGCAACTCTTCAATATTCTCATTTATTTAATGAATTTAATCAGACCTTATTCCTGTTCTGATTAAGTTTTAAAATCCTACTCATCTTATGTTTCTTTATAAAACATCATACAAACCAACATAAAGTTATAAAAACATCTTGCACGGACATACATTAACCTTTCTTCGTATAAAGATACACAATTTTAATTATTTTAGGTCAGATATGAATGTTGAGCTGTAGCATAAGTACAATATTTCTACAGGTGATTTTACCATGACGTATGTCGTGTTAACTTGCCAAGCTTATATAGTCTGTTTGATCTAACCTGTCTTGTAGGCCCAAGATGGCCTGGATGTGCCTTGTCACTTGCAGTTTCTCGCAGCTGTTTCCTAAACGAGTCGCATCTACGAAGTATTCCTACTAAGCGAATTACATTTCTTGCCCTATTATAATTTACAGAATACTCTCAACTATTTGAATAACATAAAAATACCAAACACTACATAATTAGGCAAACAAAAAATGCGGCAACAATTATAAATATATCAAATTATGTCATTCTCATTTGTACGTACTTTTCAAATATTTTATAAAAATTTGGAAATTATGATTGGGATAGGAAAGTTAATTTACTTACTAGTAGGCGACTAATTAAACTGCCAACGATGAGGTACGTCTGCCCCCCTCCCCGGGTATAAAAGACAGGTTAGATCGTATAGACTGTACTTTAAAGGAAAAAATACAAATACATAATGTTTTCGAACAAACTAACCAATATTCTTCATTGTCGCTAGGAGGCGTTATTGAACTAAAGGGTAGCGACTTTAAAGGTAGGTGTCCTATAATATGGTCAAATAGTGATTTCTATTTGGTGTGTTGGGTTTATACTTGTAGGTGTTTTTGTGAGTTAGATATATAAATTTCGTATTGCTCTAGAGTATTCAGGTGTGGTCATTTTAATTGCTGTAGAGAATATCAACGTTATGTCTGATTTCTGTGTAAATGTGGCGTGCTTCTGTTATGAGATTTGAAAAAGACGAATCAGTGCCATATTTAGTAGAATATATATGTTCCCTGCATGTTGTTTGAGAGCTTCGACCTATTTGCCCAATGCAGAATGTTTTATATACAGTCTACAGACTAAACTATACTAAACTTTAGTTCGTGTATATCTGTTGCTTGGAGTTCATCAGTTTTCCTTGTCTTGTGTTGTACTAATTTGTGCCTATTCTTTTTTTTAATTTTGGGCAATCATTTTTAAGGTCCTGTGTGATGAATTTAATTTTTTCTATTGTGTTGATTTTTAACTTCTTTTTTACTTTATGCCATATTTTATTGTTACTGTTATCAATTCCTGTGAGTTACGGTTTTAATTAGGTTGATTTCTTTGTCGGTGATTTTGGCCCGTGTTGCTATTTCAACAACACTCCCTAGCGGACAATCTGAACTCGTATGAAGGTTTATTGCGCTGGAAATCACATTATCTAAATGCGTATTTTTATAAATTTACTTTAATTATAGGTTTGGTAACTTGTAATTTTACAAAGATATATCGTAAAAGTATCGCTGAATATATTGTACAACAAAACCCACGACGTAGTTCATTCTGTAGCTCAGATGACAACTTGCTTTGCAGTTCTGCAAATACTCACTCCCCCCATACAGCTGCCAAAACAGCTACTCGATCTATTAATACTGACCAGGTGAGATCTGACATGCTAATCTGCATTAGCTTCAGTTCGATATTAATATAAGCAAGAACTAATAGTTTTGTGCGATGTGATTTTTTCACCATTGTTGTTTTTTGCTTTTTGAAATTTTGTAAAAAATTGAATAAAGCAAATTAAGTCAGAATATATGAAGTACTAATAATAATACTATATGAAATTATTTCTTGAATAAGTATTTACTTTGTTTAGACGTACCTTAAGGCGATAACCAAAATTGTATTTGTAAAACTTATCAAATGCTAACAAATTTAAACACAAATATATTTATAAATAATATTCGAGCTGGCTTGTGAGTGAAAGTTATAATTAAAGAATAAAAATATGGTACAACTCACAAATATACAATTTTTTTATTTCAAACGCGTTTCAACGACTAATTTGTCGTCATCCTCAGTGAAGATACACAAATGAAATTAACTAAAAAATATATATATAATTAACATAACATAATAGGTTATGTTTAATATATATATATTTTTTAGTTAATTTCATTTGTGTATCTTCACTGAGGATGACGAAAAATTAGTCGTTGAAACGCGTTTGAAACAAAAAAATTGTATATTTGTGAGTTGTACCATATTTTTATTCTTTAATTACAAAAATATTTGCCTAAAATAGTTTATGAGCTTAAATAAAGAGCTACATTAACCCCGTTTTTAATATTGAAATATACAATTACCGAATATTTCAAAATCTTTAAATTAATTTTCATCTATTTATATTTTTCAAATCCTTTTAAAACTAATTTATTTAATAGTATTTATGTAAAACGTATGGAATATGTTTTTAGGTTTCCCATTTTAACGAGAAAGGTGACACGGTTATTTTTTTTTATAAACGTTTGAAACAATACCAAATGGCCTAATTGAGGTGTTTAGGAAATTCTCAAAGCTTATAACCTTACATTTTACCATATCATGTTGTTCCTATTCTTTTCAAATACCATTTTCAATTCCAATAATGGATTCATATTAGTATATAAATATATTAAAATCTATTCCCCATTTTTCACAATAAGATTTGAATTTAGGTTACGAAACATTGTATAAAATATTTTAAATGATTTTTCAAGGATCAGGAAAAATTGTTAATAAAAATGTTTGGTTTATTTACAAAATTAAATACAAATCGAACGATCTACAACTAAGAGTCTTGTTTGGTTTTTGATTTTGAAGATTTTAATGGTGAGTGTATGAACTGTAGCCTCCTTCATAGCCTCCATAGCCTCCACTATAGCCACCGCTGTAGCCTCCATCATAGCCTCCATCGTAGTGTCCATAGCTTTCTTGTTTGAGTAGGACCGGCACAGGTTTGTGTACATACACAGGGTGGGGAACAGGGACAGCTACGGGCTTATGAACTGCCACTGGGTAAGGTTTGGGTACTGGGACCGGAACGGGATGGGCTACTGGTACTTTAACGGGTACCTTTACTGGATATGGCACAGGTCGTTCTACGGGGTAAGGTACTGGTTTTTCTACAGGTACTGGGTATGGCTTGGGTACATGCACTGGATACGGTCTGTCTACAGGCACTGGAACGGCGACTTTAACAGGATAGGGTACTCTCTTCTCTACGGGAACAGGGTAAGGTTGAGGAACGGGGACTGGGACTTCCTTGTGGATGGTGACGGCTTTAATGATTCCTTCGTGAGCATAGCCTCCATAACCACCTCCTACTCCACTGTATCCTCCATAACCTCCTCCACTATATCCTCCATAACCTCCTCCACTGTATCCTCCATAGCCCCCGAGGGAAACGATTTGGCCCCCTCCATAACCTCCATGGCCGTACCCTCCGAGGGCGACCACGTTACCATAGCTCTCGTGTCCTCCTCCGTAACCACCTCCATATCCGTAGCCGCCACCATAACCAAGGCCTATCAATCCACGCTTTTCTTGTTTAGGAGACTCTTTTGACTCCGCTGCTTTGATTACTTCCTTCTTAGCTTCCTCCGCCAAAGCGACGGCAACCAGGAGAACTGCACACACCTAGACACATATAACATAAATGAAACTACACATAAAGATGATTGTTAAATACTAGATATTCTTATATAACTAAAAAAAATTTTACATTTTAGTAGCATAAAAATAATTTTTTTTAAAGATTAAAACAGTACGAAAATATTTGTAAATATTATTTATCTGTTTTTTAAAATATTGTATTTGTTGTCTGGTTTTAAATAAAAGGCAGCCTGCTGGAGAGAGATATAGAAGAAAGCCCTCTGGCTACAAATGTAAATGAAGAAGGATTCATGAATAATTATTAATAAATTTAAAAAAATTATTGGAATGTGCAATTTATTGAATCGAAAACCGTAAGATATTAATTTAATACAATGAAGCTGCGTTACCATTTCTTTAACAATGTTACCGTCTCGGAGGTAAAATTAATTTAGAGTACTTCAAAGGATTTGTTTACTTATGCATAACTAATGACACCATACTCACAGTTTCGGAATGAAAGTATGTTTTAAACGCCTTTAATTAATAAATAATTATTAATACGTCATCAACATTTCGTAATTTGTTAATTTGCAAGTATATTTTAGCGTCGTTTAGCCTAAGGCTCTGTTTAGGAATTATTTAATTTATAAAATGTTCTTTGTGTTTTAAAGTGAAGTTGGATATGTTTTGAACACTTATAGTTTTTTGGGCAACAGAATCAAGTTTTTATTACTTTTTAGTATTTTTGAGGTCTTTCTATATTAACACGGATTGATCAACACGTTTGATAAATTTATTTTTCTTTATATATATATATATGGTTGAATAACACTCTCACAAACAGGAATATTACATTTTATTTTTCTTTATACATTAAAGCTTTTTAGTGATTGGTAGTATCAGCATTATCTAAACTTATACTTCAACTATCCACTTATACTTCTATGACTACATCTGGACTGTCTAGTCCAAATGTAGTCATAGAACTTTAAGATGTCTAGATGTAGTCTACATCTGTCACAGTCCAGATTTAGTCACACAAGTACGAGTATAAGGTACTTAGCTTATACTTAGCTAGTTTTGATAATTCTTATACTACCAATCAGCGAAAAGCTTCAATGTATGAAGAAAAGAAAATGCGATATTCTTGATTATGAGAATGTTATTTAACCATATATATATATATATATATATATATATATATATATATATATATATATATATATATATATATAGAGAGAGAGAGAGAGAGAGAGAGAGAGAGAGAGAGAGAGAGAGAGAGAGAGAGAGAGAGAGAGAGAGACAGACAGACAGACAGACAGAGACAGACAGACAGACAGAGAGAAAGAGAGAGAGAGATAATTAATCAATCAGAATAAAGTACTATAGAATGAAAAGGCTTTATAAAGGCAGCCGAGCACATTAAAAAAATTAGACAATTCTGTTTAGATCTGCGTTTAAAAGTCACTGAAGTAAAAGTTGTCACGCATTTATCTTGTAATTATCTTTGTACCGTATCATATTTAACTAGTATTTCGGAATATAGGTTAATTATTACATCGACTGAAAGAACTTGTAATATTGGTTTGTGGACTGACCTGTAGTCGGACATTGCAAATTCCGCCCGAATCCAGTGTTGCTAGACCAGTGGTAAACTAGCGCAAAACGTTTTCAGAAGTACGCCCTGTTGTAAATAATATTACACTTTCACTACTTGTACAAAACCATAAAGGGTTTGAACAAAACAAGTTTGTGGACGACCTTATTAGAAAACAACTTTTACAGTTATGACAATATAGACAACTATTCTGTTTTTTGCACGTCCGTACCAGTTTTTTCCTTGTAATTGCTCTAAATTGATCTTAACTCATACTGTTAAATTGATTGCAACATTGTTACCCCTTCTTATTGGTAAGAGAGTTTGAGTCCATTTCTTTTGTTTGATTTTATTTCTTTTTTTTAGTGTCTTCAATTTTTAAAAAACGTTAATCAAAATAATAAACACTAATTATACAACTGACTTTTATGAGTGCCCATTTGTTAAATCTACACAAAGAGGTGAGGTTGCAAACAGTGAGAGATAAATAGAGTGCTTTGAACCCCTATAAAGGAAGAACTGCAATCTGGTTTAATTTTAGAATCTCAGTACCTAAGGAGATTAGAAATAACAGTATTGATGAGACAATCGACTCTTCGGATCCCCCACAGGCCTACATCTCCAAGAAACAGTTCAGACAAATGCTATTTAGAAGTCAGAAAAGGAGGGGTTTTGGTGGCCCCCGAGGTTATGCAGCGTCTGTCACCGACAATGGATGCAGGTAGGAATATGGGAACAGGGCTTTTGGTACGCTATTTAGAAAGTTCTACTGATACAAACCATGTGGATAGTCTGTAAGAAATTGAAAGTTATTGAGGAAGCACAATGATTCTACCGTCCTCAAGGAGTTGTTGCAGAACTGTATAAAGTAGAAGATATAAAAGTGGTAAACTAAAATTTGTAGGACGCTTACACCCTCGAATGTAGAAGAGCTCCGGGACTCTCAGAATCCTAAATGGAGCGACATGATGTTAAAAGCTTGCATCCATAAGCACTATTTTAACACTCTCTTACACACAGGAGCTGGAAGTGGTGAACTTGTATTCTTGGAAGGTTTTAGTGAGATGATACTAAAAAAATTTCAATCCTTCCATTGAATCTATTTGTAACATCCTCATACGAATAGGATATGAGGGTGAGAGATGGCTGAGACTCTCAGTATCTTAAATTGAGCTAGGGAGATGGTGTTAAGGTTTTATTAAGCTTTTCTTTGATACTCGTAATGGAATCGTAGACGCTATTTTCTACCCCTCGTATGCTGTGAAGATAGAGGTGATGGGAGGGGACTACCAAGAGTTTTTATAGAGATTGTAAATGACTTTATTGAAATTATTCCCAGAACGTGTACTTCTACCGAGACAAAAAAGGAAATAGAGGAAAAATCATGTATGATCATAACCTTAAACACAAAGCCAACGAGTGGTATAAGTATTATATATGGGGGACAGGGAGATTTACGCGATTCGTTGAAAAAGAAGGGTTTCAATTAAATACAAATTTTAGTTTATTCGTTTACGAAAAGGTTTTCTACCAACTACTACTTTAATCAAAGTGTTGCGTCATATGTTGACTACATATATTACTAATATAAATTGATTATATATATATATATATATATATATATATATATATATATACATATATATATATATATATATATATATATATATATATATATATATATATATATATATGTATATATACATATTATTTATAAAAATTTAAGTCTCACAAACACACTATTTGTTATTAATATTTAATTCATCTGTTTAAATTAATTTATGTACTTATTTCATAATATAATTTTCGCCATAATGTTCGTTTTAAAACAATTGTTTAGTATTATTTAAATTTATTCTGTGTTTCCATAACCCTAGATAATTTTTTATCCAAAAACAGGTTACGAATTTATTTATTAAACGAGACACATTTTTTTAAATAAATGTTTCTTAAAATTAATGTTGTTTCCTATTGGTTAAACAGATTGTTTTTAATTTTCAACATTTTACGTTTTTCTATTAAATTAAAAAGAGTAAAAAATTTTATATTCAATTCTAAACGACTCAAAAGTTTAAAAATTCCCATGTTTTTCCATCGAATAGGGAAAAAAATGGTTTGTTATCAAAATAAATAATTTTAACGAACAATAGCTACAAAACGGGTCGTTAATTATAAAGCTTCACCTAACCTCAGTTTGCTTGAAACCTTTTCTTGGGAATACCTTTAAAATTAGGCCTATACGTTTTGATGAACCTTATAACAATTCTACACGATCGCCGATGGTGTAACGAACACAGTTACTCCAGATGCTATTCCAAAAGACACACCCTGTCTACTTACAACTGCAGCTGTATATTATACTGTTCAAATAAAATACTGCTACGAATATAATTAGCAAATATTTGCTGAAGACAGCTGGTGCAGTTTTTTCCATTATGCATTCCCGCCTACAGCTACTAAATGTCTATAGATGATAGGCCTACTCTTTTTAGCACTAAGTTTGGTTTAGTTTTTCTAATTTAGTTCAGTATTATAATTGTAACTTTTACAAGAGTTGTTTTAAACTCACTAATAACTTAATTTTATAATTGGTAATATTGTTATTAGTATCAGAATAGATATAGTCTGTAGTACTTCTAGTCTATTATAATAGACACAATCTAAATTTGAAAAAAACATTAGTGGCCTAGTTAATGAAGATTTTGAGAACTACGCAAACATTTTAAATAAGCTTTTAATAATCATACTCTTGTATTGGAATGACAGAAAAATATTCAAATTTCTTTCAGACGTGTTATTCTGCTTTATAAATTGGAAATTGGTCTCTTTTTCTTCTGTACTATCTTTCTTTGAACGTGCTATACTAATTCATCCAGGTGGTGATATAACCCGTCCTATTCATAATATCTTTTCCTTCTAATATTATGAGAGTTTTATTTTTTTAAATTCTTATTTTATTCGTATCTCTATGATCTCTCGTACTCTATATCCTTTCATAAGTTCCGGTTATTTTCGTAAATATGAGCAATTTTTAATTTATATAACACCGCCATTTCCGGTCGCGTTCCGTTAACCGTGAATCTTTTTATAACATTGCTCTTATATGTGTTTCTAAATTTGTAGTTCCAGTGCGCTGCTATTTTACTATCTCTATTTAATTTTACTTTAATTTTATTTCAATAACTCAAGTTTTCTTCCTACTGTTTTTTTTAATATTTAATGTTAAACAGTAATTGTTGCAATAAACCTTTGATGCTTTACATTTCCAAGAATTGTTCATGTTTCATTTTCTTTTGATACACACTGAATGAACTTTGGTGACATAGTGCTTATTTACTATTTGCATAGACAACACTGGAGTTTGCAATGTTTTTCTGAATGTGTTTATACTTTCAGACTTTTCCACACGTAATAACTTCGCTTACTACAGAAAGACAACTTATTTACATGTCTAAGTCTATTCTCAAGAATTAGTGTTCTAACACTAGTCATTACATTTGCGGAATACGTAAATACTCTGATATCACAATCGTAACAATTAAGCAAGTTTTCTCTTCACATTTTGTATTTCAAATTTTATCAAAACGTGAGTAAATATTTAACAGGAAAAATATTTAAAAATAAATGAGTGTAAGATCATCGTCATTATTGATACTCTAATAATTAACAAACAAACAATTTTATAAAGTTTCTAATTTCCAAAAGTATCGCTTTATCATGTTTGCCATGTTTGTTGCTACAGTAAAAGAAATACAAGGTCAAACACTAGACTGGTTTTGTGGGTTATGTAAGAAATTACAGTGGTCTCATATAATTATAAAAAACAAACATATGCTACTGTGCTACTTAAATCTTGACGTAACAGTGATCAAGTTGTCATACTTTCTCTGCGGAAATTAGCCAGCCAGATGACTTCCGGTGTATAGATGAATCGCAAAAAACAAAACCCGCCGGTTTACGCAATTCTGATATAGGTTAATTGCACGTCGTAAACGCAACACTGAACGGATGTTTTCATCGCAAGTGTGTTTATGTTTCATTGTGCTGACGACAAGGTCAAGTTAATCTGAAAGCGAAGAGTATTCGTAAGCTAAGAATGTAATACTGGCTACAGTGGTTAAGAAAGTTATTCTATCCTACAATTCTTTGTTCACTTGGTCTATTACAAATATTGAATTTTTATTATAATTTTTAAAAAAACCATAATTACTAGAAAAAAATGACATGAGTTTAAATGAAATATACATTAACTATGTTTTCATAAGTGAAAGATGAAAAACCTATTTATTTTCCTAATAAACTCTATTTTCATGAAATAAATACGTCTTTGTCCCCTACAAAGGATAGGATATAGTTCTTAATATAACTAGGATAAAAAAGATCACAAAACTCCTAGATATAGGATTTATAGGTAATTACGTCTGCCACATACCTCAAGAAGACCTATTCTCTATGAGGGCTATAAAAAGGTTTCCTTTCACCCTCTCTTATAAAAAAAGAATAGGGGAGGAGATAGGTCCAAATAAGGATACGTTTTCTATCCTTAGGAATTAAGTAAATGGTAGCACAAGAACAGGGTCGCTTGCTTCAAGCAGACCTGCTCTCTGTTGAGTCTAAAGCGTTGACCCGGGACCAGAGCCGTCCTTAGGGTGGAGCGAATGGAGGGGCCGCTCCAGACCTCGCGCTGAGGCTTTACTCGAACTGAAAGAAACGTTTGGTTTAATACAAATAATATAATAATGTACAGATATACGTGCCTAAAATATCTGTCTGGTTAGCTCACCAATGTGTTACGTTATTGCATAATGACAAAACCCGCGAATGAGATACCGGCATGGCAAACCAAAGAATGCAAAACATGCTTTGATAGCGACGGCTTTTCAAGCCTGTCGAAATAAACAAAAACAGGAAATAATGGCTAATGATTAGAGTGTTTTAAGACAAAATGACTGCATCAAAATTGCTCTAGACACAACTTTTTGCATTAGAATTTTTAAAATGTTTCAAGGTAGACCACTTTCTTAAAAAAGGCCTCGAAAAAAATGTTTTGCTCCAGGCCTTGCATTTGCTAAGTACGGCCATGTCGGCCACCCTCTCTTCTAAGGAAAAAAGGATGGAAATAGAATTATGCAGGTCTGGGTTAAAGATTAAATAGAATCTGTTATTGTAAATAGAAAAAAGTCCCGCAAAGATAGCGTAGGTTCTAAAATAAATGAATTAGATTTTGACGCTACAAAAACTAATGAATGTTTAGTATTAACCGTAACTTAATCTGAGGTTAAAATCTCCACAAGAGGGTTGAACAAGAGGGGTAAAATCGATGCAGTGTCGGAAAAGTGATTAAGCAACATAACTCAGCTTGCAACATTAAATATTTATAAGAATTTTGACCAAATTAAAATTATTTTGTAATTTTATTTTTGCTTTAAGCTCTGCAAAAGGCTTGTATTTAATAAATGAATAATTATTATAAACCTGCAACCCAGACACCTCTCTGTGACCTTGACTATGGGGTGCATTTTTGACTCTTTTTCAATTTTTGTAGAACTGACTATATTATTCCTTACTGTCCACCACATTCGGTCATATTAAGGATATCTACATTAATAACGACTGTATAGTTTTATCGTAAATTTTAACTACAAACTTTTCACATAAAGTTTCTCCATAAATGTTTTTTTCCAGTAAGTAACATCAATGAATATCAATAAAAACTTTGTTTTCAAATATTAATCTTCAATGTGTTATTCACACACAAAAATAAAAAATAGCATATAGTCAACCTCCCTTTCAATAGGGTAAACATTGCCACTTGTTGGAGACTATGTGTGTTAATCAATACTAAAACATTTTCTATTTATTTAACCTAATTGAAATACAGATGACCTATTTGTCAATTTCTAAAACCGCCCACAGATATTTATTTGTTTTTATTTTTGCTTTATATTGCATATATTAAGTATTTATATTGCTTTATTAGCTATATGATAAAAGCAGTGGTTATGCATTAGATGTGAAAACATTAAATATTAACTTTAACCATATAACAGTTTTTCTGGAAACAAATGCGTAAATGGTAATTACATTCTTCATATAGCCTAAGTCGCGTTAAAACAAAATTGTAATACCAAGTTCTAATAAAATCTTCATTTTTGTTGTTTTTATGAAAAATTTAAATTTTAAAATATTACTGATAAAATTAAAAGTATCGTGTTTTATGGCATTTTTTAAAATAAAATCACAAAAAAATGTTTTACATTTTTAAATAAACACTTTTAAAAAAATTCAAAACACACACACACGCACGCAGACACACACACACACACACACACGAACCTACACACATTCATTTTTCATAATTGTTTCAAATAGTCGGCTACTTTAGTTATTGTTTAATAAATTATTTACACGTATCATCGCTCGGACACACACTAGCACAATAATCTTACCTCCGAGAGACAAAACATCGTACACGATATGAAGTAAGAAGAAAAGTGAAAATATAATACAATATGCAGAAGTTTTTTTATCGTTCGTTATTTGGTTACTTTTGGTTTAAAGTGTTGCATAGCTTCTCTTTCCGTTGAAGCCGTATCGTCCTTATTTGCAAACGTTTGCAAATGAATAATACTACATTCCTAGATTTCTTTGGAATGTTTTTGGCATCAGTTGAAACTACATCGTCTTTTAGTTGCTAAGGTTTTATAAATGAATAATACATAACTAGAATCCTTTTAAACGAAAGTTATTTTAAATACATTTTGCAAGGCAGTCGAATAAATTAGCAGTATTTTTTTATAACTTATGGAATTTTCACGCTCTGTTTCACGATGACTAAAAGGTTCAGTACCATTTAGATGCAATAGAAACCTTGTTGGATGTATTTAGTAGTACAATCTCTTATAAAACAACTCTCTAGTGATACGTTTACTAAAGGCTTAAATAAATTTAAAATATTTAGTACTAGAGTTTCAAAAGAACTAGCCTGAAAAAAAGAAACATTTTTCAATTTTTATATGAAAACTTTTTTGTCACTTATAAGCTAAAATATAAAGTCTATGAAGTATTTTTGAATAACGTAAAATATCTTTTGAAAAGAATATTCTCTCGTACGCAAAATGTTGTTAATCTTAAATTAATTTAAACATATTTGAACTCTGAGTTAAATTTATAAATTTTGTATAAAAAGAACGTCCTGTATATTTTTTACTGTCCTGTAGGCACGTGATCATAAAAAGTAAACAAATTTGTATTTATGTTCAAACACTCACTCCTAAGAATTTGTACGTCATAGCTACAAAAGCTTAAAAAAGGTTTGAATAATTTTTCAAGTCAATTATAGAAATAAGCAATAAGAAGTATTCACCTCAAAATGAAAATAACAATTTTAAGGACCCAATCGAATTATCCTATCACACAGGTAAATTGTAAAATATTTTGTACTATTGAGAATAAAAATAAAATCTGCAGTTATGTAAGAGATTTTGTGACAAATTTTAATAAGGGCTTAAGCATTGCTTATATACTCCAAATATATTGTCCAAGAGCCAATAGGTAGGCCCTATATTCATTTTAGGTTAAAATAAGCTAACCATACAGTATATACAACATAAATTATTTTGGCATAGAAAATGTTTAATCGAATTTTACCCTATGAATACGACATTTGTTAAATCTATTCAGACAACTAATTATAGCAGCCTGTAAATATGGACCATATGAAATAATATCATATTTAAAATTAATATTGCAATATAGCTGTCTTCAGCAGCTGCCGTTTAAACTTTATGGAGTCGATTATTGCCCGGTTAAACTGGCAATCTTATTAAAGGGCCGTACAAGTTTTCAATTTTATAAATATTTGCAAGCATGTTTATAAGAATCACTAAAAAATATAGAAAAAAGCATAAATCAATTCGAAAGTTTTAATTTATTGTATTTAACAATAATCGTACATTTATTCCGATACTATACAACGAGTGTAAATCGTTGTTTATAGACTGTAAACCTATTTAAGTGGATTCTAATTTGGTCTGTGTTTGTTACAGGTAAAACGATTTTTAATGGGGGGGGGTTGTTACTTTGTTTCACAACATATTTAACATAATTAAAAAGTAACAAACTTCGAATTTATATAACTTTACCACAAGATGTCCAATATTCTACATGTAGAATACTTAACCTGTTAACCATCTTTTTTTTATTTTAGACAACTTTAAAACTATTTAGTAAGAGTAATTTTATTACTTTAGGTTTTATGTAATAATAATTTTGTGTATTTTTTTTAAATACAATATATATATATATATATATATATATATATATATATATATATATATATATATATATATATATATATATATCGTTATACTCATAATTTAGATATTTTTGGAGTAAGGAGAATGTTGATAAAAAAAGATAGTATTAGCCTACATATGCGAGTTTAAAATATTGATGCTGATTAAATATTCGTTTATTTTAAGATTAAAAAAGTGATGTTGTATTCATAATATAAGATGGCTGACAAATTAAGCTCCAATTTTGATTTTAAGAGTAATATTTGAGAAACTGAATATCAAAGAGCCTAATAAGATCATTTCTGATAATTATTCAATCGTGAGTAAATAGGAACGTCATTTCTGGAGTAAACTTTTATAATGAGACATGGAAACAAAGCGTAACTTACCAGTAACTTCATGTTGTCTCGAATCTCACCAGATCACTCCTTCCTCACAAACTGACCCCTTGCTATATATAGCCTAACTTTCGCCGTCTCCTTTCCCTCTCTATATCTCCGACTTGTGTTTTGCGATTCATAGTACTTACACACAGCTTAAATCATATCTTCCGGTTACGCAACCTATCTGTTAATAATTGGAGGACAGGTAGCGCCGAAAGGAGACCGGCAGTTTGATCGGGCACTAAACACTTGAGGGTATGAATTAACCCTTCTGATTGAATCTGGATAAAATATTATCAAACTACTGGATGATAGCCGTCGTTTGGGAGGTAGTTTCTCAAAATACTTATTTGTATTATTTATAACACTCAAATACACAGAGAGAGAGAGAGAGACAAACAGACAGAAAGAGAGAGAGAGAGAGATACAAACACACAGCATGTATATATGTATATATATAACACTTTTATATATATATATATATATATATATATATATATATATATATGTATATATATATATATATATATATATATATATATTTCTTGAATTTTGTAGTCTATTACGTTCGGTGAATCTTATTAATCACTTAAACAATTGTTTATGACTATCCCAACTTTTTATTTAGTAAATTTGTTAAAACTTACTGAGACAGATTGTTTTTGATCGCTATGTGCCGATCTTCATCAGTGTCTTCTGCTTGGAGATGTTGGGTCAAGCGGTGACGGTTTTAAAGGTAGGTTTTCGACATACACTTGGAGAAAACGTTTTCGTCTTACGACTTACTCAGCCTCCAAAGAAGTCGTAAGACGAAAACGTTTCCTCCAAGCGTAAGTTAATAAATTAACAACTCTTAGTTAACAAAAAGTCTGGTCGCAAGTAATAATAGTCTGGTAGCAAAAGTGTAATAAAAGTAATTTACAACCAGCTCGTCATGAATAGCAACAAAATTTCTATATATATTAATAAAATTATCTGGGTTTTATTCTGTTCTCAATATTTACTGTTATTTATGTTTCCCCCAAGAACGAAGAATCACCAGTTATTCAACGTTTTCGTCCACTATGAAATGTTTTTAATCCTATGCTTCACTGAGTGAAAGAAAATCTTGGGTTTCGTCTTAAGAATTTTCACATTCGCAACGGAAAACCTTCCTTAAAAATTAATTCTTCGCTTATTCTTGGAAATATAGGATTTAATATTATATATATATATATATATATATATATATATATATATATATATATATAATGTTTCTTATGTTTTCTAATACAATAGTCAAAACTACTGTGACTATTCAAATACAAGAATTATTGATTAGTTTGTATTCAAAGCTTTTTGTTGGTAAACATTACCAACACCATCAGGAATGAATAGTAATATCTCATATGAATTTATATACTCGTATATATAAATGTGTTGTTTATAAAACAATAAAATCATATGCATAAGTTTCAAAAACAGATAAATAATATAAATATAGATCATTTTATGCCCTGGTAAAACAAATTTTATGCACTGTATATATAATTATTATTTTTTAAATAAACTATAATTTGATAGGCTTTATTTATTTATTTATTTTTTGATAAAATAAACTTTAAAAAAATTTAAACAATTACAGCTTGGCTAGTGATAACAACTGGACAAATGTAAATGTTAAAAGAGTGCACTCAAAATATCTTACTGATTCAATAATACAAACAAGTTTCTAACTAGTTACAGTGGTTAGTATTATCCGATCACTGATGAAGACGACATCGTCGTCGAAAGAGGTTTGTATCATGAAAATAGTATTTAATTAGATTTTAAGTACTCACTTTAAATTTACAATTAATGTATGTATAAATATTTTGAAAACAAGGATCAAATCCAGCTTAAGAAGATTTCTTCAGATTAAATAACTCAGCTCATTACAGTAAAGGTTTAAACGGTAGCCAACTACCATAGAAAAATATTCAGAATTGAGTTTAAATTCCATTATATATTCTTCCCTCTTTAAAAAAATGTTATTGTTAAACTCTAACCTCGTGCTTTGGTTCTTAAGTTAAGTGAGAGCCTTTATTATAAATATTATTTAAAACATAACTAATGTATGAAAAAAACAAGATTAAACGGAAAACTTTTGTCTTGTTATTTATGTGGTACGTGCTGTTCTATAGCTGTAGAGAGAAAATCAAAATTATTTGGATCTAAAATTTTGAAGTGAAATAATTTTTGCTGCATAATAACGTAGAGCAACTGTGGTGCAAGTTAGTCCTGTAGTATCTTCCTCTGAAGATGATTTCTTTGCAATCGAAATGTACATCAGGACATAAATAAAATTTTGTTGTGATTTAAGACGTTTTATTTATTTATAATTAATTTTTTCTTCGCTGAATTAACTTTGTGAATCAACTTATAATTGTAAAGCAATAAATAAATAATTTTTTAGTATGAATGCGATCCCCCAGTGTGACTTGACGCCTACGAAGAAAAGGAAGGGGTGTCAATATAAGTAGGGTTAGAGTAAGTTATAAAACCCCCTGACAATAAGAAACAATAAGAAACTAAAATAAAACTTTTCTTTGTTGATTTAAGTAGGAACTGACTTCAATTTTTTTTATTTTTTATATTACTTGTTCATTTATATTATTTTAGAATGTTTATATATTTTAGCTCAACTAATTCATTATTCTAGTAACCTCACTCTGCACAAATAATTGAAAACTTATAAGTGAAAACTTACAGATCTAAAGGGTTTTTTTTGCTAGCCAAGAACACATCTTTACTCTAAACTTGTAAATATCCCCTTTGCCTATTTTCATAGCCATGGAGATAGCAATAGGATCCAAATGCTGTTTAGCTCAAGGGCATTGCTAGTAAATTTACTGCATCATTTGCTCGTTGAATTGTTCACTTGATTCTCCCAAGCTTCAAGGACGTAAAAGCATCATGAAGTTAGATCAAGGTTTTATTCTTTATAACAATAAAGTTACTCTAAGAAAACTCTTTAAGTGTGTAGTTACAAAAGTTTTTCATAAACCATTAACTGCAATAATAAACACACTTAGACCTTTGCTGGTGGTTTTAAGTTCTAGAAACATATTTACGTATCATCTTAGGAAATGGGCTACAAATATACTGTCTTAAAAATCTGAATCCGTTCAATACGTTAGGGAAGGGATAAACCGAAAATAAAACTAAGAAAGATTTATATCTATCTGGGAGAATCTGACGTCTAACTATGTATTTCGGCTATCCACACCTAAAAAAATTAAATGAAAATAAGGTGGAAATTAAAGTGAAAAACTAGATACTAGAATACTTGTAAAAACAATAAGATAATTGTTCTAATTGAACAATTGTAAAATATTTACATTTTTTCGAAATTTTGCACAAAAATAATTATTAGATTATGTATAAATTTGGTATGAAAAATATTATTAATTCAAGTACCAAGGGACTCTTTTCTGTAAAAAAATCTATTTAAAATAATAGAAAACAAATTTAAGTAACTACCCCAATAACAATAATAGCTGAACCTTCATAAATGTTTGTGTTATGCACAAATTTGTAGCCAAATGCTTCGAAATTCCCATCATAATCTATTCAATTTAATAAATTATAAATTCTTGTCCCAATTATAACATTCTCTTTACATGCACAAATTGCTATCAAATTTGAAGAAATCCGGACTACTTACTCCTTTAAAAAAATATTGTAATATTTTTACAAAATACAATATCTCCCTTTTAGAATGTTTATTTTCGGAAAAACATCGACTTTCATGTGGCTTATGTACAAAAAGCGGTACTGAAATATGCGAAGTAATAACTATCTAATAATTATTATTTGTATTTTTATATGTGATTTTTTTTAATAAGTATTATTAATAACAGGCTTCCCATTATTTTCGTAAGAGGGTAATAGGCACCCCTTTATTTAAACCCCAGGCCTCATTTTTCAGCGAGATTGTTGCTGAGATTTCAAAAGAAAGGTGAGAAAGGTATACAGTATAACAAACTGGTCGAATAGACAGAGAAAAATTTAATCTTAATTAGCTGATCCTACGACGGACGCCTTGTTCTGAGTTGCCATGATAATTATTTCTATTTACCTCTGCTTATCAGTTACAAGCCAGTGTGAGGGAAATATTGAACTAAATATGGTTCGGTTCTCTGGTATAATCCTAACTGGTTGTTACGTCAATACTGTTTATGGTAAATAGTTATATTATCCTATAAATCGCACCTTTGGACCTCGTCCATCTTCGAGCCGTCACCTCGCCTATCATTAAAATCAAAGTTTCATCTATTAGTTAATTGGAACCCCTACTCCCAAGATTTTTTAAGCATATCACTAATCTTTCTACCTTGAAATGTCCAATTTATTATTTCCTTTCGAATCCTATCATTTAAAGTACATCGGTTTATCTACAATCTTATATTTGTTCTGTACGATATCTTTCTTCGTCTTCATCGTTTCAACGTTTTGTTCATTCTGTATCATGTTTAAGTAACGCTTTGGTGAAGTTTAGTTTATTTTTGAAATTTCATTCCACTAACCATACTTTATCTGGATTAATACACTTTAAATATTAAGTGTGATTGGAGTTTTTCATTGATTAGAAAATATTGTCAGTGAGCTAATAATGTAAATACAATTTAATAGACTATTTGTCTTGTAAATAAAAAGGCTACAATAAATGTTGTCTTTCAATTTAATATTTATCAAATTCTCTTATTAAAAAATTGTGTTTGATATTTCAGTTCTTAAGAAATTTTTATTTACAACATTAATTTCATAAAAATAAAACTAGTTCTGAGTGTGCTGAGGAAGTCGTTAACATTCTATTAAATCTTTTTCTTGTTTAGGTGTATCTGAGTCCCGGGTTTACCCATCTCAGTGCTCTCCTCAAGTTAGTATTATAATTCAACTAGATATTAATTTCGAAGATGAAGTAGAAGATGAAACATGTCAAAACCCCCAATTTCAAAGTTAAAAAAAGGCTTATAAAGAAATAAATATGTATCCAGAGATAACAACTGGTACAGCAATAGAAATAATAATAATAACTAAAAATGCCCCGTGGGAGATTATTTGCGGCTGTTCATAGCAATAACAATATTATTGATATTAGCAATAATATATTGCTGTCAAAATCTAGTGGGTAGGTCTAATTGTAGCCATTCCTGTATGAATACAGAACAGTTTGTCGCAAAATCCTTTCGTCTTCAATGAAAAATGGGAATATATCATCTCCCTCCGTGAATATATATATATATTGTAACATTTATAGAATGGGCTATATAATATTATTTAAGAATTGGAGGAATATATTAGAAATAACACACACAAAATTTAAACAAAAATTCATTAAAAGATTGGTTAGGTTAAAATTGAAACTAAATTCTGGTAAAAGCCTAGGAATTGTAAACAAGGTTTTTGAACTGGAAATGTATTAGGAAATTTGTTATATCAAATAACCTAACACATAAATTAAAATAAGATAATCTAATAATAGTTATGTGTAAACAAATTTGTAAACTGTAGGAACATAGGGCCTAAGTAATTACTTGAAGGAGAAAGTGAACACGTTTGTAAACAAAAGAAAATTGAAAGGTTATGTTTCTATGAATTCGGCTCAAAACACACACAATTCAGAACTATCACAAAAGTAAAACACAAAGACACTTCACACACTAATAATATTAATAAAATAAACACTGGAAGGTTTGTTGACGATAGGAAATTGAACAGTAAGTTTCAATCAGGTTTAACCAAGTTAAAACGCCATTCTAAACAAAATTGTTGGTATGTCAGCTGTAAAACAGATGTAGGTCAGTGTGACAATCGATTCTAGTGAAGAAAAAGAAAACAAACTAGATTACAGGCAACATGTGTTTTTGGAGAAGAAAGGCGGCCATATTTTAAACAAGTTTAGAAAAAAAGGACGCGTAGTTAGTAGTTGAGTTGGATGGCGTGGGTGACGCTTTAAGATGGGACCTGCCAGGACCAGTCAAAATTCTATTTATTTGGAAAGAGTTCGTCTAAATTATACAGTTTTGTGAGTAAACTTGGCCAGATTAAACAGGAATAAGAAAATTGAAAGAGTTAATACAGTGAAAATATAATTTGAAAGAACTAAAACGGATTTAAGTGTGTGAATTGTTTAATTGGAGAGAACGGGAATTTACGTAAGCGACCAGCAAAATTTTGATATTTATTAAGTTGAGTAATAGCGCTATAAAATAACTTTAGTGGACTTTTAAGATAATAGAGAAGTTTAAATTTGTATATTAGGATATCTTATAGTTAATTAATAGTTCGAAATAATCCAGTTCAAATAGTTTGGCCTTTTTGCATTTTCAAAATTTAATATTGTTTGTTCAAAATTTATTTAATTAACCTAAGAATTTCTAAAAATATAGCCCATACTATAACCCCGAGATATCAAGAGATCTTAAACTAGCCAAGGGTATAAAAACCTTGTAACTCAAATTTAAAGAATCGAATTTTAGTATATTGTGTTAAAACTTGTTAAGTTCTAAAATTTTGTTTTGTGTATTGTTTAATGTTGAGATAAAATTGTTCTAATAAAGTTTTGAATTGTTCTTGAGTAAGTGTTTTTGTATTAAATAGAAATAATATATCTTCATAAAATAGTAAAACCCCGTTGCGTCTGTTTTATAAAAAAATGTTACATTTGGCGCAACAACGTGGGAGCTCGATAAAATAAGAGATAAAATTTATTTAGAGAGATTTTGAAATAAAATTAATTTAGAACTTTTTATATGAAAAACATTTGAACTGGAAATAGATTTAGAAAAATTTTGTAAAATCAAACACTGAGTTGGATAGAATCAAGGCTAGGTTTATAGTATAAATAAAAATTATTTATGTTTGTATAATAAGTTACTTACAGAAAAAAAAAGAAGAAAATATTATAGGCGAGCTGGTAGTTGTAGGGGACCAGGAAAAAGGGACAAGTTTGGAAATGAAAGAAATGGAAGGCACAGATATGCCAATAGGAGACATTGAGGTAGAAGAAGCTAGGGGACTACCACCTATGCAAACTCAACAAAAAGAACGGGGAAATAATGATAATGAAGAATTGAGGGAAATGATGAGATCTCTCATGGAAATGAGTCTAAAAGGGAGAGAGGAAATGAAGGAGGATATGAGAGAATTAAAAAAGGAATTAAAAGAGAATATAAACGAAGTAAAAGGAGAGATAAAGGAGGAAAATAAGGAGATGAGAGAAGAGATGAACAGAGGATTTGCCTCAAGTAGGTTGGAAATGAGTAGGTTGGATAAGAAATTCGAAAGCCTAAAGGAAGAAAATAGGAGAATGATAGAGGATATGAGGGAACAGTGGAGAAAAAAGAATAATGCTGTAGTAGAGGATGAGAGAAGAGACTTAGAGGAGAAAGATGGAGAATTAGAGGAGATTAAGGAAAATTTTGAGAAAACAAATGAAATAATAGCTGATGAGATAGAAATTAATAAAAAAGAGATAGAGAAAGTCGAATATATAACAAAGAAAAACACAGAAGAGTTAGGAGAGTTAAAATTAAGAAATGAAGTAGGAAAGATGGAGGTACTGCCAATAAAAAATATAACAATTCAAACCGCAACTAAAAGGAAGACTGAACAGATTAATAAAATGAAAATGGTAATAGGAGAAATGGAAGGAGTTAAATATCCGTTTCAATGCATAGTGGTACAAAGCTTGTTGAGAGAAATGATCATATGTACGGATATGTTAATGGATGTGGAGGCACAACTCAAGTTTGGAAAATGGGAAATGGAATTTAAATATGAGAGAAACACAGAAAATAGAACTTATGAAGCAGATGAAAGATACAATGGAGATGTAAACGGTGTTAAGGCGAGGACAGGCGTGGGGACAAGAAAAGAGCATGGTGCCCACAGTCAATCGGAAAACTAAGACAATAGGAAACCCAGAGATAGAAATGAAATAGAGGAAACAAGTTTACAGGCATTAATCAACACAGGCAGTAAAATGACATGTATCAAGGAGAACTGGAAAAGGAAAATAATAATAAAATAGGAAGGGAGATATTAAATATAGGTAAAGGAAGCAATATGAGTAAACTCTAGGTGACTATGTGTATAAGAAAACGTTAGCAGGAGATAAGTTTTAAGGGATGGTAACTATATCTACGATAATTTATTGGAAACTTCGTCGAATAATGAATAAAGATAAATATGAATCTATGTTAATAAATATTGAAGCATCGTTGTAATAAAAATATGGTAATTGTGTATTTAAACTTCGTCGTATTGTAAGGGAGAATCTGCGTTGATAAATAATGGAACTTCGTCGTATATATTATATATTATAAAAGAAATATGAATCTATGATAATAAATATTAAAGCATCGTTGTAATAAAAATATGGTAATTGTGTATTTAAACTTCGTCGTATTGTAAGGGAGAATCTGCGTTGATATATATAAGTATTAAAACAAAATTTATATTCGTTGATATAGGGACAGTGTAATCGAAGGAGCTATAGATATGGTCAAATAGAGGATATAAGATTGCAACCTTTAAAAATATTAGATGTTAAACTTCATACAAAATAAACTGAAATGATATAAGAAAATAATTGAACTGGATGAGCATAACAATATAAAAAGGGGAAATATAATTTGGAAAAAGGGGAATTTGAAAATAAAATGAAATATATAAATAACGTCGATAATATGTGAAATAAAATAAATGTCTACGTGAATAAGGGTGTTAATGATGTTGATGTCGTCGAAAATATGTTAAAATAAAATAAATGTCTACGTTAATAAGTGGAGGTAAGGTGAATTACCGTCATATATATATATGTAACAAAGTATATAGTATAATAAAGAGTTTAAAAAAAAAATAATAATAATAATAATAATAAAATAATAGTAATATGAAATTGGGGTTAAATTTAATATAGTTGTGTTCAGATAGAGTTGATAGATTTAGAACTGAAGTGAGGTTGAGGCAAGGTTAAGACAAATTAATTTTAATTGAAAAAAAAAAATTATGATGAATAGTTGGGAGGATGCGAAAAAAGAGATAGTAAATAGAATAATAAATAACAACATATAAAATTAATGAAATAGTATTATGCGAGTTTTAAACTAGTATAAACCATGTAAGACAAGTAGCTTGAAGTTTTCAGCTCAGTATTTGATTGGTAAAGAGTTAAGATAAAATTGTATTATAGAATTAAGTATAAATGGACGAAAGTGGACAGATGAAGGTATAAATGACTTTTAAGTGGACAATTATAAAAGTGGTAAAGACAATGGACAATAAGTTAGCCAAAGTGTTGAGGTTAAACGTACTCAATAAAAATGTGTTCAGGTAGTTATTAAATAAAATGTACAAGTAGGAAATAAATGTAAATTTAAATTTAATTAAAAAAAAAAAAAATATGTATATTTAAGCAAGCTTGTAAAATGTAAAAAAAATGTGTAATGTAGATATTAGGATTATTTTTTTTTTGTTTAAATTAAATTAGGGGACATTGTAACATTTATAGAATGGGCTATATAATATTATTTAAGAATTGGAGGAATATATTAGAAATAACACACACAAAATTTAAACAAAAATTCATTAAAAGATTGGTTAGGTTAAAATTGAAACTAAATTCTGGTAAAAGCCTAGGAATTGTAAACAAGGTTTTTGAACTGGAAATGTATTAGGAAATTTGTTATATCAAATAACCTAACACATAAATTAAAATAAGATAATCTAATAATAGTTATGTGTAAACAAATTTGTAAACTGTAGGAACATAGGGCCTAAGTAATTACTTGAAGGAGAAAGTGAACACGTTTGTAAACAAAAGAAAATTGAAAGGTTATGTTTCTATGAATTCGGCTCAAAACACACACAATTCAGAACTATCACAAAAGTAAAACACAAAGACACTTCACACACTAATAATATTAATAAAATAAACACTGGAAGGTTTGTTGACGATAGGAAATTGAACAGTAAGTTTCAATCAGGTTTAACCAAGTTAAAACGCCATTCTAAACAAAATTGTTGGTATGTCAGCTGTAAAACAGATGTAGGTCAGTGTGACAATCGATTCTAGTGAAGAAAAAGAAAACAAACTAGATTACAGGCAACATGTGTTTTTGGAGAAGAAAGGCGGCCATATTTTAAACAAGTTTAGAAAAAAAGGACGCGTAGTTAGTAGTTGAGTTGGATGGCGTGGGTGACGCTTTAAGATGGGACCTGCCAGGACCAGTCAAAATTCTATTTATTTGGAAAGAGTTCGTCTAAATTATACAGTTTTGTGAGTAAACTTGGCCAGATTAAACAGGAATAAGAAAATTGAAAGAGTTAATACAGTGAAAATATAATTTGAAAGAACTAAAACGGATTTAAGTGTGTGAATTGTTTAATTGGAGAGAACGGGAATTTACGTAAGCGACCAGCAAAATTTTGATATTTATTAAGTTGAGTAATAGCGCTATAAAATAACTTTAGTGGACTTTTAAGATAATAGAGAAGTTTAAATTTGTATATTAGGATATCTTATAGTTAATTAATAGTTCGAAATAATCCAGTTCAAATAGTTTGGCCTTTTTGCATTTTCAAAATTTAATATTGTTTGTTCAAAATTTATTTAATTAACCTAAGAATTTCTAAAAATATAGCCCATACTATAACCCCGAGATATCAAGAGATCTTAAACTAGCCAAGGGTATAAAAACCTTGTAACTCAAATTTAAAGAATCGAATTTTAGTATATTGTGTTAAAACTTGTTAAGTTCTAAAATTTTGTTTTGTGTATTGTTTAATGTTGAGATAAAATTGTTCTAATAAAGTTTTGAATTGTTCTTGAGTAAGTGTTTTTGTATTAAATAGAAATAATATATCTTCATAAAATAGTAAAACCCCGTTGCGTCTGTTTTATAAAATTTTGTTATAATATATATAATTAATATTTCCTTATTAATATTTTATTTATTTATATATATTATTTATTATATTATTATATAATAGTACACGTATTTCTAAAATCCTTGTCTTACGTGGAACGAAAATTCTGCCTTTAAGGATGTGTAGAATGTTTTCAAACTCGACCAATTATACAAACATCAGATCCCCAGTTTGATGGTTCAAGCCTTAGATGAGGGGTAAGTCTCATCGAGGATGGTTGAGGTTTGATTCTACTACCCAGCCCGAACTAATGAAAAGGGGTAATGTTAGGGATAGGTAACGTCGATTTCTGGATGGTTTTTACCCCAAGTAGTTCTTCAAAAGCGATAGAAACCGTAGGACGTGGTTCAACCACTAATGTAGTCTCAGGGATGGACCGGCGATCAGTGGAGGTCATACAGTAAGTCGTTCTTACTGGCACCACTGATCGTATCTCCAAATCCTAAGCTTTGAGACTGACGTTAGTCACCCGGTTTGCGAGGACAAGAATATCACAACGTGGTAGTGTTTAACTAATGACTGGAAAATCGCAAAAGTTCCACCTTTGTTCTTCTGTTTCTTACCTTTTATTCTCACAGTTGTTAAATTCCTTTTATTAGCACACACACTCCTGATATGTATATATATATATACATATATATATATATATATATATATATATATATATATATATATATATGCTGATACGTATTCCTTCACGGATGGAAAAATATGATGAATAGTTACTATCTGGAGTACATCCGTTCATTCTGCAGTCCATAAATTCGCAGTTCCGACGTTTCGCCAGAATCTCATCCAGCATTGACGAGGTGAACCCAACAACAGTAGAAGAGCGAGTGAAGAGCGCAGATAACTCGGCTCCTATATATAGAGGAATGAAGCCACGCCCATTGACGTCAATACACACACTGACGTCAATCCACACACACCTGATCCAAACAATTACTCACATTCCTTTGCCTTTGTTCACCTTTCTGCCGATAAAATCTATCGATGACACACTTCCAAACTGCGTGCAAATTCAAAGTATATATATACTTAAAGAACTAAGTCAAAATACAAATACAAGAATTATAATTGAATTTATAATTCTTGTATTTGTATTTTGACTTAGTTCTTGTACAGATTTTCAATTATTAATAAAATACGTTATATTCATCCAATCAAGCTCAAATACATTTTTTTAAACCTATAGTGCATGGCAATTGAAGTTAATACAGTGTTTTCAAACATTTATTCAACAATTAAATTATAAAAATCTGAGGGAGGGGCCTAGGTCGGATTCGAACAATGTATCTTCATGTTCGAAGATCTAGCGCTTTTTGGCACTGAGCCAACTTTCCAAAGCCAGAATTGAATTTCTCAAAGTGCTATATAAATAACCTTAATTTTATAACCTTAAATTGTTGCCTTGGTTACTACGCAATATCATAAATAATGTTTTAGGATTAAAAATGAATGAAAAGAAAAAATAAACAAACTGGATTAACTGTATCGGACCTTGCTTCACAAATGGACAATGTAAAAGATACTTCAACACAATGCAAGCGGCGAGAAGAGAGAAAACGTATAAATAACAAATAAAAACAGTAGTCCAGTTCCATATAATTAGTAATCATTAAATTTAACTAAGTATACATTATTTATTTACGTAACTTACATAATGATTTTATTTGTAATTTTAAAATAAAAATAAGCTCAAATAACATTTTTCTTTATTTGATTTAAGTAGGAATTGACTTTCTAAAAAAAATATCTTACTTATAGTCAATTTTTATTCACAGACCCATTTATAAAGTCTGTTTCTAGTACTTTGGGTGTAAATTTGAGTCGAAAGCTAGGTATCCGTACTCCTATCTCTCTCGACTCCACTAGCTTTTATTTATAACATCTGAACCCCAAAGTGTTTGTTATAAATTTAACTTTTAATCATCACCTTCTTCGTATTCCTCAAACTATGTGTTCTACAAACTACAAGAAGTGGTTAAAACCAAATCGTCATTATATAAAGCATATCCTTATTTTACAAGCAATCCCCTTTATTAAGTAATTCTTTATGAATTACCTGAATATAATATACTAAAATACTGTAAACCTATGTTGAAATATATGTACAGACGTTTTGTTAAGATAGCTTTGAGCATAAAAAAATTAAGTATGGTAATGTAAATTAAACGATTTCTAAAGTTAATGTGCTGCCCTCTATTTGCTAGAACTCACATCGGGTCATATCTAGTTAGATTTGGGTATTTCGTCTACGTCTATGTTATTACCAGAATATTTTGCAAATAGAAACAAAGTACCTGGATAAAATGGGCGAGGTTATAAAAAAGAAATAACTGAAGTAACGTAAGCCAATCGGTTGTTCCATAGGTTGTTCCTTTAGCGTTACAATCTTTTGTTTTTTATAACAACATTGTAAAGAAGGTATACAATTATTAAATATAGTATACAACAGTGCTTTATTTTATAAAGTTACTTGCATTTATATATTTTGAAGTGTGTTTGTGAAGTTATGGTTCAAATACATTATAGTTTCAATATCTTAATAAAACTACTGACATCACAAAAATTATATTAAAAAAACAAATACTTATAGATACAAGATTAAATCCTTAAGTGGTTCAAAAGGGCTGGTAACATTATGTATTAAATTTCTTTTTATTTTGTTTTTGAGGTTATTGTCAATATATTTAAAATATATAATATTACAGCGGTACAATAAATTACAACCCAAATATCAAAAAAATATTGACAAATAACTGATAGTACATGTTACCTAAGATTAAATCCTTATATAGGTACATTTCAATTGTAACGTGAAATTTTTGACATTAATTCTTAAGGAATTATGTGATATTAAATATTGCAGTAGTTTTGTTACACAATTAGTTATTTGACCTTCAATGTCAAGAGTTTAATTGAATATCAGAATGGTGCGTTCAAGAAATAATTTAAACAACAAATATTAATTTAAATAGATCAAATTTTACTGCACAAAAAAAAGAAATATAAAATACAAACAAAATTTCATTTGAAATGTTACGCTACTTTATGTTTCTTACAATGTTTTACATATTTAATTTATAAGAACTTTACATGGTAAAAAAATCTATGGCATGGCACATGACATCGATTCGAGATTGCTTTGCGTATTTAGGATACATTTCAATTTGTCTTTTCGACTTTAAAATTTTGTTACTACATTACACTAATAAATTTACACTTTCCCTATTTCAAAAAAGAAAACTAACACTAACATGCTATGAACGGTTAAAGTTTAAAAGTTAAATGTTTCCTTTTTGATCACTTTATGTCTTAAAGTTATGACATAGCCGAGTTGTAACAAAACTGGTGTAGCAAAACATGGTTCCGGAACTGATCTCGCCATTCTGCAGGTTGTATTGGCTTGCTCCGGATTTGGTATCTCACCGGGTATTCTATCTTAACGTAGCAACATTTCTTCTAACAAAAAAATAATAAATTTTAAGTAAACTTTAACGTATTACACATTTTAAAATAAAGGCGTCCCTCGCTCTTCGGATGTTTATAGTCCGTCTTCACATTTCGCCAAGAAAGAGAACTGCTTGAAGCGACCACGCGAGTATTTTAACTTCCGCGCACCGTTCAAATTCAGGTTTTTGTACATGGATATCAATCTCAGAAAAGACCTTTATTTTATAATTTACAATTTTTTAAATTTTATTTTACATTTTAAAATTAATATCAAGTTTGTTTTCTGAAACTGTTTTTTAATATGTAACATTACGTAAATTAATGTTACACAATGACCATGTCGTTATCATCAGATGGTCCTATTACAAAAATACAATCTACTAAACCATAAGTTACAAACTAGACTGATCTCTTTGTAGTTAGTCTAGTTTGTAACTGATTGCTTACTAGATTGTATTTTTGTATTAAGACCCTCTATGATAACGACATGGTCATCAAAATGTACATAAGGGTTTAATCTTGGTATTATCAGTTATTTTTTCATTATTTTTGTGATATTGGGATTGTTTCCAATATTTTAATGTAAAAATGTAAATTTATGGTCGCTTTTCTTTAAACTTTGTGTCTTAGTATTCAAAATTACTTTTTTTATTTATAATATATTTTTAAGTATCATATGTAAAAACGGAAAATTTAAGTAACTAAGGTGATTTTTAAGTATCGCCATGTTGTTTTTCTCCAATTCTAAAACCACATTCATTTTTTTCAAATTATAAGTAACTGTATAAATGAACGGAAGGAAACTTTTCAATTAATTGTTCATTGTAAAATAACATCTTACTTTTCGCCTGCCTATTATAATGAAACCATCGAAGCTGTCCTATTCAACGCGTCTAGAGAGTTATTTACAGCAACTTTTTATTTCTAGGATTTTAATTAAAATCTGTGACATTGTTTGCACTCGTTCCTTTAATTACTTGTGTTAATGATGTTGGAGACACTAACACAATAGTGTGTCTACACTTGTTAACCTATCGGCACTCGGCGCATGGAGGACAAATTATAACGTTAATAATGTCTCTGTCGTTCAATTAAACGCGAGCTACATAACCAGGGCATCATAAATAATGCGTTCACTTTCTCAAACACTTTGACTGATATTAAAGTCTAACTGTCTAATATAATACGTCCATGGTATATTTATTGTTTTTTGCATTTATTAACAATGTTGTAAAAAGACTGTCTATCGGTGACGAATAGATTTTTCTTAAATTGTAATGAAATTTTAATACCAGCACAACAATTCCAACTGTATTTAGATTGTACAACCACTTTAATTCAAACTGATATGTTAATAAATACAGACAATTTTACTGAATTTTTTAAAAATCCATTCCATGAATAATTTTATAATACCTATAATAATAAGACACACACACACACACACACACACACACACACACACACACACACACACACACACACACACACACACACACACACACACACACACACACACATACACACTGCTAGTGTTGCTTTAGCTGTTGACAATGTACGAGGCTGCTGAAGATATCAGTGTAATAAATGTACAATAATCATACAAGAATGTACATTATAAATGTTTATATTCATCAGAAATTTACAACAGTCTACTCAAAACACGTATTTAGTATTAACATACTGGAATTTTACATTATGTACAAAAGCCAAAATCAATAACTATACGATTAACTTATGTTCTTTTATTCAAATTTCTATTTTTTTTATTACAAAGTTGTATATATAATTTTTTTATTATTAATTAGTTAGGGCAAAACATAACGAGCTTGTTTCATTAATCATTGGGAAAACATTGTAAATATCTGTAAAATTTAAAATAATAAATACGTGTGTAAAAATTACGTAATTAAGTAAAATGAGTGGAGTGTTTTATAAGCCCCTTTGGGTAGCATGTAGACACCTCTATTTATCCAGTTCAGAGCACATACACTTGAAGTACACAGTTGTGTTAAATTTATGCCATAATTCTCCTTTATATCTTGTAATAGGGGATTTTATCCCTATATTTAGGCTATACATTTTCACAATACCTTTCTATCCTTCGTATGGACTCACCTTAAAGGCAAACACTATAACACTAAAAAACTCATTCATCACTCCTTAAACTAATTAAAGCTGTTCTCTACTTATTATACAGGGTGATTCAAGATGATATGCACAAACTTTGGGAGCTCATTCTACATGTAAAAATAATGAAATAGTTTATACAAACAAGGGTCCGGAAATGCTAGTCCAAGTTATGGCTAGGACAAGATTTCCCTCGGATTTCAGCTCACCATGTAAAACGAGGTCTTCCTGACATTCTGGTAAGCTTGAATATGGGACGAACTCAATTGTTTATAATTGGTTTTAACCTGAAAAGTTTAACAAAACAGGTCCTAGAACTGTAGGTTAAGTAGTTTTTGAGAAGTCAGTGTCAAATGCAAAAAAATGGAGTAAAAAACACATTTTTTTAACTGTAAGCAACAATAACTTTGTTATTTCACTATGAAACAGATCAAAGTTTTAATAAAACTTGTAGAGAATTTTATTTTGAACAAAACTGTGGATATAGAGAACACAGAAAGTGATCAAACAAGGTGTTTGTTTGAATGAATTTATATTCATAGCAGCTTATTCAAGAGATTAATACATCAGTCGTCTATTTGGCAATAAAATATCAGCATATATCTTTTCGGAAACGGGTTGAACACAACTCAAGTAAGTCATTTGCTAAATGTATTATTAGCAAATGTAAGAGATAAATGAATACAACAACTATCAGTGTTGTTACAATTATAAATGTAAAAGTCTATAATAATATCTTATAAACTCCGACGTTCAAAATAATAAGAAAATTAAATTCACACACTATTTATTAGGAACATACTGTGGTTGAATTTAATAATAAATACACAAAAACCTCTTAACCACAAACTTTCTTTATTTTGCCCTTATCTACATTCCAGTTACCAAGTAACCATCCTCAGAGGAACAACATACAAAGTCTTTGATCCCTTACAAAGTCATTGTATGTTATCCCTCTGAGGATGATTACTTGGTAACTGAAATGTACATAAGGGTAAAATAAAGAAAGTTTGTGGTTATGAAGTTTTTGTGTATTTATTATGAAATTCACATATTCATTTTCTTCACATGATCAAATATTTCGTTTTAAATTTTTAATTAAATTTTAAAAAGGCCAATAAAGTTATTGAACATTAAGAAGGATCGTAAAACCACTATTTGTATATTAAAATATGTCAATGTTCAATGAAATTATGAGAATGTTTGATACATTTGGCTTTCTAGAGACATGTATGAATACAATAAATAAATAGACATAAAATGAAACTCATAAATTGATGTAACTATAAATCGGTTTTACTAATACAATTCTAGAATTATGTTTCATCATACAAATAAACATAGTTTTTATCGTGAAAGTTAAATTGTTGCAGTAGAGAAAAGTAACTTTAATATCTACCGTTTACAAAACTATTAAAAGAAACTATAAATGCTACAACTCCGACGTTCTTTTTCTAAAACATCATGAACTCAACAAAAAATAAATATTATGAACGAGAAACTCTTTACAAGCGTACAAAAATGAGGGTTTATTTTTTGATAAAAACCAGTTTGATCCATTACACAAGTAATTAATAAAACAACTAGTGCCGGATGAAAGCAGGAAGATCATGAAGTTCAGGTGAGGCTGTGGTTATTCAGAATCAATCGTGCGTATTACCACGCCCAGCATAACCACTCACCACAAGAGGTTAAATTTATAAAAACATTTAATACGTACATGAAATAAAATATGTAAGTAAAAGCATTACAGAGGCCGAAAATAAATTTACTATTCAATAATACAATTATGTAAATTACTTAGCTTAAATAAATTTTTAATACGTTTACTAAAAACATTTTTTTATTTTTGGACCCAAGTCAGATGACAATGGTTGCTTTTCTTCTCTATTCTCAGTAGTTAAAAATATAAAACTCATGGCCTTCATACGTATCTCACGAAGACCTTGGAATCTTCGGCCATTGGGATCTTTAACGTGTACTATCACTTCTTAAAACATTTTACATATTCAGAATGTTCTATACATCAACAGCTTCTGCATCCGATATGTCTATACGCATTTAAAGATTGTTTGTTACTCCTTCTAATTGATCATCGTATTTACCAAATATCGACCATCTCATGCAAGTCAGTGTTTTGACAGTCCTCATCATGTTTGTAGGAAAGTATTTATACTGACCCTCTACCTCCCGTCTCGCCTACTGCGATGCTTCAAGCCCAAGTGCACGGTCCGCATTATGCTGTAAGACTTTTTAAGGGTATTAAGACAAGCTGCTTTTATTAAAAGAAATGGAGTTTCACCAATGTTCCTGCAAACTGTGTGTGATACTTATAACAATTAACGTGTATACAGTAAATATGTAACACATTATTTTACATTTTCTTCCAACTATAGACTATATTCTCCTAATACCTCGTTTTCATCTACCATGCTCGTCGCAAACTTGTTAGTAACAGTTTTATTCTGATTTTATTTGCATCAGAACTGAAATTTTTGAGTAGATTGGGTTGATGACAATTCGATAGGCGATAGTCTCTTCTAAGTGATTCACAATTAATTTCAATTTCTCATTAAAACAGAAAACACAAACCTTGAAGCGTTTTTCAGCCTTAAAACAAAAACAATGAAAGGAGAAATAATTAAGTAAAAATATGTTTTTAGTCTGGATGATGATTGCATCCCATTGGCATTTAATAATTTGTAATTTGGTTTTTTTTAGGATTTTAAATTCTTTGCCTATGGGATTTAAATCCTATAGAATTCTTTGCCTATTCTTTTACTTAAACTGGTTTTTAACCTATTATCAGTTGCATTTATATGATTTAAATCGAAAGTTACAGTTAAAATGCCAAAAGTTTCAAATTAATAAAGTCTCTCTACACCAAGTAACTTATTTAACATACACCGATTTATCTGCTTTATTGAAACAACTTTTAGCAATCGCCCTTTTTTCTTATACATTTAGATTCATACAAGAATAATACTTGTATTATTCATTATGTTTGGATTTAAAATGAAATTTTTTTGAAAAATATTATTAGAGCTTTAAAAATTTTCACTTATTCGAAAAATTATACATTGAGTACAAAACGGTGTTTATATGTTTTACGCCGTTTTATTGACCTCTAGGATCACCTCGTCCAAGAAAAGTGGTTTAGAAAGTTTTCGTGGTTTAAAAAAAGCTTCCGATATTGCACAACATTTATAGTTTTCGTTTTTGTTTTTATTTTATCCTAAGTATTAAAATGTGTTTATGGCATTTTGTCTTTAAAGGAAACATATATTGTAACTGTAAAATCAAATCAGGCTATTACAATTTGTTTCTATATCTACTATTCATTCCAAAAGGTATAAAACTACGGTAAAAGGAAATAGCCATGGAATATTAAAGAAACACAAATAACCTTTCTAAATAAAAGAACAAATACAGTTTTGCTTTGCTTATTTCACTGTTGTATCATTCGACTTTCGAATGAACTTTACAACTGACCTTAGTGCATTCGAATGTCAGTTATTTGCAAGCGCTTTACCCGACACTGACCTTGAGATATGTTTTCTTCTTGTAAGATATTGTAAGGATGGATCTTAATAATTTCACCCAATAGCTTTACTAATAAACTTTAAATAGCTGTAAATTCCCTCTAAAGTATCCCTTAAAACCTTTCGTAACCCTCCTCTCTGCGAAATATAATTCGTAATATCAACACTGAGATTAATGTTCACATTGTTAAGATGTTCAGTAAAAATTTGATGTAGAAATACTAGAGTTGTTTATTTATACTTTGTCATATAAAATGAAAGACAACCTTCGAAGCTGATTATAAATATAAACTACTAAAAATGACGTTTGTAAATGCACGTGTTTCATCTCCATTTGTGATATTTTAGAAAAAAACAATAAACAAAGTTTTTAAATAAATAAACTAACACCTGTTACATTCTGGTTAGTCTCGGTAAATTTGAATAGCTAAACGCTTAAATAACATTTACCCGCTTTTTCAATGATAATTCCCTTAAAAGTTTAATACATAAAGTTTACAAATTCATTGAGTGTTAACTAACTGATTTTTCTATTTTATTAGGCATATCTATTCTACTTGATTTCTTTGTAGTTATGTTTTATTGTAGTAAAACAGTGCCATGCTTTGTATTTACGTCGAAAGAATTTTGAAAAATGTTGTGGAAGCTTATTACATTCCCAATTACGAGTTGGGAATTTAACAAAGTTATTGGTAAATATTCAATAAACTACCACTTTCTCCAACTTTAGAGGTGATATTTACCAAGTTTCTCACACTTACTTTAATTAATCCAGTAATTAAAAATTTACTGAGTTTTAGGAAGCGTTTGTATTATTTATTATAAATTCCGTAGAGATTTCTCGAAATAGAGATTAAATATTTTATCTTAACTAGCACTAAAGAATCTGTATTGTGATATATATATATATATATATATATATATATATATATATATATATATATATATTCAAGATTAAATAATATACACTAACTACAGGAATAATTTATTTAATAATACACTCAAAGCTTTTCGTTGGTTGACATTACCAACATCCTCAGGAATTACTGATAATGTAACATAATGTATCATTAGTAATTAATGAATGTAACATTAATTCATGAATGTAATTAATGAATAACATTAATGAATGTAATTAGTAATTCCACAGGAATGTAACATTATTAGTAATTCCTGAGGATGTTGGTAATGTCAACCAACGAAAAGCTTTGAGTGTATTATTCAATAAATTATTCCTGTAATTAGAGTATACTATTTGATATTCAACATATATATATATATATATATATATATATATATATATATATATATATATATATATATATTTTAATTTTGTTAAATGTCCGAAAGATATTTTTATATTTCATTATGTGTATTTTAAAAAGTCAGGTTAGACATATTTTGTTTAAATTCTAATTTCACTCTTGAGAACGCGTAGCCTACAACAATCACGCGTACGCAATTTCAATGGGACAGACCCTACTCAAAGAGTATTTAATATCTGAGAGTGTAAAAGTATTTAATACCCAAATTACATGGTTTTGTGCATCAAATGCAATAAGCCTATTTAAATTGCAAGAGTGACTATAACCTAAAAGACGTCACACAAAGAACATACAAGAGTCCTGGACATATATTACTCGGTCCACGACACTGTGTGTTTGCCCCATTCACTTCTATTCCCAGACAAAGAGCGCTATCGGCGGCCATTGCGCAACCATCGTGCGTTATAAACATCCAGCCGGCATTGTTACACATCCGAGTTGCGCAAGCGGTTGTAAAAAACTGGTATTTAACTATTTCTGTTTAAATGAACTAATAAAAAGACAAGGCTGACCAATTACCGATAAAAGAGCGATAAAAGGATCACGTTCTGGGTTCCGATTGGACTGGCCTAGTGGCGCATACGTGCCGCGTGTCTTTCCATTTCTGTCGTCGAGTCGGAACTTTAGAAAACACAATGTGTGACAATCTAACTATTCTAGGGATTTATAAATTCTAGATTCTTTTTTCTGAAAATATGTTAATTTCTCAATAGCAAATATAATTTTTAATGGTCAATGTTGAAGATTAAATTTTAATAGGCTACAAGATTCGAAAATTCCATGCTATAAGCATTTTAAGGTGGGTGTTTTACGAAGCCTTTACTCACCACAAACATAATTTATTAAGATATCACCTTTTTGAGTACTAATTACCTGCGTGTTTTATAAACCCACTAGAAATTGCTAACAGCAAGAGCACTGTGACATATTAGCCTCCAAACTTGTAATTCCCAGCATCTTAAGCTCTGTATTGTTCCCTAAATGTGCAAGATTTACGTGTGCACATTTTCGTGTGTGTCTAACGATTTTGTTTCATATTAGTTTTAGTGTATTAATGTAATTTTAAAAGACCTAATTTATATCTAGCTTAGTTAAAGGATAATTCCAATATCTGGACACGCCACCATTTTGGTAATCTCGTGAAAGATTCAATACACTCTCCTATCTCATACTCTTCAGTGATAATTCTGTGAGAAACAGAAAACAATTGACCTTAGATTAGTACTTAGAAATACGTTATGTTCCTGTACTTTAGTACCAAACTTTTAACTATTAGGAGCCTTGGTACTAATAACATAACTAAATATGTTATGTATAGAACTTATATATTTTGTATAGAAAAAAACACCAGTCATCTTGTCGAATAAAATCGTTGCATACGTTCATAGAGTCGCTCTTCAAGTCTTAGCTCTACTTCAGTGTTTTAAACTATCATTGTTTCGTTCACCAGTTGTTCTTATGAATGTCACTGTTCATTATGCGATCTTAGAGTTATGTTGAATCTATCACTGCTGTGTTAGAAATTGCATCAAAAACCGTTCTGATGAATCTAACTGTTGAGTGCTCAAAGAGTCGATTATAGAGTTCCAATCAAACTTAATGTTTAGTCTATCATTGCTTGTTAGTTTCATAAGTCGCTCTGACGAATCTAACCGTTCAGTACACACAGTTCCAATTAAAATTATGTTCAATCTATCATTGTTGTATTGGAAATTGCATCACCAGTCGTTCTGATGAGTTTACCTGTTTAGTACCCATAGATTTGATCTTATAGTTCCAACAAATTCAATGTTTAATCTATCATTGCTTGATTGTAAAGATTCAACAGTCATTCTGTTAAATCTAACCGTTCAGTACTCAAAGAGTCGATCAGAGAGTTCCAATCAAAATTGATGTTGAATCTATCATTGTTGAGTTAGAAATGTCATTATTAGTCGTTTTGATGAATCTAACCGTTCAGTACACAAAGAGTCGATCATAGAGTTCCAATCAAAATTGATGTTGAATCTATCATTGTTGAGTTAGAAATGTCATCATTAGTCGTTTTGATGAATCTAACCGTTCAGTACACAAAGGGTCGATCATAGAGTTCCAATCTATATTGATGTTGAATCTATCATTGTTGAGTTAGAAATGTCTTTATTAGTCGTTTTGATGAATCTAACCATTCAGTACACAAAGAGTCGATCATAGAGTTCCAATCTATATTGATGTTGAATCTATCATTGTTGAGTTAGAAATGTCATCATTAGTCGTTTTGATGAATCTAACCGTTCAGTACACAAAGAGTCGATCATAGAGTTCCAATCTATATTGATGTTGAATCTATCATTGTTGAGTTAGAAATGTCATCATTAGTCGTTTTGATGAATCTAACCGTTCAGTACACAAAGAGTCGATCATAGAGTTCCAATCTATATTGATGTTGAATCTTTCATTGTTGAGTTAGAAATGGCATCATTAGTCGTTTTGATGAATCTAACCGTTCAGTACACAAAGAGTCGATCATAGAGTTCCAATCTATATTGATGTTGAATCTATCATTGCTGAGTTAGAAATGTCATCATTAGTCGTTTTGATGAATCTAACGGTTCAGTACACAAAGAGTCGATCATAGAGATCCAATCAAAGTTGATGTTGAATCTATCATTGCTGAGTTAGAAATTTCATTACCAGTCGCTTTGATGAATCGAACCGTTCAGTACACAAAGAGTCGATCATAGAGATCCAATCAAAGTTGATGTTGAATCTATCATTGCTGAGTTAGAAATTTCATTACCAGTCGGTTTGATGAATGTAACCGTTCAGTACACAAAGAGTCGATCATAGAGTTCCAATCTATATTGATGTTGAATTTATCATTGCTGAGTTAGAAATGTCATCATTATTCGGTTTGATGAATCGAACCGTTCAGTACACAAAGAGTCGATCATAGAGTTCCAATCTATATTGATGTTGAATCTATCATTGTTGAGTTAGAAATGTCATCATTAGTCGTTTTGATGAATCTAACCGTTCAGTACACAAAGAGTCGATCATAGAGTTCCAATCTATATTGATGTTGAATCTTTCATTGTTGAGTTAGAAATGGCATCATTAGTCGTTTTGATGAATCTAACCGTTCAGTACACAAAGAGTCGATCATAGAGTTCCAATCTATATTGATGTTGAATCTATCATTGTTGAGTTAGAAATGTCATCATTAGTCGTTTTGATGAATCTAACCGTTCAGTACACAAAGAGTCGATCATAGAGATCCAATCAAAGTTGATGTTGAATCTATCATTGCTGAGTTAGAAATTTCATTACCAGTCGGTTTGATTAATGTAACCGTTCAGTACACAAAGATTCGATCATAGAGTTCCAATATATATTGATGTTGAATCTATCATTGCTGAGTTAGAAATGTCATCATTAGTCGGTTTGATGAATCGAACCGTTCAGTACACAAAGATTCGATCATAGAGATCCAATCAAAGTTGATGTTGAATCTATCATTGCTGAGTTAGAAATTTCATTACCAGTCGCTTTGATGAATCTAACCGTTCAGTACACAAAGAGTCGATCTTAGACTTCCAACAAATTCAATGTTTAATCTATCATTACTTGATTCTAAGGTTTCAACAGTCATTCTGATAAATCTAACCTCTCATTACACAAAGAGTCGATCATAGAGTTCAAATCAAAGTTAATGTCCATTTAGTTACAAAATTCGTCACTAATTGTTCTGATCAATCTTACTGTTTAGTATTCAAAAGACAATATTAAATTTGCAATCACGGATAATATTTAATCTACCATTGCTTAAATACAATGTTTCAATGTCTATACCATATTATTTTTATACATCTATTCTCAATTCGGATTTCAATTCATCATAGTCTTAAGAGGCATAGTAATGTATATTCTATTTTAGTTCAACATTGGTCTTGTCGCAGCTATTCTATATGTAACGAGATTTTTGGGAATATTCTCCACTCTATTATAGTCGAATATGCATGCCGCGACCCTTGTAAGTATTTAATATTTTAAATAATAAGACAATTACAGACAATACATTTGACTTATATTAATATCTAGAGTACTTTCGTGATACTATTTTCACATCAACATGTCACTCACATCGAACTGTACATATTATTTGTTTCCATCTTTAACTTGAGCTACTAGTTTACACTTATACTCTTTGAAATATATTAAAAATAAAATTCTTGTCTAAGTAACGCTTACTTTATGTCTAAAGGAGAACCGTTGTTTCGGATATTTGCCATTATCAATTCTAACCGTAATTACGAATTCTCTTTCTCCTCTTTCAAACCAACGTCTCTTTATTATAGGCAAGTCTTTAAACATTGATGTAAGCTAAAGAGTAAATGTGCAGGCTAAGAATATTGAAAAATCATATATAAGATTATAGTAAGTACTGGAAATTCATGCACGATAACCAGTGTTCCGATGATGGGAGAAGAGTCTCGCGAAAGCGAGCTCAATATTAATACGAGTCGTGTAATTATTTAATTAAATGACTGTGTATCATGTATAAAAACATTAAAACACAAATATAAGTCATAAGTTGGTTCTTCTACCTCAGTTGTAATTATATATAATTATCTGACTCGACGAACTTCACACTGCCTAAAAGTCAATGAATACTGTATTAACATTAGCTAAACTTAATTTAGTATTTTACTAACATAATAATAGCTGATCCTATAGTAGTCGACCGAGAAAAGTGTGGCAATAAATGTTCTTGATTGAATGTAATTTATTGAAGTGCACTCAGATATACAATATTTTTGTACATTGTTTTAAATGTGTTGGAAAATAATTTTAATTTGTTGAGGGTTGCCTAGCAACCAACATTTAGAATCAATTCAATGAATGTTTTAGGATAAGATAATCATTTGTCTTGGGATAGGAAATCATATTTTATGTTATTTTCTCACTTGAAAATTACATGTAAAAAATTGTTTATGTCGTCGGCAAACTCTTTTGCTAAAATCCTCGAGACGTTTTATAGGTTAATATATTTCTGCTAAAATTAATAGGTTTGGAGGGTCCGTGCCCACTGCCCCCCCCCCCCCCGTCTACGACTCTGAGACTTACTATATCACAAACCTTCCCGGGAATGTAAATATTTTCCCAAAGTTTCATGGTGATCGGTTCAGTGGTTTAGTAATGAATAAGGCTCATTCTTGCATACAAGAATTCATTTTTATAAATATTTCTATTGATTCTAAAATAATTTTCAAATTTTCAATTTCTATTCTTCAAACATAATAATTTAGAAAAACGTTTTTTCATCACTTAGTTATTTGAAAATTGATAAACATGATTGACAGGACAAAATATCGCCTAATTAACATTTACCAGTAGTATAGAAATTCTGTCAGATACAAATATTTCTAGTTATTTTACGAATATTATTTATGACACAACTTTCCCGTCTACTAACTTTACAGCTTCCATCGAACTTAAATCTGAAAATGGTTACTTTCTCGTTTAAAAAGTATTTGTGTTTAATAGAACAACTTTCATGTAACCTTTCGGTGTTAACTTGTATGGCAAAACTATTTTTCATTTCACATAAAGGTACCGTGAGAAATAATTCACATGAGGCCTACATCAAATCGAATTTGTTTTACAATTTATCTTATGGATAGTGTTTACGTTTTTTAAAATTATAAACACTTGGTTTCTTTTTGCTTTTAATTCTAGGCAAAAAAACCTTTACAAAATAACTAACTATACTGTAGGGAATATAATGAAATTGCTATTAAAATTATTTTAAGAAATGTATCCGCGTTTGTGACATTTTGTCTTTAGTAACAGAACACAATATCGAGGTTAACTGGTTCTACTCCTAAGTTTCTTATCTAACAATATATTACACTTTTTAACAAATTCGTATTAAATTCTCACTTTTCTTACGTGAAAATATGTATGTGTTTCTGTAGCGAACAAATTTTGCTTTAAATTAATTTTCGTTATTTGGTTAACCTACGATTCTTTGTGACAGTCATTAGTTTTCATTAATCTATTGTCTTCTGGAATACATGAATTTATTTTTCTTAAGCCATTGGAGGATAAATAGCCCTTAAATTTAGAATTACGTACCTCCAATAGTAGATTGAGTGCCATGGGTTTCCGTAATTCCTAGAATACCCATCATAATTATTGTTGAGGTATTTTGGAAATCCTCTGTCATTAGAAACGTTTTGTTTACTCTGACTTAGAGAGTCAATGTCTCCATTAATTTTAAAATATGAAATATTCAAAACAAAATGTTGTTTTCCAACGTATTTAAGTTGAAGTTACTTTTCCTTCTACCTTTGTGTTCTACCTGTGATAGCAACCAGTCTACGTTGGTATACCACCAGTGTACTCTTTCCTCTTTGTTCTTCAAAACACAACTTAGTTTTTTCTCTGAGCTGTCAACACGGTTTATTCCTAATGTAAACTGCTGACTGTTAAGTCGAGATGGCGTTACCTAACTGGGAGCATTTGACGTTTAGCATGAATATTTTAATACACAGTTTCGACGTTATTGTGAAAGTATTGTTTTCTTACCATAAACTTGTTAACAATATTTTTTTTTAACATATAAGTGTAGGTTCTAAATATAGTAAATATTAAATAATGTTTAAAATATTACATTTTTAATGTTAAACCCTAAATATAGATTTGGATGTAAGTCGAAAGGTAGTAGTTCTTATTTTAGCTTCTCTCGTGGCTCAAACTAAATGTAAGTTATTATATGTGGTCAGTGACGAAGACAACATTTTCGTCGAAAGCTTATGACTGTATTGTTACATGAATGTAACAATAAAACTATTGTTACAATATGTAGAGTTTTTCTGATTTTTATACTATACTGCATTGATCTCACAAGCAAGCTAAAAGCTAATATGAATTCCGTGATTTATCATAAATGTTATCATAATTTTAAAAGTATGAAAAATATGAAATTCCAACTATAATAACTGGATTGGACTACGTATATAATACTTGGTGTATCTGGCAGAGGTTTTATTGAGACTGTATCCAAGATATCGTTTTCTAAAAATGATTAAAAGTATGCATTTTTAATTTCATTCGTAAATTTTTTTTATAGGATTAAAGCATAAAATTATTTCTGTAAAAATTTTAAAGATAACATGATTGTTCTTATTTAGAGTATCAAAAATACCTGCCATTCCCAGCATCGTCACACTCCCTATTGACGCGTTTCGGAGGACCTCCATTTTATGAACTGTTCTTCCCTGCCTGGCAAACGTCTTTAATCTCATCTAACTAACCCCCTCTTATTTATGGTACTCTAAATAAGAATATATATTCCAGAGGAAAAGTAGAAAATTATAAAAAAAACATAATTGTTACATATTATTGAAACAAAACTTAATATTTTGTAATTTATGTGTTTAGTTAAATAGAAATAAACTTATCAAAGTAAAACACAGCACATTCTTAACAGTTGATAATGAAGTAAACTTCTGATTTGGTTAGCACGGTATAAACGCTTTATAGGCAAGCCTACAATACAATTTTTGTCCTGAAAATTGTATTATTTCAACTCTTAAAATTCAATTTAAACATTCCAATAATTCGAAAATTAATCCAATTTTTTAAATATACCTCTTATTTATTGTTTAGACAATATTCTTTTGTAGTTATTTCATTGATTCTTACTTCTTTTAAAACGTTATTAGAAATTAGGTTTGGGTTTTAAATTGAACATTTTTTTTATTTTTGTTTTTAAAACTTAGGAAAATTGACTAACATAATATTTCATTTGATATTTTTTCTAACGTCTGAAAATAATATATTTAAATTCTTATTTTGACTTGCGCTCTACTAATTAGGGAAAGGAATAGAATATATCATTTATTTGATATCTTCATTTCGGTCTACCAACTTATCAAAGCAATATGATTTGATATTTTGTCGAACAATATATAACCCGAACAATATTTGTGAAATTAATGCATTATTTCAGTTAACATTTTCTTTCGCTATACTAATTTGGGAATACAGCACATTTCATTTGATCTTTGTCATTTCGGTCTAACAGGTCGTGAAAACAATACTACATTGCATTGGTACACTATATATCAAATTATCGTTTTAATTAAAATATTTAAATACGTGAATGAGCACAAATTATTGCCAGTGTCACAACATATTATCAGTACCATTTTATATGTCAATTGGTATTTTGATAGTTTCTACTTTTGAAAACATTTGTACCGTTTTGCTATGAGCTAATATATTTCTTGTAGCCAAAGAGTCATGAAACTAATGCCCCCGCAGTTGCTCCTCTTAGATAACACAACTGCTGAGTTGCATTACTGAACCAGTTCTTTGAAACAGTTTATATAAGACCTGAACTATTTCAGAAACTCATCTAACTTGCAAACACCATCCTCAGTAATCCGTCTTGTACTATTTCGCATTAAATGAGTTTCAATTAAAACCTGACCGCTTTCATCGAGTTATCTTTTATCATGAGGTTTTTTCAAGAAACAATATTTCCTATGAAAAATATCGATTAGCACGAGTTATGAACTCGTTTTTTGTGCAACAAAGATCGTATCTGCAGCTAAGTGTTGAAGTCTTAATCGTATATATTCTCTTTTATTATGTTCGAAAGTCTTAATGTCACGTTATTATTGTACACGCCCTGGTAAGAAAGTCGATATTTAAGTCGATACCGAATTAAAGGTGGACTATCACATACAACATCAGTTATGTAATTTCAAATGAAAACTATAATTTTCAAGATAAAATGAAACCCATTAGTAATGGTAATATTAATAGTATACAAATAGTACTAATAGTATACTAATGTGTATAAATAGAAGTACTTATTAGTATAATCAATAAATAAAACATAGAGCTATATATTCCTCTATGACAGTAAATTTATTAATTAAATCTTTGAATAGAACTGATGATGTTATTTTCACAAAAACCTCAGTTTTTTGCGTTTCAAAGTAATTTATTCAGAAACTGAACGCCATTTAGCTAAAGAAGTAAGTATTTCTTTCAAAGATTTATCACTGTACTGCTTTACTTTACTACGAGTATGCCGTTCTGACTCTCTCTCTCTCTCTCTCTCTCTCTCTCTCTCTCTCTCTCTCTCTCTCTCTCTCTCCCCCCTCGTGTTTACATAAGCAATGGCATGTCGCATTATTCGCAGAGAAACAGATCCTCTCTTTTCTCAGCCTTAAAGTCCCCCGTGTATTGTTATTTCGCAGCGTAGTTGAGCGAAGATGGCCTGAAGATGTGCGAGATAATTAGGCAGTTTTATGCCGAGATGCGAACAAGACCCGTTCAGTTCCTGATTCTAGGAATGTCGAGTATGTCCTAGTAACAGCAAATGTCTGCTTTCTTTACTTGTTTTCCATTCTGAATCTGACAAACATTTTTAGACTTCGCATATGGGAAGTCAATCGTTGAATTCCGAATGTGTTTTTTTAACTTTTACCTAAATGTCCTCTGACCGGCAGACATATGGACCAAGTCTTCTTAAAGTTGTAAATATTTTTTTTTTATTTATAGTACTATACCTAAATAGTTTGGTGCCTTGATCTCACTTGAATTTGTTCATCAATTAATTTGTCTTTAACTTTATGCTTATAAATTTCCAATGTTTCAAATATATTCATTTTTAATCCTTTATTTAATTCTTTTATTAATTTCATATTTTCTATTTCCGGAAACTCGTGTCCATTATTAATACAATGCGTAGCTAAATTTTATTTGTATATGTTTGATTTGATATAAGCGTTTAAATGTTCTTTGTATCTTTCTTTTAATTTCTTTTTTGTTTGTCCTACATATAATTATATGTATGTGTGTGTACGTTCTCCTTCACGGGTGGAAAAATATAATGAAAAGTTAATATCCAGAGTACATCCGTTCATTTTGGAATGCATAGAATCGCAGTTCCGAATTGACAGTTCATCTATAATTGTCGAATTCGCACCTTTGTAGAGTTCACGTTGTCAATGCTAGATGAGATTCTAACGAAATGTCGGACTTGCGATTTTATACACTGCAAAATGAACGGATGTACTCCATATATTAACTATTCATCACCATATATTAATCAACTTCCCTCTTGCAGTCCTGTTAGACAAAGATTGTTTACTAAACCTAATAATTATGTACTTCTTATCTTCTAGAGTGAATCTTTTTTATACGCTTTTGAGAGAGTTTATTTTTCTACAATTAAAGTTCATTATATCAAGGTAAACTTAGCATTTTTGGGAATTTTAATAGGGGGTTGCGTTAAGTTACCTTAGTGCACTCATCGTGGAAATGCACAATGTCTATAAAAAAATATATATATGACCTGTAGGACTGTTAAAAGCGGCAATAACCTAGTTGAATTACCAAATTCTATAAAGTACTATAAATAAACATTAAATACATGTAGTAGTTTAAATACTAGTTTCATTTCCCTTATAAATTCGACACTAGTATTCCCAATGGAAAAACTGTCAGACATTTTATTCCACACGAGGAATATATCTCCCCTCAGATATTTCGTTTAGGCTGACATTTAAGACCCTATATGACGCAAACACTTGTATAAAGGACTAATTACGTAAAATGTCATTAATATTGTACGACTTATGAAGACCGTTAGACTAATGAGGACGAAGGAACGGTATAACATTTCCGCAAGCAACGCACACAGAAGTTGACATTTGCAAGGCGTTTACTTACTCTGCAAACGGCTCTCAGGACCATCATGAGAGCGGAATTCTACTTTTACTTGTTCCCGAACGCTCTAATTGCTTCGGACTCAATGAAACGACTCGGCCATGAGTTACTAATCGATATCTTGCACGAATTGTTTATGAATGCGTTTTTAACGACTGTTACGTCATAGTTGTCATTATTTGCAAAGTCGAATTCTACATTCCATTTTGAGAACGTAATTTAAGGAATCGTTTTCTCCACCAAACGTTTATATATAATCAGACATTTTTTTTGACAAAAAACAAATACGAGGAACAAATATTTTTTTTAATTATAATAAATTAAATAGAGCATAAGATCAAGAAAAAGAGGTTTATACTAGAAATTGAAAACAAATGTAGGCCTACTACGCACCGTATGAAAACGTCGTTAAAGCTAAACAATCAAATAATAAGTATCTTGAGTGGAGAAATCTTTTGTCGTACCTAGGCAGATAATCTTCCTGAATTTATGCATTTCAAATATCCGCAGAGAAAATTTATAGACGTAGGACATCCGTCGATTCAGCTGGAGAGAATTGTTTACGAAAAACTGAATATTTTTAAACTCAGTATAATGTTCATAAAACTTAGCAAATAACTTATAATAATTCAACAACCACTATATATATATATATATATATATATACGGTCGAACCTCTATATAACGAACCTCCAGATAACGAAATCCTCTATATAACGAATTTGTATCTTGTCATATGTATTATACGTGACATATGTATTATCTTTGTCTCCGTTTACATTACGATCTCCGAAACACTTGGCACAAAAAGAAACAAACATTCTGAGTGAAACTTTGAGTGCTTATTTTAGTATGTAGACTAATATATTTTAGTAGTAGGGTCTTTAGTTTTGTATATAAATTTTCTTTTATTCTCTGTCTTTTTTATTGTGTTTTCTTATTTGTCATACAGTAATTTATCATTTTTATTATTTCTTTTTTTAAATTGTGACCCGATAAATAAAACAATATTTTAGAGTCTAATACACTGTTCTGATGTCAACAATAAAAATGTATATGTTAGAAATAAAATTATTGAGATGAAAACGGGGTCAATAATTAGATTCTATGCAACCCGCATGGCGTTTCACTGCCGTCAGAGCTGGAAGTTAAGGAAAAACAGGCAGTAGTTTGACGAGATCACCAAAATCGCAGCCGTGTTGAAGGTGTTAAAAAATGTAATACGGAATAAATAATACAGTTACTAAATTACGGCCTACTGAGTTTGCTTCGATTAAATTCCACTATATTCAAGTCATGCTTCCTGAAAATGAATTGGTGAGTGTACTTATTTACTAGTAAGTTTTCATAAGCATTAGATAACTTATCATAATAGCCTATACAGAGTAGACCCTATGAAAAATATTGAATGTGGATATCTAATACAATGAATAAACATCAATAAAACATTTTTAACAACTTGAATTTCAAATAAATTGAGACTTTATAAGACATCATCCTATACTAACATTGGCCTATTACACTAACTACGCTCGCGATATTATACTGTATCCCTTTTATTACCGCAGGTAGTGCGATATGCATAAGATGGGGTGGGAGCATTCTTTACAACACTACCTCTCAATAACGAATACCTCTCGACAACGAATTTTTTCTCTGGATAATCGACTTCGTTTTACAGAGGTTCGACTGTATATATATATATATATATATATATATATATATATATATATATATATATATATATATATATATATATATAATAAAAACAACTATATAATATAACAATATGTTGATTCATTCCTGATGATATTGATACTGTTTATCAACGAAAAACTTTGAATATAAATTAATAAATATTCTTTTATTTGAATAACCTTGATTGTTTTAAATTATTTTGCAAGAAAACATATTATATATATATATATATATATATATATATATATATATATATATATATAAAGTGGTGTAAGGGAGCTACTATTCAGTCCAATAGAATGGACCAATAGATTGGATCAATAATCCAATTACACAGAGCCCCAATTGACCTTCATAAAAGTACAAAAGCAACGCAAAACTACTTCCTTTGTTTATTAACATTATGGCACCATCATCAAAGGCAAAAAAAATTCAGGCGCACACAAATATACTTAAGTGTGTGTTTTAACTTTGAGAATGTTTCGAAACTTACATGAGGTCAATAAAAGATTATTGTGTTTAGAGGATGTGTTGCGGTATTTATGATAAATTCTGCACAGTTTGTTACAAAATAACACTAAAAACAAATATACTCTTTCCGTACCCGTTGATCGTTGCTCTGTTTCTTAATTTCTTCTATAAATACAAGTAATAACACTACGTACAACGACATTACCTTCTGTAAAATAGTCCAGATAATACTTAGATAAATGTACCAATAACATATTAGGATTGTTTTTATGCAAGAGTGTGCGTGAAAAAAGGAACAATCCTAATACTAACGCTCTTGTTATCTTAGTTACAAGAGCATTGAACAGGGATCAGTACAACTAACTTTGGTTTCTACTTGTTGAACCTTTTCCTGGCTCTCGCTTACCTTTAGCTTTCTAATGCATTCTGTGTGGATATTACAACTGCATTCGTCGCCAAAGACATTCTAATGTCTCTCATGTAAGGTATTGTTGTTATTTTTTTATTGTTGTTTTTTTCATCAATCAATATAATTAAAACTTTGATATATTCAAATTATATGAGTTATTACGATGTAAAATGTTCAAGCAAAGGCTTAAAATTCTTAATATCTAATCCCAATTACAATGAAAAACATTTCTCAATAAAATTGTCATTAGAAAACTCTCTGTTTTTTAAAGACGGTTATTTCGTTAATAAGACTTTTGTCGGTCTTTTCAAAAATAATAAAACCCTATTTTGTGTAGTGTGAAATTAATCGTCCCTCACTAGAGATTTACTAGTTTTCTTCATACAAAAAATACAAACCGAATATTTACTACTTAGTCGACTTGGGAAGCGCTTAGTCATGAGCATTAAAAAACTTAGACCAAGTCTATAAATGTGCCGATATGAATTATTTAAGGTAATAATAGTCAGAATATTTTGTATAAATCTTTTGATAAAACTACCCACGTTAGTTGGATTTTAGGCTAGTGAAATTTAAAAGTTACACTCTAAATCCTATTTAAAAACTATCGTGCCTACAATCTTTGCTTTAATTATGAGTAGGTGGTTTGAAGTTATTGAGTCTGTGACCAAATTATAGAAATTCCAAAATAATTGTAAAGAAACCATTTTCGTCACGAGTATTTCATTTTTTTTAATAGTAGAATAATGTAATTTATTATTACCAACTTTTTTTATATAATATATTTTGCACCATTTTATATTTTACTTTTTTTACTAATCTTTAACCATTATTAGCAAACCATTGTTTGGTTATCTATTTTATTGTTCCTAGCTGTTTGCGAAATGCCGGGTCAGTCCGTGTGCCCATTGCGTGGTGATCATTTAGGATCATTGACATCATTCTGGCCGGACTTTCGCTCTGAGATGATTGTAATTTTGACAGCATTGATTCTTGCCCAATATCGACATTAACATTTCGTTAACTTGATAGACATTCGCTAGAGAAATAGTTCCTTATATTTAATGACGGCTAATATTTCAACTCCTTAGGAAATCAATAAATGATGGAATTATCTCAACAGTAATATTCGTCCGACTATTTCCAGCGTGTCGGTATTTAATATTTGGTTGAATAAACTCCCTTGATAGACTCGTAGATCATATGAGTTGTTTTCAGTTATATTTTATGAGTATCCTCTTTATTTTTCTCCTGTAAATTATGTTCAAAGTTTGTTAATATCGTCCTTAAATCTGGTTTCTCGGCAGCAGTATAACTTACAACGTCTTGTCACCTTCTTGTGCGCTCGTAAAATGTTACCATTTCAGTCTCAGTTTTTGTACTTTTTATATTACCTTTAGCAACACCGTTTTCTTGATGTTTAACTTTTCTTACACAATATTTATTACTATTTAATCGCCAACATCTCGTAACCCTGCTCGTTATCTCATTAAAATCTTAGTTCCCAAATCGCATCAACAATGAGTATAGTATTTATATCCAAACTTCTTTTCCTTCAACTTAATTTTTAATTTATCTCTCTTTATTTTTAAATTATTCTTCGATTCTAATGATGAATCTGATGATGGTTCTTGATTTCTATGTGTATTGGCATCTTCGATTCTGCTGATGCATTTTATTTTAATTTATCATTACAGCTTTTTATTTTTTAGTTGATTACTGTCATAAATATTGCCCAAAAATTATTAAAAACATTGGTTTATGTCACGTTTCATGGTTTGAAAAATATCAGTTGTATATCATAAAACCAAGTTACAACAGTGTCGAAAGGCTTTAAAACCCTTTTCGAAGTTTTCATTTTTTAACTTCCTTAACTACAATGTTATAATTTTTGGTACACTATTTTGAAATGTAAATTCATTAGGTAAATAATTTTATATCAAACAAAATAGACGAAACTATATTCTATAAAAAATCGTTTAGACTTAGAAGGTATAGTTTCACTGAGTAGCGTGATAGGTAATTTGAAAATACAATCTAAACAACACATCGAGCAATTAAATTTTTATGGTCTACATAATTCCTTGAGAAGATCTGGATGCCCTGTTGTTATACAGTAGAGCGGTGTGTTTAAAAATTTAACCAGTGTACGCAAAACCTCTACTAGTCATCTACTGCATATAACTTCCAATAGACCTACTTATAAGGTTTTTGCTTTTTTTAGTTTTCTTAAGTTTTATTTATTTTTTAGTTTGAATTGTACTTTCATTCCTTAAGTCAATTTATCAGTTAAGTGACGAGATGAGAAACATTCAGGAGACACTGAGGTAGCCAGGGATAAATCTTGAATCTCCACTTCAGCCGAAGGATGACAGTAAAGGGACCAAAGTAAAAGGAATTCTACTTGTAGAAGTCTCTGACGTGATATAATCCCGTAGCGTTTCACCTTTCCTCTGTTTTCAGTACTATTTATCCAGTACACTATATTAGAAAATGTTTTACATGAATTTTTCTACTTCATGTAGCTGTCAGATTTAAAACATGTTTTTTTTGTTTAACTTTTCCGATAAATAAGTATTTTTTATTAAGTAAATAAAGTCTCTTAAACACAATAACGTTTTACTTAATTCCTAAATTACACTCCGATTGCAAATCCATCTCCTTCATAGGATATTGCTATGAGACTCTTCTTGTACGATATCTTTGCAATCGAAAAGTACATAAGGATTTAAATAAAAGGTTTTGTGGTTAAGAGACTTTATTTATTTATAATTGTAAAACAATTGCACCACACTTGCTCCAAGATATTATAGCTAAAGTTATATTATTTGTTTATATCTGCATGCAGGTTATTCCAGAGAACCTGGCCTGAATCGGTAATTTGCATAATAACTATCCAGGAGTTAACAAGAAAAACTAAGATATCCTTAATACATAAAGATTCCTTATGCTATAGCCCTACACTTATATTTAATATATTCATAAACTAACTTATATTAACAAATTGGAAACAAGAAAACTTTACTTGAAGGTTCAACGTCAGCCCAATATACTGCGGGTTTCTACAAACTTGAAAATTAATTGAATAAACAAAACGTCATTTTAAATTGTTAAATGTCAAGCAAGTAATATAAACAAAAAAAGTTAAAGTCAATTCCTACTTGAATCAACGAAGAAAAAAATTGTTTTAGTTACTTTTTAATACATAATTACAAATAATATAAATAAAGTAACATAACTTTTAAAACAGCTGTTCTACCACATAACCTATAACATAAAATCACCTGTTTAATGACTTAGGCCAAATGGGACGAAACTACTATATTGCATACCTTGCCCCGTTTGTGAAACATTTTCTCCCATATAAAACTTATATTAATCCATTATTAAATATAATTAATGAATTAATATTTTAAATCACTGTATTAACATCAAGTGACATATACTACATGTTTCAAAAAAAGTATTTGAGCTTGAGTGGATGAATAAATACGTACTGTATTAACGATTGAAAATTTGTACACGGCACGATTTATATAAAAGAACGTGAAATAATAAAAGGAAATGAATAAACACAAATTGTACCAAGTAAACTATCTGACAATACCTTTTAAGACGTTCTATGAATTTTCTAATAAAAAAAAAAAATTACAATTACAGAAGTGGATTAGTTCCCAATCAACTCTGACCATTCTAAAATAAGAAATCTTATTTACCTTTAAAGCTATGATCTCCTGTGATTGAGCACAAGGAAACTTACTTGGGAGTGAACCGGTAGAGCGTGACGTCATAATTTAAAAATGACACGAAATATAAGTAAATTCATAGCGGGATGAACCTTCTTTTGAAGGTTTTCGAATGAAAAACTGCGGTTAATGCTAACAGTTCTTTTCGCCTTACTTTGAGATTGTTTAAAGATTATGTAAAAAAAAAACATTTTTAAATGCAATTTTCTATATATTTAGATATATAGTATACTTCATTAAAATGTCACAACGTATGATTCCATAAGAGGGCTTCTTTAGTCGTTGGATATATTACTTTTTGTATATTGTATATTATCAATAAGTAATATTTATGTCTACATGCAGCAGAATTATATTATTAACTAACACGTTAATGGTGAATATAAGTATTTAATAAACTAAACTGTTAGTGTATTAAACTACATATAATTAATTATTTCGTAACAACTTCTTATTGTCATTTTATTTTATAAATCATACTATTTTAAGTTATTATTCTTGAATTACCACGACTGTTGTTGTTATTTTATTTACATTTCTAAGGAATCATAATTTTAAATTTATACCAAGCGATATTGTATATATATATATATATATATATATATATATATATATATATATATATATATTTATATATAAATATGTATATATATATATATATAAATATGTATATATATATATATATATATATATATATATATATATATATATAAATATATATATATGTATGTATGTATATAATATATTAATTTAATATAATATAATATATTATTAATTTATTAACTATATTACAAGAAAACAAATCACCATATTTAATATATATATATATATATATATATATATATATATATATATATATATATATATATATATGAAGTACTGGTTTTTAATTTATAGTGTTAGCCTGAGCATACACAATTTTTTATAACTATTTCTCCGTACTGATAATAAATGGTTTAAGCTATAAAATTCTTAAATGTAAATATTTAATAAAGTTTAATTCTACATGTAACACCACTCAGAAGATATTTCACAGGTGTTTCTAAAAGCATGCAGAATCACTTTGTGAAACGATACTTTCCCTTCCCTTGACAATCAGCACTGAGCACTTGACATTCAGTAATACGTCTTCCAGGTGAAGATTCTCCGCAGAGGTCGTAGATCAAGGACTTTCCGCACGTCTTCCATTTCTCTATCAACCGGTTCTTTCACTAAGCGCCGGTAGCGTGTGGGAGAACACGTACCGTTGCGACGCGCGTTAAGGTCACATTATTACAATGTATAAGAAATTATTACAGTTAAAAGACACTTGCAGCTATCAATAAGTTGAGTACTGATTGAAAAGAAAACATGTCATTCATTATTGTTCACCCTTATTACTGATTATTAATTTGAATAATTAGAAACGATCAAGGACGATGCTGCACTTATAAAAAGTCTAAACACTTAATTTATTAAAACAGTCTATTTAGAGTAAATTATTAGCACAATAAAGGTTTCATTAAAAGCAAAAGGTTGGGTTATTGTCAGTTAATTCAAACCGGTGATTTCTTTAACTCTGTACTAGAGTGTAGTTTCACTACACTCCAGTATGACTATTATAAAATAAAATCGTTGTGATATAAAACTCGCTGTTAGATAATAGCCCCAGGAGATAGCATACTACGTGTGCAGGCCTATGAAGGTACTTGAAGTAGATCTCCTTTCCATCGATAATGACCCCGATGGAATGTCTTTCTTACCTGTCACATCTTCTTGTAAGGAGAAGGATATAGAAGAGCAGACGGAAATAGGTATAGATCTCCTAGCACATTAACGGATGGCATCATCAAGTAGCTCCTACTTAATTAGATGACTTACAGTTATGCCCCACTACCCGGACAGGAGTGTACTTATATACTGCATGAGTTACTCATTTATAGGTAAAAATATCTTAATTAAATCATTTATTTTACTCGTGAATGTTTTTCTCCCCACCCTCACAATAAACACGTACTTTTTATAAATAATAGAACCTCTTAGCCATAAAAACGTTTTATTTAAATCAAAATGTACATTTCGATTGCAAGGCAATCTTCAAAAGAAGTTATTACAAGAATAATTTATTCTTGAAGTTTTTCTTGTCACAATTTCCTCTGAAGAAGATTGTTTTGCAATCGAAATGTACATTAGGTTTTAAATTATATGTTTTTGTAACTGAGGTTGTATATATTTCTAAGAAATAATTACACCATAGTTTCTCTAAGTTGTTAGCGTATTCATTTTGTTATAACATTATTAGAGTCCAGAACTGTATCTGTTCTATCAGACAAGATTATTGCATAAGTATGTTCGATGGATAACATTAATTTTAAAGCTTAATTCAGTTCATGCATCTAACAATGCATATTTCAATGATGTATCTATACATTTAATTCCGGAAGCGATTTAGCCTCCATGAAATTTCTGGAATAAGGAACAAAATACGATAGGTCAATTAGATTGATTTTAAAGCTTAGAGGATAATAAGAGGGTGTGAAAACTATCAGACATGTCAAAAATTACCTGACTTGGCTCACTGGTCTTGAAAGACCCAATGATTTTCTTATAGAAATAGCGCTACAGTGGGTTTAGAGATAGGTAAGCTCTATATCTCGGATGGTAAATGATAAATATACCAGATGGTGATAAATATACCAGCTCATGTGAGTTTGATTGTTTATTTTATATTTTGTTGTTGTTTTTAATTGGAATGTTGAAACGTATCTAATAGAGGAAGGCCGCGTGTTTGTGTAAACTTATTTTGGAATAGTGTTCAGTCTGAACACCCAGATTTTAGTCATGGACAAAATTATATTTGGCTTTTAGTAGAGCAAGACCGCCTACAGATATTAAGATTAATATAAAAAACCAAAGCACACATCAGAAAATAAACAATGATAATAATAGTTACACACAAAAAACATTGTTTAACAAAAAATATTATTGTAATGCTAGCATAAAATGTATAGGTATATAGATCCATTAGTGAAAAGTATTTCATTTCATTTTAAGAAACAGCAGTTGCTTCTAACAGCCTAGTTTCTTATAAATTAATAGCATTGTGTTTATGTCAAATTAAAATTTACTTTATATATTAATATGTTGATCTACTAAGCAGAAAATAAATTAAATATATTTCTAAAAGAAAAAGAAAAATGTTATTCACGCTTGAATAGGGCATACTAAACGCTATGGCAGTGCTTAATGCAATATGTTTTTGCATACAATGAACATGTTATTCAGCTTCGTGAGAGAACGTAATATCCATTAAAGTAAAATGTGACGTCACAATGCTGACTAAACAGATGTTCGACCATAGTAAACAATATTGGCTGACCTCAGCTAATTAATATGCCATACGATAATAATAATTCGACACTCTGTTCACGTTTTAAAATTTTAGTTCTAAACTGCCCCAGAACAGCTATTTACGTACAGCTGGTAAGTACGTCATGTCTTTTGAGTTTCGTTATTGAGTAGGTTATTATTTCTTCGTCAAGAACACGAGATTCATTAAACAAAAACCAAAACTGCTTTTAGAAATAGTTACACCACACACACATACACACACCTGTATGTGTGTGTGTTTGTGTGTGTGTGTGTGTGTGTGTGTGTGTGTGTGTGTGTGTGTGTGTGTGTGTGTGTGTGTGTGTGTGTGTGTGTGTGTGTGTGTGTGTGTGTGTGTGTGTGTGTGTGTGTGTGTGTGTGTGTGTGTGTGTGTGTGTGTGTGTGTGTGTGTGTTTAGGAGAAGGAAAAGGAGAGCTAAAGAGAAATTACGCAGATAAGTAGATGGTTTGCCATTAATCATCAAATAAAAAGGTGTATTAAAACAAATAAAAACAGGTATGGTTACAGCACACCATGACTTGAACAAAAACTATTCCTCTGTTATTTGGTCAAGAGAAAAGCATGATTTCAGAATTTATAATCAGAAGTGTACTTAAAGTAAGGAAATAATGAAAAGCAGAAATCAAGCAGATTAAATCGTCATGAGTGTGAAAACTATCGAAGTATTTGCATAGAAAACTAGAACGAAAATGCCAAGCGAGTGATTAAAGTTCTGTTATGTAACAGATGGTGAATAAGTATAATAAATGTTAAATTTTGTAAAACAGAAATTACATGGCGAATATAAAAGGAGGCTGGGATAATTTGAAGTGGGGGAAAGAAGTGATGGGAGTGATTAAAGAGACAGTTGTTGCAGTGGAATGGTTTCAAATAAAAGTGAAACATTAGTAAGTAGTGATTTTGCCAAGGGATACCAAACGTCTAATTTATAGAAGAAACCTGAAGATGAACAACACAAAAACTGCAAATTTTAATTAAACCTTATTAAACTGCAATTTAATTTTTTGTAAAATCTTGTCAAAATCTAGGCATTCATGAGCCATAGTCTAAGGTGTAACGTCTATTAGGATTTAAATGAAATAAAATCAAGTATGTTATTAAGATATCAATAAGAACGTAACACATCCTTCTAATAGTTTTTAATACTTCACTTTTTTATATATTTATTGTATATTTAATTCTTGCAGGAAAATCTTGAAACTCTCTTACGTCAGAGCTAAAAATTATCCATTGTTTATAATTTTAAATCTAAGCTTTACAAATATTATATCTATACCTATTTATATTTTACTTTTAAACTTGATTAAATAGGGGTTAATAATTTATCTTAATTAATATATAATTTAAGCCATATTATTAGTTAAGTCATATTACACAAGCCAGTAAATTTTATATTTAATGTACTAAGAGAGTAGAATTTTTATTATACACATTTTAATTTACTGCTAATGTGCAATACAAAACCTAAAATAACCTAAAATAACCTAAAATTATTAAAAATAATTGTTGTATGAAACCATGCTCTATCGCATAATTAAACATATATTTCTTAATATACATATGTAATTTAAAAAAATTTTAATTCATAACCTAAATACCAGAGAAGTCAAAAACGTCTGATAGCATTAACCGCCATGATTTATATTCAGATCTTTGCTACGATTCGTCAATCTCCGAATTGTTACACACTTTCGTGTGAATTTGCAAAAGATGACGTCACCACCTACCGATATAATCTCATGCATATGCTGAAGCATAACAGTTAAACTGCATATGATAAATAAAAGTTCAAAATTAAGAACTAGAATGTATATACTTAAAATAGTTTTGTTGAAATAAGAAATGGTTAAACGTTTTCCTTTTAAAATGAAATTAACTTTATTTGCTTGAAAATATTGAATAAAAGCTTAACATTCTTTACATTAAAAATTATCAATATGTGCTATAAAATGGTAAATCATTCTCTTTAAACGTATAACATACGACACATAAGGGTATATATATATATATATATATATATATATATATATATATATATATATATATATATATATGTTCTAATCTTGTGACACAATATTAGAACACATATACACCTCTGTATTTTATACGTTTCAAGAGAATGTCTTGCCCTTAACAAACAATGGGTAGAACATAATCTTTTAAAAAGAACCTTTGTGTTTACATCTTGAAATTGTAACATGAATATAGGCCTAGATATTAAATAGTCAGATTGTCAGTTTATCTCAGTGGATCTGAAAATGTAAGCTGCAGCGATTCGGTCTCCCCAGCGCCGAGTCTTCCGAGCGCCGAGCGGGCTACCTGGCATTTTTGAGATTACCGACAGTTTTGACAGCCGCATTGGAATTCACAAAAGCAACGAACCGTGGTAATGGCGTGTGCCCAACTGAGCATAGTAGATGATCAGCACTGGAATTACGCAAATTTTGCATTAATTTCATTGCAGACATGTTACGCCTCGAAATTGTAATTAAGTTTAACTTGGGACGGTCCCAGGAAAGGCCGTATTTCCGCTCTATTAGTCCATTTAGTGGACCTTTTCAGTCAAAACTCTAACTTCTTATTTTACCTAAAATTGGTTAATAAATGTAGATTCTACTACTGTTTCAAGAAAAATGATAACAAACAACCCGAGAAGTACTTTAGTGTAGCTTAATAAAACATAACCTAAAACTGTTATTGTTTTACTTTACTTTATTGTTACCAATTGCTAAAGTAAACAATAAAACACAGTAAAACATGTGTTGTTTATTACCATTTTTGAGCCAGGCATTTTCAAAGAGAAGATATTAACCCTCGTCACTTCTGCATTACTGAGCACACCTTTTGGTAATTTATGGCCTCGGCGCTGAGGAGACTGCGGCTACCGGATCATTACCAGACGCGCCGCGACGTGACTCAAAATGGAACGTTTATATTCAATATATCGTAAAGAATCACAATTTGTAATAGCACACAACGTTGTAGCATGCAGTCAAATAGGTAAACTTCGTTTTTTTAGGGAAAAGAACTGCTAGGATATATAATAATGTTCTGTCTTAATATTTAGCCAGCGAATAGATTTTTTTAACTAAGTGAAATCCACTTCCTAGGTGAGAGTAAAACTATATGTCTGTTGGCTAATTTTAAAGTTTTAAAACGTTTTCTAGAAGGCCTACTTTTATAAGTATTGTATTAGGTACATTAGTAAGAACAACATGATAGCAATGCACTTGAAACATTACTACTGTTAGTAGTAAAAGTAATAGCCACATTTCTGAAGGGGCGCAGAGATAAAAAGGTTTTTCTCAATATAGCCATATTTTAAGAAACTTTGGAGATGGATGTTTTTCAGATGACCCTTCTGTCGGATCAAATCATTGCCTCCCTTTGGGCTTTACATTAGCTCACCCTCCTCTGCAAAATGTTCAAAACGTTCAAATAAAATAGTTTTGTTATATTAACCAAAGTGAAAGCTATCTTCTAAGCGCATGTAACACGTGTGGACCTACAACCCTGAAACATCCATATAGAGCCTTCGATTTATTACCCCGCCGCACATGATTTCATCTATGTTTCTAGTTCATTATATAGACTCTTTAACGATGGAACATACGATGTATGCATTACAGAAAAACTAAACAGAAAATGTATTTTTAATTTATTAAACTTCATCATATCCTTAATACCAGTTTTTTGTAGCTGTGGAGTCACTACAACACACATAGCTCACTAAATTATTTGCACTTCAATAAAAAGAGAAATGGAGGTCCCTGAAGAGATTTCATGCAAATCTCTTTGCGTCTACGTTTCCGTTCACCTGTTGAATAAACTACTTGGTCACTATCTGTGTGAGATCACAATCGGAAAGACTCTCTCTCTCTCTCTATTTCTCTCTCTCTCTCGCAAACATTCAAGGGTTTAAGTGATATGTAATGAATATGGGTGTGTATGTGTGTGTGTGTGTGTGTGTGTGTCCTGTGTGTGTGTGTGTGTGTGTGTGTGTGTGTGTGTGTGTGTGTGTGTGTATGTGTGTGTGTGTCTGTGCGTGTGTGTGTGTGTGTGTGTGTGTGTGTGTGTGTGTGTGTGTGTGTGTGTGTGTGTGTGTGTGTGTGTGTGTGTGTGTGTGTGTGTGTAACTCAAACATTTTTAAAAAATACTTTTTTATTGAGAAGATTCCAAATATCTTATTAGTTTTCTAGAACACCTTTACATCTGATTAACAACACAAAACGCATTTTATTGAGTAATTACGAGAGGCAATTGTTATGACACAATCCAGGGAATTGAACAGTTGATACAAAAGGTAGAAATCAGCTTATCATTATAAGCGCGTGCGCATAGTCGTCATACCACAATAACGAAACCAGAGCAATAGCATCAAGTATGCAAGCTTCGTATGACCATTCCATCACCGAAATGACCTGAAAATCAAGAACGGAATGAACCTTTTTAAGGCTACGTAATTCGTTTGCTTCGGCATCGATTAAAACAAATTGCAGCCGGTTTGTAATTTTGATGGTACAAGAACACGTACTCAATGGGGTCACTGTAATTTAAATCGAAACTCTTTGATGAGATGGGAATATTTGAGAGATTCTGTTGAAAAGCGAGCTTGTTGTAACGCATATACTGTTTCCTAGTTATAAAAAGTGTATTTGAAGATTATTTTCAAAGCATTACATTTGTAATGCAAAATAATATTTTAATACTAGTATCAACACTATCACTGTTCAATTACAAACGGTTTATCCATTCTGGAATTGTTCTCAAGCTTAAGGCTATTGCTACTCTTTGGTGAAACACTGACGACGGATGCCTAGAGCGATCTTTTTATTATTACGTTTCTTATAAATTAAATTAAAAATTTGGAAAGTGGTTAACGAGTTTAACATTACCGTTAAATTATTTTGACAATAATAGAATTAGAATTAGCTAGCAAAATGTGTAGTATATAATTCATTTTGCAATGTTATTACATCCGGTGGTAATACTGTTATATCTTCTTCATTACCAAATTCTCTATTACCAAAGCCACTATTACCAACATTTCGAATATTAAATTATCATTGTAAAATCTTCCACTATCAAAGTTTCATTTCAAAGTTCTATTTGAAATCCTTTGTCTAAAATAGAGTGAGTTTTATTATCATACGACTTCTTTTTGTTTTTTCATGATGGCAGTCTGAACATAATCTCCCTTTCTGTGTGTGTGTGTGTGTGTGCGCGCGCGCGCGCGCGCGCGTGCTTGTGAAAATGTCAGTCTGTTAATCTTTCTAGCCATCATTCTCTCTCTCCCCCTCCCCCTCTCCCTTTCCCTCATTCTCTCTGCCCGTTTACCCGTCTGTCCATCTTCCTGTCTCTGTCTATCTGGTTCTCTATTCGTCTATTTCCCTGCAGTCCATCGGTCTACTTTACTGTATATATGTTTGTTCATCTGCCTATCTGTACCTATATCCATTAGTCCATCTGCCCATCTATCAGTCTGCCTCTAGATCCGCTTATTTTTCTGTTCATCTGCCTGTCTGGCTACCCTACTGTCTCTCTGTCTATCTGTCTCTCTATCTGGTCTTCTGTCCTTCAGTCCGTTTGACTGTCGGTCCATCTACCCGTCTCTCTATCTTACTATCTCTCTGTCTATCTGTCTCTCTATCTGGTCGTCTGTCCTTCAGTCCGTTTGACTGTCTATCCATCTGCCCGTCTCTCTATCTTACTGTCTCTCTGTCTCTCTATCTGGTCGTCTGTCCTTCAGTCCGTTTCACTGCCTCTCCAACTGCCCGTCTCTCTATCTTACTCTCTCTCTCTCTGACTATCTGTCTCTCTATCTGGTCGTCTGTCCTTCAGTCCGTTTGACTGTCTCTCCATCTGCCCGTCTCTCTATCTTACTCTCTCTCTCTCTGACTATCTGTCTCTCTATCTGGTCGTCTGTCCTTCAGTCCGTTTGACTGTCTCTCCCTCTGCCCGTCTCTCTGTGTATCCGCCTCTTTCGGTTTTTCCTACCTTCTATGTGTCCGTTTGTTTTAAACGTTTGTCCACCTATCTTTTTATCCATTTGTCCTTCTATCCGACTCCCTATCAATCCATCCCTTACTCTACTTATCTCTCTATCTAAGCAGTTATAAAAATATTCATGAACACTCTGTTATAGATGTGGGCAGTTAAGAAAGATTAAAATAGCTGCATGAGTTTTCTAAGTTATATAGTTGAAGAAGAATTGCAATTACTTTAATAGAGTTAGTCCTTCATCGCAATTACTTCGTTGTTACAGTCCTGCTTTCCTACGGAACCCGAAACACGACACCTTCTAACACGTCTTCTAACTAAACCTCATTTAGCCATAGTGATACTTAAGATTAGTAAGTAAAATAGGGCTGGGGATATTTTGTCCCATTTGTACTTAAATAACAAAAACACAGTTAAGGTAAAAACGTAGTCTGCAAAGTAGCATTGATGTCGGCTACTCCTGATATACAATACTTTGAAAAAATGTATTGTTGTAATTATTATTAGTACATTATTGTTATGAAGAAGACGTTTACGGTGTCAACAGCTCTATACTTCTAAGTTGTTAGTTTAAAAGTCACATTTGAATTGAAAACTATTTTTATTATAAACATATAGGATATCTTGTATTACTTTCTAAAAATCTTCTATTTATTTCTTACGTTAAGCATAGAAACGTTTTAGAAGCAATTCATTAAAAATTGAGAAATAAAATGAATGTATAAAAAATATGGTGGAAACGAAGAACAACGCGAGAGTTGTCACGAACCAGACAAATGCTTTTCTATAAATGCTTCAGTTGAACAAAGAAACTGAGTTCCCGCAACGTAATCTGCCCAGAGTGACAGTAATAATATCACTGATGTAACCTAGTTAACGGAAACAAAAACTCGCTTAGTGAGTCTGAAAGTTGATCCATCTGAGGTCATACGCGTTCTACTTTGTGTCTGTATGGGTTGCTCGGACTACATTGTCCGCTCTCAGTTGTGCCCGTACCCATAGCATCTCAAATAACAGTTTTATTTATCAGTGTATTCGAAACAAATTGCACACGCTTTTTGTTCACTAGTAGGCCTACAGTTTCTCACAACTGGCCTTGTAGTTTCATTATGGTATATATTGGTAGACAGAAAGAGTAAATACAACATTGATGATATAATACGAAGAATATAGGAAATTATATTATGTCGGTGGATGTTATTAAAAATAACAATACATATGATGATATCGTAAATGATAAGAAAAGTACCAAACGTGTAGCTTGTGATCACAAGTATTGTGAGTTATAGTTCACAAGTTTTGTAATTATAAACTCTGATGATAATGATTTCATCATTGAAATTCGTAAGAAAAAATATATTATTGATTGTTAATTGGTGTTCGTTATTAATTAATAAAAAAGTAATAATAATAGTAATAAAATGTATAATTTATTTTGGTTAATTTAACAAAGAACTAAATTGAAAAATTGTGTTGCAGCAGTGCTCTAAGAGCTTCTATAAGATTTGTGTTGACGATTAAATGTAGGCCTACATCGCTGGGCCACAAAATGAACATACATTTGGTAACCCAAAACACGAGAAAAATAGGTTGCATGCACATTTTATAGCGGTATATATATATATATATATATATATATATATATATATATATATATATATATATGTGTGTGTGTGTGTGTGTGTGTGTGTGTGTGTGTTTGTGTAGGTATAGATAATAAGTGAATATATATATATATATATATATATATATATATATATATATATATATATATGTGTGTGTGTGTGTGTGTGTGTGTGTGTGTAAAACTATCTGAAATTATAATTACATTAAAGCACTTTAAAGGGGCTATCATTTCACTGTGAGTAGCAACTAAATTGATTCAATGCAGAATAGTATGTGTACATTGCTAAAAAAAAGGGAAAAGGCTAGGTTTGGTCAGGTTAGGTTAGTTTCGTTGATGTTGGTTTAGGTTAAACCTTGGTTAGGTTTGGTTAATTTGTTAAAACAATATAGTAGAAATATAAATATTATTTTACGAATATTTAAATATTTTAAGAACAAGAACTATTATCACTTCAGTGGCTTCAGTACAATGACCTTAGTGCAAGTACCGTAAATTAAAGATATCGTAAAATTTTTAATTAGTATTTTAAGTATTGTTCTGATTATGTAAGGACAGTAATCTCACGAAAGCACAAACTAGAGTAAAATTCTTGTTAAATAATGTATCAGTTACATAATTTTAAAACTGATCCATAAATACGGACATATGACCCTGTGTAACGAGCCAATATGTATGGTAATCTATTGACACATTAACCCTTTGATCGCGTTTGCAAAATAAGGAAGGAACTACACCAAACAAGTCAACAGAGGCGATGAATAATTCATCTTGTGAAAGCTACCATGTAAAACAACTATTTAGATTATTGCTAATATAATTTTTATGTGTCTATTTTTAAAGTGTATGCCCTACTGACAATCAGACTATTATCGTCTAGCAAAGATAGTGAAGAATTCTGAATATACGTAGTAGGGTGTAAACCCCTAGATAGGCGATATATCACGAATCATGAAATATCAGATCGAGTTAGATTTAAAAACCTACTCTTTATGGGGGTTTAAAATTGTCTACCTACTATACTCTTTATAAGAAGATGTTAAAAATTAGTAGATGAACTACACATGACTACATATTGACCAGATAGTTAGGTTAGGTATGGGTATAAATTGTAGTATTGCATGGGCAATAGGATGCCTTACCTAAAACAGACCTGATGTCACCCGACATGTTTATAATGTTCCCGATTCTTGTTACCAGGTGTAAATTATTGTGAATAATACATATTTAAGTATTATTTAATGCTTATTTTACGATTAGGATGCCTATGCTTTAACACACAAACGGTAATACAATACTTTGAGTTTCTTACGGACCTTACCTTCCCCGCTGCTTCTTCCCTCCTACTTGCCTTTTCTCTTACTCTTCACCTATCTTCCTTTAACCACACATTGTCCGTAAGAGAGTAATGGTTTACCCCTTGACTACGAACCTTGGTTCGAGACCTGTATCTCAAGAAATAAACCTCTCAGGAGAACCAACTCCTGAATTTTTTATGAAAACCAATTAGCCTCCCATAAGCCTCTTTAAGCTCATTTCGGGGTCGTGGAATCTTTGACAGACACTTGTGACTTAAAGACTATACATGGATACCTAGTGAACTTATTTTATTTTAAATGAAAACACAGCTAATTGGAAACTATAAATTGTTTATTAACTGTTTGGATTTAGAATTACTTATTATTATTTGATTTATTTTAATTAACAGGATTTAGCTTTTTTAATTTTACCTAACCTTACTTTTGAATTACCATGACTATCTTGTTTCATGGTATTAGTACAGAATATATCCCCTTTATTATGTTTACAATTTTATTATTATTTATATTAACACATATATATATATCTACACATACTATATCCTTTTCTAGTATTATAATCAAAGTCCCAAATTGCTTAATATGTTTACTATCATTTATTTAAATTCAATTATTATAATTAATTTGCACATAATTTTGTGTATTCTTGTTAAATTTTACGTATTTTAGAGTCTTGTTCATTTTCAAACATTTTAAGGTTAATTTCTAGTTACTTTAGGCTATGCCTTTTAACAAACAATCCTTTTAATTCACTAATAGACTCTTTTTAACATTTACCTATTTATAGGTTAACCTAATTAGTTATTACATGCTAGGCATTTAATAAAAACTTCCTGCTGATACTTATATACTAAGTCAAAGGATTTCATACATTTTTCAAGAATAAAGCCATATCAGATAAAATTATTTAAAGACAATACGTTTATTTCCACTTCAAACAAACGGTTGAATGGAAATCAATTTAGAATATTTGCTAATTAATTTAGGTAACCTAAGTGATTTTTCAGTCCCTTAGGTTATTCAGTTTTTTGTTAATTTTGGTTTTAAGTTAATATATTTTGAAATAAAATTTTATCTAAAAGAAAATTAAATTGTTTATATGACCTTATACTGCGAAACGTTATGTATCTTTTATGGTTGGGTTGTCGTTGGGCCTGTTCACAGCTTCCATGGGATTTGGATATACGCTTCACTGCATGGCATGGCGTCGGTGAATTTTGTTAAATTCGGCTTCTTTTTTTCATTTTCTTAGTCGAGATGTTGGTAGAAATATATATGAGCCACAGATCATATATTTGTACACTTCCGGGTCACATCGTAGCACTTTATACGGACTTCTTACCGCATATTGGGTCGTTAATGATTCTGCGTGTATCAATACGACCGGGCTCGCTGGCCGTCCAAACTGTACTGCTTAAGCGTCACCTTTTTTGCTTCGTCGTCCCCAATTTCTTCAAACTTCCGCCTTTTCGATATCCATCTTACATTTTTAACCAATGAAAAAGCCGTTGCTATGGTGACTGACTTTGTTTATTTAGTAGTTTTGAATTTTAATTAGTTTCAATTTTTGTGAAAGACTTTTCTTTACTCCAATGTGTTCTTTCAATTTTTTAACTTGCATTTATTAATTTATTTGTCTTTATTTCTACTACTTTAAATAATTTGCTGTTTCTTCTTGCTAACTCAAACTTCGACGGTAGCGCTGTCGCTGCAGTGTGGCAAGATCGTATAAACAATCTTCCCACGAGGTTTTATACCGAAACTAATATAACTTCATTCTGGCTAACCTCAAAATTTTAGGCTATTATGTTTTAAATTAAAATTTGCATCTTTACAGAAATTCAACTCTCACTAGCTATGCCTAATTTACTTTCCGCACATTTTTATACTTATATTCACTATCTCTGATTATATTTGGTCAAAATTAATTTAATATTATACATTTTGGCTGGGTCCCATGGCCTCACCTTTACTGTTTCATTTAAATCGGTCTATTAGCCGTTAGCCTAATTAATGTTGTGTTGGTTTATAATTTATTCTAACATTCCCAGTTTGTCTATTTAGTTTTAATTACTTAGTTTACATGTATCTGTACTAATACCAGGTTTATTTGCATCGGTCATTCTGGCCGTTGCAAGTTGCATCATACAAAATCCTTTTTTATAAAATATAAATAGCATATGTATGGATACATTTTTTGTATTGATTCATTAATTTCATTTTCCATTGTCTAGATTATGTATATATATATATATATATATATATATATATATATATATGTGTGTGTGTGTGTGTGTGTGTGTGTGTGTATGTGTGTGTGTGTGTGTGTGTGTGTGTTTGTGTGTGTGTGTGTGTGTGTGTGTGTGTGTGTGTGTGTGTGTGTGTGTGTGTGTGTGTGTGTGTGTGTGTGTGTGTGTGTGTGTGTGTGTCTTTTGGAATGTCTAAACCGCTGAATTGAAGTTAATGAAATTTGACATATGTCCAGGATAATTCTTGTGAGGCTTGGTGTAGATCCATCGACAGGGCTTCGCCCCAAAGGCTTAGGGTAGTTCAAATACCTATGCATGTGTGTATGTAGCCTATGTATGTATTTTATGGGGGCCTAAACCGCTGAACAACAGTTGATGAAATTTAGAGGAATTGTTTGACATATTCCCAAGGTGGTTCTTGTGAAGTGTGGTGTAGATCAATTAACAGGGATCCTTCCCAGAGGCTTAGAATGTTTCAAAAGCCGATGTATGTAGGTATGTGTGTATGTATATATATGTAGCTTATGGTTAACAAAAGCTGAACAAAAGTTAATGAAAATTGAAGGGATTGTATAATATATTCCTAAGATGGTTCGTATGATGTTTGGTGAAGCTCCATCCTCAGGGCACCGCCCCAGAGACATAGGATGGTACAAAAACCGATTTATGTATATATGTTTGTGAATCTATTTATCTCATGAACGCCTCATCCTCTCAACAGACGTTAATGACTTTCGGAGGGACTGTTTAACATATTCCAAGTGAAGTTTGATGCACACCGATTCTTAGGGCTCCATCCCAGAGGCTTAGGAAGGTTCAGTGTACTCCCTTCCATAAGTCTAATGTTTATATGTATTTCCATACTAGCGTTACTTAATTAATTAAAATAATTACAACGTTATTACAGCGTTATTAATTATTTTAAATTCCTTACAGTTACTAAACGTATTGATATTAAAAGTTGGATCGCCGATAATACTGTTGCGAAATTTGAATCCACCAAAGCTGTGCAACGAAACCAGAGTAAACACAAAAAAACTGACACCCAACATGATCCAGCCAGAAATCATAGGTGGCAAGTTCAAAGGAGAGATAGTTTTAATTCCATGAATAGCGATGATTTCATCAGATCCACGCATTGATTTCAAACGACCTCATTTTCCTTTGCGTCTTGCATTCGTAATAACTATAAACAATGCACAAGGGCAATCATTGACCATTGCTGGAATAAAATTGGAACGTTCGAGCTTTTATTACCTACTATTATATGTTGCGTGCTTATGTGTTGGGACACCTAAAATTTTTATATTTATATGCTACTGTAATGCTGAAAACCATTGTCTATCCTCTACCATTGCAGTAAATGATTTAGATATAAATATAATTATTTAGATGTTTGAATTGCTTCCCGTATTAGAAAATTATTATTTCGGGCGCAGCAACGTGCGTCGGGGAGCGTTATTTATATATATTTCTCTTATGTGAAATTAAACTTTTTGTTCAGTTGTAGATAGGTTTTTTTTAATAAACAATGTCTATCCTTCAAGTGAAAAATGGAGTAGGGTGAACAGACAAGTTATTATGGATAATAATTGTTCAAGAAAACTTCTATTTCGGTAAAAACTAGAAGGTTCTTGGTAAAAATTATTAAAACTAATTAAACAATTTAGGTTTATTTCTGGGTACTTGACGATTGTTTCAAAGTGGCGTTGTTTACGATCCTTGGCGCTCCGTGTTTCCTCATTCTTTCTGTTATTATTCTTAATGAACATTTTCTCTCTCCAGTATTCTCTTATAAAGCTTAAACGTTCTTGATGGACAAGCTTTGGCGTTTGATGAAATCTCAATGCTTCATACGATCTTAAGACATTTCTTCTGATAAAACCACCTTCTGACTTGTTTGTTAGAACTTGGGCGTTTATCACATTTCTTTGTATATTCTATATTATTATTTATTTTCTAATTTTTGACACTACACCCATATTTTAATTCGTGTAGTTTACACTTGTTTGTATTAACTAGGCAAGAAAACCACTACTTACTGATTTATTCAGCAGACGCGTTTCGCGCTAGATCAGAGCTTTTTCAATGCTGTGAGTTAGTGACAAGACTGTTGCTCAGGTGTGTTGTGTTTGGGTGAATCTGTGGTGTATTTCTGTTCTGTGGTGTGTTATTGTTCTCAGAGTAGCTGTAAATTATGTGATCAAATATAGTGTTTGATTGGGAGTGTGTTTTGTCATTTAAAATGTATTGTGGATAGTATTTATGGTGTTTATATATTTCATAGTTGTCTACTCTGTTACGTTTTTTGCTTTTAATGATGTAATGTAGGATTTTTAGATTGGTGTCACATTACATCAATAAAAGCAGAACACTTAATACAGTATAAAACAATATATAAACACCATAAATACTATCCACAACACATTCTAAATGACAAAAACACATTCCCAATCAAACAATATATTTGAGCACATTACTAACAACTACTCTATGAACAATAATACACCACAGAACAAAAATACACCACAGACTCACACCCAAACAACACACTTGAGCAACAGTTTTGTCAGTAATTCACAGTATTGAATAATGCGTTGACCTAGAGCGAAACATGTCTGTTAAATAAATCAGTAAGTAGTGGTTTTTTTACCAAGATAAACAGACAAGTGTAATTTATATAAAAACCTCAAGATGTACAACACAAAAACTGCAAGTCGTGTAGTTTATTTTTCTCTATAAATTAAATTTGTTTATTGTATTATCTTTTCACTTTATTGTAACTCTTTAGCAAACTTTCAATAATTTTCAAAACTTTTCTCATTTATAGATATCTTCGATTATCCTTCACTGGGTTCACAAGCAACCATTACTTTATCATGAAAATTCCACCATACTTAAACTTAAAATTATTTTATGTATTTCTCGGTAATATTGTAATAATATGATAGCCGAGTTTTATAGTGTTATATAACGACACCTATTCATATCGATTTATTAAAGTTGAGCAGGGTTAATGATTTCAACAACCTTTCTATAAACCATATAATGACAATTTTATTAATTTAAAAAGTTAAAGTTAATGAATGAAACGTGTATCCCTCCTAGTTTGTCACAAGATAAACGTTCATCGTTGAAAAGATATTTGTTAAAACGTCAAGCTTATAACAATGTGAGGAAGTGAGTACAAGACTGGCAATCATACCAACATTGGAAAGCTATTAGAACAATAGACCAGAACAGCTGATTTAATGAGACAGCTGATCGAGATAATAATACGAAACAAACGTGTAGATTTAATCACAGCTTTTATAAGGAGTTGTGATAGGTATAGCGGCATATTCCAGTCACAGACGCTTCTTGTAATAGGTTTTATATGTAACTTTGCCGCTATTGAAATAAATAGGTTTTAAGGCGTTTCATTTACATTGTGAAATGTGATTTTCATTTAGAGTCGCAAAAATGTTTATATTTGTCCTGTTTATGTAAAATTCAATGTACAGTTATTGTTTAATTTAGGTTTTTTAATTCACTTTATTTTCAATTTACTTAGTTTAACAACAACAAAAAATAGTAGGCTAATTAAAGAAACAAATATTTTTACGAGTGAAAAAGGAAATAAGGGGAAATATTTTTAGATGTAATTCAATTTTGGAATTGTGTGCTATATTACAATAAAATTATTAATTTTCACCTTAAGTATAAATTTATTTACACTTTAAAGTTAGATTTAAAATCCCGAATATATGCAAGCAAAGATACAATATATGTTGTTTGGAAAAAATTTAAATATATGACAAAAATAATAAATTTAAAACCACATAAAACAAATAGAATAAGTAACTAAAGATATCATTGTTTTGGTTATAATAATCTAAAATTAATCTCTAGTTAAAGATCTTTCTATTTTACTAATAGTTTAGTATTTGTTTTTCTATTAATGTTTATAGTTTTATATAGATTTATATTATTTTATGTTATTATTTTAGTTTGTAGTTAGTAATTAGTCAATGAAAAAGCTAGAACAGTGTTATAATATATTATATTTATAATAATTTATATCGTTTTTAAATTCATTTTGGATTTTAAAAAACTAAAATATTAACATTGTATTTCTTTTTTAAAAGAAATGCTTGGCTCTAGGTTTATTATTTGTAAATTTTGGGGAATTTCGTTTAGTGTTAAAAAAGTATAATACAAGGATTCAATTCAACTGTCTTTAGGCCCATCGACATTCACACCAGACAGACAATAAAAATTGACTCCGCTTACAAAAAAAAATTATCTCAGTTGATTAAGCTTCTCGCATAGTCATTCAGTAAGTGAAGTGGTCGATAGAATAGATACATTCATGATATCGATGTTTTCCCTAAACCAGGCCAAGGATCTTCGATGTCGTTACAATATCCGAATCTACATCCGGATAATTCGATTGCCATCATTCCTAACTTATTTAGCAGATTTATGAGGGTTTTAGTAGTTTTAAATCTAGTTGAGTTGTAGGTAGATTGATTTTTAACTTATACATTCAATCGTAAAAAAATAATTATAGCTTTAACTGGGATGTTTGTGATTATCACTTACTAGTTTTGATATTAAGAAGGAAGACAGTTGTATAAAAGTCAATTAATATTCATTTCAAATAGCCAGCGACCTTATGACCTATTTTTATATTTTTTCAGGCCTGTAATAAATAATAATATTTTTATTTAATTTTTTTTAATATTATATGTTACACAAAAATTATAATAAATATAATATAACTAGGATTACATATATAGCTACTTATATTTTAAAACATTGCAAATTATACAACCCTTTGGTTATATATTAATTATGGAATTATGTAAAAAATCACAATATACTGTACTGTTAAATAATATAAAACTCATAATAATTACAACTCATAATAAGTATTA
>JBAIZL010000005.1:245995822-246003322 GCA_036971475.1 Prosapia bicincta | reverse complement strand
TATATATATTTGGATATTATAAGTATTAAAAGTAATTTTAATGAATAACAGACATATGGGTTATGTATTTAGTAACTAGTAGTACGTTCGAGCCTACCGGATCAGTGTTATTCCAGGTATTTACGATTCAATTTTCAGGTTAATTTTAATGGGCATGCAAATTACCTTTTATAACGCATGAAATGAATATTCAAACAACTTTCTAAAAGATTTAAAATATCATGTTTTATTTTTCTGACAAATGTTTATCAATTAACAGAATAAAAAAATATATTGTGAGGTTATTAATCAAACTTTTGTAGCCAAGTTACATATATCTCTTTCACCAAATTGGAACATTTTTTAAACGTGACAATACATTGGTATAAAAGGAAAATGTGTTTGTTTCTTTGTAGAAGAGGCAAGGAAAAAAGCTCGTTTGTCTCTAATTGTTTGTATTACTCTTTTGAAACATTCAGTAATTTTCATCTAATTAAGTAATATAATATTCTAATTGAGTTGCTTAATATACTTGTGGGTACAACATAGTACTTTATCTTAAAGGTCCACCTCTTCCTAGTTATATAGTTAATAAAAGCGTTATACAACTTCGGTAAAGATTATGACTAATTTCCGTAAGCGACCCTGCCCACTCGACTTCCGTTTCCTCCAACCCCAGTACCACGAACGTTTCATTGTGTTAACCTTTTTTAGCTTTACTTCGCTTTCATACACGAACGTATGGCTGACAAACACATTATTACGAGTCCGGTAAAGAGTAGATCTCAGAAATAAACTGCAAGATTTCCAAAAAAATATATTGTAAGTTTATTTCTCAAACTTTTGTAGCCAAGTTACATATATCTCTTTCACCAAATTGGAACCTTTTTTATACCATTTTAAATGAAGTTAAAAAAATAACTACAATAACATACTTAAATTAAAAACTATTTTATGACAAAAATAACAAACGTCAAACACAAATTACAAAATTGTCTACAAATTGTTACATTATTTTTCTCAAATTATATGTTCTAAATAAAATTAGGTAACTTTTATTTAAAATTTGAAATAATCATTTTTTTATCCCTCTAACTAAATTGCATAATTTAGTATTTTATATTAAATATTTTTAAACATCTCCCAGCAGTTGCGTTTAAATTTGCTATGATTTAGGATAAAACAAATTAATAACGATTCAAAACCCTGTAATTTATTTATATCTCAGTTATGAAGTAAAAATATTTTTTTAGTTCGCATTTTATAGTTGAGATTGCACTTGCGCGATTGGTAAGTAGATTTCAAGGTACCAGGTGAATCATTAGTAAAGTTAAATAGTAAACTGTTTCTAACAACCACTACGAATTCGATTTTTTTGAAATGTCACTATAAGATTGCTATTAAAGCAACTTATTTTTCCAACGCAGTTGTGGTAAACTGACTTTCAATTTGCAACCAAAAAATGCCAAATTTTAGAAACTTTATCATAAAAGTTTGCAATAAAATTTTACATAAATATAAAATGTTAATTTCTACATATTTTAATACACTTGTTTCCAGATTGAAAATAGCTACACTTCAATTAAGCGGTACCAATCCCGCAAGCTGTATTTTTTCTCCACCCTTCTAGTACCAGGAAGACATCATAACCCAACCCTAATTCCACAGAAAATGTACTCATTCTACAAGGGTTTGTCAGACAGACCCCTAAATAGGAACTCGGAAACAGAAAGGCTACATTAGGTATGCGGCGCTAACCACACGAACCATGTTCCTTCCCCTTCTAGTGCTAAGTGAATAACCATAATTTAGTCTCACAGATATTCCACTTATTCTACGTACGGTAGGCAGGTAGGTACCTCTTTATTATCCCGATAAGAGTAGGCCAACGTCAAGTATGCGGCGCTGGCCATACGAACCATGCTTCTTCCCTTTCTTGTGCAAAGGGAACATTATACATTTATCCTACAGCTAGTCCACTTACCCAAAGTAAATGCTTGTTACAGGAAGACACATTCTCATAGTTCCGTTAAGTATGGACTTATTTCAGGTAAGTGATACTTTACACATGAGCGATGATTCTTAATTACGAGCATATGTCTACCAGGAAGGCCTAACATTAATCTTATCCGCTTTGACAATTTTCTTTCAGATCATTCACAGGCAATAATAGTCAAATTGATTTAAAAGCTTTAACAACAAAACTGTTCTGAAGTTTACTACTTAAATCAATCAACTATTCTAATGGGACAAAAATGTGAGAGTGTGGCTTTCACATAGAAATGAAGATAATCCAATGCAATTTGAGTCTAGATAAAACTTACTTACCTTGGTCAAGCTGTCGGTCACTTGGTCACATAAACAGCTCATTAAAAGTCAATCACCTACTTGCTATTTCAAGAGTTATTCAGAAACTGCAGAAATTTATTAAATGTGTCAGTAAAAACTAGAGCTAATTAAGGTGCATCTGATTAATTTCAAGTTGAAAGCAGGGCAAGGTGACCGAATGACGTCAGAACGTTCGACAATATCGAGACAAACGTTTCTCTTTCAAACCGTCATTTTATAAGTAAATAAAATGTTACCCATGTAGTTTTTGAGAAGATCGCATAAGTACGTATTGGTGTGTATGTGTGAATGTTTTTATTTTTCTAATTTGGTAAATTATTTTAAACGTGACAATACATTGGTATAAAAGGAAAATGGGTTTGTTTCTTTGTAGAAGAGGCAAGGAAAGAAGCTCGTTTGTCTCTAATTGTTTGTATTACTCTTTTGAAAAACATTCCGTAATTTTCATCTAATTAAGTAATATAATATTCTAATTTAGTTGCTTAATATATTTGTGGGTACAACATAGTACTTTATCTTATAGGTCCACCTATTCCTAGTTATATAGTTAACAAAAGCGTTATACAACCTCGGTAAAGGTTATAACTAATTTCCGTAAGCGATCCTGCCCACTCGACTTCCGTTTCCTCCAACCCCAGTACCTCGAATGTTTCATTGTGTTAACCTTATTTTAGCTTTACTTCCCCTTCATACAGGAAAGTATGGCTGACAAACACATTATTACGAATCCGGTAAAGAGTAGATCTCAGAAATAAACTGCAAGATTTCCAAATTCCATACACCTGATGAGTTTATGAAAACATAAATTCTGTCTATTTTTATAGTCCTTACAGTTTTACCAGGCGATAACAAACATAATGTGGAAACCGACTGAAAACGTCCAGAAATGGTAAAATAAAACTTTATATTAGTTTAGAGATAAAAAGACATATAATGGAGTTGAAAGTGAGAACACACTTGGAAAGATATGGCTAACCTGTTTAGACGAGTTAACGAATAACCCAGGTTTCAATCAGGACATCACATACACGAGTATGAAAATGGTGGAGTATTTTTCTAGTCTAATAAAAGAAAAATAACTCTTTCAGCTTCCTAATACTTATACCTAGAGGTGGTCTCAGAGGGTTAAAATCATCACCATGGAAATTTTGAAAGGTGACTACGTATTTAAATGAATTTTAAGTAGGGCTAAGATTAAAAATATTAAATTTAGATTTTCTAAGATGTATAAGGCTACCGAAAAAACCACGTTCAAAGTGAATAAATAAATTTAAATTCAATTCAATAATTAGGCCAAAATATTTATTTACTATGATAATTTCTCTAATTGACGATTTGATTGAATAATAGAATCATACATTCCTAGATCACAAATAAGTGTTTTCATTCTTATATTCTTTATCTCCCAGACCTTCTATTTCTGTAAACATTGCAAGACTAAAGATGTATGAATATAAAATTAGTCAGTCCTTACTGGAAGTAGAATATTAGAGCTCTAGAACAGGAGTTCTCAACGCTCTGTCAACTGTTCACCACCTGAAATGTTTTGAAGATTTTGCCGTACCACCAGCACCAGGTGGTCTGAGGGTGTAAATTGGAAGAGAATCCCCTGATCCTTATTTTTTATAGAAACACGTTTTCTGCCAGAAATATGTCCATTATTTATTTTATTTGTATTATATAGGTTATAGAACTTTATGTTTAATTATTCATTTATTTTCATTAGTTTTCAATAACACTAACGCAATAAAAGAATAATAAACATTAAGCCCATTACAGTTTTTTTTTATGCTGCTGTTTGCTTGTGAGAAAAGAGTCAATTGTAGGAAATATTTAACTTAATTTTATCCTTAAGTCTTTTTCAACCCTTGTTAGAATTATGTTTATTTTTCATACACAACAGTTCAGAATAATAACTATCACATAAGTAAAGTGACAAATGGGATCAAAAACAACACGATTTCCCGCTAGAGCATTGGATAAACGGATTTACACCAAATTCAGAAGTTTATTAATGATTTCTCTTTAAAAACATCTATCTTGAAACTATCTAATCTTAAATCGATAATTTTGTTTTCAGTTCAAAGTCATTTGGTGAGCTTTCTGCAAAAGGATTTCTGATAAAGTCCAGTTTGAAATAGTCTTCGAAAAAATATTTAATAAAACTTTCTTCAAGATATTCTTTGGTATCAACTTGGCAAAACTTTGGTAAAACACTACTTACTGATATTTTTCAGCAGACGCGTTTCGCACTAGTTTAGCGCATTGTTCAATCCTGTGGCAACAAGACTATTTTTGCCAAGTTGATACCAAAAGTATAATTTATAAGAAAAACCTCAAGATGTACAACATAGAAATTGCAAGTTTCTTGAAGACCTTTCAAGTGGAGAATTATATCAAGAAACACATCTGGCTTTGGAGATATATTATTTTCTTCCAAAAATCATGACAGTGCAGCAATGCTGAGATATTCTACTCCTGCAATTGCAAATATGAAAGGACAGACTATTTCTTGAAAGAGTTTATTTTGTCATTGGCTGCGAAGGATTTTGTATTTTCTCCCTGCAGACTCGTTCATGTTCAGCATGTTGAGTTTATCATCTAGATATGTCAATCTTGGCAACCATTCTTCAGAACAAGTTTTTCATGTCACTATTTTTTTCAGTTGATAGCATTAAAACTTTGGCCTCAGTTCGAAGATAGGGGAGATAATTTTACGACGAGATAATCAAATTTGAACTTGCCACCCATATCTTCATACGTCAAGGAGAATAATCTTGAATTGAGAGTCCTAGCCTTTATGAAGTAAATATCTTTCACAGCCTCTGATAAAGCAGAGGTAAGATTTTCCAGCGTACAACTAGCGCTAATGATTCCCGTTGGACTACACAATGTGTACTTCAGAATTTAGGAGCGACTTTCTTTATTTTTCTGCTAGTCCTGTCAGTTTTCCTAACATAGCTTTTGCTCCACCGGGTCATAAACCAATTCACTTTGACCAGGGAAGTCCTACTTTGGCACATACTCAACAATCATGTTAAAAATAAGTTCCTATATAGGATTCAATTCTAGTGGTTTGCAGAACAGAAACTCTTCTATAACTTCTTCATGATAATCAAATCGTACAAATACAAGTAGCTGTGCCATGTTTGTTACATCAGTACTTTCGTCTACTTGCTTTACACAAACTTGTTCTTCAATATTAGAAGACATCGGTAATTCGTCTTTTCGCATGTTGTTTAACAGTGTTTTTTTTAAATTTCTCTGCCTAACTTTTACACAACCTCTAACACAACTTGGGTCATATCTAAAGTCCCCGGTGGTAAATGAATGTGTGAGGCTTTGCATCTTTTGCAAGGTTTGAGGTTAACAATGGCATTTCTAGCCTTTATTAAGTTAGTTTGAGCTTGTTAATTTATACATTTATTTTCTTTCTTGAAAAAGTAGATTTTCCTATAAAAAAATCAGTTTTCTTACGAACCAAAGCAGAGTGCTTTGTATTTTGATGACACATCCTTAGAGGGTTCATTCTTTGGTACGAAAATGTTTCGAAACAAACAAGTCATTGAAGAATTGGAATGTCACTGTTTTCTGTGCCGGACTTTACAATAAAACCAAATTGTATATAGCATTCGTCGTATATAAGTTTGGCTTGCGGTTTAGGTTCTTAACAATATCCTTTGAAGTCCCAGGGTTCAGCAGATACCACATCATAATTATATTATAGAAGCACAACAAAAACACACACAACAGTTAGTGATGCTTAACACAACATGAAAACGTTGTATCTAGCTGCGTAATCACCACTGTTCTCTACATTCTCGTTGATGTAAACGCTCACTCTGCTGGATTCAAACTGGCGTGGAGATCGCAGTTTTTAAAAATACTTTATTATTTTCTGTGTTTAAAACCATGCTGATAGAGATAAACCACGTTGATATTTCTATTAGATCCAATTGCTTATTTCTTTTTCTTCACATGTCTTGTTCGTTGTAAACGTTGGCAATTGGCAAAGATGTTCTAATTTATTTTTAATTTAGTCCAAACCAATTTTTAAATATTTTCTAAATCTATGGGTATAGTTAGGATTATATTCTTTTAAAAATGTACAATCTTAGAACCTTTTGTGAAAATTTTCATGAATTATAAAATTTAATAACACCAATTTTACACATTTTTTTACCCATTTTGTTTTTAAAACTTAATTTAGATCTTAATACTTTATTTCTATTTCTCCAGTAAACTCATTTACTTCTTTATATTAGCTCACAATCTTCTGATAGGTCTATATATCTTGTACATATTTTCAATCGTTAATAAAATACGTTTCATTTATCCAATCACGTTAAAATACAATTTTTAAACGGGGATGGCAATTGATGTTAACATAGTTTTTTCAAATATTTGTTCAATAATTAGATTATAAACATTTGGGGGTCTAGGACGGAATCGATCTGAGTATCTTTATATTGGAGGACTAGAAAGGAACTTCTCGAAGTTCTATATAAAAATCCTCCATTGTATAACCTTGAATTGCTACTATGGTTACCACACAAAATCATAAAAAATACACCAGGACTAAAATTGAAAGAAAAGAATTAAATAACAAACAAACTGGATTAACGTTATCAAACATTGCTTTACAAACGACAATGCGAAAAGAAACTACAACCCACTGCAAACTACAAAAAAAAAAGAACGCGTATAAGTAGTAACAAATAAAAATAATAATCCAACACCAAACATAGAAAGGAAAATGGTAAATTGGAAGGAAATTCACTTTGTATTTTTCGACTTAATATTGCTATTCTGACATATATAGCCCTATGTATATACATATTTATATTACTTGTAATTATAAAATAAAAAGAAAGTAAAATACAATTTTTCATTGATTATTCAGGTAGGAATTGACTTTTAAAAAACAATTTATATTACTTGTTTAAAGGCATTTCCGAGTAAATGGATGTATTAACCTTTAAACAGAACTGGCAAATATTCAAACTTTTAAAGGGTTTTTATTGATATTAATGAATGTTTGGTAAAATAACGTTGAGCTGCTATTATTATAATTTATTTATTTAGAAAACATTTTCGTTTTTTATTTCTAATCTGGACCTTAAAAGTAAATTCATTTAATTACAACAATACATGTGTCAAGGCCTCTTGATG
>JBAIZL010000005.1:245973322-245990822 GCA_036971475.1 Prosapia bicincta | reverse complement strand
CTCCATCATAAAGGCCTATGTAGACTCCATAATAAAGTACTGTATAAACGCCATCATAAAGTACTCCATGACTTTCATCATAACATATTCTGTGAACTCCATCATAAAGGCCTATGTAGACTCCATAATAAAGTACTGTATAAACGCCATCATAAAGTACTCCATGACTTTCATCATAAGATATTCTGTGAACTCCATCATAAAAGCCTATGTAGACTCCATAATAAAGTACTGTATAAACGCCATCATAAAGTACTCCATGACTTTCATCATAATATATTTTGTGAACTCCATCATAAAGGCCTATGTAGACTCCATAATAAAGTACTGTATAAACGCCATCATAAAGTACTCCATGACTTTCATCATAAGATATTCTGTGAACTCCATCATAAAGACCTATGTAGACTCCATAATAAAGTACTGTATAAACGCCATCATAAAGTACTCCATGACTTTCATCATAAGATATTTTCATAAAATACTGTATATACTCCATCATAAAGTAATCTACGAACTTTATCATAAAGTAACCTGTTAGTTCCATCATAAAATATTGTATAAACTTTATCATAAAAAACCCATGTGAACTCCAGCACCAAGTGTTGTGTAAAAATGAATCTTTAATTGTTATAAGGACTATTTTAGTATTTATTTTACAGGTACTTTAGATTCATTCAACTTGCCTCTTTCTGAAGGGTCGTCACAGCTAAATCCAATGCCCCTTGCATATTTGTCCTCACGAACATACTCGCATAGTTTTTATTCCTTATTGAAATAAATGTCTTTCTCTCTCTCTCTCTCTCTCTCTCTATATATATATATATATATATATATATATATATATATATATATATATATTTAAATAATGTTTTATTGTTATAATATAGGTATATATTATTATTATTTTACAAAAAATAAATCCTTCTAATTTAAAAATAATTATTACACTCTTATGATGTCTGTCTTTAACCATATTACAAATGGGTATGTATCAAAATCCATATTCTTAGAAAGTTAAAATAAAAACCTATAGATTTCCTAAATCAAATTTTAGTAATAGCAATATTATTAAACCAAAATGTTACCAACCCGGTAAACTTTTGTACGACATTTTGTAGCTTGTTATAAAAATCAAACGACGATTGTAAAAAATATTGTAAAAAACACCATTCTTATATTTTTGTATAGATATTATACAAGCATATTATATTCCAAATCTATTTTAAATATTCTTCTAGTGAAGTGTGTGTGTGTGTGTGTGTGTGTGTGTGTGTGTGTGTGTGTGTGTGTGTGTGTGTGTGTGTGTGTGTGTGTGTGTGTGTGTGTGTGTGTGTGTGTGTGTGTGTGTGTGTGTGTGTGTGTGTGTGTGTGTGTGTGTGTGTGTGTGTGTGTGTGTGTGTGTGTGTGTGTGTGTGTGTGTGAGTGTGAGAGAGAGAGAGTTGAACAAAAATTAGGTTTCGCACGTAAATTAACCGTTTACCAATTTACCAAATGCCCTCCATTATCCCTGTTTTTTTAGCGATGTAAGTAATTTGTGACGTTCCTGACTACTAAAGTTGATAAACCTAATTTTTTTGCTAACCGACACTATACTAAAAAAATGTACTCTACTCTAAAATATTACTCTACATAATATAGCTATATAGTAATTTACTATAATAAGTGTTCAGTTTATTAAGAAAAATTCACTTTTTAAAGTGTTATTGAGTAAAGGATGTTTTGTTGTTTTAATTCAAATATTATTGGTTTGCTAACTTTACAAACTTGTGATGGATAATATAGTATTTTGTTTAACTTTTGACAAAAATTCCACATCTTTTTATATATGTTTCTTCTTTATTATACTATAACTGTACCCTAGTTCCTATCGTATGGTGTTAATATGTATGTAGTATATAAATGTACCAAAGTGGGTAAAAAAATTCAAATAAACCGGTCATAAGTATGAACGAGAGAAACACTTAGAGTCTGTTTTATCTGAGCCGAACTTCATTTGGAACATCAGTGTTCCCTCTGGATCTCAAAACTACAATGAATGCTGGCATCAGCTGATAAATACTCCCATTGTCATTCAAAAGCGCACAAAGGTTCGTTAGCCTACTACGTCATACAGCGTGACCAACTTAATCAATGGCAGTGTATTGACCTTGACAGTCGGCAAGGGCAGACAAAGTTATTTATAGCTTAAAAGAATAAAATACTTCGTTATTGTTTATAAACATGCGATATCATTCATTCTCAAGTGTTTTGTTTCTCCATTCATTGATATCAACCTCGAATCGGTAGTTTGATAAATTACCCGATCATCAGAGCAGTATGCTATTCAAAATTAGAGTTACTCGTATTACGTAATGCAGAGCTTTTGAAATTGTAAAACTAGCGACGTTTAACATCAATGTATAGAAATAATCGAAACAATTCGTATGAGGAAAACAATATAGCCATTTGTTTTTTCCGTGGAAAAAATATTTTTATCGATGTATTTTAATCATTTTAATCGACGTCATAATCATCTTCGTCATTATCATCATCATCATCATCATCATCATTATAATCGTCATCGTCATCGTCGTCGTCGTCATCATCATCATCATCGTTATTAACATTATTATTATTATTATTCCCATTATTATAATAACTGTATTGCTGTTACTGCTGCTTCATGTCGTTGTATTTATCTGTAGGTTTTGTTTCTTATATCGACGTTGTTTTTAAATTATAAATTAGTTCATTTTACCATCTCTCAAACATTTTATGAAACTGACACATTTAACTACAACAGTCTTAAAAAATGAGTCATTCGAAACATACTTTCATAATGAAAAAGCATAGAATATTAATTTTAAAATTTCTAGGACTCATAAGATTATTAATATATAATGTAATTCGAACCTAATTTTTAATACAAATTTACATTTCATTGTTTAACGCTTTGTATAGATTTTAGATATTTCCAATTACTGTGAATTATTAACAAAAATTTGGTCACTTTTTAAGGTATGTTTTCTTATAATATTTGAGGTCACTTATATTATTTTTTTTTACTTAAAGAAAATATTGTTTAATATTTTCTACAACAGTATTGACAGAAAGTATTATAAGTTCGCAAACTTCAATTTTTCCTTTATTACAAATCGTAAAAACCAAACTGGACGGCCATTATATATTCTCTACAGAATATATACTCACTGATTTATGTTATGTTTCTTTCTTGATTTTAAGAAATCCACTGTCGCTGTTAGATTGCAGTCAGAAATGACATTTAAACATATTAGATTTATAAAATTTAATCTTGTAACTCACTAAAGATAATACCTAACTAATATTCTAAGTCGATAATAGTTCAAATTACCCTTTGATGGATTTTTAGTTAATTTTTCCTGAGACGTTTGTTGTTCTGGTTTATAGAAAAGGCATAAAAAGCATAAGTTTCTTAAACAAAACGTAACTTAACTTTAATTATTATAACTTTACGATTTCAAATGCAAATATTACAATTTAATATTTTATAAAATCTTTAAATTATAATTTTAAATTGTACTAAATAAACTCTAGTAAATAAATATGATTTAAGTCATTTTATTAGATAACTATAGAATATTTAAGATTAACTTCCTACGGAATAATTTAATTTTTCTTAGAATTACATTTTAACTTACTGCTAGCGAACAATATAGATAGTATTAGAGCATACGAGTATATAAAAGCACATAATTTTTATAAAAATATGGTACTTCTCAGAGTAAGTTATAAGATATTCCAATGAAAATCATTTAAATATAACCTCCAAACAACGTCTAAATAAAGATGGAAACAATTATTAGCAAGAATCCCCATACTAAATACAATTTTCAGAGCAACATCACTGGATTGTTAAAAATTACAGTTGTAGTTATGTTATGCATTTTTAACATTTTCTTAAGATGTACGATTTAAATCTATCACTGTAGGATTGCAGCATTATTACTTGGATGCTTAAATATATATTATATTTGTTGTAAAAATATTTGTATTAATATTTAAATAAAATTGTTTTATGTTCAATTGGCAAAACCCGGTTCGTTTTGTTACTCCTTCACGGAATATAAAAGGGATGTGACCTCGCTTCAATGTTATAAAGGGAGGCGAAAGCCCTGAAAGTTTGATAGCTCTAGTGCTAGAAGAGCCGCGGTGTTATTTACATCAATTGATTCATTTAATTTAAATTCTTTGTTTAATTTATTTCTAATTTAAATCACATATTTATGCCACAACTATGACAAACAAACATTATTGTAAAGGTAAAAATTGCCTAAAGAGAGAAGAAGAACTTTAACTGCAGAGCATTTGTAATTCCTTAATATGTTTAGATATTTCGCTTCAATTTCGTTTCTGTGCCGTGAGTTCTTCACCATAAAGTACTTTTACCTCAATTTTTACCTCCTCATACACTCTAAATTTACATGTATATAGGCTACACACACACACACACACACACACACATATATATATATATATATATATATATATATATATATATATATATATTCAATCGTTAACAAAATACGTTTTCATCCATTCAATCAAGTTCAGATGCACTTTTTACCCTATAGTGCATGACAATCGATGTTATAGTTTTTTTTAAATATTTAATCAACAAGTAAATTATACAAATTTTACGGGCTTAGGTCGAATTCGAACTGAATGTATTCATGTTCGAAGACTAGGGCTTTGGCACTGAGCCATCTTTTCGATAGCTAGAAATGTGCTTTTCAAAAATGTATATGAATTTTTCCTTTGCCCCCATCTGGCTGTCGTAGAATCCTCCATTGTACAACCTTGAATTGTTTCCATAGTTACCACACAATATCATAAATATTGCTCTAGGATTAAAAATGAATGAAAGAACTAAATAAACAAACTGGATTAACGGTACCGAACCTTGTTTCACAAACGAACAATGCGAAAGGAAGGCGAAAAGAAACTACAACATAATGCAAGTGACGAAAAACCCGTATAATTACCCAACACCATAAGTACATAGAAAGGGCAATGGAAAATTTCATTTAAATTTGCTCTCTATTTTTCCACTTAATATTGTTATTCTGACATTTATTTACATAGGTATTTATATTAATTGTAATAAAAAAATTTATAGAAACTAAAATAAAATTGTTTTTTGTTGATTTTAGTAATAATTGACTTTAAAAAAAATTACATAACTTGTTATTATTATTTATTCCACTGTCAATGTGAGTATTTTGCGTTGGACCTTTCTTCGTTTTTTTAAGAGTTTTGTTCGAGTTGGTTATATGCAATTATAGCCTATAAATATCCTAGAACATAAATACAGCCTATACTTAGTCCTGCCAATTTGCATCTACTCTGCAATATCCTCCTTCTGTGTGTATAACTAGTAAACATCTTCTAATAAGCCCAATCCAGAGTTGGTGCATGACCCTATATACGTGGTCTTACTGGTCTCTACAGCCCCTACTACTAGTTTTTATGCCCCTGCCATAATTACAACCATCCATCTCTAACTTTCTTACTACAGGAGAGTAAAAAGGAGTCTACACACCCTATATAATCCTAGTGAATAGTAGGTCTATTTCTGGTAAAAAAACGTAGAGATATTCTTCGTAAATCCTAGAACAAGTGGTTTTATCCTATTTTGATATTCGCAATCCTTTCTTCAATCTTTCGTGGATAGTTTCCAAAACGACTGATCACTTTCAGATCACACACAAAATAACATTAAAAATTACACAATTGTCCGCTTAAGTCTTGAATATCATTCTTTTTCGTACAACCAACATCTTGCAGCAAAAGATTCTTTCAATTTCTAATAGAATACAAGAAGATTCTATATAGGTCCTTCCACAGGGTGCTGTCCTCAGATGTGCCCTGAGGATTATTCAATGTCATGATTAACGATGGTCAATCCTCAATGGCATGTGGAATAGATTTTCTACTTTATACAGATGATCTGCTACTTTGGGCTACCAATGGTAGTGTGGCCTCTCTAGGACGTTGCCTCAACGAAGCATTAAATATGGGCAAGACACAATGTCACGACAGTTAGAACGACAAAAACCAAATACCAACTTCTTACACTCTACAAGAATCTCAAGACTTATACAGGAGTGCCAACATTATAGCGTAAAGGAAAGTTACTTGGAAAAATACTTGAGAATATCTCTTGACCATTGCCTCTCCTGGAAACTCCACATTCAGAATTGCCTCGAAAAGAGCACGTATTCCCAAAAGAATAACAATCACCAAATGGGTCGCTAATCAGAAAGTTCTCACACTACCTGACATACATCAGACCTATTCTTTATTACGGAAGCGAGGTTATGGTACTATTAATTCTACCTCAACAAGTAGGCTTGATATACGTATAAACTAGTCATATATAAAGCATCCATATTAGAACTCCTATGGACAAATACACGGAACGTACTGAGAAATATGTAATCACTCCCACAAAACCCTTTCCCTTTACAGACAGTAATTTTTCCTCAACAATCTTCCCTATGCGTACTATAACTCAGAAACCACCAACACTCAAAATAAGATTCTATATCAGTCAAGCTCCAGAGAACAGCATTTCAAGCTATTTCTGAACGATTTCCAAGAAACCATTGGCTTCATAGAGCCTATATAACGACGAGTCATCACTGCCGTGGGAGACAGGTGCAGTCTATTACTGCTGCCTCTTTCAAGGAAATTCCTCGGTAGGGCCACCCCTTAGAAACCATAATGGGGAGGTGGCACCAATACAAGCTACAGCTGAGAAGCTCAGAACTATTGACCTCCCAGCGAGAGTTGTGTTCCTTGTTGATTCCTAAACCACCATTCAGAACTTGACTCAAAACTTGGAAACGAAGTTCAGAAGAACATTAAATTGCAGACAGTTACTCAACTAGATCGGACCACGATCCTTCCAGCCCCTGAATGCCGACTGTGTGGGTTAGGGACAAAGGATGCGGAACATATCAAAGACTACCCGGTTCTCGATCACTCCATCCAGCGAGAAGATTGACTGTATAAAAAGACAACCTAGCCCCCAAGGTTCCTATTGCTGGATTTTTCCTGCCATGGTTTTTCTTAACAGGTTTTTTTCATTCCACTCGTACGCAACACTTACAATACAGTTTCATTTCGCTATCTTCTTATTTTCCAAGGAAAGAGCTCAATATGCCAAGGTACATGGACAATCATCCTGAATTCTTTATGCGCGTTGAGTCGCATGCGCATGTTAGACGGAGGCAGTTCGCCAGAGCATGGCTCTCACGAAGGCTGGTCGGGTTCTAGGGGCCCAGAACCGAGTTAACATCAAAACAAAAATGGTTCGTTGAAATGCTGAGTGTCGGCGTTGGCTAGAAAATTAGTACTATATACAAATTCGTATATACAATAAAGATATAGATTCATTTTTTTACAAACAGATTTAAATACATATAAATAATATTCGAGCTGCTTTGTGAGTGAAAGTTATAATTAAAGAATAAAAATATGGTACAACTCACAAATATAAAATTTTTTATTTAAAAAAAAAAGATATTTGTGAGTTGTACCATAATTTTATTCTTTAATTATAGATTTAAATACGTTTATATATGTAAAGAATTTGTGGATTTCGAAATGACAGCAGGTTCAATATATTTTGCTACGTTTGTAAAATAGCTGAATTTATAACTTATAAAGATCTTAAACGTTCTACAATTTTTTTTTTTTTTTGCATTGGATTGTAAACTATGGAATTATAACATGTAGACGTTTAGAACATTTCTATGAAAATAATTATAAATAATTCATTATTACACAGATTACAAAATACAGAAATGTATTTAGAAGATTGATAGCATCATCCACTACTCACGTAAGCTGTGTCCCACAACTCGTTATATTCATTTATAAGTACGTCTTACCTACATACAGGCCGTTCTGCTGCCTCTGAAGGGTTTAGTGTGAACACTAGAACCTCATTATAACGGACCCTATTAAACCGGATGTTGCTTATAAGGAAATGTATTTTGCAGATAGATAACACCATCCATCAGCCACGTAAGCAGGCGCCTAAACGGGTGCCAAAGCGCTCACATATACATTCTGTTAAGTGGCATTCCTCCTAAAAATGGTAGCAGATGAATGTAAGTAGTGTAGAGATGTTAATATTTATAGTACTGACTTATCAAGTGAGACAAATATATTTTGTAAGCAAGTATTCACCCTGTTCTACCAACGGCACTTGCTTCAATCGTGTAGGTTCCTTAAATCAACCACAAAACTCTTTCAATATCAATCTGAAGACTTCCTATTTAAACGTCAGGAAGAACATACAGTATAGCAATGGCATTGAAATTTCCGTTACCATAGCAACAGTGGATGGGTTAACTGATTTTAAATGCCTCTAGGTAAAATTTACATATGATTTAAATAGGTTTATTTCTTTTCATGAATCTTTTACAGTTTTTCTGTTTTATTTGCATTTTTGCACTTTAAAATAGTTTTGTTTTATAACGGATTTTTGTTAAAATAGACAAATCTTAGCAACAATAGTTCGTTATAATGAAGTTGTTCTATACTTTATGTCTATGTATGTATACATCTCAAAGGCCGCGGTGCCACTGGTCGTAGTCTATCGCGTGCTACGTTTCGTACACTACACGCGACAGTTGGGTGGCTCCACAGGCAACAGATACCAGCCACAATCTGCAGTGTCGTCGCACGCTGCCTGGCTTCACTACTGTTTATTGTGGCGGTAGACGTGAGCCTTGGCTGCAGACGCGACACTACAGTCTACAGCTGGTGGAGCTACCTGTTGGCAGAATGTAGCACAAAAATAGAACGGTTTCCATTTTCGCGCGTCCCTACACTCTGCAGAAGGTTGTCTCTGTAGAGTGTCGCTAGTAGAGCCATCTCAATTTGTTCACTGATTTCCCATTCCTCAGACCTACCAACCACATTTTGTAGCGCGATAAATTTTGGTAAGTGGAGCCCCAGCCTAAACCTAGGATGAACAAATAAATGCTGTTAAATTCAGCAATAAAAGTAAATGTTCCCCATACAAGCCGTTCTTTACGTTTACTTTGCTTACAAGTAAATATAACTCCTTAAACACCCGTTATGGTCCCTATAAATAAGTTCTATTAAAATAGTCATTTTGTGCATTTTGCGCTAAACTTAGTATTGGTGCTGCGAAAACAAGTATAAAGCAGAGCTACGACCAGTTCGCCATACATGCAAAAAAGACACACACACGCGCGCACACGTAATGCGTGCTAGTTCTGAGGTACTTCGAGTGTAGCGCCACTTTATTGGTTTTAGAAAAGAATTTATTCGATTTAGTTCGGGGTTTAGCCGTTTTCGTAGTCGTCGTTTATTTTCCTTTACGTAGTCTTTGCTTTTGTAGTGTTTCTGTACATTTAGACGAAATTTTTAAAGCCAAAATATAAAATTAATAATATTTATACCAAGGAAACACTTGTCAACCATTCATTTTAGGCATTTGAAATATTAGTGCATTTAGGGCAAAAAGTCGATTAATGTTTGGAAATTATTAACATCATCAAGATAATTCAATGATAATGACTTTTCATAATACAATTGAGAGTTTTCATGCTTTAGATCTTTTATTAACTAATATTTTACTCTCTACATCCTAGGGCACACCGCCCTGTGTGAAAAGGTAAATGAAAACAATAAGAATCCGTCAATCAACTGAACGTGACAATTGTGCGGGACTGTTGAAGGACGAACTGACTCCTGTTGAAAGGAATAAACTTGAACAGCGTTTCCTTGGGTTTATTAGTTTTGAAATGAAAAGAACGATAAGACTGTTTTCAAATAAAAAAATCCCTCAGTCTTGAAATTTCTAATAATATATTGAGCTCCAAAAGATACAATTCTGATTAGTATGATGAAATAGATAGAATGAAAATAGTATACATTAACAAGGGTATGATTTAGAATGACCAGCTGTATAGCTTTGGTCCTCACAAGGAGCGTTACTTCAGATCATTATTAAGAAATTATTATCTCCAACAAAATTATAGAAATCAATTTATTAATTTGATTTATTATAAAGATTGTGTAAGGGGAAGCTTTTTTACAGGAAAATTCATTTAGAAATGTAAAGGATTTCTAAAGAATACAAGATATGTTAGGAAAATCTTTCTTAGGACTGTGAAGGAAGTAGAGAGAAAATAGGTAGCCATAAAGGAAGACTTTGTATGAGGGATGTGAAGGAGGTTCGAGAGAGGCTAAATTGGGTAAGAGGAATAAATTCTTAAGGCTGTGAAAAGCGTTAAAGGAGGCACGATTAGGTCACAGAAAGACATGTCTGAGATCTTTGAAAGATATCTGAGGAACAATTGGTGGAATATCTTAAGGAGCTAGGGATGAGTGTATAAAGGTTTGTTTATGCAAAGTTATAACCAATTACAGGAAGTCTTTTTTAAGACTCCAAAGGATGTGAGAGGGGGCTAAGTAGATACCAGGACGACATGTCTTAGTCTGCGAAGCATGTCTATGAAATGATAGGAGGGCCTCAGTAAGGAGTGTGATAGACGTCCTAGGAACGCTAAATATTATTGAAAGAATACATTTTTAAGACAGTAAATGATGTAAGAGAGCTACAAAAGATCACAGGAAGATCTGTTTCAAAACTCTGATGAATGTTTGAAAACAAATCGGTATTCTTACAGAAAAACCTACCTGAAAACTATGAAAAATATCAGGAAGGTTAGGTAGGATTAAAGGGAAGTTTGTTTTAACCTGTGAAGGATGGCTAAAGGAAATAGGCAAAAACAAAGGAGGACTTTTGTGTGACAAATGTGAGAGATGCTCAGGAACTGGGAGAAGATCTAGGAAAGGCTATTAAGGTTTACATGATATTCTTTGTCAGAAATGTCAATTATGTCTATAACTGGCTAAATATAAGTAAAAAGGAAAAATGACTTGTGTGATGAATATCATGTCAATCATGTCTAGTGGGGTCTAGGGAGGTTCACAGGTGATTATAAGAAAGAAATGGGAACTATGTCAATTATAGGATATATAGGTTTACAGGGAGATCGGTGTAAAAATACTAATCAAGACTAGAAGAAGGTAGGGACGTTTACAGAATCTGGGTGAAATTGGGAAATATGTCAGTTACAGCTTAGACAGGTTTACAGACAGATCTGTGTGAGGAATGTGAAATGTCTTGTGGAGGCTAGGGAAGCTTACAGAATAATGTATGAGGAAAATGAGAAATATGTATTTTATAGGCTGGATAGGACTGTAGGAAGACCTGTGTGAGGAATGTGAATGATGTCTAGTTGAGGATAGGGAGGCTTACAAAATAACCTGTGAGGGAAATGTGAAGTATGTGTATTATAGGCTAGATAGGTTTACAGGAAGATCTGTGTGAGGACTGTGAATCATGTATAGTTAAGGATAGGGAGGCTTACAAAATAATCTGTGAGGGAAATGTGAAGTATGTGTATTATAGGCTAGATAGGTTTACAGGAAGACCTGTGTGAGGACTGTGAATCATGTCTAGTTAAGGATAGGGAGGCTTACAAAATAACCTGTGAGGGAAATGTGAAGTATGTGTATTATAGGCTAGATAGGTTTACAGGAAGATCAGTGTGAGGACTGTGAATCATGTCTAGTTAAGGATAGGGAGGCTTACAAAATAACCTGTGAGGGAAATGTGAAGTATGTGTATTATAGGCTAGATAGGTTTACAGGAAGATCTGTGTGAGGACTGTGAATCATGTCTAGTTAAGGATAGGGAGGCTTACAAAATAATCTGTGAGGGAAATGTGAAGGATGTGTATTATAGGCTAGATAGGTTTACAGGAAGATCTGTGTGAAGACTCTGAATCATGTCTAGTTAAGGATAGGGAGGCTTACAAAATAATATGTGAGGGAAATGTGAAGTATGTGTATTATAGGCTAGATAGGTTTACAGGAAGATCTGTGTGAAGACTCTGAATCATGTCTAGTTAAGGATAGGGAGGCTTACAAAATAATCTGTGAGGGAAATCTGAAGTATGTGTATTATAGGCCAGATAGGTTTACAGGAAGACCTGTGTGAGGACTGTGAATCATGTCTAGTTAAGGATAGGGAGGCTTACAAAATAATATGTGAGGGAAATGTGAAGTATGTGTATTATAGGCTAGATAGGTTTACAGGAAGATCTGTGTGAAGACTCTGAATCATGTCTAGTTAAGGATAGGGAGGCTTACAAAATAATCTGTAAGGGAAATGTGAAGTATGTGTATTATAGGCTAGATAGGTTTACAGGAAGATCTGTGTGAGGACTGTGAATCATGTCTAGTTAAGGATAGGGAGGCTTACAAAATAATCTGTGAGGGAAATGTGAAGTATGTGTATTATAGGCCAGATAGGTTTACAGGAAGATCTGTGTGAGGACTGTGAATCATGTCTAGTTAAGGATAGGGAGGCTTACAAAATAATATGTGAGGGAAATGTGAAGTATGTGTATTATAGGCTAGATAGGTTTACAGGAAGATCTGTGTGAAGACTCTGAATCATGTCTAGTTAAGGATAGGGAGGCTTACAAAATAATCTGTGAGGGAAATGTGAGGTATGTGTATTATAGGCTAGATAGGTTTACAGGAAGATCTGTGTGAGGACTGTGAATCATGTCTAGTTAAGGATAGGGAGGCTTACAAAATAATCTGTGAGGGAAATGTGAAGTATGTGTATTATAGGCCAGATAGGTTTACAGGAAGATATGTGTGAGGACTGTGAATCATGTCTAGTTAAGGATAGGGAGGCTTACAACATAATCTGTGAGGGAAATGTGAAGTATGTGTATTATAGGCTAGATAGGTTTACAGGAAGATCTGTGTGAAGACTGTGAATCATGTCTAGTTAAGGATAGGGAGGCTTACAACATAATCTGTGAGGGAAATGTGAAGTATGTGTATTATAGGCCAGATAGGTTTACAGGAAGACCTGTGTGAGGACTGTGAATCATGCGTAGTGCAGGCCATTATTCTCAGGAATCAGAAAAATCTGTGTGAGAAATGTAAGGAAAAACATACTATAGGCTAGCTATTAGAGACTAGATAGGTTTATAGAACGACTGCGTGACGGAGGTGAAACACGTCTTGTGGCGGCTAGGGAGGCTTAGAGTATAATCTGTGTGATATATGAGAAGTATCACTAATATAGGCTAAATAGGGTTAAAGGAAGATCTGTGTGGGGAATTTCAAGAATGTCTAGTTGAGGCTAGGGTGGTTTAGAGTATAATCTGTGTGATATATGAGAAGTATTACTATTATAGGCTAAATAAGGTGAAAGGAAATCCAGTGTTAGGAATGTGAATCATGTATAGTTGAGGCTACGGAGGTTTAGAGTATAATCTGTGTGATATATGAGAAGTAATACTATTATAGGCTAAACAACGTTAAAGGAAATCCAGTGTGAGGAATGTGAAAAATGTATAGTTGACGCTAGGGAGGTTTAGAGTATAATCTGTGTTATATATGAGAATTATCACTATTATAGGCTAAATAGGGTTAAAGGAAGACTAGTGTTAGGAATGTAAATCATGTATAGTTAAGGATAGGGAGGCTTACAAAAAAAACTGTGAGGGTTATGTGAAGTATGTGTATTATAGGCTAGATAGGTTTACAGGAAGATCTGTGTGAAGACTCTGAATCATGTCTAGTTAAGGATAGGGAGGCTTACAAAATAATATGTGAGGGAAATGTGAAGTATGTGTATTATAGGCTAGATAGGTTTACAGGAAGATCTGTGTGAAGACTCTGAATCATGTCTAGTTAAGGATAGGGAGGCTTACAAAATAATCTGTGAGGGAAATGTGAAGTATGTGTATTATAGGCTAGATAGGTTTATAGGAAGATCTGTATGAAGACTCTGAATCATGTCTAGTTAAGGATAGGGAGGCTTACAAAATAATATGTGAGGGAAATGTGAAGTATGTGTATTATAGGCTAGATAGGTTTACAGGAAGATCTGTGTGAGGACTGTGAATCATGTCTAGTTAAGGATAGGGAGGCTTACAAAATAATATGTGAGGGAAATGTGAAGTATGTGTATTATAGGCTAGATAGGTTTACAGGAAGATCTGTGTGAAGACTCTGAATCATGTCTAGTTAAGGATAGGGAGGCTTACAAAATAATCTGTGAGGGAAATGTGAGGTATGTGTATTATAGGCTAGATAGGTTTACAGGAAGATCTGTGTGAGGACTGTGAATCATGTCTAGTTAAGGATAGGGAGGCTTACAAAATAATCTGTGAGGGAAATGTGAAGTATGTGTATTATAGGCCAGATAGGTTTACAGGAAGACCTGTGTGAGGACTGTGAATCATGTATAGTTAAGGATAGGGAGGCTTACAAAATAATCTGTGAGGGAAATGTGAAGTATGTGTATTATAGGCTAGATAGGTTTACAGGAAGACCTGTGTGAGGACTGTGAATCATGTCTAGTTAAGGATAGGGAGGCTTACAACATAATCTGTGAGGGAAATGTGAAGTATGTGTATTATAGGCCAGATAGGTTTACAGGAAGATATGTGTGAGGACTGTGAATCATGTCTAGTTAAGGATAGGGAGGCTTACAACATAATCTGTGAGGGAAATGTGAAGTATGTGTATTATAGGCCAGATAGGTTTACAGGAAGACCTGTGTGAGGACTGTGAATCATGCGTAGTGCAGGCCATTATTCTCAGGAATCAGAAAAATCTGTGTGAGAAATGTAAGGAAAAACATACTATAGGCTAGCTATTAGAGACTAGATAGGTTTATAGAACGACTGCGTGACGGAGGTGAAACACGTCTTGTGGCGGCTAGGGAGGCTTAGAGTATAATCTGTGTGATATATGAGAAGTATCACTAATATAGGCTAAATAGGGTTAAAGGAAGATCTGTGTGGGGAATTTCAAGAATGTCTAGTTGAGGCTAGGGTGGTTTAGAGTATAATCTGTGTGATATATGAGAAGTATTACTATTATAGGCTAAATAAGGTGAAAGGAAATCCAGTGTTAGGAATGTGAATCATGTATAGTTGAGGCTACGGAGGTTTAGAGTATAATCTGTGTGATATATGAGAAGTAATACTATTATAGGCTAAACAACGTTAAAGGAAATCCAGTGTGAGGAATGTGAAAAATGTATAGTTGACGCTAGGGAGGTTTAGAGTATAATCTGTGTTATATATGAGAATTATCACTATTATAGGCTAAATAGGGTTAAAGGAAGACTAGTGTTAGGAATGTAAATCATGTATAGTTAAGGATAGGGAGGCTTACAAAAAAAACTGTGAGGGTTATGTGAAGTATGTGTATTATAGGCTAGATAGGTTTACAGGAAGATCTGTGTGAAGACTCTGAATCATGTCTAGTTAAGGATAGGGAGGCTTACAAAATAATATGTGAGGGAAATGTGAAGTATGTGTATTATAGGCTAGATAGGTTTACAGGAAGATCTGTGTGAAGACTCTGAATCATGTCTAGTTAAGGATAGGGAGGCTTACAAAATAATATGTGAGGGAAATGTGAAGTATGTGTATTATAGGCTAGATAGGTTTACAGGAAGATCTGTGTGAAGACTCTGAATCATGTCTAGTTAAGGATAGGGAGGCTTACAAAATAATCTGTGAGGGAAATGTGAAGTATGTGTATTATAGGCTAGATAGGTTTATAGGAAGATCTGTATGAAGACTCTGAATCATGTCTAGTTAAGGATAGGGAGGCTTACAAAATAATATGTGAGGGAAATGTGAAGTATGTGTATTATAGGCTAGATAGGTTTACAGGAAGATCTGTGTGAGGACTGTGAATCATGTCTAGTTAAGGATAGGGAGGCTTACAAAATAATATGTGAGGGAAATGTGAAGTATGTGTATTATAGGCTAGATAGGTTTACAGGAAGATCTGTGTGAAGACTCTGAATCATGTCTAGTTAAGGATAGGGAGGCTTACAAAATAATCTGTGAGGGAAATCTGAAGTATGTGTATTATAGGCCAGATAGGTTTACAGGAAGATATGTGTGAGGACTGTGAATCATGTCTAGTTAAGGATAGGGAGGCTTACAACATAATCTGTGAGGGAAATGTGAAGTATGTGTATTATAGGCTAGATAGGTTTACAGGTAGATCTGTGTGAGGACTGTGAATCATGTCTAGTTAAGGATAGGGAGGCTTACAACATAATCTGTGAGGGAAATGTGAAGTATGTGTATTATAGGCTAGATAGGTTTACAGGAAGATCTGTGTGAGGACTGTGAATCATGTCTAGTTAAGGATAGGGAGGCTTACAACATAATCTGTGAGGGAAATGTGAAGTATGTGTATTATAGGCTAGATAGGTTTACAGGAAGATCTGTGTGAGGACTGTGAATCATCTCTAGTTAAAGATAGGGAGGCTTACAACATAATCTGTGAGGGAAATGTGAAGTATGTGTATTATAGGCTAGATAGGTTTACAGGAAGATCTGTGTGAAGACTGTGAATCATGTCTAGTTAAGGATAGGGAGGCTTACAACATAATCTGTGAGGGAAATGTGAAGTATGTGTATTATAGGCCAGATAGGTTTACAGGAAGACCTGTGTGAGGACTGTGAATCATGCGTAGTGCAGGCCATTATTCTCAGGAATCAGAAAAATCTGTGTGAGAAATGTAAGGAAAAACATACTATAGGCTAGCTATTAGAGACTAGATAGGTTTATAGAACGACTGCGTGACGGAGGTGAAACACGTCTTGTGGCGGCTAGGGAGGCTTAGAGTATAATCTGTGTGATATATGAGAAGTATCACTAATATAGGCTAAATAGGGTTAAAGGAAGATCTGTGTGGGGAATTTCAAGAATGTCTAGTTGAGGCTAGGGTGGTTTAGAGTATAATCTGTGTGATATATGAGAAGTATTACTATTATAGGCTAAATAAGGTGAAAGGAAATCCAGTGTTAGGAATGTGAATCATGTATAGTTGAGGCTAGGGAGGTTTAGAGTATAATCTGTATGAAACATGAGAAGTAATACCATTATAGGCTAAGTAAGGTTAAAGGAAGACCAGTGTTAGGAATGTGAATCATGTATAGTTGAGGCTACGGAGGTTTAGAGTATAATCTGTGTGATATATGAGAAGTAATACTATTATAGGCTAAACAACGTTAAAGGAAATCCAGTGTGAGGAATGTGAAAAATGTATAGTTGACGCTAGTTAGGTTTAGAGTATAATCTGTGTTATATATGAGAATTATCACTATTATAGGCTAAATAGGGTTAAAGGAAGACTAGTGTTAGGAATGTAAATCATGTATAGTTGAGGCTAGGGAGGTTTAGAGTATAATCTGTTTGATACATATGAGAAGTATTACTATTATAGGTTACATAAGGTGAAAGGAAATCTAGTGTGAGGAATGTGAATCATGTATAGTTGAGGCTACATAGGTTTAGAGTATAATTTGTGTGATATATGAGAAGTATTACTATTATAGGCTAAATAAGGTGAAAGGAAATC
>JBAIZL010000005.1:245965822-245970822 GCA_036971475.1 Prosapia bicincta | reverse complement strand
TTTGATATAAGCGTTTAAATGTTCTTTGTATCATTCCTTTAATTTCTTTTTTGTTTGTCCTACATATAATTTATTACAAGCTTGACATTTTATATTATATACACCATTCTTTCGTGCATATTATTTTGATTATTGTTATTGTTTATTAAATTTTTAATTTTATTATCAGTTTTAAATGAAATTTGTAAATTTTTTTCTTTAAACAATCTTGTAATTTTGTTTTTTTCGTTACCAGTGAATGTAAAAGTTGTCCAAATTTTTTCTCTCCTATTATGTACAAAGTTATTTTCGATTTTCTGTTTTCTTATTATGTTATTATTTAATTTATCTATAGTTTTTCTCTTATATCCATTTTCTATACCAATTTGATATATTATATTTTTCTCTTTTATTTGATCATTTAAGTTCATTGGTATTTTGTGCATTCTATATAATAAATTATACAGCGCTGCCATTTTTTGCTTTTATGGATGATTTGAATAATTAGGTATTATTTGATTTGTCTGCGTTGGCTTTCTATATATATTATAATCAAATTTTTTCATTATTTCTAGTAATTGTATTATCTAAATAATTTAGTTTATATTTTTTGATTCAAATTCATGAGTAAATTTTATATTTTCGTGTATATTATTTATACATTTTAATATTTCGTCAATATTTAAACCATTATTATTTTACATGTATATTCCATCACCTATCAAAACCAGTATCCATTTTGATCATATGTTTTAATAATCTTAACTATTTCAATGTCTATATTTTGTAAAAATATTTCCGATAATATACTGGACATTGGAGAGCCCATCTGGTTAATCCATCTTTTTGTTTATAAATTGCATTATTATATAAAAAATAATTTTGATTTATTATGATTTTTAATGTATTTATTATTTCTTGTGTTAATGTTTGATCTTTTTCAAATGTATCTATATTATTTTTTATTATTTCAAGTGTTTTCATTATAGGTATTAGGTAGATGATATTAATTAGGTATTATTATTAATTTTATTTTATTAATCTTTAAATTTTTTAATAAGTTAAATCGAGTTTTTTATATTAAGAGTATTATTTAATTTTACCTTATCTTTAAGTAATAAAGCCAAATATTTTGAAATTTTATAAGTAGGAGCAGTTCTATTTTGTAGTTTTATACCACTTAAATGGCATAGGTTATACCTGATATAGTGGAGACATACTGTATACAAGTGAAGTAACGTAACCAAACATTATCCTTGAATCAATATTATCCAAGATACTGTTTTCTAATTTTCATAAGATAGGACTTATGAACTGTTAAATATACTCTGGCACTTTTAGTAGTTAAGCGCTCAACACCTAGATGACTATCCATTTATTGGTTCTATATATTTGGTTCTATAAGGATTATGTCCATATTATTAGTATCCTTAAAGTTATATTTTGGTAATAATATTATTGTTAGATTATAAATCGCAATATTCTTTTACCAATTACTATTTATAGTTCTATACTGATTATCTAAGTTTATATTGCTTTGATAAAGAAACATACATTCGAAATTATACTTGTTTGTATTATCTTGGTAAAATACCACTACTTAGTGATTTATTCAGCAGACACGTTTCGAGCTAGGTCAACGCATTATTCAATGCTGTGAGTCACTGACAAGACTGATGCTCAGGTGCGTTGTGTTGGTGTTAGTCTGTGTTGTATTTTTGTTCTGTGGTATGTTATTGTTCATAAAGTAGTTGTTAAATATGTGCTCAAACATAGTGTTTGATTGGGAGTGTATTTTGTCATTTAGAATGTGTTGTGGATAGTATTTATGGTGTTTATATATCTAGTAGTTTTCTGCTGTGTTTCGTTTTTTGCTTTTATTAATGTAATGTATGATTTTTAGATTGGTGTCTATATCAGTCTGTGAGTGTGTTTTTGTATGTGTATGGTGAAATTTGATGTGGGTTGTATCTTTTTTATCTGTTTTACGTGTTCTTCGTATCTTGTGGTAAATGTTCTCCCTGTTTGTCCTATGTAAAAGCTGGGACAGTTGTTGAATGTAACCTTGTATACACCTACCCTGTCGTGTTTATCCTGGTGTTTCTGAACTGTGTAGATGTGTTTTAATGCTTGGATGTTGTGAATTCTACTTTGTATTTAGGTTTGCGGAGCGTGGAAGCTATTTTTTGTCATGTGTTGTAGTGATATGTAAGTGTCATATATTTTTGCGTTTGTGTGTTATTGTTTTTTGATGTGTTATGTGTACGTTGTTTTTTGCGCATTATGTTGTTTATCAATGTGTGTTTATATCCGTTTTTTGGGCTTTGTATTTTATTGTGTTTAGTTCGTTTATTTTGTCTTCACTGCTCATGGGTAATTTGATTAATCTGTGTATCATGGAGTGGAAGGCAGCATGTTTGTGTTGTGTGGGGTGATTGAACGTGTTGTGAATAAATCTGTCTTTGGTGGTGGGTTTCCTGTATATTTTGAATATGTTTGTTGTTTTGTTTTGTTATCGTTAGGTCTAGAAGTTGATTTTGTTCTGTTGTTCTGTTTCCAGTGTGAAGTTATGTTATTGTGTAATTTGTTAATGTAATTATGAAAGGTTTATCTATCTTACGTTGCTGTTGTATTAGGATATCATCTACGTATCTCTACCAATATATTATTTTTTAGGCGTGTTTGTTGCTGTTTATGATATGTTTTTGTTCTAAATTGTGTATGAATATTTCTGACAATATGCTTGAAATGGTATCACAGATTAATTATGTATATTAAAATATGCACAAGAGACGAATGTTTTATAGTAATTTCTATCATGAGATTTTGAAACTTTAATGACAAAACAATAATCATCAAACACAAGAACTATAAAAATAATTACTAGATAAAAACCTAAATATTTAGAATTGTACTAGTTTTCTCTAATATACCACAGTTGGTTTTTTCTCTAATATTTTACTTTTTGTTCTGTTTAAGAAAATCACTGTGTTCCACTGTACTTTTTACAAAAAAAAAACAACTTTTGTAACTTCCTTAACCTTTTGAAAACTGTTACATTTCTACACCTATATTATAAATGCTACATTAAAATTGGGAAAATAATAATTCAACAAATAAAACAAAGGCGTGTATATTTTCCTAAAAATAGAATTGTACATAAGAACATTAATGGTAGATAACATGATATAAAAATGAAGTGATGAAACCGATGAGAGTGTTGATGCCATGGTGCAAGATGGTGATAGCGACTAGACTTAATGATATTGAGCTCCGCCAATCCTGTTGGAACATGATTTACATATAGATAATATGTTTTGATTTTCTATCTTAATATTTATCACTATAACACATCCCATAAACAAGAATAACATTTCGTGTATAAAATGTTCTAAGCTTTTTCACACCTACTGTTGTTAGCATTAACAACAGGTTACCATGGCAACGACAACGCTACACCCATTGTTTGGTTGTTGCTCAGCATGGTAACGTTTTCTTGAAAATGCTAACAAGGACGGTTGCGCTGACTATAGGCTTATAGTATTGTATACACTCATTTTTTCTTATTGTTTATGAAATGTTTATATTATTACAACATTACATTTTTATAAATAAATGTTAACATCTTTTACCTATTTATACACTTTTTTTTATTAATTTTAAAAATGTTCTCAGCTTCTAGTAATAATGGTTGTTTTTAAAAAAATATTAACTTTTATTTTTCAAATTTCATTTCATATTCTCCTCAATTAAATATAAACCCTTTTTTAAATTATTCTATTATGTATTATAATAGTGTTGTTATTATTAATAATATTACTATTAATAAATTATATTTATGTATTTAATAAATAATAATAATAACATATTATTATTTAAAAACCCAAATTATTTAAAAACTATATATATATATATATATATATATATATATATATATATATATATATATATAAAGAAATAAGTCAAAATACAAATAAGTCAAATAGGAAAATAGTGTATTTTGACTTAATTCTTTATTAATACACAAGAATACATATTGCAATATATATATATATATATATATATATATATATATATATATATATATATATATATATATATATATATATATATATATATATTAAAACAACACAGGTTATTCAAATACAAGAATATGGTACTGTTTTTATATACAAGAATATGGTACAAGAATACAATATATATGTACATCATATACAAATATGATGTTGGTACTGTTTGCCAACGAAAAGCTTTGGATATAAAATAATAAATATTCTTGTATTTGAATAACCTGTGTTGTTTTAAATTATTAAACAAGAAAATGTATTTTATATTTATATATATATATATATATATATATATATATATATATATATATATGTATATATTTATTTAATTATTTATTTTTATTTTTATTTCACTGTATATATTATTTAAATGTTTATTTTTCTCTGTAATAATGCCCCTTGTTTGTAGTCTAAACTAATTGTCAACACATTTATACCTCAATATAAATTGCAACTTTCAGCTGTATTTAATAATAAGTAATTCCCAGATTCAGTATTTTAGATTTTCTAGTTACAGATATTTCTCTATTGCAAACCAGTGCGGCGGTGAGAATATTTGAAAGTGAATGTTTATTGCTTCTAACTGGTACAGTGACGTAATAATATGTCCATCTGGCGACCGGAGCGACCCAGAACAAAGAAACATGTGTCGGGTTGGTCTACACAGCGGGAAAGTGACTCTCTTACATAAACTACAGCTGCAGTTGTAGTTCCCCATTACTGTACATTAACGTAATAAAATTGTGTACGTTTTTCGTAACTTTATTGTTAACTGAGTTGAATTTTCATTAAATATCCGAAACGATCTCGTGTGTTCATAACGGATAAGTGTTACTGAAATATACAAATTTTGCAAAAATGTTTTAAGTTTTTCGGTTTATTTAATTATTTTTAAAATAAATTATTGTAAGAAAAGAGTACAAAAATCAATTTACTTTTAGAGTTAAAGTAGAT
>JBAIZL010000005.1:245925822-245960822 GCA_036971475.1 Prosapia bicincta | reverse complement strand
CGGCATACACTTGACTATAATGTCGTATCAAGTTATAGCCTTTAAAAACTGGCAACGTTCCTACAAATTAAGAATTAAGGGTTTAAAATTTCCCTCAATACAAAAGTATTTCATTAATAACTCTTTTTTAATATTCATTTTTTTTGTAGGTTCTACTAGTTTTTTAATGACATGGAGGCAATAAAAAACAAAATATATATTTTAATTTTATAAGAAAATATCTATAATGAAGATGAATTATTTATAATTTTTTTAAAAATTTATTACAATAATTAGAAAATCTAATATATCAATTTTTAATTTATAAAAATAACTAACATATCAGTTTTGAAAATTCAAACAAATACTAAAATTTTTATAAATCAAAACTGAATAAACCTACTGAAGCTGAGACACAACGCACAGGAGCGCAACAGAATTCGAAGTAGAAGACATTGGATTTAATCTCAAGTAGAGAGATCCAGAACTGTCAACTCTGAAACTCTTTTAGAAATGATTACTGATCGATGATTATTATCTGAATAATTATGAATAATGATTATTTTTTAATAAAAAGTGTAAAATTTAATATTTTTATAATTTGCATTTGGGCCTCATTTTAAAGGATTTTAAACACATTTGGAATAAGGCTGATTTAAAGCTTTAAATTCCAATCATTTTAATAGTTTAAAATTAAGCAAATAGTAAACATTTAAACAAATTTCTCTACTTTTTCACACTTGTAGACTGCATTTGGTTTGACAATTTAAACCTTTGTTCATTATTATTCAAACAAGGACTTGATTAATAGTAGAGGTTAGATTAATATTGAAACTGTGATTATGAAATACGCTACTCCGTGCAGAGAAACTGTCATTGGGTAGTACTTTGCTTTCCAAGTGTCGGTGTAGTATAGAGATTATTTAGTGTGTTTCCTGATTTATTAGGAAGAATAAGCATTTGTATTACAGGTTTATTATACAAAAAAATTATTTTTTTATTAAATCAAATATAAACTGGTATGTTCAGGTGAACTACAGATAGGTTTGCTATGAAATTATATCCAAGGGAACAGTTTTTATTTAACTTTTACTAAACCCCTTATAAATGGTATTTTAACAGAAGATTGAAAACATGTTTTTAAAACGTTAAAATTGTCACAAAAATATAAAAATGAAACTAAAACAAATTAATTAATTATAATGTCAATAAAATATTATTTTACCGTTAGTAATTTGTTTCGTTCAGACATAATATTCGAGCTGGCTTGTGAATTTAGGTTATATACACAGGAAATATGCACAACTCACTATTATAAAAACTTTAATCTCAAACGCGTTTCAATGACATTTTGCCATCATTTTCAGTGATTCTATCTAAAAAGAAAACTTTAAATTAAAAAAAAAATTAGTTATATTAAATTTTTTTAAATAAAGTTTTGTTTCTGACAGCATCACTGAAGATGATGACATAATGTCATTGAAACGCGTTTGAGATTAAAGTTTTTATAATTGTGAGTTGTATATATATATATATATATATATATATATATATATATATATATATATCATGAGTTTATATATTTTATTGTTTAAATTTAAAATCGGTTTGGTTAATATATTACTCAATTAAAAACACCCTATATATAACTATTAGGAACAACAATTATAAGGGGACCTTTTAGAGTCAATTGAGAAACTTGCAAATATAGTTTCCATTGGCTGTTATGCGATGACCACATCTAATCAACTCAAGTTTATACAAGTTTATATTGCGAGGTAATGTAACACTCGTACTTCTTTAGTTTCTATGCGGCTGATCTGAATTTACCATAAAGGTGCAACGTTGACATAGATTCCAGGCTTCCTCATCTTACATAACCGCCTTCTCTAGGACGACATTTTTACGACATTTCCTTGCTCAAACTGCAATCCATTGTTTAAAATATTTTTGTGTCAAGGACTAGCGACAGAATTGTACAAAAAAACGAAAATGGATTCTGAGAAAGGCAACCTTCGAGAATATACGTTTGGGAAATATATCTGGCAAATATATGTTTGTAAATTACTATTAGGGTGTTGTCAACCATTTTCAGTGTTTTCACAAAGGTTCAAAATTTATGTATACCAGTAAAAAATTTATTTTTTGCTAATTATATTATATAATATAAAATATACAACTCAATAATACCTATCTTTTTTAAATTTGTCTAATTAAAAATATTAGAAAATTACGTATTTGCTCGAAGAATTTAAAGGGGATCGTCAGTATAACTATTATACTTACAAAGGATTGAAATATATTTTTATTATAGATAACATTAAGGTAGGACGTACTAAAATCCATGGTACAGGATGTAAAGGGATATTATGGCACGTGAGAGTGGAGTCACTGCGATACACTCCCTTGTAGGATCAAGAATAGGTTGGATCAGATAGGATTTAGATAATGGCGTAATGATCGCCTGGAACTTGTAATAAGTGCAAAATAGGGCGTAATGTAGGTAACAGACATAACATTTACCAGACGTTTCTACTTGTTGCTACCTCTTGAAAAAAGAAGGATAAGTAAGGACAAATGGAATTATGTAAGACCAAGGAAAGGATATAATGATATCCTGATGCTGGGAATAGAGGTAAACTACGGCATTGGTAGGAAGGGTCCTGGAGTGGACCTGATCTCAACCGGGTGAGGAAAGATACCAACCCGGTAACCTCTAAATATTTTGGAGTAATTCATTGTACTGAAAACGTTTTAAGATCTCTCGTTCTTTACCCTGAAAATAATTATTTGTGATTTCCAATTTTATAAAATATACATTTTTTTAAAAATCTGTGTATCTATAGAATGTAATATGGAAAAATATCATTTTTCATTGAAAAATTAAATAATTAATCCGTTTATAGTTTTCAAGGAAAACACTAACATTTTTTTAGTGCTCTGCTGCCGTTAGCTTTTATGTAACTAGTTTTATGACGTTTTACATTTAGGAATACTAAACACTGTTAAATATGGTTTTGAAAAAATACATTTTTAGATCCATTAAACATTAACAATAACATATTCCGATATTACACTTTAAAGAAATAATATTTTGTTAAAAAGGAAATAACAATATTAATGAGAACTTTCATGTTGTTTAAGAAATAACATATTTTTGGGCTTAAAAATGCTGAAAACGTTTATCAGCCCTAGTTTTTAAAAGTTATTCTACAGTAACAATTTGTCTACTTTGTTTTCATTCTCCTTGGCCAAAGTTGCAAACCCTTGTCTTTTCGCAAAAACTATATTAACTGAAAAAACGAGGAATATCATTTTTCCCCTCAAAAAATTGAAGATTGAGGATAATGAATAAATAATGATTAACTTCTATATAATCTGAATTAAAGCATGAACTGTTTCATACGTCATTGTGTCGTTTATAATTATTTGACAACAACATGTGTCTATTTAATATCATTCCTTGTTTATTTATTTCTCTAACATCAAACGAATGTTAGGAAAATGTAAAGTTAGTTGGGATTCTAATTTAATTTGTCCTAATTATTATTTAAAGCCTACCTATGTAAAATTAAAAGCAAAAAGTCAGTTTGAAGAACTAATTATTACCTTTGTTAGGCAATAAGAATTTAAATTGTGTTTTATTATTATTTTTAAATAGGTTTTAATTTTATTTACTGAATGGTTAGCAGTCTCTAATTATACATACTTTAGGTTCTAATATAAAATGAGAGAGAAACGTATTTTAAAAAACACATTCCATACAGTCTATTAAAATGTAATAATTACATTTCTTAATAAACTAGCAAAACCTTTATGAAAAATATATATAAGCTTACTAATTATTTAGTTTTTCGTGGATTTGTTTACTTTTTTCCAATTTACAAATAGTTCATAGCAATAGTTTTTGTCTTTTAGAAGTATTTCAGCCGTAAAGTTATGATTGTCCGTGAGTACAGCTAGACGGCAATTACTAAAACTAAACCAAGTTTACATTTCACGTTGGTATTAGTGATATTCATCAAAATGACTCATCAATAACCGTGTCATTGAAAAGCATTTGAGAAAATAAATTATTGATCGTAAGTTAATATTCGTTTTTATTTAATGAATATACCTTTGCTCATAGCCTAAACTTAAATTTTTGCTAACGAATTATTCGTAAACATTTAATTTTGAAGGTTTGCGCTGTTTAAAATTTATCTTTTATTGAATAAATTTTATTTGGACGCATTTAAAAGCACAGCTATTCCTCCAGTCAAGAAATTGTGGCACAAGTCAGTGATGCAATAAAGAAGAAAGTTTAGATGTTCGTAGTAAACAGAACAATTTCTGAGAACATAATTGCGACTAGAGAATAAATGGCGCCCAAGGGAAATATTTAAAGGGTGTAATTATACAAAACTGTAGTCATTACTGAGTAATTATTGAGTGTAGATGTCACTGTCGTGTGTTAGCAATAACAAGATGTTCAAGTCTTTATGTGTTTAAAATTATTTGCAATTATGGTGCTGGTTTGACTAATGAATGTCAGGAGAGGAAAAACGCAAGAAAGTAAAATTAAATTAATGGCGAAGTTAATATTTATAGAATAATACTTTCAGTTCTATATTGAATTTGTCTTCTTAGCCAGTGACTGTCTCATATGGAAAGGAATTAAATATGATAATAAGGTAAAGCGATTAAAAATACTTAGCAATATTTTCCGTTTTATTTCATTTTAAATTATTTTACCGATAACGGTTCACACTAAGTAAATGCAAAGAGTTAATTTCAGGAAATAAACGATAAAAAATTATTTTTGTCTATCAAAATGTAAGCCAAAACTTTTTAAATTAATTTAAAGTTATTATTGTATGTACGAAGCCAAATGCAGAATGATGTCTTTGAAAACAAGTTGTACAACGAAAACCTTACGAGGGACATTTTTCAAGGTCAAACTCTCAAGAAAAATTAATCTCTTAATTCTCTTAAATATTCTGTGACAATATGGAGTTGAAATCTGTAAATGTAAAATGAAATGGGTTGGAATTTGCAAATTGTATGTATGAAGCCTAATGCAGAATGATGTCTTTGAAAGCAAATTTTACAACGAAAACCTTACGAGGGACATTTTTCAAGGTCAAACTCTCAAGAAAAATTAATCTCTTAATTCTCTTAAATATTCTGTGACAATATGGAGTTGAAATCTGTAAATGTAAACTCAAATGGGTTGGAATTTGCAAATTTTTAGTAAATATTAGACAATTCAAAAAAGTGTTTTCATGTATTTTATTATTGTGTATTTATGCTTTTATTTTTTTTAATGACCACTATTGCTTTTCTAAAACTTCATATTATCGTTATTTTCTGACTTTTATTTGTTTGTTTACTCGCTGTACCTTCCATCTATTGTGGCTTCTTATGCTTGTTCCTAGGTCGATTGTGACAGCTATTCAGATGCTTTGGCTTCGTTTATAATTATGAACATTCTTGCAAATTGATTTTCCTGGTCTTCATTTTTTCTAGATTCTTTAGCACCTAAGTAACTATGAACTTGGTATTCTTATTTATAAAGTATCAAAAATATATAATTTTAAGCACACAACAATGTCATTAATTGCAAGATAACAACCTGCCATGACAGTGACATAAGAAAATGTATGTAAATAGCGTTTCATTGAGTCAACTCATTACCTTTTGATTTGTGAACTGTGTAGGAACTCGTTACTATGGTAATAAATGTCGCTCATAAATATTTGAATCAAGGCACAACGCCTATTCCAGATCATTATCGTATATCTATAACTTTACATTTTTCTCTCTTTCTCTCCTCTCTCTCTCTCTCTCTCTCTCTCTCTCTTTCTCTCTCTCTCTCTCTCTCTCTCTCTCTCTCTCTCTCTCTCTCTCTCTCTCTCTCTGACACTTATTCGCTCAAGACATGTGAATGTAAATTTAGCCAGCATAATTCTATGTGCATAGGTTTGACAGTAATCAAAAATTGTTGGTTCAAAGTTACCTAAATAGAATTCATAGAACAATAAAGTAAAGTATCCTAGTAAAGGAGAGAAATCTGTACATTAAATAAATAAAATATTCGTGTACTTTTGAACATCGTCAACAGTATAATTCACGAAGGACAAGTCTATACCCCAAGCAATAAGAATAAAAACATACAAGGATATAAAAATGCTAAAATGAAAATTCTACGTCAAAACCATATATAAACGAATATATTACTCTAAAGGCTCAACTATTACTACCTACGGTGGCGATGTATGAAACATACAGGAGTGAAGCAATGCTGGAAACAAAAATTTGATTACTAGAAAAGATCACTAGGGAAATTCAAAGAGAAACATATTAAAAACCAAATGTATCAAGAAAATAATTAAGATAGAACACACAACCGTTGTTGGTATAAAGACAATACAATTAATACTCTAAGATCATCCAAAGATAAAAGATTGCAAATAAATAGTAATTTCTGTACTAATAGGTCACAGGTAATCAAAGAGAGGCTTTGGAATAAATTGGAAAGAGGTTGTAGATAAAGAGTTCATAAATAAATGACAGCTTATGGATTAAGCTTTAGACTGCAATGCCAGGCAAAAAGTCATAAGCTGTAAGTTGTGGGATTCAGTTTACCTGTTTCTAATCAGTATTATTACTACACATTATTTTGTTATTTGAACATTTCTTTGTTTTCCCTCACACTCATACCGTTTTGTTATCTGCAACACAACTATATATATTGCTTCTATTTTTATTTCTGATTATCAATTTTTGTTTTATTTCTGTAACTCGTGCTTTTTTCTAATACCACACTAAATATTTTTGCTCAAACCTTTCTAAAAACTGTTCTCTTGTTCATTATTTTACATGATTTTTAATTTTATTGAAGGAATTTAAGAATTGGTCTCAGTTTAGCAAGCCAAATCAGTTCCCATGGTACCTTACCACTGTGTCTTCATTGCCATAGTACCATAGTAATAGTTTCAAGTGTTATGAGATACTTACTTGCTGGCTATTGAAGTCACCAGGTTAACTACCGCCACATCTTCTTGAGGTAATATTATTCGCGGTAGACAGTAGAGATAATTGATGTATTTATTCAATCTAATTAAAATGACAAAGATTGGCAAACAAGGTAAATGAGATAGACTGTAGTGGAATAGCGTTATCTCAGATCTATTGTCAAACGTGAAAAGATGAAGAAACAATATTAAGAGATAATTACCCTCAGGTTTGCCACAAAAGGGGTTATGTAGGGTCAGGCACATTACAAGTTGACTCCAATATTTATGAACGTACCTAAACCTGTTGTTTAGATTCTCCAGTAGGGTAAGGAGAACCGGTTCACATTATTTTGTAAGACCTTTACGTTGACAAAAGAAATCCAACGTGAATAAACTAGAGAGGCTGAATATCAACCAGCTAAAGAACACATGTAGTTTCACAATTGCTATTTAATCATTCTGGAGAGAAGCCGTTGTAGGACGTATTTGTTACAATGTGTTGGGTGATTTAAGATTACACACACAATGGAAGTTAGTTAGAGTTATGTTTTCATAGTTAAGGAATATATTATATCTTTCGAAATTATATAATGTTAAATATCATTAATAAAAATACTACTACAATAACGGTTTTTCAACAATATTTTAAAATGGTAAATATTAAAACAGATCGCTCTAAATCTCACTTCGCACTAGTTTATTAAAACAAACAGGCTAGTTTCGACGATGATGTCGCCGTCATTAGTGCTGTCCTTTGTGAATTGCTCTCCATAGCTATGCACTAATTAATTTGTTATTTTAAACCTTCGATTTTGTAATAAACACGTAGAATAATTAGGAACATAATATATTAACACTCGAGTAATTACCATTAGCTTTTATATGCTAAAATGTGTTATCATATAATAAACATGTACACTAAATATATATATATATATATATATATATATATATATATATATATATATATATATATATATATACATATATCAAAAACAACTGAGTTATTCAAATACAAGAATTATTTATAAATTTGTATTCAAAGCTTTTAGTTTATAAACAGTACCAACATCATCAGGATTGAATAATACATTGTGTTTGTGTGTATGTGTTGTGGTATTCAAGGTATTCGAAAACATTCAAAGTATATGTGTGTGTGTGTGTGTGTGTGTGTGTGTGTGTGTGTGTGTGTGTGTGTGTGTGTGTGTGTGTGTGTGTGTGTGTGTGTGTTTGTGTGTGTGTGTGTGTGTGTGTGTGTGTGTGTGTGTGTGTGTGTGTGTGTGTGTGTGTATGTGTGAGTGTGTGTGTGTGTGTGTGTGGGTGTGGGTGTGTGTGTGTGTGTGTGTATGTGTGTGTGTGTGTGTGTGTGTGTGTGTGTGTGTGTGTGTGTGTGTGTGTGTGTGTATGTGTGTGTGTGAGATTGGCAGATGACGATTATCTTGTTAATATTTATTTATTAAAGGGCACAAATCCCATTAACAAGAATATTAACAAGAAAACGCCCTCGAAGTTTTCTATCAATTTAATATTTTGATAACATATGAAGATACTCATTATCAAGTTTTGTAAATAATATCTTTGTTATTGAACCGTTTGTTGGTAATTATATATATATATACACACACACACACACACAACACCTATATATTTATTTTTATATATTTAATATGATACTATGGTAAATATTACATGTATATAATGTATAAATGTATATAAGAAATAAATAATATATAAAAGTATATTATAAATAACTATATAAAATTATATGTAAAGTATAAATGTAGTATATAAAATATATGCTTTACATATGAGTGTATTAAAAGTATATTTTCTGTGTGTGGGGGAAGCGAATATATATATATAATAATAAATTATTATAATAAATTAAAAATATTTTAAAAACAAGAATACTTTTAATGAATATATATTTATTCAAAGCTTTTCGCCGATAAAATAGTACCAGCATCTTCAGGAAAATAATTATCTAATAAAAATGCTTTGAATAAATATATTCATTAAAAGTATTCTGGTTTTTGAAATATTTTAAATTTATTAATTATAGTACAAGAAAACATATCACCATATTTAATATATATGTATATATATATATATATATATATATATATATATATATATATATATATATATATATAGTTTTTGTTTAATAATATTTGTTGATGACGAAATTATTATTATACTAAACTATTATTGTTATTTGTACAAACAATTCATAATTACCTTTGAAATGTGTTATCCATACAGGAAATAATAATTTTATTAAAATATGATTAAGAAATTGTGTAATAATTCTAAGACAGCATACCTGAAACTGACGTAGTCTCATACTAAAGAGACTTGTAATAAGGGAATCCGGAAATCCAGATATAGAGAATAAATGACAACTATCGGTGGTGAGATCGTTTAGCTGAAATAGATTTAAATTCAACTTTACATCGTTCAGAAACTAAGACCACTATCTTCTAATTTCAATTTTCTCAAAGATTTTTTCTGATTAAGAAAATAATCTAATTGATTGAATATTTGGTTAAGTAACTTCATCATTTAAAATAACACATGATTTTATCTAGAAACGAAATTATATTCCACAAAACCTTCATGGTGGGAAATTCATCTAAGAGTTGTTAATCCCTCAAAACACTGATTTGAACTTTGGAAATGTTTTCAGGTCGAACATTTCAAAATCGTTCTCAGTGATTTGTACTTAATTATTTTTAAACATAAGTTTTACGTTAGAAATCGTGGAGCAAATATTCTGGGATACAATTAAGGTTCACCAGCAAACTGGTGGTTACAAAAATTGACCTCTTATTTGATTTACGTCACAAAACACATCTTCGCGCTCTTTAAAATTTGGCAGATAACTCCTCTAAAAAAAAAATTCTTTTACATGGAACTAATTTTCAAGTTAATGTTTAACAGAACCGTTTGTCATTATAACCATTAGATGTAAAAAGTGAAAGCCGTATTATTAAAATGGTTTAAATTATATTACAAACAACAAAATGCTGAGATTATTTTATTGATTGTGGGATAATCTTATTGATACTTTTGTTGAAGGGGAAATAAAGTCTCTGGCCAATCGAGCTAAGTTTATCATTATAAATAAAGCTATTTAAAATAGTTTCTTTTTTCATTTTATCAATAAAAGTCAAGAAATGTTGATTTTTATCTACATTTATCTTCACCTTTTACTATTTTGTAAATTTTTGTTTATAAATCTTTCACTTTCCATTCTATATGGTTTTTTATTTTGATTTTGTCCAAACAGATTAGACTTCTAATTGATGCCTTAACTTTATATTCTTTTTATTTCAAAGAATAGAACGTTGTTCAGCATTAATTTTATTTTTTATATAGGCTAATGACAGATCACAGACAATTTTGCTTTTTTAAAACACTTGACGTTTCGAATTTCTTTCCGAAATTCTTTTTCAAGAGGTCAAATTTTAATTAAACAATCACAATACATTACAAAAGGGAAATTATTACATTTGTTTTATTAAAATTTGATCTCTTGAAAAAAGGTTTCGGAAAGAAATTCAAAACGTTGAGTGTTTTAAAAAAGCAAAATTGTCTGTGATCTGTCATTAGCCTATATAAAAAATTATTAGTTATTAACAGGTTAAATAAATATAATAATTATTTTATTGAAAATAAAAAACAATGTTACTAAATTATCCTATGAAGAAAATATAATAACTTGTTATATTAAATAATTTTATCTTTTTTAACATAAAAACAAATTGTTTTTTTAAAACAGTTCACACCATATGCCTAATATTCTTCATGATTCAAAATTTAAGCATTATTGATATTTTTTAATTCAATATTTTAAAAATAATATCAATACTGTCCCCATTTTGAAATCTTCTATTTACTACAACCTTTAATTTCAACCTATAAATGTGACAAAATAGTAATTTAGGACTATACTTTCGTTAAATAAATGAAATAAAGTTTTAGTTTTAAAATAATATTTTATTCTCTTCCCTTTTGAAATATTTTTTCACGTGGATTTTCATATTTGGTAAGAAATAGTAACTTTTTGTAATTTGCTTAGCTTTTTTTTGTAAGAAGTTGAACACGAAATTTTTTGCTAAATGTTAATATTTTTAATTTAACTTCTTTTAAATTTAATATCATTTTCTAATGTAATTTGTTTTTTAATATTATTTTCTAATGCAATTTAAGGAATTCAGTTACGTGATGATATGGGAATTCTCGCAAAACCTGCTTTTATTATACCTAAATTATATAGCTCTTTACATAGTATATTAGCCGTAGGCCTAAGTTAAAATGTATGTCTAAAGAAAATTATTCCATTATTTTCCATGTTAAAGATATACATAAGTATTTCATATATTAACTCGATAATGGCTCAAGTTTTAATTATTAGGTTTATTTGGGTCTATAAAGTAAATTTTAATAACCTATAAATATGATAAATTTTAAAATTTCAAATAACAAACTTATAATAATAGTACATAAATATACGTTATGTACTGCATGGTATACAATATATGTATATACACTTTGATTTTAATAATAAAAAACACTTACATAAACAAGAATTTTTCTTTCCTTTTCTTTATACATTGACTCTTTTCGCTGATTTGTAAACACAGTCCAGATGTAGTCATACAACTATAAGGTAATTAGTACCTTAGTGTTTATAATGCTGATACTACCAATCAGAAAAAATCTTCAATGTATAAAGAATAATAAAAAAAATTCTTGTTTATGAAAATGTTATTTAACTGTATATATATATATATATATATATATATATATATATATATATATATCGCAATATGTATTCTTGTGTATTAATAAAGAACTAGGTCAAAATACAAATACAAGAATTATATTTGAATTTAAAAGCTTTTCGTTGGCTAAAAGTACCAACATCATCAGGAATATTAAACAATTCAATTATAGAATAAATTTAAAATATTTCAAAAACAAGAATAGTTTTAATACATATATTATTCCAAGCTTTTTGCCGATAAAACAGTACCAGTATCTTCAGGAAAATCATTATGTTACAAGATATTATTCAGGACAATATTGTTCCGGACAAAATATTTTTACAAAAATTAAGTCATATGTCCTACAAACAACCATATGTTTATAAGTATTACACTTTATGTAATTTTTTCCATAAAATCAATGACTTTATAAATAGTTTGGGGCCTTGATTTCACTTGAATATGTTCCTCAATTAATTTGTCTCTAATTTTATGCTTATAAATTTCTAATGTTTCACATATAGGCTATTCCTCTTTAATCCTTTGTATAATTCTTTTTTTAATTTCATATTTTCCATTTCATAATATCTGTGTCCATTATTTATACAATGAGTAGCGAAATTTGATTTGTATATTTTTGGTTTAATATAGGCGTTTAAATGTTTTTTGTATCTTTCCCTTAATTCCTTTTTTGTTTGTCCTATATATAATTTATTACAATCTTGACATTTTATATTATATACACCCTTTCTCTTATATATATATGTGTGTGTGTGTGTGTGTGTGTGTATATATATATGTATATATATATATATATATATATATATATATATATATATATATGTATATATATATGCATATATAGTCCCTATGTCTTTTATATAACGTTTTAATATAACATGTTTTTCCCATAAACCTTATCCTTTTCTCCCCATCAACATAGGGAAATAAGTACTGTAAGCATACTTGACGGTTATATATCAAGATAAATTAAATCATACTAAGTTTTAAACAGCTTTGTTGAATCGATGAGGAAGCTGTTTATTTATATTAAGTAGTATCACTTAAGCCTTACACAACGCTAGTCGTACATACAAATAGTGTGGCTGAAAAAAACAGCTTAATTGACCTTAGCCTTTGGCAGTTCGTCAAAAGCAATTGCAACGAGCTCCAAGTTAAAGTGAAAGGCGCACTTGACTCATACAGTGCCTCGTTATGATGCATTAAACTAACCGATGGTTAATTCTTACTAACGATCCAATAAGCTTGAGGCGCGTTATATTATTTGATACATTTTAAAAGATATTATAATAAATGCACTATACTTACCGTAAGGTAGAATTTTGCCAAGTCAATATAGCCATTATTGTTAAATTGTTAGCAATTTAATTCAAATGCTATTATTATTGTAGATTATATGTCATAGATATAGTTATAAATTCATAAAAGACGCCATGATGAATATCATTTAGTGCTACCCTACACTTTTTACCACAGTAACTTTTTAAATATTTACCTAAATTATCTGTTCGGGGGTTAGTGTAGTAAAATTTAAACGTTTAAGCCCCACTGATTGTCATGGACGATAAAATCCACAAGTATAATAAAAATAAAATAAATCTTAAATATTAATATTTCGAGCCATTCAAACATACATAGTTGATAAGAAGCTCTTAAAATACAAGAAAGGTTAGAAATTTATAAATTGTGTTTGAAAATATTCAATATACTGATAGAATAAAAACATTATGTAATTTTTCCAATCTAAATATGGTTTTGGAAAAAATGTGTTATATTGGAAGCCTTTGTAAATTACCTCAAAATAACTTTTTATAGACTGGTGAATGATTTTAATTACTCATTATAATTATTCTATATTGTAGGTTTTGTAGATCTTAGAAAAAACAAGTAATATAAACAATTTTAAAAAAGGCAATTCCTACCTATTGTTAACAAAGGAAATATAATTTTAGTTTCTTTTTACTTTATAATTACAATTAGTCCTAATATAAATATGTCAGAATAACAATATTAAGACCCAATATAGAAATCGGATATCCTCGCAATTTTCCATTCTCCTTTCTATGTATGATCAGCTATTATTTTTGTTTGTTACTATTTATACGCTTTCTTTTTCTTATTGCTTGCATTGCGTTGTAGTTTATTTTCACATTGTTTGTGAAGCAAGGTTCAATGCCGTTAATCCAGTATGTTTGATTTCTTCTTTTCATTCATTTTCAATCCTGTAGCATGATTTATGGTATTGTGTGGAAACCATGGCAACACATTAAGCTTACATACTGGAGGTTTCGACGACAACCAAATGGGAACAAAAGAAAAATTCACATACATCTTTGAAAAATACTCTATTAACTATGGGAAAATTGGATCAGTACCAAAGCGCTAGGCTTTGAACCTAAAAATTCTCAGTTCAAATATGACCTAGACCTTCCAGATTTTGTATAATTGAATTATTTAATAAAATTTGACAAAAACTATAATAATATCAATTTTCATCCGCTATAAGTTACAAAATAAGTTGAACTTATTTTAAAATGCATCCAATCTAAATTTGATGATTAAAAAAGTATTTAATTAACGATTAAAAATTGTGCTCGATAATATCTTGACATTCGTAGAGTGTGAGGTAATAGAAAGAATTTAAATATAACGATTTTTTAACGAAATGCAGAGGAACGTTTATTAAGATATTATGTTAAGATTTTATAAAATGATTTAAACCAACCAGATTGATCAGTTCCTTATTCTCTTTAGGTTGCTGTGGGAATAATTTACTTTGAAAATGAATCTAAACATTCTTTCTAACATTGTTAAATTACAATGTAATAGAATCCTTTTATATATCTTGTACAAATTTTAAATCGTTCTTAAAATACATTTCTATTTATCAAATCAAGTTCAAATACATTTTTTTAACCTGTAGTGGATGATAATTGATGTATTTTTCAAATATGACAGTTTTTAAAATATTTATTTAATAATTAAATTATGAAAATTTTTTGTGTCCAAGTCGAATTCGAACTGATTATCTTCATATTCAAAGTTGGTCGCTCTTGGCTCTGAGCAAACTTTCCCACAGCTAGAAGATTGGTTCTCAAAGAATTATATGGATTTTTTGCCCCCTCTGGTTGTCCTTTAAACCTCATTGTACAACCTTATATTGGTGCCATGGTTACCACACAATAGCGGGATTAAAAATGAATGAAAAGAATAAAATAAACCAACAATCTGGATTAACGGTATCGAACCTTGCTGCACAAATGGAAAATGCAAAAGGAAAGCGAAAAAAACTACAACACAATCCAAGCGATGAAAAAAAGGAAAGCGTATAAATAATAACAAACAAAAATAATACCAACACTATACATAGAAAAAAAATGGAAAATTGAAAGGAAATTCGTTCTCTATTTTGCCACTTAATAATGTTATTCTGACATACGTATATACATATTTATATTAGTTGTAATCACAAAATAAAAAGAAACTAAAGTAAAATTTTTCTTTGTTGAATTAAGTAGGAATTTACTTTAATTTTTTTTTATATATTACTTGTTTTAAATACGAATTTTAATTTTAAAATATATTTGAATATTTATAAAATAAAACTGTAATGTATATCCATACCTACATTTGAGAAAATTTTCATTTCTATTGTTAATATATCTTTGATAATATATGGGCGTTGCAAACTCAAACTGACAGAACGGAGCTGTGTAAGCAATTTAACATCAAGTGAATCAGTTGTACTTGGAACAGTGGGACCGTGAACCAGCAACGAAACTAAAATGAGGAATGAAATGTAAAACTGATTTCGACCAAATGATTTCGTCAAATGAGACTTATTTTAATATCCATTTAGTTATTACCAATATGTGTTTAATACATACAGAATCAAAACCATTGTAACGTCATAAACGTTAAAAGCATGCTTGCTGTTAATAATAACCACTTTTTAAGACATGAAAAAAGAATGTTTTAAAAATGTATTGTCTCCTTTCCGGAATGATGTAGAAATTAATTTTTAGTATTTCTGGAAGGTGTACTTAACAAAGTAACTTTTCTCACTTGCAGGAGGTTTCATCTCATAGATACGTAACAAGTACAATTTCTACTTATGTTCTTGATCTCACTGAGTATAAATGCTGCCTCGTTGTATCGTGTGGATCTGATCAAACACCTGCTAAGAATTCCTTCATTAACCGCTACATAAACTGTAAATGTTAACAAGCTACAAGTTATTAGTAAAGATAAGATGACAGGACAAGATATGTTTCTAGAGATGGTAAATACCGAGAAGGTGTTTTACATCGGTTTATACGGTCGTTAAAATCTACTTTCTGCGAGTTAGTATACCACATTTTAGACCTTAAAGAAATTTTGCCACTTAAGTACAAAGGAAGAAGTTATTATAAAAACAAAAAAACGATAACAATTCTAAAGCTATCTTATTTAATTTTTTCATCATTTAAAAACTTTCATTTGTCTTTTGACATTTTTATTTGTCTTGAATGTTGTAGGCCTACGGTACTTTTTCAGGTTGTTAGACACTGACAACGTTTCTTGAAAACATATTTCGATGATAAATTTTTTTAAAATTGTGAAGTACTTAACATTAAATTATAGAACGTAACTACACCAAAAAAGGTTTAAAAAAGGTTTGGAAGAACTATATGTATGTAATATTACTATTTAATTGTTTTTTTTTCAAGCCAAGAGTCAGTGTATTTTTAAAAAAGAATAACTAGTTATGGTAATAATAGCATTACAAGTACTAACTCTTTTGGTGGAACGAGAGCGAGAGACAAAATAAAAAGAGTGACAGAGAGAGGTTCTGTGTCTATTTTAACTTTATCCTCAAATCAGTGTAGAAACAAAAATATCGCAATGAAATTTTTTTCCAAATATTTACTCAATTTTAAAATGTGACCTTATTACAAAATAAAGTCTTCAACTTATAAGGACTTTAGTATCAAACATTTACTCTCACGAGTACATATTTTTCTATTTTACTAAGTTTTCTCATACATCCATTTAAACAGAATAATTAAACTTTTGTAAATTAAACTACGGAATGCTATATTTTTTTATTGTTAGAATTACTAATTCCTATTATAACGCTTATTTAAACAAAAAATGAATTATTGCTTTCAACTCAACAAATGACGTCATTATTTTCTGAACATTATGTTTATTATTATTACATTCTTATTTCATTTAGCATTGCACCCAATTCATTTACCTTCTGCTTGATTTCTACACGTATTAGAATAGACTTGAACGCGATGTGCTTTCCATGTGTTACCATATACGCAATCGAATAACTTTAACGTCAGATGAAACGATGTCCAGTTCGATTACTCAATGCAGGGAAAGCGTGTTGCACATGCTCTACTAAAATGGCAGTGAGCAACCTGGGGTCAACTCGAGACGACAGCGGTTTCTTGCTCCGATATAAATCCGCTATCACCTCACCAACACGATCTTTTGACCTTTACAAAGTGGACTTCCTCGAAACGTCTGCTTTCACATTTTTAAGATGTATTCTTTTCAAAATTATAGGCGCAGTCTTTTTAATAGACCCAAATCTTGTTTCTGTATTGCATTGGGTAATAGTTATGTCACGAAAAGGTATCTGGGGACGTTTTTTGTGCGCTGCTACCCGTCAAATAAATCCCTTTGATATCTTCGTGAAAATCGTAGTATTCAAAGCAATTTTGAAATATTCAAATTATTTTTTTTAATTTAAAATTATTTTAGATATCTTTACAATTTTTTTAACAAAATAGTTTTGTGTTTATAATAAACACGTCATTGTCACTTAAAATTTTTAAAACAAGTGATGTATGACTTATAAGGTTTTATATTAAAACACGTAACTATTATTTTAAAAGGATATCTTCTATATTAAAATTTTTTATTAAATAGTAAACTTATTTAACTAATGATCGAAAGGTATATTTTAAAAAACAAATTCTGTGTATATTCAAGAAACCTATCTACGATCGGGTCATGCTTCAATTAAGTCCGAAATTTTAAGCATTATGTTCCGCGTATGACGTGGATTATCATTTAGCAAAAGAATTTTTAAGCTACTCCTTCTTTTAACACTAGAGAACGTCACATATAGTATCGCGTGGATCAAAACGGAGATTATTAAGTCAAAAGCAACATAATCAAAAGTTTGCCTCTGAGACTTATGGATTCATGCTAAATGCTAGTCTAACTCTGAATTTAAGTCTTTGCCCAGTACATCCAAGTTGACTCTTGCTTGAGTCCAATGTAGTTTTTGGAATCTGTTTTTTTTTTTAATTTTCGAAAACTTCACGATAACGATTTTTTAAAAAATAATTACTCAATCCATTGGATTGCTGACGTTAATCCCCTATAAATCAATTTTTGGGAAGATCCTTCATGTGTGCAACGATAATGTTGTTTTACATTTATTCCGCATTTACTCTAATAAGTATCTTTAAAACAAGAACACATATAAAACAAAATTGTTCTGAAACGGAAAATAAACATATTTGAGATAATTTTTAATCAATTCCTTCTAAACATTTTTGATAAGTATCGACTTAATAGGAAAGATTAACGTTTGGTCAATTTGAAATAAGGCCTTCTTCAACTACTCAGGTTTTCAATTGATTCAATAAAAAAAAATTGAAAGAGGGGAATACGCAATGGGGAAGCAGTAGATGTCTGCCATATGTGTCTTATCAGGTTAGGGAAAAGAAATGCAGCGTTTTGTTTTAGTTTCCCCGACTCAATCAAAGTTTCCCACTTCCGTAGTACACGTATGAAAGACACTCTTGACACCAATCATAGCCAATTATTTCCTTATCATAGAAAACCCTTAGATTTTCGAATAATGTTCAATGTATACTTTTTTATCTATTCTTTGTAATACAGACTTCATAAACAAATTGGATTATTCAATATAATTATCATATTGAAGAAGTGAAATGACATAAAAATATTTGTTTCATTAATACAGTATTTTGTTATATTTTATGTACAGTGAACATAAACTACGGAAACCTAAACTACTTGAAAGATTATTTTTAAAATTCAACCCCAAGTAGAATGGCTTAAATGTGGGTGGGGAGGATAAGGTTTATTTAATTTATTAGGGACAAGGCTGACTAACTTAGATACAGTATCTAAATAAAAAGAACACACTGCTAACAAATCGACTCAAAACTACAGTACATCTTGAAAAATTAACTTGAAGCTAACAAATTTCCCTAAGAAATAGGTACAAAGAGAGTACAGACTAACCTAGGTTATAAGGTCGGGTGCAAGAAAGGAAAGAAAGTAGATTACAGATGTTACGGAAGTTCCAGGTGTACCTTGGGAACTGGTCTAAAGAACGGGGAGCCGTCTAGGCGAATTACTGAGAGCCCAATGTGTGCGTCGACTGAACTTTCAATTTTAGAATAGTAAATACTAAATGTGTACGAATACTGCGCGAAATTTATTAATGCACTGATAATTTACTATTTTAATAAAGGTTTCTTTACTATATAAATAAAAAAATTACATCATATTTCAATACAGTTATTCGTCTTTACTATTTTACACTTACTGTATAACTTTTTTTGTTATAGTACGTATAAGAGTATATTCTAGGTCAGTGGTGAGCAACCCATATCTCGTGACAGGCTCCTTAGCCTCTCCTGGTCTGCTCTTCCATAAAATAAGAAGCAACGTGAAGTAAAACATGTAACTCTTATTTTAAAAGGATATCTTCTATATTAAAATTTTTTATTAAATAGTAAACTTATTTAACTAATGATCGAAAGGTATATTTTAAAAAACAAATTCTGTGTATATTCAAGAAACCTATCTACGATCGGGTCATGCTTCCAATTAAGTCCGAAATTTTAAGCATTATGTTCCGCGTATGACGTGGATTATCATTTAGCAAAAGAATTTTTAAGCTACTCCTAATTTTAACACTAGAGAACGTCACATATAGTATCGCGTGGATCAAAACTGAGATTATTAAGTCAATAACAACATAATCAAAAGTTTGCCTCTGAGACTTATAGATTCATGCTAAATGCTGGTCTAGCTCTGAATTTAAGTCTTTGCCCAGTACATCCAAGTTGACTCTTTTTTGAGTCCAATGTAATTCTATATAACTTACTATATAACTTTTTTTGTTATAATACGTATAAGAGTATATTCTAGGTCAGTGGTGAGCAACCCATATCTCGTGACAGCCTCCTTAGCCTCTCCTGGTCTGCTCTTCCATAAAATAAGAAGCAACGTGAATTAAAACTTGAAAACTATGCATTTAAATCTTCATTTATCAAGTCTTTCGCGTTTGTTTGGAACGTAAATAATCTTCGACCCTTCTCGTTTATCAGGAAAAACTTGATAGTAACAAAAACATTTTGGCGAGACACTTTATAACAATCATGGGTCATATACAACTAGTTGTACTGTCGATAAATCTAAAATTATAGCGCTTTATAGCTTCAAATGAGTTAGAAATCGAGTTCTGTGTTTAAGTACTGGATGGAATCTACCAGCAATTCAAGTTTCAAGGTTAATCAAGAGATTGCTATGAGCGCCATAGGCATTCATCGAATACTTAAGAAGTTATTATAAATTCACACGAAAAGTTATACTGGATTGCAAATACAAAGACATTTATTTTAAAATATTAGTATTGTCTGATAACACAATGAAAAATAGAACTATCAAAATGTTTTTGAACATAACCAGCCTCTCTTAAGGATTACTTATCACAATCTGGAATTGTGGTTATTAATTTAAACAACATACAAACATCCCTTACCAAAACTTTTCAAATCTTGGGTAAGGCCAAGGCCATTTTTTCTTTCTTTATCAGTTTTTGTTATGTTTTTCGTGTCAGTCATTAAAATTTAATTTATTGAGTAAATAATACCGTTAGTAAATACTATGTCAGGAATTTTGCAGTTATGGAGCACAGATGCAACAACCAAACGCAGAAGCCAGCCTCACCTCTGCCAAACACCTTATCGATACAACCCTGAAACACTCCATGAAACAAGGACACGAGGAAGCCAGCAGAGGGAAACAGTGGGCATCACTTAGCCTTCGCGGTCCTCTGGTGCTCACAAGCGATAGGGCAACTGCCGTGGCTGACTTACGACTCCTGACAGGACACGACTATCTCCAGGCCCACCTCTACCGTTTTGGCCTGGCATAATCCGATACGTGCCCGATCTGTATAGATTGTAACATGAATGGGGACCACATTTCAACTTGCCCTGAGCTGGACCGCCAGCTGTCCAGAATCGGTCGTTACTGGGATGCTTGACGCCGAATGGTTCAATAGCCAAGTACGGGCATTAACTAAAGTAAAGTAAGGTAAGTAGAAATTTGCAGTGTAATTATAATTTAACTAAGACTTATATTTTAAGTACAGTTTATTAATTTTTAAGAGAGATTTGTGGAGTGAAAGAAGATTTAGTGTCGAGATTTAAAAAGTTTGGACCTAGAGAGAATGAGCGAAAAGAGATAAACGAAACGAACACGCCTATATAAGATGAGTGTGCGGGGCAGAGTAGAAAGATGCCGACCTCAGCGAAGGTTCCGAAACCAAACAAAGTACTATTTTAGCAAAGGCCATCTTGGAAAAACCATATGTACCATAGCTATATTAACAAAGTAGCTATGTAGTTTATGCTTTAAAGGCTTGACAGTGAAAGGAAGTTTTAATTGTTGTATTTTTAATCTTCAACTCTGTTTACTACTAAACATTTTATTCTTATTTAAATGCAGTTGTTTAAAATATTCCCCTTTATAACCTGTTACATCTACCATTGTGGTAACTAATATTTAAAAATGCAATAATTACAATTTGTGTCTATGATCTCCCTTATAATTCCTCTATTTTATTCCAGCTGAGACATCTGCGCTTCAATAGGCCAACCAAAGTGTTCGTCACGGTATGCTTTAATCCAAATACCTAATGTTTTGCTAGAATCTATAAATCGATTACTTACAGTATATATTCTTGAATATTGCCTTTTACCGCATATAGTTTTGTGTTATTTGTATTGAGTAATAAATAATTTAAATTTTGTTGCGTCTGAAACCTTCCAATCCTATATACAGTTTTATCTTACACTCTTTCATTACCTTGCTTCTCATAAACTCACTGCAGTTTTATTTATATCAGGTAAAGTAAATTCTCAAACTGACAACTGTATCTAGGACATAATAAGACATCAATAGTTTTAACTTCATCAGCTTCGAACCAGTAAAACTATATACTTTTTGTTCACCTGTTACATTTTTTTTGCCATACCGTGGTTCTAGAAGTTTTAAGGTCTATTGAAAAGATGTTTTCCTGTCCCGCGATCATTTCATGATACCAGTGGTCGCTAAAAACATTACATTAAATTCTACCTAAAACAGCCGCCGCCTTGAAATACTCGCACGCCACGCCTTACATGACCTAAAGGTAACTTATTATCACTTGTGAAGCCAAGCGGTTACTAGACACACCGGAAGTAATATTAGATCATGTCCTCTATCGGCAAAGCGGTACATTGTCATGTTGCGCAACCTGGTGTGTACCGCATGAACTAATTGAGATAGACTTGATTTTTACGTAACGCCTTGAGAGCGTACAGGTCATTTTCTATGTAGCTGTGATTACATGATTATGAAATTCAAAGATTATTTTCCAACTATAACACGCAAAGGGAATATTTGCCATTCCTCTATTTATTGCTTTAAGAGAAATTTTATTTGTAATAGAATTTTTAGAGTACTCTAATATATCCTGCACAAATTATATAGTTGGCTTAATATAAATAATATATACGTACACATATATAACATTATCATGTATATAATGGAAAAAATATTAAATGCAAAAGAAGGAATAATATTTATATAAAGTATGGTTTTAACCCATTAAAACATTTTTGAGCATATATATGTATATATATTTAACTTTGCAACATTGTTTTCTTGTTTTCACTTATCAGTTACACTTCAATGTACTTAAACAATAACCTTAGTTGGTTTATATGCGAGTCGACTTTCGAGGACTTTCATTACGTGTCCTGACTCATTTTTGTGCATCTATTGAGAATACATACACACACACACAAAACACACACACCCCACAACACCACACACACACACACACACACACACACACACACACACACACACACACACACACACACACACACACACACACACACACACACACACACACACACACACACACACACACACACACACACACACACACACACACACTGTTACGTACACGAACTTATCTTCTGAATAATTCAACAAAAGTAAAAAATATTTGCTGATTGCAAATGAAAGAACGAAAGAACGATTTTCTACAATTTTGTTTAGCTTAGCTTCTGAGGTGTAGATTATTATGAATTAATAATTCTGACTGATATATACCAACTCAAAACTCCATTTCAATGATAATGACATCATCAGTAAGTTTTAACTACTACAAAATCTACTTTACTACTCAGTTTTGTATTAATAATTACTAAACCCTAAATTAATCATTTTACTCTTTGAGAAACTAATCACGACAATCTTGTTATGTTGCTTGTCATGTAACAATATTGTTCTTGATAATATCACTTCTGGTTTCATCTCCTGCCATAGGTTGGAAATTATTATCGCTATTTTTGCTTTCTTAACCATTCTGCTAAACTACAGTCGTACCACTTTAGAAGATTTTGCAACCAAGAAATACTTCTGCAGCAGTAATTCTTATTCCTTAAAATATCAGTTGAAATAGTGAGTATTTTTCCCCTCTTATTGTACGCCCCAGATATTCTAATTTTCGCCTTTTTATAGTTCTCCTTTTTACAAATAAAGCTTAATTTAACTATTTAATTTCCGTAAACTCTTTCTATCCGTGATCTCCTAAAGCAACACATCTCAAAAGTTTCAAATGTCTCTTACATGAAACAAATATAGAGTTTATAACAAAGGTTCTTTGTATTTATTATTATTTTGTTCCAAGCAATCGCGTTGTTATGTAATAAAAGTTATGATTTACTAATTGATATTTACTTTCCGTGACGTCGTGGTTAATTACCACTGAAAAAGCTAATCCATTAAAGCAATAATTCATCCCATGACTTTGTGCTTCAATTATCGTGCTGAGGCTTAATCCATTAATAAAGCCATTAATAATAATGGTCTTGTATAACCTTAGAGTATGAGTACAACATTGCAGGCGCTGTATATTATGGAAAGTTGGTGTGAATATTGACATTTCAAATGGTTTTTTATCGTACAAAGCATTAAAACTTCATTAATAACTGTTGTTTTTAATCCATCTGTGAGTTGTTCCTTGTAGACTTATAAGGTACTAGCAGAGTACCCGTCCTCCATACGGGGCTGACGTATTGTGCTTATAGCCTCATAGCGTTGTCTTGCAATTTTATAAGCCGCTAATACGGAGTTTCTTGGGTGCATCCTGATACCATTGGCTTCTAATCGTCCCTGACAGTGTCCTGAAGTTTCAGAAAAACGTTGCAATGTTGTATTTTCAGTATTTATATCCAAACGGAATTATCATTCTTGGGAAGACTTCCTTCCTCGCAGAGATAACATTGCCCTTGCCTTAGCAGAACGTTTTGATAGGTTACTTATTTTCCTTTAAGGAATTATAATGTTGTTAATTCCAGACTATATATTTTAAGTATGTGAAAAAATGTTTGCTTTACTGAAATTAAATCCCAATAAATATATCAAACTATAATTTATTAACACTAACGATTATTGTCTTAAAAAACCAAACGAAGGAAAATCTTCTACTTGTAACATAACATTTGTAAAGTATAACTAACATTGAACGATGAATAAAAACAAACTTTTACTATCAGCTGTTTAAATGTGTTTAAAAGTGACTTTTACAGGTGATTACAAACACATTTGCAGTTTAAGCCAAGTATGTAATGGAGTATAGTTAGGGGTCTTTTATGGCAAGTGGGGAGGTGCTCTGATAGAATTTCTAAATAAAAATTTACCTATGTGTTAACCAGGGCCCCTAATAATGACCATATAAAAAATTTCAACTCAATAGACCCAGTAGTTTTTTATGTGATTGAGTAACACACACACACACACACACACACACACACACACACACACACACACACACACACACACACACACACACATTAGATATTTACATAATAGTATGGATATGTATTTAGTTAATTAATTACCTATTAAAAAGAAGCTAACTGTTAACAATGCATTTTTGCAAAGCTATATTGTTTACACAGAGTTCATAAGATTGACAAAAGTATGAAGCCCATTGTTTCTGGATAAGCTCGCCTACTTATGGGATTGCTAAATAGTTGGTAGCAAGTTTGAATAAATTAAAACCGACTTCAACTTTTTCAGTAAAGAACAGCATTGATTTCATTAAAATTCTAGAAAATGTTAACTTGGTTGAGTCTGAGTATATGGTATCTCTTGATGTTGTCTCTTTATATCCCAGTGTTCCAATTAAGGAAACTATGTGTATGGTAGAGGAGTGGGTCAAAGATAACCTTGAGAAATCTACTATTAAAGAATATCTCCTCCTTTTGAACCTTTGCATGAGTCAGAATAGTTTCCAGTTTAACAACAAGGTTTACAAGCAAGAAAGCGGTACCACAATGGGAAACCCTCTGTCTAGTTGCTTGGCAAATTTCTTTATGAGCAGGTTTGAGACTAAAGCTAAGGAAACGATGAAAATTTTTTCCACGTGTCTGGATCCGGCATGTGGATGATGTGTTTGTTATTTTTGATGGAACGAAAAACTTTGATGAATTTTGTCGGGAACTTAATGGATTTTTTCCTTCTGAGGTAGAAGTGAAAAATAGCATTACCTTTCTTGATGTAATGATGACGAGAGCAAACGGTAGGCTTTCTTTTGATGTTTATAGGAGGCCTACGTAAAGTTTCAGGTGCATCCCATACAATTCCCACCAACCTAAAAAGCACAAATTAGCGGCATTTCGTAGTATAGCACACCATTTAGTTCATTTCCCACTATCAAGAGAAAACTATTTGAAAAGAACTAAACATGATATAGCCTATGGAATATCTGAATTCAACGGATTCGGGTTTGATCTGGTACGAAGTATCATAAAGAATGCCAAATTTAGGAAAAACAGATTTTCTAGAACAATCTTACCCAAGGACAAACCAGAAAACAACTGGGATAGGTTAGCATACAACCCTCCACTATATAGCGTTGCCAAGTGCCTCATGAAGTATGGAAGACTTCAAGTCTCGGCGGCTTCAGGATGGAGTTTGGGTAAAATGCTTGGATCTCCGAAGGACTCCACAGATAAATGTGAGAAATCGAGGATTTACAGCATTGAATATAAGATGTGCGATGCATTGTATATTGGCCAAACCCGTAGGGGTATTAAGACAAGAAGCAGGGAGCACTTTGCTCATTTTAAAAACAACAATTCGGAATACCCAGCGATGGCCAAGCATTGCCTGAACAACCAGCATTATTTGCGTCTGACCATCCAAAGTTGTTGAAGCAAGTCACGAGGCATAATACTATGGATGCTTGGGAGACATGGTTTATCAACAAATTTCAAGATGTCTCAATTAACAATGAGTCGGGACCAGTTCAGAGTTCATCCCTTCTAAATCCAAATTTTGTGTTGTTCCGCTAAGTATGTGCTTCATAACTGTTTTTGTTTTTTTTTTGTTTCAGATATAATAAGTGTTCAATTAGTTGCTACGGCTACCTAGTAAAAATGTTAAAATATGTGTAACTCTTGATATTTGTTTATTTATCTTGATTTTGTTTTTGGTTTTAATTTTGTATAAATTGATTTTTTTAGTGAATGTTTTATAACGTGTATTTTTATATAATATATGATTGTTATTTTTTAACTGTGTAAGCTTTGTTAAGGATTTGTTTATTGATGGTAGCGTAAAATAAGGGGGGAAGTAAAAGAACAAAATAATAATAATAATAGCAGTTATGAAAAATATATACCTATCCTGAGTAAGAAGTGTTGTGCTATGTAATAGATTAATTTTATTGCTTGACTTTGTATTTTTATCTTGTTTGTTTTATTTGACTTGTACGATAGCTTGACAATTTGTTAGTAGTAGCCAAGCACTGAGGAAGGCGAAATCGTCGCCAAACTAGTTTGTTGTGTGTGTGTTTATTAAAAACTATTTTTTGTGAGATTTTGAGTTCACTATTTTGACTTTTACCTTTGATTATGGATATGGTTCTTCACTAATCATTTCTAAACTCAAAGCGGATACTTTGTCAAGGTCCGCAGCGTTTCACCCCAAGTTTTTAATACTCTACTAAGCACCCCACCGACCAATCAATCGATTTCTTTGCACGTAGTAACTATCAGGACAATTATTTCGAACATTCTATTATCCGCTGCGATACGACAATATACAATTACTACGTCCATGCGGTCAGGTTCGTTTGATCACGTCTACAATGCATTGTTACATGTGCCAAGGACGGTGGTAACGATCTGAAAGTAAAATGCTACAAATAAATGCAAATACTGCCCTTGTACAGGATCACGACTTTCCTTTTTGGTTTATTATCTCATTCTTGGAAACCTTGACTTCAGTTCGAATTAATAATCATAGAAGATAATGACCAATATCAGAAACTCGTTCATAGATACAAATGTACAAAGTTGCGAAATATTTTCATCGTTGCAATTACCCCCAGATCTTATTATAAACTAATAAGACATATAATATTTAATATTTTACAACAACAATATACAAGTAGAACAAAAATATACAAGGATGTAACAAGTAGAAAAAAAATTACCTTTTCTACTCTCTTTAAGGTACAGAATTTCATACAAATTGAATGAAAGAAAAATGGAAACAAAACAATTAAAAGAGATTAGATAAGATATAAAGAATCAAATACCATTTATTAATTAACGATCTTAAGGCGACGTTTCTAAAAGTAAATCGTAATTATTTTCAGACCATATTTGCTACATAGATAAAATTGATTAAGTTATGTATATGTTATGTCAATATGTAGAGAAATGACTTCACTTCTACATTCCACTAAGAATTTCCCTTTAAATATTGACATATCATATTTTTGTTATTAATTATTCTACTTTTTCATTCATTTCTACGTTTAGATTACCAAGAAGTACACGTTTTGTAAGTTGTTAACATCAAAGGTGCATAGAAAAATGGACGTGAATGTTGCAATAGTATGAAAAAATACAGTATACTAATTTACAACTAAAATGTAAATTCGATTCGATTAATGTCAATATCTAATCGAAAATTCTTGTTGGAATGTTGAATAGGTGAAGTGTATCCTCTACATATTGACACAGTATACATACAACCTAATCAATTTTATCTGCGTAACAAAATTGGTTGATGATTAAAACGTTTTATTTTTCCAAACGTCGCTTAAAGATTGTTTATAAGAAAATTACTTGACCTGTAAATTAACGGTTTTTTTCATCTGTCGTTATATTTTTTGACTGTAAACTGAATTTAAAAAAAAAAAATTAGGTTAGCTAATGTTTGGATAGGTTAGGTTAGATTAAGATGAACCTAATCAATTTTATCTGCGTAACAAAACTGTTTGATGATTTAAACGTTTTATTTTTCCAAACGTCGCTTAAAGATTGTTTATAATAAAATTACTTGACCTGTAAATTAACGGGTTTTTTCATCTGTCGTTATATTTTTTGACTGTAAACTGAATTTAAAAAAAAAAATTAAGTTAGCTAATGTTTGGATAGGTTAAGTTAGATTAAGATGAACCTAATCAATTTTATCTGCGTAACAAAACTGTTTGATGATTTAAACGTTTTATTTTTCCAAACGTCGCTTAAAGATTGTTTATAATAAAATTACTTGACCTGTAAATTAACGGTTTTTTTCATCTGTCGTTATATTTTTTTGACTGTAAACTGAATTATTAAAAAAAATTAGGTTAGCTAATGTTTGGATAGGTTAGGTTTAGTTTAAGATGAACCTAATCAATTTTACCTGCGTAACAAAACTGATTGATGATTATAAAGTTTTATTTTTCCAAACGTCGCTTAAAGATTGTTTATAAGAAAATTACTTGACCTGTAAATTAACGGTTTTTTTCATCTGTCGTTATATATTTTTGACTGTAAACTGAATTTAAAAAAAAAAATTAGGTTAGCTAATGTTTGGATAGGTTAGGTTTAGTTTAAGATGAACCTAATCAATTTTACCTGCGTAACAAAACTGATTGATGATTATAAAGTTTTATTTTTCCAAACGTCGCTTAAAGATTGTTTATAATAAAATTACTTGACCTGTAAATTAACGGTTTTTTTCATCTGTCGTTATATTTTTTTGACTGTAAACTGAATTATTAAAAAAAATTAGGTTAGCTAATGTTTGGATAGGTTAGGTTTAGTTTAAGATGAACCTAATCAATTTTACCTGCGTAACAAAACTGATTGATGATTATAAAGTTTTATTTTTCCAAACGTCGCTTAAAGATTGTTTATAAGAAAATTACTTGACCTGTAAATTAACGGTTTTTTTCATCTGTCGTTATATATTTTTGACTGTAAACTGAATTTTAAAAAGAAGTTAGTTTAGCTAATGTTTGGTTAGGTTAGGTTAAGATGAACGCTTTTAGATTGTCCAGTATGAATTTATCTCGTGTATTTTTCACAACTGGTAACCAAAATATTTTATTTTTTCCACATCTCTGACTTCTCTCCACAGACAATCAAAAATATAATAGTTATTTTATTCACTAACCAAATTTTATGTTGCCGTTTTTATTCCCGATTTATAATAGAGTAATCAGAAATCAATCTGTAATCTAATTTGGTTGATGCCTGTGCCCATATTATGTTCATCTGTCTTTCTCTATCTTTTAACTGAAAGCATTATAAAATAGTTTTTTTTAATTTTTCTTTTAATTTCATGAACATAATTTTCATTATAAATACTTATGAAAGTGTGACAGTTTCTTATAAAAATGGTTTGCCTTTATAAAAAACCTTACAGAGGTGTTAATGATCTTAGTTCTGCAAGATTTGACGTGTCTAGTGGTATTATAAGGTTAAGACTTATTACCTTATTTTTAATTTTTTACTTTCACATATATTTGTATGCTTTCCATATTTATAGTGATTCAATGCGACTTTTAATATTTATAAAGTAAATATTTTTTTAATATTTTTAAATATTTTATATGCGATAATATTAAAGTGTTTATTTGATTTACATTTATTTTTAATATTATTACTCCTTATACAATTTATAAAGCAGATAATGTTGTAGAATAAATAATGTTTGCTATATTTTTATACTGCATATTTGAGTTACAAATAACAAATCTACTAGTAACTAAGAACCGCTTTCAACAGACAATCGGACAGGAAAAGCTATTCAGGTGGTGGTTAGGAACGCTGTCATTGGAACTGTTTTACATTTGAGAGCGTGTAACCTGCTTCTTCAAGATCGTGTCTCCCTCAGGGTCCCCAGTCCTGGAGGATACCTTTCACTGATTAGACGGCTTGCATAGGTGAGCTGACTCTAATTAGCTAGCATTGAAAGACAAATCTTTTTGCGTTTGTATGGAACATAATAGGTTTCTTATGGTTTTATGTTCGTAAATGAATCTGTAAATCTTCCTTGTTTTTATATACTTTTTAAGAAATAGTTAATTTTGGGGGTTACTGTATTTAAAATACCTGACAATATAGGAAAATAAAACTCAATTAAAAACATCCACAATATATTACAAGAATACTTAAACCTATTTAAAATAATTAAATACAAAACAAGCATCCAAATAAAATTAGATAATATCTCCTGAATACTAAAAATATATTTCAAAAACACTATTCTAAAAAACATTTGATATTAACCAATTTTTAGGCATAAATTAAAATTGCACAACAGTATAACTAAATATTCAAAAAAAAATTAAGAACATTCAGTAGTGCGGTTAAAAAATATTTCAAAAACATACTATTCTAAAAAACATTTCATATTTATCAATTTTAGGCATAAATTAAAATTGCACAACAGTATAACTAAATATTCAAAAAAAAATTAAGAACATTCAGTAGTGCGGTTAAAAAATATTTCAAAAACATACTATTCTAAAAAACATTTCATATTTATCAATTTTAGGCATAAATTAAAATTGCCCAACAGTATAACTAAATATTTAAACAAAATTTAAGAACATTCAGTAGTGTGATGATTTATAAGAATGGATTCACAAAGTATCTATACAGTGTAAAAATCTACTCAGGCAGATCAAGTTATCCATATAATCATACACCGTATCTAATAATTCAAGCTATTATATAGTGGTATATAATATCTACTTCATTATATATCGGTTTACAAACAAAATAAGTACATTTAATACTTATAAAAAATACATTTATTTTATAGTTTCAGGTATTTATACTGCTAATAATTAAGTACAAACAAACCAAAAGTAGCGTAAAATAAAGTATACAAACATATTTTATTTTATTTAAAATAAATATAACTTCTTAACTAAAAATACGTTTTATCTATTGTGTATAGACTATTTCGAATGCAAATCACAGATTGCTTACTTTATTATTACAAAAATAATTATTATTATTTGTAATAATATGTAAAATATACGTATTTTGCATTATTATTCCAGAGAAAATTGTTACAAAAATAATTGTTAATAATTATTGCGAGTTATTCTTGTAATAATTTCCTCTGAAGAATTTAGTCACCTGCCTATTCCGACATTGGAAAACGTATAGTGTGCATGCGCCGTATATAAATTCAACTAGCAAGATTTACCAATAAATAAGTGTTATTAATGAATTTTGTAATGTTTTATTTGTGGCTATAGTATTTGGAGCATTAGGTAATAAGCAATATAAAATATTAATAATATTTAAATGCATCAGGAATAAAATTTTCAGGAATACTCCTTAAAAATACACAGCTGTTGAGTTTGAGCCCTAAAGTAAAACAAAGTATGCATTGAAATAACTGATTTGGACAGAATATTACAACCGAGTTGATGCCACCCTGTTGCAACCTACCTGATGTCTCCGCAAGTCACACCGCTTAACGAAATTCTGATTGAGCCGCTGTCTGATTGCTTTGCAATTGAAATAAACATAAATTTATATAAAACGTTTTTGTGGTTAGGCGGTTTTATTTATTTAAAATAAAACATTAAACCACAGTTCCTTCAAGTTGTAAGGTAAATATACTTTCATAACAGGGAGTGCAACAAGTAGACAACCCGCTAATACCCCGATAGACAGAAGATTTACTTCAGCAGTACTACCTGCTCAATGGATGATTTATAGCACAGTCTCTGTCATTCCTTAAGACTACATATACTTATTATCCTTTCCTTCTCCTTCACAGGCGTTAATACTAAAAAGTAACTAAAGCATCAAGCATTGAAAAACCTTTAGACGCCTCCGTACCATTTTACCAAGGCAAAACTATAGAATAATGACGTCAGATTTCCTTAAGAATAAAGAATTTTACAAAGGTTTTCTACAATCAAAAATTGTGATTATTGTTAACAGTTTTTTTTGCCTTCTATTACAATTAATTTGGAGGTTATATTTAAATCATTTTCAAATACAATTTCTTATAGTATTAAGAAATACTGCAATAAAAATATTGAAAACTACCATAAAAATATTCACAAACCGTTTGATAACACAAGTAACCTAAGAAAAAACCCTTATGCATTTTTCGACCATGTTATCATCATCAGAGGGTCTTAACAAAATTACAATCTAGAAAACAATAAGTTACAAACTAGACTGACCTGAAAAAAGTGCCATTCTAGTTTGTAACCTATTGGTTTCTAGATTTAATTTGTAATAAAACCCTCTGATGATGGTAACATGGTCATCGAATTGTACATAAGTGTTTGATCGTAAAATAACGTATTATCTGTTATTTGTATTATTAATGTAATATTATTATTATTATTTATTGTAATATATTGTACCACTGTACTCTTGATATTGTATATTAAGAAGTATTAATTATTTGGTTAAATTATTTTATTACGTGTAATTTTTTATAGCATTTATTTCCTAACACATTATTGGTAATTATAGTTATCTAATATAGTGACTTGTTAGTAACCTTAGAAATATTTATTTAATAAGTTAACTTTTACTGATTATCTATTCATTTTTGAAAATAAAGTGTTAAAATTCATATTTATGATTGAATATAAAATTAAAATTACAAAATTAAAGTTATAACAATAATTTAGGTTACACTTAATTCTGTACGATTTTTACCCCTTATTAACAGGCTATTAGGACTTACAAAACAAATCTTAGAAAAATTGAACATATTAAAGAATTTTATAAAGTTATTTTATGATCTTACCAACTTCATAATAACTTATATATTTCTTACCTAATTTCTAAGCATAAGGGGTTTACTTTTCGGCCCCGACACACCCAATGCCTTACACCTCCTGATAAACAATAGCAATATAGAGCACAGAAGTGTAATTATAATTAATAAGCAATTATAAGTCCTTGCTTCAAATATTTACACAACCTCTAAATACATTTCGCTAACACAGTTAGCATCATCAGAAGATTTACTAGATTCAAATAAACTGAGTGTATTTATAACTTTCTGATGATGCTAACGGTGTTAACGAAATGTATTTAAAGGTTGTGTAAATATTTGTAGCAAGAACTTAGAAGTATTTATGAAGTGAAAGGAAATTGTTTATGTTATTTTGCTAAACAACTTTTAATATATTGGATTTTACTTTACAATGGTTAAAATTTTATTAATTAAAACAACCTCTCACCACAAATTCAACAAATTTTATTTTAACCTTATGTACATTTCGACTACAAAGTAATCATCTTCAGAGGTATTTTTACAAATAACTGAAGATGATTACTTTGTAGTCGAAATGTACATAAGGTTAAAATAAAATTTGTTGAATTTGTGGTGAGAGGTTGTTTTAATTAATATAAACATTTACGCCACAGTTGCTTTAAGTTGTTGAATGGTTAAAATTACATTAACATAAAATTTTTCATTTATAAAACGCATTTTGCAAAAAAATGGTTTAATGTTTGCTCTTTCTTTTATTCTCAGATAAATAAATAATAATTGTTTAGAAAAACAAAGATACGTAGTATGTTTTGAAAATATTTTCTAAATACTAGATACTATTTGTAAACGCCCAGATGTTTTAGTATTCTAATTCTGAAAATAATTATTTTTCTAATTACATTTTCTATTTTTCCACAGTAGTCAACTGTCATGTGCGATATCGTTAATTTAAAAACGTAGATGGACGATCGTTTGGATGCACTTCCATACAAAAATATTCGTCTCTACTTACGAACTGGAAGTATAATTAACCGATCTAAAATTTAACGAAGTATATAAACTGAACTGATGAACCGTAACCAAAGAATTTGTTAGGGTTTACGTTACGGTTGCACGCCTTTAAATAAATTGATATTTCGCCAGACTAATATTAAATCCACTTTCTGAAACTCGATCCGCTAAAACCGAACATCGAGATTGTTTATTTCTTTACATTGCCAAATTTATCAATACGCTCATCTGTACGAAAGATAATTATAACAAGATCTAATCTGTGACCTAAACCTGTTGGAAGATTTCACTTTCTTATCCCGAGAACAGGAGTGTTTTATGTAACAAGAGAATCTTGTGTTGCGTGTTGTGTAATCGTAAACTGAATTTAGAACGAAAGGTTAAAAATTCCTTGCACTGTAATAAAGGATGTTTAGTATTAAAAGTTGAAAATTAAAAAATTGTCTTTTTGAGACTCATAACATTTTAAATGAAACAATAGAAGAATTACCTTATTTAGATGAATTAAAATTAAGTATTAAATGAAAATAATATCGTATATCGAGTAAAACCCTCTCTGTGACTCCAGCTGAGAGACTTTCTACTAAAGGTAAGTCTCCTACCTCTTCCTGGCCATATTTTCCCACATTCCTAGTAACAAAGGAATAAACATATCCCTTCCTTACTGATTACATCTACTTATCCTCTATCTTCCTGCATTGGCTTATAGTGCGGAATATAACGTTCTATTAGCTTAGCCTTCTAATAACAATAGCCTTTTACTAAACCCGATGGAGAATACGTTTTTATCAGGTATGTGCTTCCTGTCTATGAAGCCACGATCATTTGCTAAGTTTTC